>CAMZMU010000043.1:14255531-14876429 GCA_947311845.1 Poa pratensis
TTCCGCAGGCGCGACTCCAGGGAGTTTCTCTGTTTGCGTCTCCTGAGGCGCGAGATCCTGGCGTATCGCGGCGGATACGCGACTCAGTGCGTCTAGCGCGGCTTGTTCTGTTGCTTCCGGCGGTGTGGGGGCTAAGCTGCCTGGTGGCATGCCTAGCCTTCGTCGCTTCTGTGGTCCTGTAGACCCCTTCAACATGCCGATCTTCTACGGAGGGCGAGCCACTATCCACAGGGCCTTCATAGCCTTTCCTCAATGACATACTCAATGGATTGGCCTTCTTCGTCTTCAAGAGGCAGCGACTCGTAGTTGATAGATTCTTCTTCTTGGTCCACTGTTACGCGACTCCTTCTTCTGAGTCGCCATGTTGCGATGGATCCTCTGACTCGCCGCCAATGAAGCCGCACGAAGACGTTGATGGTCCAAAGGGGATGACGTGGCGGTCTCCAATTAATCTGCTTCCGGTCCCCAGCTTGAATTGTCGATGAGGGGTGTGCCATTGACCGTGATGATACGGCCAACAACAAGATCTTCAGCTCCCTTCATGGATCTTGCGCGGAACGTGACGCTCTTGACCGCATGCCCACGGTGGGCGCCAACTGTCGTGGGTTTTGTCACGTCAGGTGTCATAGATGACTTCGTATGTGTGGGATTACGCGAGTCAAGCATCTCCGAGCTTGGGATCGCAGGAACAAAGATCACACAGATTTACCCAGATTGGCCCCCTCAATGTGAGGTAAAAGACTACTTCCTGCCTACCCAAGATTGGTAATTGATATGATAATCGAGGTGTTACAATGGAGGCGATCCGATCTGGTACTCGCCGTATGAGCTAGGGTTAGGGCTCGATAGCTTGACCGCTCTAAGTCCTGCGAGTCCTCTTTATATACACAGAGGCTCGCTAGGTTACAAAAGGAAACTTCCCCATAAGGAATACGTCCACAGAGGCCTACTCGGAGACTACTTGGTCTTCACGTCCTCCGGGATATGTCTTCTAGATCTTTCCCCTTATGGCGGTTCAATATTGGGCTCGCTCCAAGTGGGCCTTTGTCGTGCGAGTAAGTTAAGTCGCACTGGGCCGCGGTTAATCCAGAAAGTATTCCCCCGACAGCAGGGGAGGGGGAAAAACACGGGGAAGCTCTCACATCCTCCAAGCCACTGTATCGTCGGTGAAGGGGATAAGGGGGGGATAGAATCGACTCTGGTTCGAACCAGGGGAGCAGTAGGGGTCTAGCTAACAGCTGGGGTTCGGTTGGGACAAGGGGAACAGTGGAGACCCGGTGCACAGGAACGCACAGTACGCCGTCATGCGCGCTGGCGTTCGGAGCGCGCCGCGAGTGGCATCGACGCGTTCCCGGTGACTCGGAGCACCAAAAGAAACGGTTTCAACCATGGGTTCCTAAGGACAGGGCCAACTCAACAAAACAAGCAACACTCAGGGCTTGAACTTCCTCTGTGCAAAATTTTCAGAAAACCGAGGGAACACCAGGTGTTCGATGAAATGACCTAGGTCTTGCACATCTGATGGCCCTTGACGTAGTTACCTGCGTCAAAGAAAATGGGTTTGGTTGAGACTCCAAGTGCAGAGTGTATAGTATAGGAAAGACAGTTTTCCCCACGAGGGGTGACTCGAGGGTTTAATACCGAACTCTCGGGGAACCAGTGTAGGTTTATCTTTTTATCCTTCTTTGAGAACCTGCAAACAAAGTAAATTGTTCTGTGCCCTCAACCTCACCAAGTGGTTGTCAAGCACAAGGTGTGAGAATGATATGATAAAGATGAATGCAAAACAGTAAATAAATATGCAAGGATGTGGAAACAATGATAAATGATATTTTTGGGTTTTATATTGTGAATGCAAGATGTAAAAGTGTTTTTGTATTTTCGGATTTAATAATGGCAGAAAATGTAAAGTGGATAAAGTTGTTGGAAAGGTGTTTCTTATGATTAAAAATGAACCGGGGTTCATGGTTTCACAAATGTACTCTCTCTTAGTAAGTGGTAGATAATGGAACACTAGAATTAACATATGAGATTGCAAAACAGGTTTGACAAGTTACTAATTATATGGGCATCACGTCCTAACATAGAGATCTTTTGTTTTTAATCTCTCTTATACTCCACCAAGATGGGAATTAAATCTAGTCATCTTAGTATAAGATAAATCAGAGCATAGCAATAAGTTCAATGACATGAAGTTAAAATAAGAACATGCTAGATCTAGTCATGGAGTAGTGGCAATGGTCACAACCACATCTCCGGTATCAAGGTATTTTTCTTTATCCCTAGTGAGGCAAACAAAGTAAGGTTAAAGTACCAAGTGGATCACGGAACAAACTGTCACATTCACCGTACTAGCCACTCCCTGTTACTCCATCTAATGCAGACGTTCCCCTCACAAGCTCTCATAACAAGTTTGATCAGAACAAGTAAATAAGAATGGGGTACATAATATGCATCTACTTTCATAACTGAAACAAAACCATTGCAATCTCAAACATATATTAACTCATAAAAATATCCACCACAAAGGAATTACATAGATGACCGTAATCATGTTCAGCAGCTCATACGGTACTAATTAGTGATCAAAGAGAGGAGGACATAAGTTACTTCCACAAACCCATAGTCCAGGGGTGGACTACTCCTTTTTCATAATGAGACAGTGGAGAAGTTGTTGGAGGAGATGGAGACCACACCGGCAGTGCCCCGCCGGAGTTTTCCCCTCCAATCTGCAGCTCCAGGTCTCTGTTTCGTGGTTTTGTGTTTCTGCGGCGCTCTCTTCCGAACGGGTGGGGACAATTTTATAGTCATTTTTTAGGTCAAGACGAAGGCTCGGAGACGAAGATCGACGGTGTTGGAGGCTCAAGGCCCGAGATGGTGGGTCCCACGCGGCCAAGGAATCTGGCCGCGTGGGCCCACCTCTTTTGGCCCTCCGGTCTTCGTCGTTCGCTTCCTTTGCTCCTACATTTCGTTCCTTCCAAAAAATGATCCCCGTAAAATCTCAGGTCATTATGACGTGATTTGGGTCCCTGAAACATAAAAATATAGAAAACAGGGTTTCTGACAGTGCAGGGTATTTCAGAAAAATAGGGAAATTGTGAATTATCCCCAAAAATCATTTAAAACATAAATATAACCCATTATGATGCAAATAAGTTGGAATATCAAGTAATAAAATGTAAAGTTCATGTATGCATTTTACATGCATCAACATCTCAGAAAAATCCCAAAATTCACAGTAGGTTTGGAATGATGTAAATAGGTTGTCTGTGGAGTTTGAGCTCAATTGGACAGCTGGAGGTTGGTCAAATAAATTGGATGTCCAAAAATGCCCTAATGGCATGGGTATGCCTAGTGTGCTTCCTCAAATTATTTGGATGATCTTCTGAATATGTGGTTATATATGGAAGGTTGTCAATTTGGCAAGGTATCAATGCCAAATTTTTGTAGCTACGGTTTGCTTTGGAAATTGCTATTAGGCATGAAAAGAGCATTACAAAGGAAGTACCTCAAATATTGCTCAAATGAGGTTGGGCCAATGGAGTGAAATATTCAGGAGGTGGAATCATGCACCTTCCCAAAATTGCATAATTTCTGGAAGATGGAAGGGGTCTAGATAATTTTTGGATCAAAAATGGCCTATTAGAGATATGAATAAACTTGGAAGTATTATGGGACTATGAAATATTTTTCCATGGGAGTGATCTATAGTATGAGGGAACCATATGGTAGCTTGGTAGAATTTTTTCAAGCTAAAATTGCGGTGAAGGTTTTTAGTAGGATAGACAGAATGGTCTTGGAATCACCAAATGGAACCAGTGTTTGACAGACAAAACAACGGCATGGAAATATGGTGGAGTTGACAAGGACTCGAGGATTATTGGGAAATTTTTCTAAGAGAGCGAAACCAAAGTCAAATCAAAGACCAACAGGTTCGAAGAAAACATTTGAAACCCGAAAAAGTTTTCCAGGTGCGAGAAAACACCACTAAAATTAGGGACGAATTTTTTGGGGTGTTACAGCATGGGTAGGTTACCATGTGGCGATACCCGGAACACGACTTCCTAGCCCTTGAGGTTCTCTTTCTGGCATGGGTAGGGCAAATAATAAACTTGTTTGGCTTGGTGAGCCACATAAAGACATCGGCTCCACTATAGGTGGTTGAAGGTTTAACTTCAACTAACCCAATGGAAGGGTCACTTCTTGTCCACCGTGTAGTCCATTGCGTGGGTTGAACCAGTGGCACTTGAAACACAACGAGCTTGAGTTCTACGTTCGTACGATTAAACGTCAGCTCGTATACCTTCTCTAACCTTCCGTAGTAATCTACGTAATCGCTCCATCGGCTCCTCTCGATCCTTTGGTGAAGACCCAGTATTTACAGTTTTTGCATTCGGCCGACTCTTCTGGTGATCCTCTGTATGGAAGCAGTACCCATTACACATCATACTTCTCATACTTCATGACGGTACGGTTAAAACCTTGGGAAACACATCTCAACTCATCCGTCATCTCAACATTGGGATCAGCTCCCTACAAGTACAGTTCAAATTGTTTTGTGCATTAGTTACGTCTAATAAGAGGGACAAGTCACGGATTGCAAGGTAAGAGGGACAGGCTAGAACTTACTTTTTCCCAGAACCAAGACACAAATTTTCCCTCGGGAGCACCCTCTTTCAGAAGAGTGTCCAGCTCCACGGCAGGGGATCCGCCATTCCCGCCACTGTTCATCTTGAATTGGCTAAAAGGAGAAAATACGTATTAGACCGAAACTGAGTTACTAGTTGCAAAGTAATTTGCTCACCATTTTACCTGATGAAACCGACTACTTTCGTCATCTTCGTAAGCACATAGAGCATTATGCAATCTTCTCTTCCTTGGTCAAGAATTTTATTTTACACCGCCACCGGCCTTGTCACCGGGAAATTGGAAGAGGAGGAGCTTGGGGTCATGCTTGGCTCGTCGACATTATACCGAGAGACCAGGTTATGCAGAGTGGGAACATCATCGGGATAGTATGTTGTCACGGCATCTGCCATCTCGAAGTATTGTTGCCTCAGCTATGCATGCTTCAATTTAGCTTTGTTTCCAGTTATGTTTCGAATATATTAAACTCTCTCTCAATTCAAAACTGCCAACGAAACTGCACGGTCCACCAACAGTGCCTCGTTCGCGAGATGCACAACGAGATGTGCCATCAGAACAAAGAAGCCTGGCGGAAAGATCATGTCTAACTTGCATAGCAACTCCGGCACAAGATCATGTAGGTTCTCAATAATCAGGGGACATCTGCTTAGCACAGAGTGCGGAAGAAATGGCTCAACTCCGCAAGCACTCGCCAGACATGATCAGGGAGATACCCTCGAACCATCACCGGCATCAACGCTCAATCCATATATGATAGTCGTGACTCTTGAGCTCGGTGACTTTTCCGTTCCAAGATTGACTCCATTACTTATATTGGAACAATAACCATCAGGGAACATACGACGTGTTTGAGCCACTTGAATGCCTCCTTCTTTTGGATATCAAGGCAGAAGTCGGCATTCGGCTTGAACCAATTTTTTCGATGGCGGTCAGGAGGCTGCATGTGTATCTGTCCCTATCACAGAGCTTCTCAACATCGACTCTAGCCTTGACATTATCCTCTGACTTCCCACGAATGTTCAGGACTGTGTGAAAGAGCATCTCTCCGACATTCTTTTCGGTGTGCATCACATCGATGTTACGGGGAAGTTCGAGGTCCTTGTAATACTCTAGCTGCGTTAAGCCTGCCATGTGAGTCCAGTTGTGCGTTTCACCATATCCCACATATCGTGGCCAGGTCCCACGGCAGGCACGAGAGCACGTAGCTCGGCATCAACAGTTGCACCATCGAACTTCGGTATCGCTTTTTCTTCACGCATTACTTTGTCCTTCGTGAAGTTCTTTTTGTCTTCTCGGTAAGGATGCCTTCTTTTGAGTAACTTTCGATGCTGGTCAAACGCGACATACTTGCGACCTGCTGTAGCCAAAGGAACTCAAGTCGGTTCCTACACACTGGGCATGGCCACTTACCAGCTGTACACCATCCACTAGTAGGAGAATGCCTTTTAGTGGCGCACCAAAAATACATTCTGTGGCCATGGTGGGTGCGCCACAGAAGTCTCGCCACAAAAATATTAATTCTGTGCGCACGTCCCCATGCGCCACAGAAAAGTGCAAGATTCTGTGGCGCACCCCCAACCATGCGCCACAGAAATATTTCTGTGGCGACCCCACTACCATGCGCCACAAAAGTTTTTTTGAATTTTAAATAAAAGGGCGGCCAGATCTAGATCTGGATCTAGATCTGGCCGCCGGAATTTCGCCGGAATTTCGAAATTTCGCCGGAATTGGCCGGAGCTCGTCGGAGCCGTGGTGCCCATGGCCATGGCCGTAGGTGGCTTGGTCGGTGGTGGGTGGAGGATGGGGGTCACCGAGGAGGTGGTGGGAGGAGGTCGCCGGAGTTGGTGGAGGAGGAGGAGGTCGCCGGAGTTGGTGGAGGAGGAGGAGGACGACGAGAAGCTCACCGGAGGTGGTGGAGGAGGAGGAGGAGGAGAAGCTCGCCGGAGTTTGTGGAGGAGGAGGAGGAGAAGCTCGCCGGAGGTGGTGGAGGAGAAGCTCGCCGGAGGGGTGGAGGTGGAGGAGGAGAAGCTCGCCGGAGGTGGAGGAGGAGGAGGTCGCCGGAGTTGAGTTGAAGTAGAGGTAGAGGAGGAAGGGAGAGGAGAAGTGGAGGAGAAGGGAGAGGAGAAGAGGAGGAGAAGTGAAGGAGAGAAGAAGAGAAGGAGAAAGGAGAGAAACAAGATAATATGGGCGCCGGAGGGATTCGAAATCCCGCCCAACAATTCTGTGGCGCACCGCCACCGTTGCGCCACAGAATTTTTTTCCAATTTTTTTGATTTTCTTTGATTTTGTAGAAAAATTCTTCTTATTGAAATAACTTTTTACTCTTTTGGAATTTTCCGAATCTGAGAAAAGTTCACCGGATAAACCCATTTTCTCACGATATTTTTGGTATATTAAACGCATTTTTTCGACATCGTATGCAGAAGTTATGGCGTTCAAACTTTGTTTTTCTGTTTTTTGCAAAAAAGGTCAAAATTCATATTTCAAAATTTCTATACCAAGTAGACACTAAAACCTAACTATATCTCAAAGGATTTTATTTATTAAAGATTTTTATTTTCTTTTCTTGTTTGCAAAACTGAAAAGGCGATCCACAGGGGGGTGTGTGTGTGATCTGAAAACAAATCTGTGGCGCACCTGGCCATGTGGCCCCTGGCCATGTGTGCCACAGAAAGTCACATTTCTGTGGCACCTGGCCATGTGCGCCACAGAACGTCACATTTCTGTGGCGGACCTGGCCATGTGCGCCACAGAACGTCACATTTCTGTGGTGCACACTCCCCATGCGCCACAGAAAGTCACACAGAATGTGACTTTCTGTGGCGCACATGGCAGGTGCGCCACAGATTTTTTTTTTGTGGCGCATGGCTACTTGGTGCGCCACAAAAATTGATCCACAGAAAGGCAGTTTCCTAGTAGTGTCCGTAGAATAGGGCATACCCGGGTAGGTCGTGCATGGAATAGTGGAACCAAATTTTCATCAAGAAGTTCTTCTTTGATGCTCGGTCGTATGTCAACGTCCCATTGTGCACAGAGGTGCAAATCATCCCAAGCGGCTGCATGTAGACACTCAAAGTCTTCCCCGGGTTCGGGCCCTGGAATGATCAGCGACAGAAATATGAACTTCCTTTACATTAGGACTCCGGGAGGAAGATTGAGCGGAATAACAAACAAGGCCAGCAGCTGTACGAGGCAGTCGACATACCATATGGATTGAATCCATCTGCTGCCTTATCGGGGGTTTTTTCATCAAAGTTCTGCCATGCCTTACCATCGATGGATGTCCCATCTTTTTCCGTCCGACCTCATCTATGTATCTCTTCCCTTCTTGTGCCAGGTCATCTGTGTGTGGCAGTCTCCTCGGACAAGTAAAGCCGCTGGATTCTTTTTATGAATGGGAGATACCGAAAAATCTTCACAGCGACTTTTGTCTGCGTCTTCTGACCATCGGCTCCCGTTTTCTCATGATACCTATAGGCCCCACAAAGGCTACAGTACTTGTCATCCGCAACTGTTTCCAAAACAAAAGGCAACCTTTTAGACAACAATCTATCTTTTTATAATCCATGCTGAGCAATCCATGATTTTCTTCGCTTCGTGCATGGTTTTAGGTAGACAATGCTCTTCGGGCAACATGTTACCAAATGTTTTCAGATTAGCTTCAAAGCCTGCACGGGTGGTGGAGTACTGGGCCTTGTCACCTAGTGCTTGAGAGATGCATCGAGCTGAGAAATCTTTGCACCCTCGTATAGAGGCCTCTTAGCCGAGGCCATCATATCAAGGAAGGCTTTCGCGGTTGGCTCCGGTTCCTCCGGTTCTGGCGGTTCCTCCTATGGAGGTGGCGAATCCGGCATGTCAGCATCGCGGAGATCATCTTGCAAGCCTCTAATCCCATCGTGCTCATTGCCATCGATTCGCTGCCGCATCACCTCAACTCTGTCACGTTCGTACTGAGCAAAGTTGACCAGCGTGCCGTAGTTAGGCATATAACCAGACAACCAAAGGTGTTTAGTCATTTCATCCTTTCCCTGACGGTGACGATTCTTGCAATGAGTGCAAGGGCACCTTGGACGAACTCCTAAACTTTGAACCACGCGCTAACTCCTTCACTAATAAATTAGACTTCCATTCCCACTCAGTTGTTCTTTCAGTCTTACTGACACGGCCACTGTACATCCACCCATTATCAGCCATCCTCTGTTTTATTGGGAGCCAAACAACAACACATTTCATAATATGCACGAGTAATAATAAATTTATTCAGTGTCACCAGATTAATTACGGCCAAATTTTAACTTTTACAGCATGCAAGGGTTCACCTACACTTCTAATAGGTAGGGCCTATATCCCACCGAGTACGTGTAGATCGAGTCGTGTTCAATGTCTACCCTGACCCGAGACGAAATTTCAGCAGCACCTCCCGCTGTTCTTCAGAATACACGTCTCGAGCTTGTCAAGCCGAGAGGGTGTGCATCGAAGAACAACGGTCAATACATAGAGTATTTTCACAGGTCTACTAAAATCCATGAAACATTGAACTAGTAGAACACACATACTACGTACATCGTCCTCTACCGCGCGAAGATCTCACCTAGGGTTCGCACCAATTTTGCACATAATTTTTTTTGTGAACATAGAATATGGAGATATACATGTCAAATTTTTCCTAATTTTTTTAGCCTACAATTAACCTAAATATACAATTAGCCTACAATTATCCTAAATTTTGTCAAATAAGAAGATACACGAGTACTTACCTAAATTTCTACTAGTGCTAGGGCTCCGCCGGGGCTGCGCGCGGTGGTCGCCAGCGACGTTGAGGGCGCGGGCTTGAAATCTGGCGACGAACGTCGAGGCGCGCGGACGTCGAGGCATGCACGCATGGAGGAGCGGCGCGCGGCGGCTCGAGCGGCGCGTGGAGGGCGGCGGGCTCAGGCGGCGCGACGAGGCCGGCGCGGGCGCGGTCGGTAGCCTGACGGCGTCGCGAGGGAGTTCTCCTGGCGACGGCTTTGTTTCTCCTTCTCTGTTTCGGCTGAAAATGGAGGAAGATTGGGGGAGGCGAGAAGGGCGAGGGTTAAATACCGAGAGGCCTTAGTCCCGGTTGGTGTCACGAGCCGGGACTAAAAGGGGACTAAAGGTGTTTTCGGCAGCGGGCCGAAGGGCGCGCGCAAAGCCCACCTTTAGTCCCGGTTGGTAATACCAACCGGGACTAAAGGGGCTTTTGAAATTGTTTTGTGAACATTTCAAGTGTAAAATGTGGTTCCCACCTTATTGCATATTGAAACTATGATCAACATTGCAAAATACATAGTGAAATAATTACAATCATAAAAATACATATAGCATATCAAAATGTTCAGAAAAGAAATATCTATCTAATAAAAATAATTTATTCTTTATGAAAATTCAATTATTTACCAATTCTTATTTAGGGGTACTTCCTTCTCTCCCGCCCTTTCTCTCCTGCCCTTACTCTTTCACTCCCGCCCTTTCTCTCTCGCCCTTTCTCTCCCGCCCTTCCTCCCGCCCTTTCTCTCCCGCCCTTCCTCCCGCCTTTTCTCTCCCGCCCTTTCTCTCTCGCCTTTCTCTCCCGCCCTTCCGGAGGTCACTGCATAACAAAGAGGAAATAGCTGCTTATATCGGCATAAGGAAGAAAGAAAGAGAAAAACAAGAAAGAAAGAGAAAAACAAGAAAGAAAGAGAAAAACAAGAAATTGTGGCATAAAGTAAATTGCTAAAACACACCTTAACCAACACTTATAACATGATGAATCATAAGAGCATCTCCACTCGTCCTCCCCATATGCGCTCTGGCGTTGACGATTTTATTATTGCATAGCAAATAAAAAAGCTAATCATAGCGAATAAAAAAGCTTGTCAAGCCGAGAGGGTGTTCTAGACCCGCTGGAAAAAAGTCAAAGTTCCCGTTTACCCCTTTGAACGGAGTCGAAAGGGGGTAGCCAAGTGGAATTTTTTACTTGGTTGTGTAGGTTAGGACATAGGTACATGGAAAACCAACTTTTATCACAAGTTGTCACAACATTGCCCCCGTTTCGCCCGAAGTGGGAGTTTTCAGCTATAAGTGCATGAACTTACTAGGGAGAAAATGATGCTGGTGAAGGCGGTCACACACCAGAGTAGGATCTTTGACATGCAAAACATCCAACACACTTGTATACATATGGTATGGAACCACCTAGGTTGTCGCGGGTTCCGACGCTCTGGAGCCGCTTCGGCGAACCCTAGACCCGCTGGAAAAAAGTCAAAGTTCCCGTCTACCCCCTTCGAACGGTGTCGAAAGGGTAGCCAAGTGGAATTTTTTGCTTGTTATGTTAGGTTAGGACATAGTACATGGAAAACCAATTTTTATCACAAGTTGTCACAAGATTGCCCCCGTTTCGCCCGAAGTGGGAGTTTTCAGCTATCAGTCTACAGACTTAGTAGAGAGAAAGTGCAGCCGGTGAAGCCGGTCACACACCGAGTAGATTCTTGGACATTTGAAACACCCAACACACTTGTATAGATATGGTATGGAACCACCTAGGTATAATTGAAAGCAAACAAGATAAATAAAATAAACTAAGCAAGACAAAAACAAAGTAAAGAGATTGGAAGTGTGAAACTCCCCTTGCAGAAGACTGCTGTCTCCCCGGCAACGGCGCCAGAAAAATATGCTGGCATGTTGAAGGGGAGGTCAGCAGCTCTTGAACTGAAGTACTTCTACTCCCCGGCAACGGCGCCAGAAAAATAGCTTGATGACGTGAAACACACGTTCGTTGGGAGACCCCAAGAGGAAGGTATGATGTAGTCAGCAGCAAGTTTTCCCTCAGAAAGAAACCAAGGTTATCGAACCAGTAGGAGCAGCAACTCTTCAGAAGGTTGTCAACGGCGCCAGAAAAATAGCTGTCGCAGGGAGTCTGGACTGTTGACGTGGAATCTGCACACAACACAATCAAACTACTTTGCCCCAACGAAACAGTGAGGTTGTCAATCTCACTGGCTTGCTGAAAACAAAGGATTAAACGTATGGTGTGGAAAATGAGTATTAAATTGCAGAGAATGAAAAAGGAACAGTTTGCAGTTTGTGGTTGTTTAATCAGTGTAAAAGAATGGACCGGGGTCCACAGTTCACTAGTGGTGTCTCTCCATAAAAGATAACTAACATGTTGGGTGAACAAATTACAGCTGGGCAATTGACGAATAGTGAGCGCATGACAATGCATATACATGACATGTTGACTACTATGATATTTAATTGGGCATTACGACATAATACATAGACGTTATCCAACAGCATCTATGACTAATAATCCACCGCCGGGTTGTCATCCGAGTCCCCCGTTGGTATTAAGTTGCAAGCAACGGATAATTGCATTAAGTAAAGTGCGTAATGTAAACAAACACATATGCCCGTGGACATAGCATCGTTAGGTTATCCCTAGTGGCAACAGCACATCCACAACCTTAGAACTTTCTGTCACTGTCCCAGGTTAAACGGAGACATGAACCCACTATCTAGCATAAATACTCTCTCTTGGAGTTACAAGCATCTACTTGGCCAAAGCATCTACGAGTAACGGAAAGCATGCAAGATCTTAAATAACATATAAGATAGATTGATAATCAACTTGACATAATATTCAATATTCATCGGATCCCAGCAAACACAACATGTAGCATTACAATAATATGATCTTGATCATGTAGGGCAGCTCACAAGATCTAAACATGATGGCACAAAGTGGAGAGACAACCATCTAGCTACTGCTATGGACCCGTAGTCCAAGGATGAACTACTCACGCATCACTCCGGAGGCAGGCATGGCGATGTAGAAGCCTCCGGTGACGATTCCCCTCTCCGGCAGGGTGCCGGGAAGAGGTTCTGAACCCTCCCGAGCTAGGGTTGACGACGGCGGCGTCTCTGGAACTTTTCGTGGATATTTGCTCAGGTACTTAGGGTTTTCGCGTCGGGGGGAATAAGTAGGCGAAAGGGCGGCGGCTGCGGACCCCCGAGGGGCCCACACCACCCAGGGCGCGGCAGAGGGGGGCCCGCGCCCTGGTGCGTGTGGCCTCCTGGTGGCCCTCCTCTGCTGCTCCTTCGCTCCGTCAGGTGTTCTGGAAAAATAGGACCCCCGTGTAGTTTCGTCCAATTCCGAGAATATTTCCAGACTAGCTTTTCTGGAATACAAAAACAGCAGAAAACAGGAACTGGCACTTCGGCATCTTGTTAATAGGTTAGTCCCAAAAAATGTATAAAAGTGATATAAAGTAGATGCAAAACATGTAGCAATTGGTATAAAACAAGCATGGAACATCAAAAATTATAGATACGTTTGAGACGTATCAGCATCCCCAAGCTTAGTTCCTACTCGTCCTCGAGTAGGTAAACGATAAAAACAAAATAATTTTTGAGGTGACATGCTACTATCATAATCTTGATCATATAATATTGCAAGGCACATGTAAATGAATGAAGTGATCCAAGTCAATGGTCTATAATTTGCTACCAAATAGATAATGAGTAAACAATGAATCACACAAGCTAAACGTTTTCATGAATAGTACTTTCGAGACAAGCATCAAACAGTTTTGCATAAGTGTTAACTCATAAAGCAATAGTTTCTAATAAAAGGTATTTAATCAACACAAAGGAAGAATTTAGTTTCAGCATTTGCTTCAACTTTCAACATATTTATCTCATGGATATTGTCAACACAAAGTAGTATAACAAGTCCAATACATTGCATATAACGCATGTTGTAACAAAGTTGACACTAGTGTTTGCTTGTGGAAGACAGAAAGAATAGGAAAACTGACTCAACATAAAAGTAAAAGAAAAGGGAAAGGGATTAAATCATGTGCTAGAGCTTTTAGGTTTTTGAAAGCATATAGAGATTGCATAAAATATTTGATACTCCTCCCAACCTTGCTAACACAAGCCATGGCTAACCGAATCCTCGGGTGCCTTCCATCAATCACATACCATGGAGGAGTATCTATTTTTGAGAGGTGTTTGTTAATTGTCAACGAATGGTAGCGGGTGAGAACAGTATTCTACCTGTCGAACGGACTTTTAAGAGCGGCTCCCATGAAGGACGTTATTTCTACCAGCAAGGCAGATCATCCCTCTTTCTCTTTGGTTTACACACATTCAGGTATTTCACTGTTTGTCATTGCTTACTGATGAATCAGGGCAAAAGTGTGAAGAGAATTAATTGGTTAAAGTTGTAATTAATTGGGACTGGGCACCCCGTTGCCAGCTCTTTTTGCAAGTTATTGGATAAGCGGATGTATATGCCACTAGTCCAGGTGTAAAAGTCCACTCGACAAATAGAATAAAGAATAACCACACTAATTCCTCATGAGCTAGTAAACATTGACACAAAAAGGGAATAATAACATTTTGAATAATTTAAAGGTAGCACATGAAAAATTTACTTGGAGTGGCAAGGAAATACCACATATAGGTAGTTATGGTGGACACAAATGGCATGGATTTTGGCTCAAGGATTTGGATGCACGAGAAGCATTCCCTCTCAGTACAGAGTTTAGGCTAGCAAGGTTATGTAAGCAAACAAGAATATCAACCCGTACACCAAGTTTTATATGACAAACATATTGCAAACGTTATAAGACTTCATACCGTCTTCCTTGTTAACCAAACCCTGTTATTAGAAAATATCTAGACCTTAGAGGTACCACCGATGCAAACCAAATTTTCAACAAGCTTTACGGTAGTTCTTCACTAATAGGCTTAACTCATGTGATGCACAATTTAATCATGATCTACTTGTTAACTCAAAACAATTGACAAGCATCAAGTTATCCATTTTAGTGATCTACAAGATTAAGCAAGTTTTTCCTTATACCAATTACCACATGCAACATTTTCTGAACCAACCAAACACCAATCAATTTATTTCATCAACTCTCCAAACAAATATAAGTGAAGCAAGAGAGTACTTTCTACAAAAGAAAGCTAATAGCTCTGACAAGAGATACATGAAAACAAGAGCTAAAAGCTGAACAGCGCTAGATATGAATACTCAACAAATATAAGTGAAGAATAGGAGTATTCTCATGAAAAAGCGGAGCGTGTCTCTCTCCCAATCAAGAATGCTAGGGTCCAGTCAAGCTTTATTGAAAATAAAAGTGCAATACTGAAAATAAAAGCACACAGACGCTCCAAGAAAAGCACATATGATGTGAAAGAATTAAAATATAGTTTCACTAGAGATGACCTGATAATTTTGACGATGAAGAAGGGGATGCCTTGGGCATCCCCAAGCTTAGACGCTTGAGTCTTCTTGAAATATGCTGGGGAGATCCATGGGAGCCTCCCCAAGCTTAAGCTCTTCACTCTTCTTGATCCTATTATATCATCCTTCTCTCTTGACCCTTGAAAACTTCCGTCACACCAAACTCAAAGTAGATCTCATTAGAGGGTTAGTGCATAATCAAAAATTCACATGTTCTATAAAGACGCAATATGATTTGTTACTTTAAACATTAGCTACAGCCACTGATGTTATGTGAAGCTCTTCCACCCAAAAAAGAATTTCACTCAACACTAGTAAAAGAGAGAATGCAAAAATAAAAAGGCATAATCTGTCTAAAACAGAACAGTCCGCAAAGACGAATTTTTTCGAGGCACTTACGACGCTCAGATCGAGAAACTCTGAACTAATGAAAGTTTCAGACATTCATAAAGATTACGCACAAAAATTTCAGATTTAATTAACAATCTGGTGATTTTAGGAATTTCGTACAGTGAACAGCAAAAATCTGTTTCTGCGCAGCAATCAAAATTAAGCATCATCTTATCATTAGAGGCTACTCTTGGCACAACAATGCGAGAAAATAAAGATACAAAGGAGTTGCTACAGAAGTAAACAAACTCCTTGACTAATACTGAAAATAAAAGATAATGGGTTGCCTCCCAAAAGCGCTTTCTTTAATGCCTTTTAGCTAGGCATAGTGATTTTTATGATGCTCACATAAAGATGAGAGTTGAAACATAAAAGAGAGCATCAAGAGCATATATAAAACATGTTTAAATCTAACACTCTTCCTATGCATAGGAGTCTTGTAAGAAAACAAGTCAATTAAGCACAAAGTGACTAGCATAGGAAGGCAAAACAAGTGCAACTTCAAAACTTTCAACGGACCATTAGGTCTTAAAGCAAAAATCATATAGAAGCAACACAAGAGAAAGCTCAAAACTTTCATCATAAAGAGAGGAAATTTAATAACATGAAGATTTCTATAACCATATTTTCCTCTCTCAAAATAATTTTCAGTAGCATCATGAACAAACTCAACAATATAACTATCACATAAAGCATGCTTTTCATGATCTACAAACGCATAATTTTTATTAAGCTCAAAATAGTGGGGTTATCAAACCCACTTTTGACAATAATAGTATAATTAATATCATTAGGCAATATAGGACCATCATCAAGAGCATTATCATATATAACATTAGGGAGCACATTTTTACTTTCTGCAATTTCCTTTTACTGAGTCAAGGAGGTTGTTTACTTCAAATTTATCAAAAGAGATATTTCAATAGAATCATCACATTCGACAATATAGCATTCTTCCTCCTCCAAGCTAGGGGACTAAAAATAACATTTTTATCAAAACCAGCTTCCCCAAGCTTAGAGCTTTCCATGGCATTAGCAATAATGGTGTTCAAAGAATGTATGCTAATAACATTGCTACTATCATGATTGTTATGCAAATAAAGTTCCATAGGCTTTTTAATTTTCTCTTCAAACACTTCATGTCCCAACTCAAGATAAATTTCATAAAGCTCTCTCATGTTGTTTTCAGCCATAGGACTAGTTTCAAGGAAAGTAACCATTGATAGCAAGTAAAGAGCTAGACATAATAACTAACAGAAACAAAACTGAAAATAAACTAAATGCAAGTAACTAATTTTTTTGTGTTTTTGATAATTGAAAGCAAACAAGATAAAATAAAATAAACTAAGCAAGACAAAAACAAAGTAAAGAGATTGGAAGCGTGAAACTCCCCTTGCAGAAGACTGCTGTCTCCCCGGCAACGGCGCCAGAAAAATAGCTGCGTTGACGGGAGACAGAGCTTCTGAAGAACTTCTACTCCCCGGCAACGGCGCCAGAAAAATAGCTTGATGACGTGAAACACACGTTCGTTGGGAGACCCCAAGAGGAAGGTATGATGTAGTCAGCAGCAAGTTTTCCCTCAGAAAGAAACCAAGGTTATCGAACCAGTAGGAGCAGCAACTCTTCAGAAGGTTGTCAACGGCGCCAGAAAAATAGCTGTCGCAGGGAGTCTGGACTGTTGACGTGGAATCTGCACACAACACAATCAAACTACTTTGCCCCAACGAAACAGTGAGGTTGTCAATCTCACTGGCTTGCTGAAAACAAAGGATTAAACGTATGGTGTGGAAAATGAGTATTAAATTGCAGAGAATGAAAAAGGAACAGTTTGCAGTTTGTGGTTGTTTAATCAGTGTAAAAGAATGGACCGGGGTCCACAGTTCACTAGTGGTGTCTCTCCATAAAAGATAACTAACATGTTGGGTGAACAAATTACAGCTGGGCAATTGACGAATAGTGAGCGCATGACAATGCATATACATGACATGTTGACTACTATGATATTTAATTGGGCATTACGACATAATACATAGATCGTTATCCAACAGCATCTATGACTAATAATCCACCGCCGGGTTGTCATCCGAGTCCCCCGTTGGTATTAAGTTGCAAGCAACGGATAATTGCATTAAGTAAAGTGCGTAATGTAAACAAACACATATGCCGTGGACATAGCATCGTTAGGTTATCCCTAGTGGCAACAGCACATCCACAACCTTAGAACTTTCTGTCACTGTCCCAGGTTAAACGGAGACATGAACCCACTATCTAGCATAAATACTCTCTCTTGGAGTTACAAGCATCTACTTGGCCAAAGCATCTACGAGTAACGGAAAGCATGCAAGATCTTAAATAACATATAAGATAGATTGATAATCAACTTGACATAATATTCAATATTCATCGGATCCCAGCAAACACAACATGTAGCATTACAATAATATGATCTTGATCATGTAGGGCAGCTCACAAGATCTAAACATGATGGCACAAAGTGGAGAGACAACCATCTAGCTACTGCTATGGACCCGTAGTCCAAGGATGAACTACTCACGCATCACTCCGGAGGCAGGCATGGCGATGTAGAAGCCTCCGGTGACGATTCCCCTCTCCGGCAGGGTGCCGGGAAGAGGTTCTGAACCCTCCCGAGCTAGGGTTGACGACGGCGGCGTCTCTGGATCTTTTCGTGGATATTTGCTCAGGTACTTAGGGTTTTCGCGTCGGGGGAATAAGTAGGCGAAAGGGCGGCGGCTGCGGACCCCCGAGGGGCCCACACCACCCTAGGGCGCGGCAGAAGGGGGGCCCGCGCCCTAGGTGCGTGTGGCCTCCTGGTGGCCCTCCTCTGCTGCTCCTTCGCTCCGTCAGGTGTGTTCTGGAAAAATAGGACCCCCGTGTAGTTTCGTCCAATTCCGAGAATATTTCCAGACTAGCTTTTCTGGAATACAAAAACAGCAGAAAACAGGAACTGGCACTTCGGCATCTTGTTAATAGGTTAGTCCCAAAAAATGTATAAAAGTGATATAAAGTAGATGCAAAACATGTAGCAATTGGTATAAAACAAGCATGGAACATCAAAAATTATAGATACGTTTGAGACGTATCAGCCGTTCACACACCGGAGTAGATTCTTGGATATTTGAAACACCCAACACACTTGTATACATATGGTATGGAACCACCTAGGTCTTGGTGCGGTTCCGACGCTCCGGAGCCCCGCTTCGGTGAAACCCTAGACCCGCTGTTAAAAAAGTCAAAGTTCCCGTCTACCCCCTTCGAACGACGTCGAAAGGGGGTAGCCAAGTGGAATTTTTTGCTTGGTTGTGTTAGGTGAGGACATAGGTACATGGAAAACCAACTTTTATCACAAGTTGTCACAAGATTGCCCCCGTTTCGCCCGAAGTGGAGTTTTCAGCTATAAGTGTACAGACTTAGTAGAGAGAAAGTGAAGCCGGTGAAGCCGGTCACACACCGGAGTAGATTCTTGGACATGCAAAACACCCAACACACTTGTATATATATGGTATGGAACCACCTAGGTTTTGGTGGGTTCCGACGCTTCGGAGCCCCGCTTCGGCGAAACCCTAGACCCGCTGGGAAAAAAGTCAAAGTTCCCGTCTACCCCCTTCGAACGGCGTCGAAAGGGGGTAGCCAAGTGGACTTTTTTGCTTGGTTGTGTTAGGTTAGGACATAGGTACATGGAAAACCAACTTTTATCACAAGTTGTCACAAGGTTGCCCCCGTTTTGCCCGAAGTGGGAGTTTTCAGCTATAAGTCCACAGACTTACTAGAGAGAAAGTGAAGCTGGTGAAGGCAGTCACACACCGGAGTAGATTCTTGGACATGCAAAACACCCAACACACTTGTATACATATGGTATGGAACCACCTAGGTTTTGGTGGGGTTCCGACGCTCCGGAGCCCTGCTTCGGCGAAACCCTAGACCCGCTGGGAAAAAGTCAAAGTTCCCGTCTACCCCCTTCGAACGGCGTCGAAAGGTGGTAGCCAAGTGGACTTTTTTGCTTGGTTGTGTTAGGTTAGGACATAGGTACATGGAAAACCAACTTTTATCACAAGTTGTCACGAGATTGCCCCCGTTTCGCCCGAAGTGGGAACACCTCTCGGCGAAACCCTAGACCCGCTGGTATATTGTCGGGGAAGACGGACATGCCTCAGTGCAGGATATTGTCCCTACCCACACACCACCACACTTATAAACATGTGATTTGGCCCCACCTATGTTTAGGTGGGATTTCGATGCTACGGAGCCCCACATCGGTGTGTGAGAGACAAGATTCACGACGTCATTTATCTGGGTGGAGACCGCTATTCCGCGTAGCTATATACATAAAAATGAATAAAAAACATTTTAAACATATTAAACTTAACTAGCTAAATGCCCGTGCGTTGCAACGGGTCAAAAAAATACATGGGTTTTATTCTTAAGGTTAATTTTATTTCATGAACAAAAGTGTTAAGAGATGATGCTAGTTGCAAGGTACGTCGTACCCTTATATCCACATGAAAATATCGCCGTTGCTACAGGTTGAAAGTTTGTCTCTCCATAAAAGATATATTATAAGTACACACATATCTATTTATCTGAAATATTAAGAAGGGAGAGATAACAATCTTATTATGAGTACAATAGTACTGAAATTATGAATTTATATATGAAATATGTGCAGTGGTTGACATATTCTTCTGCTTATTTTTAGTTCATACAGCGTACCGCTGCGATGGCAAAAATAACATGTTTGTCCCCTCGACTATCATTTAATATAGTGTTAATTCAAGACACCAAAACTTGAAGAAAAACATATTACAACATCAGAACGTCGCATCACTTGTGAAAAGCATGATTGCCATATTACAGGGTGAGGCAAGTAAGTACTCCCTCCGTCCACAAAAGGATGTCTCAACTTTATCTAAATTTGGATGTATCTACACACTTTTATGAACGGAGGGAGTAATTGTTTTTCAGATGAAATGTAACTTGAGCATGTCTGCAGAAATAAGGTGCGGCAAGGAGAATATTTTACAGATCTAATGTAATTTCGACATGTCCACAGGAATGCGAATATGTAAAGAAGCTGTGTCTTAAAATTTGCAAACATTTTTCATATAAAACGGTTAATGTGAAGATAAATATTTTATTTGGTGAAATTTTTAACGTAGCTAGTGTGCAGCAATTAACCTATTTTACTGCACAAAGCCACCATGACTCCCTCTCCATTCGTTCTGGTTGATTTCATTGGTTGGTGGTGAATCCTGAGTTGATTGTTTTGGTATTTTCTTTGCTCAAACCAATTTTGCAGAATGTTCAATGAACTGCACAATTGGTCGAGCAATTCGAGAAAACAAACTTTGCGCATATAAACTCATGATTTTTCCAGACACTAATCTCCTAAATTAAGCTAAATAGACCAGCAACGCAGACACGCCTATCATAGCTCAATTGCTGCTGCTGTTCTCCTGCCCCTGACACATTAGTACTCGTCTAATAATCATCTTCCCAAGAAAGAGAAGAAAATGTACAACACCGCGGAACTGCAACAGTTATGACTTTGGTCATGAGCATCCTATATCCACATAGAAGAGGAGAAAGAGACTAAATTGAATCATGGATTAGACGGGATGGAGAAAAAAACATCCACGACACCACGGACTCACGTTTTGATCTTGTTCACAATCGTGTGCAGCAAAAAAATTCAGAATCATATAGTAGAACCGAAAATTCAGAAACAAGAAAAGAGAGAGGAGGAAGCGTTGGATCCAGATCTAGGATCAACTCATCTTCTACATACGACATGAACAAATCCACATACTCCTTGCCATGATCTTCCAGTACGCTCCCCAAACGCCTGGAGGGGATGGACGGGCAGGGAAGTCTGGAGGTGATGCCGGCGTCACCCAGCTCAACATCCTCAAGTTCGGTGTGCTAGGCGGAGCTAGGTTTCTGTGGGAGCTGAACCAGGGTCTGAGGTGTGGGAGCCGAACCAGGGTCTGAGGGGTCAGAGCTTACGAGGGCTGAAGAGCGGGAGAGGCGCCATCGGGCGGAGTGGCCGGTGGCCAGCGACGGCGAGCGGCGAGCCGCGGGGAAAAGAGAGAGAGTGCGTGAGGTTGGAACGGGATCGGGGCTTCTCCGCGGTGGCATAGTCGTAAATTATTGCAGGTTGAGGGGGCGATGCGGACGATGTACGAGCTGAGAAGGCTGGACTACGGGTTGATTTCCAAATTGTGTAGGGGGTTTTGCGGAAAACTGCCACGATGTACGTACAATCATTTAGCTATATTATATAGTAGAGATTGAGAGTAATAAATACATAAAAATGAAGTTTAAAAAAAACATGGTACCTATGCCGACGGCAAAGCCGTCGGCGTACCTATACGCACAAAAGAAAAGAATAAAAAAATTAAATGTGCTCGATACGCCGACGGCCTTTCTATCCCTACGCCGACGGCTATACATACGCTGACGGCTAAATGCACGCCGACTGCCATGTTGGCGGGGTGGCCTCGTCGGAGCCTACGCCGACGGCCCCGACAAAAAGCCGTCGGCGTAGGCTTTGGCCGTCGGCGTAGAAGGTCTCTCCTGTAGTGTATGGGGGTGTTTGTTAAATGCTAACTAGAGTTGTGATTAGATTCCCTAGTGTTAGTCCTTGTATACTTGTGGATATACATACTGGAGAGCAGGAGAGTATTTTAACCATGAGTGCAGTCATCCTTTCAACTGAAACTGTTAAAACGGGCTGTGACTTGACTATGACTTCTTGCTTTCTTGTTTTGGAATTAGTGGATGCGATGTTTTCGGATTGAATGAGGGATCGATTATTTCACCAAGTCACCAGCTTGATGAAATTCCCTTAAAATGGTTTGTTCCATTTACAGGATATAAATGGACTGATTTCCTTGCTTTTTTCAAATTAAGGAGCACAACTCCCAATTTCATTCACATGAAACCAAAATGTCACAGGTTATTACATCACCCAGCAACCCGAGTCCCTCCCAGTGAACCCAGAACCGATCAGACCACTACTGTTTTTTGTTTTCAAAATCTACTGGAAACAAAAGTACAAAACACATTCCTTTCATTCACATGAAACGAAAATGTCACAGGTTATTACATCACCCAGCAACCCGAGTCCCTCCCAGTGAACAAAGAACCGATCAGACCACTACTGTTTTTCGTTTTCAAAATCTACTGGAAACAAAACACATTCCAGGGAAGTTTCCAGCACATGACTATTATGTTTTAGCAGTACAACGCAAACAAAGGAACTTTCTAAGACATGGACTGGTGGCACTTTTTGTACATTAGTTTGTTTCCACATGTACAACTTGACCACCAACGCATTAGTGCAAAAGTAAAGTTTCCACCTGATTATTATTACTTGATACGAGGAAAAAAGTAGCATTAGTTCTAGTAAGATTGACAGTACATTAGTTGCTATAATCCATGTGCTCTGTGATCCGCTTTGTCGATCTAGAATGGAGAGTGCCCTTTTAATGTCCGTTGTCAAACTAGACTTTACAAAACCATCGCTTCGTGTTCATATTTATGATTTTATTTTGCTACAATCCACATTGTAGAAATGCTCTGAAGGTATACTTGATGTGTGTTGCATCCACTAAATATCTAGTTTTTAGCTAACCATCATTTTTCAGGTTTGATGTACTTCAGGATTAGCTCAACAAGTGCTATGGATCCCTATACCCACTACCTTTAATTACTTCAGCAAGACTAAATACTCATGGTTGAGCGAAAATCGAATGGTTGGTGGGCATCCGTTTTCAGAACAGAAGCAATATGATTTGAACGGGTATAAAGCTTTGCTATTTTACCTCGAATTTGTTTGGCAATACAAGATTTTATTTAATTCTAAAATTATATACCTACCTAATCTGCCGACATATCATGCCGTGTGACGCATTAGCCAAGGCTGAACAAAAAATTGTATCCACAAGAATTAACCATGTGTATCTAATTAATCTGCTTGGATCTAACTGTCACGGCCCAACTACTACCGGACGCCCTGCGCGTGAAGAAGAGGTTGCTGGAGCGGTACCGAAGGCAGAAGGCCCAACAAGGGAAGGAGAAGAAGGCCCAGGAGCCGGCACACGACTAGGAACACGTCGTCACGTCTCTTATTACCCAGCTGTGTCCAGGAGGACGGCATCAACTTGGGAATCAAGACATGTATCTCGACTGAGATTGCTCTCTCTTCTTCCTCCTCACGAACCTTGTTCGTTGATTCTGTCCAACCCAGCGTGACGCTGTGGAAATTGTGTCAGAGATTACTGATTATTTGTATCGATGCGCTTGAACCTCGTGGTAATTAGCATGGATCTTACACTTGGTATCTAGAGCCAGAAGATCTTCGGATCGATTCCCCATTAGACATTCGAAAATTCCACAAAAGAGAGAGAGAGAGAGAGAGAGAGAGAGAGAGAGAGAGAGAGAGAGAGAGTGAGCGAATTGGCTCAGATCGAAGCAAGCGGACGGCGAATCGAGAGCGGAGACGCGGTGGTTGAGCAACATCTCGTAAAATCCCACTCACGTTTCTCAACTCGCGGCGGCGGAGTGGTCGATCGGCACTGTCCAACGACCTACGGCGGCGTTGGCGGCGGTAGACTGTTCGGACGCAGATCTCGCGGCGGTGAGGCCGTTGCTTGCAGTCCTCTCTGCAAGTGGTGAAATCCCGGTCTCACGGTGGATCCGTGCGTCTCTGGAGGCGAGTACTTCCGGCGGCGGCTCACCCTCGTCCCGGCGCGGCGGCGTGGGGTGAAGCAGACGAAGTCCAAATGGAGCGAGCGCAGGCGGAGCTGGCAGTGTTGAAGAAACAAGGTGAGGAACTCCAAAAACAATGTTCGGAAACCAATTCCACTCTGAAATCAATCAATGAAACGCTGCAAGGCCTGAATGTCTGGGTGCCCAAAGTTGATGAATCTATCAAGGGAATTCAACAAGTCATGGAGACAGTGGAGAACAGACTAACCGTGCTGGAAGCCGAACACCCACCAATCGGTCACACACAGACACCAATGGTGGAAATTCAGGATATAGAGCAACGCCCTTTGCCAAGCAATTTGAAGGTGCTCGTGCCTGGACGCAACAGTCAGCGCAGGGATTTTCCTCACACACCAGTACATTTTGATCTGGGAGAGAATTCAGTAGGGTTTGAGGATAGTGGATACCCTGGGTCTCGAGCAGGAGGATCACGCTCAAGGCCACCAAAAACCGATTTTCCCCGGTTTGATGGTGAGAACCCAAAATGGTGGAAGTCAGTCTGTGAAAAATATTTTGCTCTGTATGCAGTTGATCATGGAACTTGGGCGAGTTTTGCTACCATACACTTTGTGGGGAATGCTGCATTATGGCTTCAAACTTATGAAGCAGAACACGATGTGGATAGCTGGGAAGAATTGTGTGTGGCTATTCACCAAAAGTTTGGCAGAGATCAGCACCACAAATACTTGGAAGCATTGCAGAGGTGCAAGGAAACTCATTCAGTGGCAAAATATTACCAGAAATTTGAGGCACTGAGGCGTAAGGTGTTGGTGCACAACAAACACTACGATGAAGCGTACTTTGTGACCAAGTTTGTTAATGGGCTCAAGAAAGAAATCCAACGTGCAATCAAACTTCACAAACCCAAAACTGTTGATGCAGCATTGTCATTGGCTGAAACACAGGAGGAGTTAATGGAAGATGGCAAATCATTTGGGTACGCTCGATCCAACTTAGAGTACAGGTACAAGAACAAGTACACTGGGTTCCCAGAGAAACGATTAGTGGGTGCAAATCCTGAAGAAGTCAACAAAATAGAGGAAAAACCTCCAGAGAAGAAGTCTTCACTAGTAGAAAAAAGTTTATAGGTGAGATGCTATCAGTGGCGCACCAGGCTTTCACCTCTGTTTTGGGATTTGCCAGAAAATACCAGTGGCGCACAAGATATTGGTGCGCCACTGGTATATATTTACCAGTGGCGCACCGTAAACCTGGTGCGCCACTGGTAAGTTCCATCAAAATTTTGAAATTTTCGAGGTGGAGGAGAGAGACTACCAGTGGTGCACCGGGTTTGTGGTGCGCCACAGGTAATTTTCTATCTGTGGCGCACCGAGCGTGCCACAGGTAATTTCCATGCCTCTCTCCCTTATCCTCTCTTTTTTTTCATCCCCAACCACGTCGCACGCAAAAAAAAAAAGAAGACACCAAAATCCATCGATTCATCCCAACCACACGCACGGCTGAGGATTCGCTGACTTTGAAACCCCTGACTTTGAGGTCATTGACATGTGAGTACCCACCATGGCGTCGCCGGCGCCAACCCCGACCACCACCACCGCCCCTCCTCCTCCCGGCCACCACCCCGAGGGCTGCAGCTCCGTCCCGCCCCATGGCGCCTCCCGTACCAGCGCCCGGCGCCGCGTGCGCACGCATCACCGGAGATGGCGACCCCGATCGAAGCGGCTCCCATACACCGCCGCGGGCGCTGGTGGCGGAGCGAGGCGCGGCTCCGGCACGGAGGACGCGAGATCCTTCCCCGCGTCGGCCTCGTCCGCGAGCGCCCCGCCGCCTCTCCTTTCTCATATCCCGCACCTGCACCTGCTCGATCCCCTTCCTCCAGCGCCTCGCCGTCGTCATGGATCTCAAGCGCCGACGACGAACCAGCCCAGACCGGCTCCTCCTCCTGCTGCTCACATACGACGGCCAAGGCCAAGGCCCAAAATTGGTGGGAAGAGGAAAAACTGGTGGTTGCCTGCTGCCTTGCCGACGTCCACCACCGCCACGGCCAAGCAACAGCAGCCTCCTCCTCCTCGGTCAGTTTTTCCTCCTATCCCTCCCTCTTCCGTGCGTCGCCGGTCACCTACACACCCACTCTCTCTCAGACCTCACATCCCTCCTCTTCTCTTCTTGCTGCCACAGGTCGTGACGAGCCACAAATCCACGCTCAAGGCCGGGTGGGGCGTCCTGCAGGCTGCTCAGGAACTTGTCCAACGTCCGCACGCAAAGGTAAACCTTTTTTTCCTTGCTCCCCCGACAAGCTTTCTTGTGTCTATCTTTGAACAAACTCAGAATTCTCAACCTCAACTGCTGCTTGTGTGTGTGTGTTTAGCAGGTCGATGATGGGCCTCTGGAGCACACCACTAGTCTCCCGTGCCGACTGTGGGTGGTCTTGGACTGCGCCTCTCTCCGCTGCTGTTGACGTCTTCCCGTCCACATCCTTGAGCTGCTCCTGCCGTCCATATGTATACTTTCCTGCTCCACGTCCATGAATGTCTGCTTGTTACAACAGAATTGAAGTATTGAACCAAGAACGAACATATAAATTGTATATACATGGCCTCATGGGTAAGTCATGCAGATTTCTGTAGTTGCAAAAAAATGTAGAAAATATTCCGATTATTTATGGCCTCATGGTGTTCATTTACCATGACCATGTGCGTGTGGATAATTTGTTGCTCTTCCTTAGGTGAAACTAATTTACTTAGGAGTATATGTTCTGTGCCTTTTCATCTTTAGTTATGTGATGATTAATTCACTATATTTAAGAATGGGGAGATGCATGTTTTTCAGAATATGAGGAAATCATATTGACTCATTCACAAGCCACAATTATGAATGTATGTGTAGAAACTATTCTATATGAGTAAATCACACACTCAAGTTAGTTTCTGGATATACTAGAATTTAATTTAAGTTATAAAGCTACACTAATTTTATAAGATTCTACAATCCAATTCGAAATATGAACTACTTGGATTTTAATGCATACAAATATAAAGTTAATAGGCTGTAAGTTGAATCAAAACCATGCCCTTACATATAAAGCTTCTTTTTGGAACTATTTCGGTCAAAACGCTTACAGGATATCATATATCCAAATGGCAATGGGCTATTTCAGTCAACACGAAAATAAACTAGCCCTAGGAACAATACATGCCTTTTAGTTTTGTTAACTTAAAATAACTTAAATATTTGTATCATACTTTAACTATCTGTTTTCGGAAGATAGGGACATATGTAACACTAATGCAAATATATTTGACATGATTTTCTACTTCTTTCAAAGTACAAGGGTAATAATGATGTAGCAAAGTTTATGCCTATAGGTGTTCAGTGATAGATGAGATTGTCGAAATATATGTGGTGCTTTAGTTCATACTGTCCGGAATGGCACTGTTTTCTTACCATCTGTACACATGTTCCATTTTCTGTGATCAATTCCGAGTTTCTTTGGAATGGCGGCGACAACATCCACAAGGGGCTGCGGGAGTGAGGACATCGACACGGGGCTGCGGAAGCGACGACATCGACACGGGGCTTGCGACATGGGACTGCGGCAGCGACGACGACATCGACACAGGGCAATGGCGGCGACAATGACGAGGACGACATTGACACGTTGCGGTGACGCTGCCGCTACTTCTGTATATTTGTGTTTCTAAAACAATGTGGTGTGTTGTAATTAATAATGTAGGATACCACTCTTTAAAATGCTATTTGTGTTTCTGAACTTCGCAACAAATAATTGTTTTGATTATTATTTTTTGAATAGTGGCGCACCAAATAGAAAGGGCGCCACTAGTAGAATATTTTTTAATATTCCTATATAACTACTAGTGGCGCGCAAAATAGGGTGTGCGCCACTGGTATTCAACTTACCAGTGGCGCACAGTTTGTATCGTACGCCACTGATAACTGAGATAGGTGCCCCCCAAAGGTTACCTGTGGCGCACTAAAGTCGACTACCAGTGGCGCACGGGGCCGGTGCGCCACTGTTAGTGGGTTTACCTGTGGCGCACCGCTGGTGCGCCACAGATAACACTTATCAGTGGCGCAGATTTAGTGGCGCACCACCGTGCGCCACTGATAGCCGATTTTGGTGCGCCACTGATAGGCTTTTTTCTACTAGTGCTTGGGGAGTGTTGGGGATATACCTACTAGGGGTATCACCAGTATGGATCAATCCGGATAGTCCAGGGTGGCCCGCAGTGGTGGTGAAGGCTTTGCCTGCCGGGCGGCCCAGATAGCTGACGACCAAGGAAGGCGGATGCCGGCAAGGAGGAGGCCCAAGACTGAAGCCCACGAAGCCACCAAGACCAAGACGGAAGGCGGCAGACTTGCCGGCTAGGTTTAGGACTCTGTATGCTTGCCGGATACGTAATCTCCTTGTAACCCTAGGTCCAGCCGCCTATATAAGCTGGACCTCGGGACGCCTTTAGGGCACGATTCAACACAACCAACTCATTGTAACCTGTACTTCGGCTATTGCCTTATAGTGAGTTATAGCAGCACGTAGGGCTCCGCCACCGCCGTGGAGCCTGAAGCTGGGTAAACTGCCGTGTACAATCCCGACCTCGACGACGTCCACCTTCTTGCCCTACGTTCACCCTCGGCTAGCAGGACCCCGTCTCCTATCCAAGATGCCGATACGACGACAGTTGGCGCCCACCGTGGGGCCTAAGGCGTCAGGCGTCACGTTCCAGGCGGGAACCCTTGGCGGCATCGGCGAAACAATCGCCGTCGGCCGCGCTGTTCGCTATGGCGACAACCACTACATCAGCTGCGACGAGTCCTACATCCCCGCAGACGACTACATTGTCGGATGCGGAGTTGTGCCGTTTGGCGGCGTCGATGTGTTCATCGGCTACACTTCTGAGGCGTATGGGTTGCCGCGAATTTATTCGCCATCCCACCCGCCCTACAATCAAGACGGATCTGAGTTTGCCTCCCTGAGGAGTCCGCAGATTCAGATCTACACTTTGTCGGCATGACGGGACTGGGATCAGACTCCCAGCCCAACAGTCAAGATCCCGAATCTATTCTTCCTGCGCTCCAGGATGATGCGATGTCGGATGCCGGATCCAGATCTACCGTTCACGTCAACGTAGATTCTGATTCCGAAGAAGATTCTGCCAGCATGTTTGAGCAACGGGTCAAGCAGTGTTTGTTACACCTGATCCTCCGCCTTCTGAGGCGGCTACGGGCTCTCCGTCAACATGCAGCAGGTTTTTGTGGCGGATGTCACCGGTGCAGCCTCAGAGAAGGCGGCGGCAACTGACGCCGCCAACCTGGGGACCCCGGCAACCGATCCACAGTTTCCAGAGCCTCCTGGGGCTCCAAAGAAGAATTCTGGAGAAGGGCGAGCCCAGCAAGATAGGGAACATGGCGGCCTGGCGGAAGTTCTGCACACGCCGGTGACGACAAAACCAACCGGCTGATTTGGAGAAACTTCGAAACACCTTGGTGGAGCAAACTGAGTACCTCAAAAGCAAGCAAGCAGAGGTCCAGAGCCTCCTCGACGAAGCCAAGGAGGAAAACGCCAAGATAACCGCCAAGTTAGACCCCAAGCGCAATCTTTTCACCACCACCCATTGCCCAAGCCGGCAGGACCTGTGGCGAGAGAAGAAAAGCAAAAAGGCAGGGATCCTGACACTTCAAATCCCCTGCCCAAAAGCTTGGTTTCGAGTGGGCTACAGCGCCGCAGCGTAAGGACAAGAACGGGGACGTCATCCTCGCAACCCCTGTCCTCAACACTGCAGCCGCCTTAGACATCCTCAACAATGATGACTATGACAAGGACGAGAAGATTACTACGCATCGATCCTTGCTCACAAAGCTCTAGAGCAGCAGGCCCGTGCTGATTCTCGCGCCGACATGGCGGACGCAAGGGGAGGAAAGTTGGAATCAAATCCAACGCTTGCAAAGCTGCGGCCGGTGGCAACCCGAAGATCCGTCCGGCTCCAGTAGCCACGGAAAAGGGAAGGACAAGGAAAGACCCACGCAATCACCACCTCCCAAAAGGCAGCGTGACGAGGCGTCCAGAACCGGCAACAGGCGCAAGGCCTCACCCCCTCCGCCTAGGCGGGATGAAGGCGGAAGCAGGGGCAGCAAGCAGCCGCCAAGGAGTGGCGGCAATCGTGACAACGCCCCGCCGCCAAGAAGAAGCAGGGACCGCACACAGTCCCCACCACCAGTGCCCAGGCACGAAGGCGGAAGCCGGGGACACAACAACGAGCCTAGGCACAGCCGGGCAGCGCAGGACGAGCCATGCCGATAGATCTGGCAAACAGCTCAGTCCGCAAGACGCAGACATCGTCTCAATGACATCAAGGCTGGAAAGCAAGATGCCTATCTAGGACCTGAGTGCTTTGGCCCAGCCATCCGCAACGTTCAAGTACCCGAGACATGACATCAGTGTCAAAAACTCATCAAAGGTACAATGGAGCGGACAAGCCAAACTCATGGTTGTCGGACTACGCGCTGGCAGTTGAAATTGCCGGAGGCAATGGCCTCGTCGCCGCACGCTTCCTTCCCCTCATGCTGGAGGGGACAGCCCGAAGCTGGATCGAAAACTTGCCGGAGAAAAGCATTCATAGTTGGCATGACATGGAAAAGGTGTTCACGCAGCACTTCCAAGGCACGTACAAGCGACCCAATACATACACAGATTTGGTTCGTTGCGTGCAAAAGCCAGATGAAACAGCTACAAGCTTCTTGGCAAGGTGGATTCAAACAAAGGCAAGCTGCGAGAACGTAGACGACAATCAAGCAATCCATGCCTTCACCACAGGCCTCCTGAAGGGCTCAAGTCTCAGACATAAGCTCGTACGCATGCAAGTCAAGGATCTCGGAGTCATGCTCGAAGTAGCAGCCATGTACGCACAGGCGGATGATGATGCACGCGATGGAGATGGCGCACATGACATGGCGCCAAACAGGCGAGCAAGTCACAAACGCAAGGCTCCCCAGGATGACAAAGCCGGACCGTCAAACGAGGTCGCCGCCGCCTTCGAAGGCAAAGGCGGCAACCGCAAGTGGAAAGGAAAGGGTAAAGATGGCGGCTCCAGCAAGCAACGCCTGACATACGATCAGGCAAAAGCCTTGCCCTGCCCAATCCACGCGTCCTTAGGCAAAGTTAACCACACATTAGGGGAATGCCGGTTCATGGAGGACTTCAAGAAGGACCCCGAGGTTGGCTGGAATCAAAAAAGAGCAAAAAGGCTGAGAAGACAAAGAAGGAAGATGATGATGGGGCAGTTCCATGTCCGAGGATGAGGAACCCAAGCTGGTGCGCAAAGAAAGAAATACCCAAGGTACATGGCCAATTGGTGTGCTTCTGGGCACTCCTTCGGCAAAGAAGAAAAGGCGGAGATGCGCGAGCTAAACGCCACAGTACCAGACGTTCCCCAGTATCTAGACTGGTCAGAGGAGCCAATAACTTGGGATAGAGATGATCACCCAGATCACGTACCTCACCCCGGCAAATACGCCCTTGTCGTCGACCCAATTGTCGATAACTTCAGGCTCACCAAGGTGTTGATGGATGGCGGCAGCAGCCTCAACATCATCTACGCGGACACACTGAAGCGCATGAACTTGTCGGAAAGCCAGCTTGACTACAGCAAAGTCAAGTTTCATGGCATCGTTCCGGGAAAGCAAGCCAAGTCAATGGGAAGCATCAATTGGAGGTTACTTTTGGGCCTGAGACAAACTACCGCTCGGAGTATCTCAGGTTCGAAGTAGTCCCCTTCAAAGTGCCTACCACGCCATTTTGGACGGCCAGCTTTCGCCAAGTTCATGGCTCGCCGTGTTACATCTACAGCAAGCTGAAGATGCCGGGACCCAATGGTACAATTACCGTCAGTGGCAACTTCAAGAAAGCAAAGGAGTGCGAGCGTGGCAACGCCGCCTTCGCTGAGGCAGTCCTCCACGCAGAGGAGTTAGCCATGTTGAAAAAGAGCTCGATACGTCGCAGTTGCCGGAGCATGTAAAGACCGCTGAGCAAAAGAACACTTTCAAGGCGTCCGAAGACACAAAGAAGGCGGATCTGGTCCCAGGTGACAGCTCCAAGCAAGTCACCATAGGGGCTGGCTTGGACGACAAATAGGAAAGCGCGCTCGTCAGGTTCCTCCGTGAGAATCAGGACATCTTTGCATGGTCATCAGCCGACATGCCAGGTGTCCCGAGGGAACTTGCCGAGCACTCTCTTAACGTCTACGAAGGAGCCAAACCAGTGAAGCAAGGAATAAGGCGCTACGGTGAGAAGAAGCGGACAGCAATAGGGAAGGAGATCATCAAGTTGCAAGAAGCCAAGTTCATTAGGGAGGTAGTACACACTGATTGGTTGGCAAATCCTGTAATGGTTCCAAAACCTAATAAGGAAATGAGAATGTGCATTGATTATACCGGTTTGAACAAGTGCTGTCCTAAGGACCACTTTGCTTTGCCTCGTATAGATCAGGTCATAGACTCCACAGCCGGCTCCGAGCTGCTGTGCTTTTTGGATGCGTACTCCGGGTACCACCAAATCAAAATGCGAGAATCCGACCAAATCAAAACAGCGTTCACTACGCCCTACGGGACCTTCTGCTACATCACGATGCCCTTCGGTCTAAAAAATGCCGGCGCAACGTATCAGCGGTGTATGCAAAGATGCCTTCACGAGCAAATTGGCCGCAATGTTCACGTCTATGTTGACGACATTGCCGTCATGTCAAGAAAGAAGGCAGATTTGCTTGACGATTTGAGAGAAACCTTTGATAGCCTCCGGGTATATAGGATGAAGCTCAACCCGAAAAAATGCGTCTTCGGGGTTCCTGCCGGCAAATTGCTTGGCTTTATCGTTTCCGAACGAGGATAGAGTGAATCCAGAAAAAATCAAAGCGATCCTCAACATATCCAGGCCCAAGGACCTGAAGGACGTGCAGCGACTTGCCGGCTCGGCGGCTGCCGTCAGTCGTTTCATTAGCCGTCTTGGTGAGAAGGCACTGCCTCTCTACCGGCTTCTGAAGAAATCCGACAACTTTGAGTGGACAGACGAAGCAGACGCCGCCTTGCAGCAACTCAAGGACGCGTTAACGTCTGCTCCAATTTGGCAGCTCCTCGTTCGCAGGAACCAATGCTGCTTTACATCGCGGCAACTAACTTGGTTGTTAGCGTGGTCTGGTTGTGGAACGCAAGACGGAAAATTCAGACTTGCCGGAACAACGTCCGGTTTACTTCATCAGTGAAGTATTTTCCGCCTCAAAACAGCGTTATCCGCATTACCAGAAGCTGGTCTACGGTGTTTTCTACGCCGCCAGGAAGTTAAGGCACTATTTCCAGGAGCATTCAATAACGGTGTGAGCAAGGCACCTCTGGGGGATATCATCAATAATACAGATGCAACAGGCCGCGTTGCCAAATGGGGCATCGAACTTGCCGCCTTCGACATCGTATAAACCCAGAACGGCCATTAAGTCTCAAGCCTTAGCAGATTTGTAGCAGATTGGACGGAGGCCATGGACGAAGTACCTCTCCCTGAAGATGCATATTGGATCATGCACTTTGATGGATCAAAAATGCTTCAGGGCTCGGGGGCTGGCATTGTTTTAAGAAACCCTCAAGGAGACAAGCTTAGTTATGTGTTACAAATTCACTTCAAGGCAACTAATAATGTTGCTGAATACGAAGCTCTCCTTCATGGTTTACACATTGCCAAGGAACTTGGCGTCCAGCGTGTCCTCTGCTACGGAGATTCAGACTTGGTGGCGCAACAGATACGTGGTACTTGGGACACAAAGAGCGAGACAATGGCGGCATATCGAGCTACCGTTGACGAATTCGCCAAGTGTTTCTAGGCTACGAGGTCCGCCACATCCCAAGAGCTCAAAATGAGGCGGCAGATACACTTGCCAGAATGGGGTCTGAACGCAAAAAGGTACCAAAAGATGTTTTCCTGGTGATGTCTACGCACGCTTCTATTCTTGTAGACAGTGTTGGGCCTCCAAGTGCAGAGGTTTGTAGAACAGCAGCAAGTTTCCCTCAAGTGGATCACCCAAGTTTTATCAAACTCGGGGAGGTAGAGGTCAAAGATATCCCTCTCAAGCAACTCTGCAATTAAGATACAAGAAGTCTCTTGTGTCCCCAACACACCTAATACACTTGTCAGATATATAGGTGCACTAGTTCGGCGAAGAGATATTGAAATGCAAGTAATATGGATGATTATAAGTGGTAATTGCAATCTGAAATAAAGATGGCACCAAGCAAACATGAGACAAAATGAGAGCAAACGGTGTTTCAATGCTTGGAAATAAGGCCTAGGGATCATACTTTCACTAGTGGACACTCACAACAATAATAATATAATTTAATACATAAATATTCCCTCTTCACTATGCTACTCTGAACTATTCTCCCGTTGGATAGAAATACCAATCTACTGCGTAGGGCTACAAGAGCACACCTTAAAAGTCTGAGTGAACAAACACCACAATATCATAGAACACCAAGACCATCGTGTAGGGCTGCAAAAGCTCACCTTAAAGTCTGTCTTCCACATCTAGGGAACCCCTATGTCACTATGAGCGCCCCAAAATAGTACTAAACAAACATCACAATTTTATAGTGACAACCAACAAAAGAACAACTCATGATAAATATTCCTGTAATCTTTAGCCTAAGAGTCACACACGTTGCGCACACTGTCAACTTCGCACCATGGGACAAAGGTGACTCCGGTGATTACATTAATAAAACCACTTGAGTAGCATAATTCATAAGATAATGAAGAGTAACATCTATGGATTCAACTAGATTACAAAGCTCATGATCACATAAAGATCACATCATGGGAGAGAGAGATGAACCACATAGCTATCGGTAGAGCCCTCAGCCTCGGTGAAAACTACTCACACATGGTCATGGTGAGCACACTTGATGGAGAGGTTGATGAAGAGGTGCAGCCTGGAGTGGAGGCGGCGGTGGCCCTTGGCCCCCCTTCTTCTTCCTTGGTGATGGTGCAGCAACGGAGGAGCTCCTCCCCCTCCTTGGCGGCTGCCAAGAGGATGAAAATTCGTGGCTTTTGGTGGCTTGCTTGGAAAATAGGGTTTCCCTTCATTATATAGATGTGGAGATGCAATCTAGGCCATGGGATGGATGCCCCTTTGATCCAAGGGCTCTTGGGCACCTCTAGAAGCTTCCTAGGAACCCCTCTCAGCCCTAATGAGGCTCCAATTCGTGTCATGGCCGAATCCATCAAATTTGGTAAGAGTTGGAGTCAATAAAGTCACAATCTTTCAGATTCTCGTCATCCCATCTAGGGCTGCAGTAAATCGGGAATATCTCGGCCGTCCGGACTCGGAATTGGGCGAATTTTAAGTCTAGATCGATTCTCGAAAATTCTCTGCAACTTTGTCTTCTGTCAGGTTTCCATTTGACGTCGTATTCGGGGCCCAAACGTGACCATCTTCGAAAAACGTTTCCAGACAGATTTCAGGAAAATCCCAATTCGACTCTAATATGGTTTCCTTTTGTATTTTTTATAATTCCTACACAACAAATAGGAAAACAAGAAGATTTTGCACGTTGGCAACTATTAGTAGGTTAATTCAATAAATGTCATAATATGATATAAAGTGTATATAAAAACATGTGCCAATTGACATAAAACATGTATGGAACATTAAAAATTATAGATGCGTTTGGGACGTATCACTGGAACACCTACACAAGCCGTCAATAAAAGGAGCAGACCTCCTTGACCCAGAATCGGCAGAGCCAGTTGACAATGCTAGCTATGCCGTCTACCTGGTAAAGCCGGATTGGACGACGCCATATTTGGACTTCTGATCAATCAGGAGTTGTCGGATGATGAGGTTTTGAAAAGGCAAATCATAAGAAGAGCCAAGGCATTCACAATAATCAAAGGCGAATTGTACAAGCGTAGCACCACTGGTGTTTACCAACGTTGCATTTCGCCCGAAGAAGGCAGAGAACTGTTGGATGAGATACATGCTGGCGTATGTGGACATCACGCTTCCTCACGCGCCCTTGTTTCAAAAGCCTTCCGACAAGGTTTCTACTGGTTGACAGCCAAGCAAGATGCAGAGGACATCGTCAAAAGATGCAGGGGCTGCCAACTTTATGCCAGACAATCGCACATGCCGCTCAGAGCTTAAAACAATACCCATCACATGGCCTTTCGCAGTCTGGGGCTTGGACATGGTTGGTCCGTTTAAAACGGCGCCTGGTGGCTACACACATTTACTTGTGGCTGTAGACAAGTTCACCAAGTGGGTTGAAGCTAAGCCTATCAAAAAGCTAGACGGCGCCACAGCCGCAAATTTTCTGTGGGGAATAATCTCTCGGTTCGGGGTGCCTCATAGCATTATCACCGATAACGGCACTAACTTGTCGCAAGGCGAAGTCGAGGAATACTGTTATAAGCATGGCATCCGCCTAGATCTTGCCTCAGTAGCACACCCGCAGGCAAACGGTCAAGTAGAGCGTACAAATGGTTTAGTCCTACAAGGCATCAAACCACGTCTCGAAGTACCATTGCACAGAGCGGCTGGGGCTTGGGTGGATGAGTTGCAATCTGTCCTTTGGAGTTTACGCACAACTCCAAACAGATCAACCAAGTTTACTCCTTTCTTCTTAGTCTATGGCGCAGAAGCAGTGTTGCCAACCGACATGATGTATGATTCTCCCAGAATTCAAGCCTACGTCCAGGAAGACGCAGAAGATGCAAGACAGGATGGCCTTGACCTACTTGATGAAGAACGAGACGTTGCTCTCGCACGATCCGCCATCTATCAGCAAAGTTTGAGGCGTTATCACAGCAGAAGAGTGCGGCAACGAAGTTTTAGAGTTGGTGACCTGGTCCTCCGCCTAATCCAAGACAGGAAGGGCTTGCATAAGTTATCCCCGCCTTGGGAAGGACCTTTTGTGGTCAGTAAGGTGTTGCTCAATGGTTCTTATTACTTGGTAGACGCACGAGACGGATACAAGAAGAAGCGAGGTCGCAAGCGCAAAAGGAAGGTTGACGACAAGTATGAAGAAACCAAGCGACCTGGAACATTGAGCAGCTACGTCCTTTTTACACTTAGCAATTTCCACATTGTAATAAGTACTATATGATTATGAAATAAAAGTCTGTGGTTTGCTCATTCAGTTTTGGGATCATGCCATCTTTTGTCTTTTCTCGCAATCATATATCTGTTGTCATAAAAGTTACCAAACAAAATAAGTTTTTGCTCCGTGCTAAGGTTCAAACTTTTTGACATTTGCCGTCTGCCGGCTAAAAAAGCAAACAATCTTTGCACCGCCTAATGCTTATCTGTCTGTTTGTGTGTGGGTCGCCTAGTAGTATGTCGTTGGCACCAACATGCTGGCTTTGGTCTCTGAGTCTAAATTAGTTGGTATTGCACCTGGTTGGCTCAGCTAAAGTAACTAAGATGAGGTTCCGCCAACATATGAAAAAGCTAAACATGCAACGAGATACATATTAAGGCGGGCCACTTAAATAAGCCTACCGCCAAGTGTAGCATAAAAGTTGGCCCAAATATTTACAAACCCAAAATATAAGTTTTTTGCGTTAACAGATTAACGCAGTGTTTTGTGCTGCCTTTAGGAGGACAGTCAAGGAGTTGCCGCCTTGGTAGAGGTGGTGGAGAGATCCTGGGGGCTGACGCCGGCATTCTTGGGGCTGGCTCCGCCATCCTGGGGCTGCGCTCGTCGGCTCCGGCTTCGCCTTCTCCGCCTACGGCAGCTTCAGGATCCGCCAAGGAGGGATCGGCTACGGCAACATGCGGATCCGGGTGTTCCTTGTAGAACTTGCGGATGTCAACCATGTTGGCAACCCGGGTCGCATAGCCCGAACAGACCGCAGCACGTCCTGCATCACGATGGCTTGGTTGTTTTCGTCTTCGGTGGGGAAGTACTCGGTGACTTGATGAATATCAGCCTCCGGGTACCACGCCGCCGTCATCGCCAATGCCAACTTGGCGCCGCCTCGTGCTGCTGAGCGTAGCGTGCTGTCGTGTTCGGTTGCCGCCTTCTCCAGCAGGTCCGGCAGGCATCGAAGTTGACGGGATCGCCGTCCTCCCCAGGGTAGAACTTGGCGGCAAACGCTTTGCCTGCGCCGACAATCTGGTTGACGATTTCGCCAACTTCAAGATACGGGCAAGGCGCGGCGTCGTAGCCATGTCATCACCCAAGTTAGCCGGCACTGCACAAATACAAACAGTTACACACTGCAGCTTCAAATTTCAAGAGTGCAAAGTGTCAAAGAAAGATGAAGGATTAGAGACGTACCCAAGACATGCTCGTGGATGGCGTTGACCTCGTCCAGATGGTTTTCAAGTGTTTCCTGAGCCAGCTGGACTGCCTGTGACAGTTGTTCCTGCTGCGCTTGGCATTCTTGTTCACCTGGTCGAGGTTGTTGCTCATGGCTTCAAGTTGTCCCGTCAACTTGCTAACCTCGGCGGCATGGGCCAGCTCCCGCTCATCCAGCTCCTTGGCGTGATCCGCCTTCAGCTTTGCCACCAACCCAGCAAGATCTGCAGCTTCGTTCATCAAAGCTTGCATGTCAGTGGAGTTCTTGAGAATATCTTGCGCAGTGTTTAGTAATTCTACAAATAAAAAGAAAGACGACTAAAATACTTGTCGGAAAAGGAAAAGAAGTCGGACGAAAAGAAGGCAAAGAAAACTTTGTCACCTTCATCCTTTTTGCGAGCCTCTTCCAAGCTCGCAATCTGGGCGTTCTTCATCTCCACGTCCTGCTGCAGTTGCTGGCATTCTTTGTTTTCTTCTCTTGAGCACGGAAAAGCTCAAGGTTGGAAGCAAGAACGGCCTGCATGCACGAAAACAACGTGTGGTTAGCACTATATAGTCAACGAGACCACTTTGCCGGCTAAAAATTTTTCAGCCGCCAAAGTGCTCGGGGGCTGGGACTATAGGCTACATTACCTCAAGTTGGTTATGCAGGGTCTCGTGGAGATCATCCATGTGCGCGTACCATTTACGGGTACCTTCACGCATGGTCCTTAGCGTTTGCCGGGGGTCTTGCAACCCTTTGCCAGATTGAGAGCCAGGATGGGAGGACGATCCGCCTTGGTCAGCCGCCATCCTGTCGTCCATCTCTTGCTTCATGGCAATAAATCGAGCGGCATCATTAGCCGAAGCTTCAGCCGTCTTGGAAAAAGTAGGGCCGGCAACTGACTTTTTGCCCGCCATCTTCTCCGTAGCCGCCTCTGCGGAACCAGCAGCTGTACGTTCCCTGGCATACAACCACGGGAACGCCAACTGTGGGCGTTGTTGGCGCAGCGGCTGGAGAAGAGCTGGTGGCTTGCCCCTGCCGGCAGATATTTTCAGTTGGCGCGGAGCTTGGGCATGGCTGGCTTGCCCCTGTAAGCAGAAAAGTGCAAGTTTGTCAGCACAAACTTATATCAAAATGGCTAAGTCAGGGAAAGCAAAAGTTTGCCTACCGCTTGAATGGGACATTCCCCAGGTCTCATCCTCTGCATCAGCGGAGGTGGCCGCTTTCTTCCTCTTCTCCAAATCCTTGGTGGAGCTGCTCATCTTGCGCTTCTTCGACTTGCTGGCACCGGTGTCGTACCAGTTAGGAGCCAAGTCTTCCTCCCCCAAGGTTTGCAGCTGAAAAGGAAACAAGACAGAACATTAATTCAGTACCCAGTGGACAAAGATGTCAATGAAATGACAAAGTAGCTTTGGCTTACCGCTGGGGCTGGGTTGTCATGGGTGAACATGGCGACGCCTTCAGCCGCCTTCACCGACAGAGGCTTGACAAGCTCTCTGAGCCGGTACTCTAGTGCATCTTGGTCAAGGATGCTGTTGCCGGCGTCATCCGCCTTGTACTCGCACATCTTCAGTGGGCGATGGCGGAGTGGCATTATCTTCCTCGACACCCAGCAGATGACGGTGTCAACTCCGTCAAGTTGCGGAGCCATCATCGTCTTCGTCAAGAACTCGATCCGCCTGACGGCAATTCGAAGCTCAGCCGACAAGCTGCTAAGCGGCACCTTTGCCGTCCAACAGGCCTTGTGGGTTGGCGGACCGTTGACAAAAACAGGCATCCCCTGTGTGCTGCCGGGTGTCGGGATGTCCTTGCAGTAGAAAAAGTGCTGGTCCAGTGCTTCACCGACTCGATGTATGGTATCTTTGGGTACCAGTCGGGTTGGCGGCAGTTGAAGGTGACGCTACCGCAAGTTGCCAGATGGCCGCCTGGTATGGTTTGCCGGCGGCACAGGAAGCAGTACTTGAATAGCTCTATGGACGCAGCTATGCCTAAGTACCCTTCGCACAAGCCTGGAAGCCGGCTAGCACTAGAATACTGTTGGGCGCTATGTTGTGCGGCTGCAGCCCGTAGAAACTAAGTACCGCCAGAAAGAAGGCGGAAAGCGGCAAGGACATACCGCGGAGGCTGTGCGACGCCAACATGACGCGCTCGCCGTCTTGTGGGTCAGGGACTGCCTCGTCGCCTGGAACCCTCCAGGAGCATTCCGTCTTTGGCGGTATGTAGCCGCCTTCCTCCAGCTCTTTCAGATAGGCTGACGTCATAACTGACGGCAGCCAGTACCTGGAGCCAAGGTCCCCTGTCTCCTCTTCATCCTCAGCGTCGTCGTCGTCATCGGCGGCAGCTTCCGCCGTAGCCTCAGTGCTGGTCGCCGCAAGGGATGGGAGCGGGAAGGTCGGAGCAGATGTTGCAGGCGCCGCCGGAGTTGGGGAAGAAGAGGAAACCTCACCCGCAGCCACGGTGGCGACAGGAGAGGTCATCGGCGCGCTCGCGGGAACCGCCGCCGCCGCTGGTGCAGATCCAGATCCAGTCGTGGTCGCCGAGGCCGCAGGCAGCGCCGCCGCCGCATCTTGCTGAGTGCTCGCCGGAGTTGAGTACGGGGAGAAGGAGAGCTCGGGAAGATGAGGAGGCCGCGGTGGGTGCGAATGGGGAAGAAGACCAGGCTCGGCGTGCCCTTTGGGTATTTAACTCCACGCACCAAGATTCGTGCGCGAGATTGGGGGGACGCACGATTTCCGCCACGTGCTCACGATTTGCACGTCGTGGCAGCGGTGTCTGCGGCCCTCTCCCCGATTCTTGTGCATAGTGGAGAAATAATCATGACACATGCCCAAATCCAAACTGTCGTGGACTGCATGACGTCATCCGTCAACATTTGACAAGACCAGTCAAATGACAAGACTGGTGCCGGGAAGATTCCTGACAGCGGTCAGGCCATCTTTCCCATGATGGCGGCAAATCATCCGACTACGTTAGGCGGATCGCCGCTTACTTTCAACTTTGGAATGCTTCAAGCTCTTCAGACGCTTACAAGACAAGACGGACGTTGCCGACAAGAAGAAGACGGCGCCTGAAGAACTCGAACCCTTCCAGGGGCTAATGTTGGGGATATACCTACTAGGGGTATCACCAGCATGGATCAATCCGGCTAGTCCCGGGTGGCCCGCAGTGGTGGTGAAGCCTTTGCCTGCCGGGCGGCCCAGATAGCTGACGACCAAGGAAGGCGGATGCCGGCAAGGAGGAGGCCCAAGACTGAAGCCCACGAAGCCACCAAGACCAAGACGGAAGGCGGCAGACTTGCCGGCTAGGTTTAGGACTCTGTATGCTTGCCGGATACGTAATCTCCTTGTAACCCTAGGTCCAGCCGCCTATATAAGCTGGACCTCGGGACGCCTTTAGGGCACGATTCAACACAACCAACTCATTGTAACCTGTACTTCGGCTATTGCCTTATAGTGAGTTATAGCAGCACGTAAGGCTCCGCCACCGCCGTGGAGCCTGAAGCTGGGTAAACTACCGTGTACAATCCCGACCTCGACGACGTCCACCTTCTTGCCCTACGTTCACCCTCGGCTAGCAGGACCCCGTCTCCTATCCAAGATGCCGATACGACGACAGGGAGAAAAATTCAATTCACTTAAAGCACAAAGGCGTGCACGAGGGGAATGTTTTACATGTGGTGAAAAATTCGTACCAGGCCATCGCTGCAGTAAGACAGTGCCACTACATCTGGTATAAGAACTCATAGAGGTGTTGCAGTCCTCAACCTCCAGCAGTGAAGATGGTAAGAATGAGGACAGTAGCAGCGATGAATCCCTGACATACATTTCTCAATATGCACTGGCAGGAGCAACTGCGAAACGGAGTATCAAGTTGCAAGGCATGATTCAAGGGCGACAAGTGCTCATTCTTGTCGACTCGGGAAGTTGTGGTAGTTTCATCAATAAGACCACTGTTGGGCTGTTGGCATTGCAAACAACTGAAGTGACTCCTTTGACAGTTCAAGTGGCAGATGGATACAAAACTCAGGTCAGCTCGGAGGTAACTGACTTGCAATGGGAATGTCAAGGAAACAAGTTCACAAACTCATTTCGAGTGTTCAACATTCCTTGTTACGACATCATATTAGGGATGGATTGGCTCGACGCCTGTGGAAAAATGTGGGTTGATTGGCCTAAGAAGGTGATGAGATTTCGTCACAATGGTGTTAGGATTACGCTCAAAGGGGTCAAGGACAAAACAAAAGTTGTGAACCTATTTCAGCGGCTCAGATAAATCAATTGATCAAAACAATGCATTGGCACAACTGGTGCGTCTGTGTCCAATATCAGAGAGTGCAGAGAAGACTGACATTCCATATGAGATAGAAGATGTGCTGGAGCAGTACAAACAATGTTTTGAAGTACCGAAAGATCTCCCTCCCCACAGATCATTCGATCACAAGATAACACTCATGCCCGGCGTGCAACCTGTAAATGTTAAACCATATAGGTACTCCCCACAGCAAAAAGATGAGATCGAAAGGCAAATTAAAGAGATGATTAAACAGGGGATTATCAAACCAAGCCAAAGCCCGTTCAGTTCACCAGTCTTGCTAGTCAAGAAAAAGGATGGTACGTGGCGATTCTGTGTGGATTACCGCCAGCTGAACGTAGTGACAGTAAAGGATCGATATCCGATGCCTATTGTTGATGAACTTCTGGATGAGCTGCATGGGGCACAATATTTCACCAAGCTCGATTTGCGGTCTAGGTACCATCAGATACGCATGGTGGAATATGATGAGTGCAAAACAGCATTCAAGACACATAGTGGACACTATGAATTTCGTGTAATGCCTTTCGGCTTGACATGTGCTCTCGCTACGTTTCAAGCGGCCATGAATACGATATTCGCCCATCTCATCAGAAAGTATGTATTGGTGTTTGTGGATGATGTGCTGATATAGAGCAAGACTTTATCGGATCACAAAAAACACTTGGCTGCAGTGTTTGAACTGCTTGAACAGAACAAGTTATATGTCAAGGCAAGCAAGTGCTCCTTTGCTCAGAGGTCGTTGGAGTATCTGGGACACATCATCAGTGCAGATGGAGTATCAACGGATCCATCGAAGATCCAGGCGATTAAAGATTGGCCCCGACCAGTAAATCTGAAACAAGTGTGTGGTATATTGGGCGTGGCTGGATATTATAGGAAGTTTATTGCTCAATTTGGAGTGATATGTAGGCCCTTATCAAATCTGTTAAAGAAAAATGTTCTGTTTGCCTGGACCCCTGAGGTGGAAAATGCCTTTCAGGCACTGAAAAAAGCACTCACCGAAGCCCCAGTATTGGCACTACCGGATTTCTCAAAAGAATTTGTTCTAGAAACAGATGCATGTGCAACTGGAGTTGGTGCTGTTCTCATGCAACAAGGGCATCCATTGGCTTTCTTCAGCAAGGCATTGGGATCGAAAAATCAGGCTTTATCGATTTATGATAAGGAATGTCTGGCTATGTTGTTGGCGGTTGACAAGTGGAAACCCTATCTTCAACATGGCCCATTCACAATCAATACTGACCAGAGAAGTCTCATTCACTTGGGAGATCACAAGTTTAACACACTCATCCAACAGAAGGCTTTCTTCAAACTCCTTGGGTTGCAATATAAAATTCACTACAAGAAAGGGGCCTCAAATATGGCAGCGGATGCTCTGTCACGTCGAGATACAGGGATAAATGCAGTATCCATAGCAACACCACATTGGTTGGAGATAGTGACTGAAGGCTATATGAAAGATGCCAAAGCAAAACAGCTGCTCATTGAATTAAGCATCAATGCTGAGAATGCATAAGGCTACAAGTTGGTGGATGGAGTGATTCGACACAAAGGCAGAATCTGGCTGGGAGCTCACTCTGAAGCAAAGCAAGCAGTACTGAAAGCGCTTCACAACAGTGGTTTGGGTGGGCATTCTGGAGCATTACCAACATATCACAAAGTCAAAAACATTTTTTCGTGGCCTGGTCTGAAGGGTGATGTATATCAGTATGTGCAACACTGCACAATCTGCCAACAGGCGAAAAGCGAGCACCTCAAACTTCCTGGTAAACTGCAACCCCTCCCAATACCGCCTGAAGCATGGCATACTGTGGGAATGGATTTCATTGAAGGGCTTCCTCTCTCTGGGAAGTTTGACACAATTCTGGTGATTGTGGATAAATTTACAAAGTTTGGCCATTTCATCCCGCTCAGGCATCCTTTCACTGCAGCTTTGGTTGCACAACTCTTCGTTGATAATGTATATCGACTGCATAGCATGCCAAAGGTAATAATTTCTGACAGAGACAAGGTTTTCATCAGTAATTTCTGGCAAAACCTGTTTAAACTGGCAGACACCACTTTGAACATGAGTTCATCGTATCACCCCCAAACTGACGGCCAGACAGAGCGGTTAAATCAGTGTCTGGAAACGTATTTGAGATGTCTGGTTCATGCGGATCCGAAGCAATGGGCGAAATGGATTTCGCTAGCAGAATATTGGTATAACACGTCATATCACTCGGCATTGGGGAGATCACCGTTTGAAGCCCTGTATGGCCGCAAACCTAGACCATTTGGGTTTCAGCAAGGATCACCATCTGGCCAAAGTGATTTGGAAGCCTGGCTCAAGGACAGAGCTGAGATGATGCCAGTCATAAAACAACACCTGGAGAGAGCTCAACGTCGCATGAAAATACAGGCAGACAAGAACATAACTGAGAGAACTTTTGAAGTTGGGGACTGGGTTTATCTGAAGTTACAGCCATACGTGCAGACATCTGTGGCTAGACGTTCATCGCATAAGTTAAGCTTCAAGTTCTTTGGACCTTTCCAAGTTCTCAAGAAAGTGGGTCAGGTTTCTTACAAGCTATCGCTACCGGAATCATCTCGCATTCATCCAGTGATTCATGTCTCGCAATTGAAGAAGGCGTTGAAGCTAGGTGAGCAAGCCAGTGCAGAATTACCTATTGCATTGTTGCAGGATGCAGCGGAGTCCCAACCTCTCCAGGTGTGTGGCGAGCGTTTCATTCGGCGAGGAGGCAAACGAGTTCCTCAAGTGCTCGTGAGCTGGGAAAATTGGCCAGATACTTGCAGGACATGGGAGCATCTCAGAGCGATCATCGACATGTTTCCTCATGCACCAGCTTGGGGGCAAGCTGGTACTCCAGGAGGGGGTATTGTCACGGCCCAACTACTACCGGACGCCCTGCGAGTGAAGAAGAGGTCGCTAGAGCGGTACCGAAGGCAAAAGGCCCAACAAGGGAAGGAGAAGAAGGCCCAGGAGCCGGCACATGACTAGGAACACGTCGTCACGTCTCTTATTACCCAGCTGTGTCCAGGAGGACGGCATCAACTTGGGAATCAAGACATGTATCTCGATTGAGATTGCTCTCTCTTCTTCCTCCTCACGAACCTTGTTCGTTGATTCTGTCCAACCCAGCGTGACGCTGTGGAAATTGTATCAGAGATTACTGATTATTTGTATCGATGCGCTTCCACCTCGTGGTAATTAGCATGGATCTTACACTAACTTCGTTGTTCTGATCTCGATCGCTAAAGATTCCGGAGAAGTCCTTGGACACCTGCAGGTTTACTCGCACATGGACATGGAACCTACTGGGTGTGGTGCAGTGCAGTGTTCTTGCCTTCAGCAGCCACAGCCACGCGTGGCGACCTAGACGCTTACAAATATCTCTTCCAAATGTAGTGCTTACGCCTAAATCATGTACTATGTAGTTGGGATGGTCGGCTGTTGTAAAATGTATGTGTTTTTGTACTACGATAGGCTTGTCATGATCCATGTGTAAGAGATTTGATGTTCTTGCATGGAACCAGCTAAAGAATCTTCGTCTTGCATAACCAACTTCAGAAAATAAATCTCGTATTGAAGCAGCTAAAGGATTCTTTTTCCTTGAATAGAACCAGATAAAGAAGATACAATAGCACAACTTGTCAATTTTCTCAAGTACAATTCATGGCTTGAAACAGAAACTGAATCAAAGAATTATCTTGCGTTTGTGCTAAAATCAGCAATCAGGCAGTAAGTACATGAGCTTATACAAGAGCACAACTTGTCAATTTTCTCACGTACAAATCACGGTTCAAAACACAGGCTCAATCAAACAAAAATACACGTGAAAGATAACAGAAGCCTTCATACAGACAGGCTCAGTTTTGTTCTTTTACACATGTTCAGTTACAGCACATGAACACTAAAGGCTGATTCTAGAGATATTTGTACATCTCCAGCATTACTAGTTTTATTACACACTCCGTGATTTTCCAAAATTCACGCCTAGGTCTTGCCAGAAGTAATCACTCCAGTGTATCAACAATATTTTGTACACTATAAAAATTATGGAAAAACAGGTGTTCAAAGACAGAAAATGCAATGATCATTGCCTCAAAGAAATTCGTCTCCAGGTCCTTAGTCTTTGGAGTTCTGATGCACTGAATACAGAGAGCATGGCGTTGCTTATCTTAAGGAATACACAGCTTGCTACATATATTTGGCATCATTCACTGGAATACAGAGAAGCATAAGTACACTTGAATTGATTGGTTTCCATTCTACCAAGTTTACACAAAATGACTTAAAATGATTATTCTGACATCCACATTAGTGAAATCGCCACATCTACTTATCCGGGACTTTTGGATGCTATTTGCCCTGTAAAGAATAGCAAAATCACATTAGTGAATCCGTCTGCTCTGAACCCCTTTTCAATCTCTTACCACTACCTTTTGTTTTTGCTACATCTGGTGGATGAATATTGATCACACTAGGGAATGTTGTTAACACAAAACATTACATGCAGCAGTAAGAAGGTAAAAGATGAATAACATACTAACAAGCGGCTAATAATTTAGTGCTCGTACTATTCAAAATTGTCAATTTTCTCAGGTACAATGCACTGTTCAAAACAGAAGTTCAAACAAAGAAATGTATTATCTCAGAGGTACATGTGCGTACTTGCTATGCATAAATTTAACAACTTCACCAGCATCAACCTCATTCCGCAGTCTCTCAGGTTTAACAATGGAGAGCTTCAACAGAACAAAAACCTCGTAACATGACTGACCCTTTCTTACAAAGATGTATCTTGGCAGTGCTCAAGAAAGGTAAATGATTATGACAAAGGTGATAAACAAATCACTTCAGTAATAAAGTTACATAAAAACGTCCCATACAGTTGGAATCACAAATGAACTTCATACATACTGTTAACTTTTACTTGAGGCTTCCAAGTGCATAAAGGACATAGAAGTGCAAATACACTTGCATGGATTGGTTTCCATTATACCAAGTTTACACAAGAGGAATTGCATTAACTACTTCGCAATATCACATAATAGTTATACTTCACACGGAGAGTGGACGATTAACGCCAGACACTACTGGTACAGTCTTCTAGATGAGGGAATACATAGGCTTGTTGAAATAATCCAGAAGCTCTTGCTGCAACAATAAACTAAGCGATTAAACTAGAATGTAATATTATAATATTGTAATACGTACATTATAAACCATTTGAGCTGCAAAAGAAACATGTCAAACCTGGTAGCCACTGCATCTACTTATCTTGGACCTTTTGGACGCTTTTTGGCCTGTAAGGAAAATCATATTAAACCACATTAATATAACCCTAGAAAGTATATAATTATTTTTTCAAGTCTTGTTATTTACCTCTTCTTATTTTTCTTTGCCGTCTGTTCTGAACCCCTTTTCAATCTTTTACCACTCCCTTTTGTCTTTGCTACATCTGGTGGGTGAATATTGATCACACTTGGAAATGATGTTCCAACAAAGGATTCAAACTCTTGAACTTTACTTTGCTCACTAACTAGTCCAATCTGTCCCAATTGCACGAAGGCATCGCCAATAGCCTTGTGAAGATATCTCATTTTTTCCTCACAATGTTTTGATGCATGCAATGCAGAGCTGAAATTTGAACATGTTTCCGAGTACAACTTATGTATGGTAGGTGAAAGACATGTCGATGACCCCTCTATCTCATGTCCATCGGTGTCATAGGCAAGTTGCCGTGCAGCCATTTTAGTCCACCTATGTAGCACATATTGACTAGGAATTTCGTTATATCCCCCATTCTTTAAGACAACAATGATGTGACGGCAAATGATACCCAAGGATTCAAACATCCTACAAGAACAGTTTGTCTCCTTAGTACTAGTGTTGAAACTAACAACTCTAACCTTGCCACCGTTACTGCTAATAGTAGTGGTTTGGACCTCACTAATCTGCACCATTGATTTGACATGACAAAAATCCCTAGTAGCCATCACCTGCTGTTGAAATTCAGCGAAAAGCTCGTGAGTATACACCTCCCTACCATGATTCTCGATAGCCCAACATGTCTCAAGTAAAGGCAGTGTATGAAGGCTGGCATTGTCTTCTTGCAATTCTTTTGGCATTGTTCCTCTAAAGCTGTTTCAAATCTGACCCAAAACTCAATCAAGGCAAGGTTTCGGTTGGCAAAGTGCCTAAAGAATGCATTTTCACTCTCAGATCTTGATGTAGTACGCAAGATTCCGCCAAGGGGAATATCCAAAAAATATGCAGGAATCCATGATTCGCGTGACTCGTATTTCTCCTGCAACCATGTATTGTCTTCTAGGCCGAAGTCAGAAATTATTGAACACCATTGTGACTCAAATTCATTTGGAGTCTCTGATCCCTAGACACATGACATAAACCATTCGTGGAAATCTGGACTGTTCGTCATGGTAGCACCAACTTTTTCCGTAAGCTTCGAGAGAATGTGCCACATACAAAGTCTGTGTGCAGTGTTCGGAAAGACAGATTCTATCCCTATTCTCATGCTTTGGTACTCATCAGTAATGATTAGCTTAGGTGCAACCCCACACATTGCTTTCAAGAAAGTCTGGAACAACCATTCATAAGATTCTTTCTTCTCATTCCATAAAAAGGCAGCACCCACTGGTAGAAAAAGGGCCTGTGGTCCCGGTTCGGCTGGGCCATCAATCCCGGTTGCCCAACCGGGACTGGCCAATCGGGACTAATGCTAGTCCCGGTTGGGCCACGAACCGGGACCAATGGGTGCCCACGTGGCCAGTTCTGGCTGGGCGTGGGCGGAAACTCATTGGTCCCGGTTCTTGTTAAGAACCGGGACCAATGAGTGTTTTTTTTTGTATTTAGGGTTTAGGGTCTCCCTCTCGCCGGTGCCCCCTCTCGTCGGTGCCCCCTCTCGCGGTGCCCCCTCTCCCTCTCGCCGGTGCCTCCGTCGTCTCCCCTTCTTCGCATCGCCGACGTGCTCTCCATCTCTCACTCGCCGGCATATCGAGGCCAAGCTTCGATATTTCTGTGCAGGTACTACTCGCCGGCTCATCTCTCACTCGCCGGCTCTCCATCTCGCACTCAATTCGATGCATGGTACTACATACAACAATGAAGGAACCACTATTACACATCATCGTCATGAATATATTACACACAGCTCATTCGTCGTGCTTGGTCGAACATATTAAATGTACACACGAGTTTCATGCATATATACATCTCTTTTACACTCCCATTTTAACCGGCCCATAGTATTCTCCCTTTGGATCTAGGACCTCTGCATCTAAAAATCCCGCAATTTCCTCTTGAATTGCGCGTACGCGATCTTGTGGTAGAAGACCGTCCCGCAGCCGTTCGATCTAATTTAAAGAAGGGGTCAATATATATATGAATGAAACTAAACACAATTGATGGCAATAAACTAAAATTGTGAATATTGTTTACGTACTTCAAGTTGTTCTAAGAACCGGCTCTTGGATCGCTCTTGGGTCGTCTGGCGAATGAACTCGCAAACGTAGTATCCACATAAATTATTCCCATGTTCCTGCCTCAAGCACTTTACGAGAACAGAGTTCAATCAAAATAATAATGAAGCATGATAATGGTATTGAAACTAAAATCAAAGAGATGCGCGGAATAATAATCAAGCATGATAACTTACACTTATTTGTTCAAATGTAAGCTTCGGCGCCCAAATACCCCTAGCCTTGGCGGTGAACCGTTTCCAAGCCCTGTCCGGCAAAGAAAATGAATAAAGGAGTTATATATTAATTGTTTGCTACCAGGGAATGAACGGAAAGTTGCCGATATAGTGCCATAATGATTCAAATTACCCTTGGAGGCATTCCTGCATGTCCGCCCACTCCTCAAGGGGTTTACGTTTCGAGTCCATGACAAGTACTACTCCTTTGTCAGGTTTAATGATTAGCAGAATAAAGTGGAAGCTGCGCACGCATAAGTCATCAATTATACACTTAACATCGAGTAAGCGAAATAGAATGTGTACAAGACAGTAACACTCACCCGTAGTTGTAAGGAAATAGTATTTCCCTTTTGGTTTCGTTAAACCTTAACGCCCTTACCAAGTTATCATCTGTGTCGTTGTAATGACGTTTGAGAGATATTTGATGAATGTAGTATGGGTCAATGAACCCAATGTCATAGATTTGTCCTCTTTTGCATTGGAGAATCTTCATTCTGCATAATTAATATAGTGATGAGTAAGATTATACATGCAATGAACGAGCTGAGCTAGCTAGAGACTTAATTACAGAAATAATACTTGCAGACAATAGGCACTGAGGATAGCTTTGTCGATGGCGTCTTGTTGGTATAACTGAAATAATTCAGGAAATTCAATCATTACCACGCCATTTCCATGCCCGTAATGCTCGTTTCTATAGGCCACGTAGATCCAGTTTGCCCCTTCCTCACAGGCTCGCATGTACCACTTATGCAATCTACGCATTTTTGTTGGTAGATCGTTGACTAGCTCAGGTTTGACGAGACTATTCCCGTACTGGTATTGGTATGCTACTTCATGGAACTCTTGTAATTGCGCTAAGTAGTCCGGAATAGACATGCCATGAGCAGCGGCCGCTTCTCCGTATATTGCAACAAACTCAGGATCGATAGCGACATCACCTGTGCTCGACCCCTCGGCGGTATTGGAAAACACTTTGAGCGGGGGGCACGACTGGTTTTTCTGTTCTCCGAGCTGGGGAACTGATTTCCAGCTTGCACTACTACTCTTCGACCGCTCCTTATTTGCCTGAACCTTCTTGCGAATCTGGCGGTCATAGTCTGGTGTCAGCCTTGGCGGGGGTTGTTCAAGGGTCTTCAGCATTTTGAAGACGGCGGCTTTTTCTGCTGGGGTGGAGGGGAACTCTGCCGCTTTCGGCTTCTTCAGGCTAGCCAAGCACTCTTGATGTTGGGCATTTACGTCCGCGGCATTTTCCTCCACCGTACGGTCATAAGGTCTGATGGGAAGATTCTTATGAGGTACTTTTGGGAGGGGCGACCTTTTACGTTTCGGTGATCGCTTACCCCTCATAGTACCAACGGTGGGCGGAGACGGCTGAGGCGGCGGCGGAGACGGCTGACGCGGCGGTGGATACGGCTGCGCTGGAGACTGGTGAGGCGGTGAAGAGAACTGTTGCTGGAGAATGCTGAGGCGGTGAAGAGGACTGTTGCGCTGGAGACTGGTGAGGAGTCGATGGCCTTGGCTGCCAGTTCGGAAGCACGATGAATTCCTTTGGCCATAGAATGGGCGCTTTCTTGGCTTCTCCAAGTTCAAGCACCTCCCCATCTTCACCTGCAGGGTGTTCCAGCTTTAGCTCCTCAAAATCTTTCATCACTTCATCCACCCCGACAACAGCGTAGCCATGTGGAACCGGAGAGAAATGGTAAGTTGGATTAGGTCCAATTGGTACGGTATAGCCGACCGCCACCTTCATGGTTAAGTTAAAAACTTTCACATGCAGCTCATAAGGTGTGCTCTCCGTGATATCATCCACTGGGTAGCGACGAAGTGGAGCCACCGTCACTGCATCATCAGTACCATCCTGGAGCTCCGTGGAAGCCACGCTGCTTTTCCGATTCGATGGGCCGCCGGTACCATCGCATGCAGCTTCTACCATGTGCCGCTGAGATTGGCCGCTAGTACCTTGCTGGCTAAGTGCGGCAATTTGATCCTTCTGCCACTTTAATTCTTCTTCTATATTACGCAGCCGGTCTGCAGCAGCGCGTGCTTACATTGCCTCCCTTTCCTTTCTCCTCTGATGGCTTCTATCAGGAAATTTCTTCCTGTGCTCCGGAATCGCAATTGTCTTGGGCTTGGAGCCTGGTACGCCTCGTGTTCGTCCGTCGTGTTCCTCATTCCCAAGGGCGCGTGTGAGCTCGTCATCCTCTCTATCGGGAATGAACCGTCCCTCTACAACATCCTTTACTGCATTTCTAGTAGGGGATTATCTTTGTGTCTTCTGTTATATATGCACTTCCCTTCTGCGTCCAACGTGCCCCCATGCCCATAAAACCAATTTCTTGCCCGTTCGATCCATGCGAGTGGCTCTGGAGTGATCCCTTTAGCCAGCAGGTCCGCCTCAAGTTTCTCCCACTTAGGCATGCTAAAGGCGTAGCCACCAGGCCCCATAGTATGGTGGTAGATCTTTTTAGCAGCATTTGCCTTATTTTTTGCAGACTTTTCCTGAGCTTCCCCCGATTTCTTGTACGCCACAAATTCTTCCCAGTCGTCCCTTATCTTCTCATACCCTTTATCGAAGTCCGGAGTCTTTTTTTCTGGACAAACTCGATGTTCAATCTTTTCTTCCAGTTCTTGAATAGCTCGGCCATCTTCTTAAGAGCCCTGTCCCTGACTTTTTGCTCCATGTTTTTCCGGGCAATCTTTTCTGCCTCATTTGGATCCTCCTCATCTGGATCCACCTCTGGCGCCGGCAGGGTGAAATTAAGCATGAGCTTTCTCCAAAGTCTTTCTTTTCCCACCTCACCGACATATCTTACTCCTCCCTCCTTTGGCTCATGCCATTCTCGAACGGTGATCGGGATGTAGTCCCTAACAAGAACTCCGCATTGCTTTACCATTTTATTTTTAACATCAGGGGGAGCAGTCGGTGTGCCGTCTTCAGCGACTTTTTCGATCCTGTACCTTTCATGGTCGCCCAACTTTTTGGCTGGGCCTCGTTTTGTCCTTACAGAAGATTTGCTCGATCCGGAGGGCTAAAAGAATAAAGAGCGTTAATATATGTATATAGACAGCAGAGGCTTAATTAATACAATCTTCGGCTTCATTAATATATGTATATGCACCTCGCCAGAGTTTGCAACATTTAATGTTCCACCGGAGCCTTCGGCTTCTCCCTCGTCGGCTTCTCCCTCGCCGACTTCTCCCTCACCCCAGCCGTTGGGTTCTACCTCACCGGAGCCGTCTCTTCGGTTGAGAGACTCATCTCCCTCACCAGAGTTGTTCAGAAACTGCGAGGTGACATCGCCAACATCTTCCGGCCCGCGGATTATATCCTCGAGGATGTTTTCCTGATTTTCGTCTCGTTCCATAGTTTTTGCAAATTAAGAACAATGCACAAAACTTTAGTTGGGTAACTTGTTCCATATGTCAAGATACATCTACCACAACAATGCACAAGCTATTTCTTAATTTTTCCTAACACAGTACTAACAATTCCTAACACAATTTTTTTTCTAACACAATTGAAAAAAAGTTTGCATTTTGACATAGACAATTACAAGCACACAAATTCAATTAGGACAATTGGATTCAACAATGCACAAAACTTTAATTGGGTAACAGAAGGCTACTGGGATACACAAGGCAAAACAATTGGATTCAACTTAATTTAATTAACCATTATTTATGTATGATTATTATGGCAGAAACTTGTCACACAAGTTTTAATGCACAACTCAAGTTATGCTAATTTAGGGACAACTAACATTGATTGTTTATGATCCAACAAAATTGGTCTAGGTCCATTTGGATGCTTATTTATTCCACTATATTTATTATACTACAGAAAAGGATACGTCACAATTTGATTTTCTATTTTTCCTCTGTTGTTCTAATAATTCTACAAAACTAGGGATAACTAACATTTTTCATTACTAAGCTAACAAAATTGACCTCAAGTCATTTGGAGTTCTAGAGCATCAGAAACAAACAAGTTTGTTATTTAAACCTTCTGTGATACTTTAATTTCTACACATGTGTTATTGATCTAAACAGGATGAAACCAATTGGGTTGGATAAACAATTCCCTAAGCTATCCATAGAATTTTGATTCGATTTATTTGGACGTATAAATCTCAAGCTATTGAATTTTAAACATGGCACAGATTTAAAAGGTTTCTGTTGATTTCTTAATTCGAGAAAGGAAAAAAAAGAAACGTGCCGAGAGGGTTCCAGCCCAATGGGCTCGGCCCAACTAATTTTTTTTTCCACGCGTGACGAGTGCGAGGGCGAGGGCGAGGGCGCGCCGGCGGCGACCACAGATGGGCGGCGCCGCCGTGGCCAGAGCGACGAGTGCGGGCGCTCATCTTCGCAGGAGTGCGGTACGGGCTCCTGCGTAGACGCCGTGGCCAGAGCGTAGACGCCGGCGAGCTCCTGCGTGCGGGCGGCGCGGCGCGGGCGTCGAGGGCGCGGCGGCGCGGGCGTCGAGGGCGAGGTCGGGCAGCCTGACGGTGACGTTTCTTCTCCGGCGTCCGCGCGAGTAACTTAGTCGATTTGGGGATGGAATGGGGAAGGAGAAGACGCAGGCAGTTATACCAGGCCTCATTGGTCCGGTTGCTCCCACGAACCGGGACCAATGCATCCATTGGTCCCGGTTCGTGGGAGCAACCGGGACCAATGAGTTGGCAATTTAATGCCAGATTTGCCTCGCGCGTCCATGGACCTTTAGTCCCGGTTCTTCGTATAAACGGGACCAAAGAGTCCTTTTTCAAAATTATTTCGAACTTTTCAGTTCTGAAATGTTGTTTCCCGCCTTTTTTTTTTCTTATTTAGGTGTTTGAATATGAATTTCAAATGGTTTTGAATCTGAAAAGACTTTCAACATGAAAAGTGTTTAAATTTGAATAAATAATCCAAAACCATTTTCTATGTTTTCAAATTACTTATCTAAATATCTTTTTTGTTTTTCGTTTGTCAAAAATGACATTTTTTGTGAAGCAAGTACAACAAATATGGTGCAAAATGGCACCCATCCAATTATCACACAAAGTAGACCATATTTTATGGATAATCCACAAATAGTGGTTATATCACAGAACCGTCGATAGTTTTGGATAATTCAGCCCCTTACAATGAATAGTAACGGCGGCCATTTTGACCGTTTTTTAAAAAAAGTGAAAGAAAGTGAAAAATACTCAAAAATGAAATCCTTTGGCATGGAGTACTTTCATGTGTACTAGTTGGTAGGATAAATGATAAACTTGAGTTTTGACATAGTTTACAAAAAACTTCTTCATAGACTTGGAAATGCAGAGATAAAAAATACATTTTACACGATCGTCGTCTTAGCTAGACCAGAAGTAGTTAATGACAACAATCTTGGGTACATAGACGAACCATAGGTTAGTCATACTCCTGGCTAGGCCTATAGTACTCGTCCTCGTAGTCGTCGTAGTCGCCGCCGTCGTTGTCGCTGTCGTCGGGCGGCGCTCGCCTGGACTGGAAGCGAGGGTAGCGCAGGCGGGGGTTATCGCCGGCCGTGATGTAGTTCATGACGCTCTGGAGAGTCCGGCCGCTCCACCACAGCCGACGGCCGGCCTCGTTGAAGTTCGAAGGAGGCGGGCCGTCCTCCTCGTACCTGGCGAGCGCCCTCTCACGCCGATTGATGAAGAAGGCGTCCCAAGTCGGGCGGTAGTCGGGATGCCAGCGGGGATCCATCCGCTGCTCCGGAGTGAGCTCGAGGTAGTAGTGGTTCGTGATGGCCGCCCGGCGCGCCAAACCTTGAGGGACAGGAGGGACCGGCACGCCTCCGGTGCTCAGCCTCCAGCCGGCGGGGACGTCGTAGCCGGGCGGGCAGGGGTAGTTCGAGGCGCAAAGCGCCTCCGCCTCCGAGTAGGTTAGAGTGGGTACGGTGGAAGCCATGGGAGAGTGATGAGGTTGCAGATATGAGTTTAGATGTGCTATGCCAATGGAGGCCATGCATGACTACATATATATAGTGAGAATCCCACCAATAAGGAAGAAGCACACGGATCGTGTGTTTCTTTCGAGCGCTTGTGAGCCGTTGGATCAGGGGTGTGTTTCTTTGAGGGATTGTGAGCTGTTGGATCAGCAGTGTCACGACCACTTCGTGAGCCACATGACCCGGTTGGTGTTACCAACCGGGACTAAAGAAGCACACGGATCGTGTGTTTCTTTCAAGCGCTTGTGAGACGTTGGATCAGGGGTGTGTTTCTTTTGAGGGATTGTGAGCTGTTGGATCAGCAGTATCACGACCACTTCGTGAGCCACATGACCCGGTTGGTGTTACCAACCGGGACTAAAGAAGCACACGTACCCTATATATAGCCCCCCTCCCGGACATGTTCAGCACTCAGTGTCTACTCATTGTACTTCATTTTGGCAGTACACGGGTAGCAGAGAGCAAGATTTCTGAGAGGCAGGAGTTCCTAGAGCGGAGGCTGAAGGTGAACCCTCCCCTCGGTCGGATCCAAGCAGCGGCAAGGCGCTCTGATGATTAGCAACATCTCCAACACTTGTTCGGACGGTTGCAAATCATCAGAGACGTCTTGCCGCTGTTTGGATCGAAGGCCGATTTGCCGTCTCACGAGCCACCGGTGGGCTGTATGACGGGGAAACCGTGTGTTTTGGGCGTGTTTTTACCAAGGTGCTGCCCTCTCCCTCCCCTACCTAGGTGTTTGATCAAATTCCCCACTCATTTTTTCAGATCTCGGCGACGATGTCCCGGTTGGTGGATGGTTCTTCATAGGGATCCTTCTCACGTGAGTATTGACCCTGTGATGGTTCCTGCTCTTTGGGTGCGCAGCGCCGGCCGCTCAGCACCCCGTGGCTTAGGACCCGACAAAAGTTAGTGATATTATTCGTGATGTATTATGGTTAAATAAAAATGGACCCGAGCTATGTATTATGGTTTTCACCACATAAAGGTTTAATACATTACTACACATCACATAAAGGTTTAATACATTACATTGATTTACATAAATGCCATGAACCCTTCTTCGCGTATGTCCCTGGCCTATGATCGCTTCGGCCGTAACCATGGAGCATCTTCATTATTTAACGGGATGCTTGGGTCAGTTTTCACTGTGAAGGGCGGAATTTCATCAAACTTATCATAATCTGCTGACATGTCTGTCTTGTCCTCGACTCCCACGATGTTTCTTTTCCCTGAAAGAACTATGTGACGCTTTGGCTCATCGTCTGATGTATTCGTTTGCTTATTTTTTTCTTTTTTTCGGTCTGGAGGACATGTCCTTCACATAGAAAACCTGAGCCACATCATTGGCTAGGACGAATGGTTCGTTCCTGTAACAACCAAGATTCTTGAGATCCACTGTTGTCATTCCGTACAGCTGGTCTACCTTTATCCCTTCTCCCTTCATGTTGACCCAACTGCACCGAAACAAAGGGACCTTAAAAGTAGGTCCATAGTCAAGTTCCCATATCTCCTCTATGTAACCATAGTATGTGTCCTTTTGCCCATTCTCGTCTGTTGCATCAAAGCGGACACCACTGTTTTGGTTGGTGCTCTTTTTATCTTGGGCGATCGTGTAAAATGTATTCCCATTTATCTCGTACCCTTGGAAATTCAATACAGTCGAAGATGGTGACGCGGCCAACAAGTAGAGCTGATCTCCGACAGTGGTGTCATTCATGAGCTGTAATCGCAACCAACTGCCGAAAGTCTCCATGTGTTTTTCTTTAATCCAGGAGTCAGCCTCCCCGGGTTCTTGGAGCGTACATAATTCTTGTGTTCCTCGATATACGGAGCCACGAAGGTGGAACTTTGTAGAACTGTGTAGTGTGCTTGAGTTAAAGAATGCCCGTCCCTACATATCAGTGCTTTCTTTCCTAGCGTGCCTTTTCCACTCAGTCTCCCCTCATGCCGCGATTCAGGAACACCAATCGGCTTAAGGTCAGGAATAAAGTCAACACAGAACTCAATGACCTCCTCTGTTCCATAGCCCTTTGAGATGCTTCCTTCTGGCCTAGCACGGTTATGAACATATTTCTTCAAGACTCCCATGAACCTCTCGAAGGGGAACATATTGTGTAGAAATACAGGACCGAGAATGGCAATCTCGTCGACTAGGTGAACCAGGAGATGCGTCATAATATTGAAGAATGATGGGGGGAACACCAACTCGAAGCTGACAAGACATTGGACCACAGCCTTCTGTAAACTTGGTAGAGTTACTGGATCGATGACCTTCTGAGATATTGCATTGAGGAATGCACATAGCTTCACAATGGGTACTCGAACATTTTCCGGTAGAAGCCCCCTCAATGCAACCGGAAGCAACTGCGTCATAATCACGTGGCAATCATGAGACTTCAGGTTCTGGAATTTTTTCTCTGCCATATTTATTATTCCCTTTATATTTGACGAGAAGCCAGCCGGGACCTTGATACTGCTCAGGCATTCAAAAAAGATTTCCTTCTCTGCTTTGGTAAGAGCGTAGCTGCTTAAGTATTGACGCCCTTTATCCGTCTGCTTGTTGTATGGGTCTTTCATACGTTGCTGGTCCTCCCGTGCTTCTGGTGTATCTTTTGTCTTCCCATACACGCCCAGGAAGCCTAGCAGGTTCACGCAAAGATTCTTCGTCACGTGCATCACGTCGATTGAAGACCGGACCTCTAGGACTTTCCAATAGGGTAGCTCCCAAAATATAGATTTCTTCTTCCATATGGGTACGTGGTTGTCAGCGTCATTCGGAACAGATAGACTGCCAGGACCCTTTCCAAAGATTACTTCTAAATCCTTGACCATGTCATATATAACATCACCATCAGGGAGGTTAGGCTTCTTCCGGCGATCTGCCTCACCGTTGAAATGCTTGCCTTTCTTTCTTACGGCATGACTGTTCGGAAGAAATCGACGATGCCCCAGGTACACGTTCTTGTTTCCCAAATGTATACTTTCAGTCTTATCTAAACAGTGCGTGCATGCATTGTATCCCTTGTTTGACTGTCCTGAAATGTTACTAAGAGCAGGCCAATCATTGATGGTTACGAACAACAACGCTCGTAGGTCAAATTCCTGTTGTTTGTGCTCATCCCACACACGTACACCTGGTTCGGACCACAACTGCAAAAGTTCATCAACTAATGGCCTTAGGTACACATCAATGTCGTTGCCGGGTTGCTTCGGGCCTTGGATGAGCACTGGCATCATAATGAACTTCCGCTTCATGCACAACCAAGGAGGAAGGTTGTAGATACATAGAGTCACGGGCCAAGTGCTATGACTGGAGCTCTGCTCCCCAAAAGGATTAAAGCCATCTGTACTTAGACCAAATCTTAAGTTCCTTGCGTCATCTGAAAATGTCGGGAACTCTCTGTCGATTTTTCTCCACTGGGACCCATCGGCGGGGTGTCTCAACTTCCCGTCTTTCTTACGCTCTTCTTTGTGCCATCGCAACAACCTGGCATGCTCTTTGTTTCTGAACAGACGTTTCAACCGTGGTATTATAGGAGCATACCACATCACCTTAGCAGGAACCCTCTTCCGGGGGGGCTCGTCATCGCCCTCAACATCACCAGGGTCATCTTGTCTGATCTTGTACCGCAGTGCATTGCATACCGGGCATTTATCCATATTCTCGTACTCCTCACCGCGGTACAGGATGCAGTCATTAATGCATGCATGTATCTTCTGCACATCTAATCCTAGAGGGCAGATAGCCTTCTTTGCTTCGTATGTAGTCTCGGGCAATTCGTTATCCTTTGGAAGCTTCGGCTTCATTATTTTCAGTAACTTCTCAAATCCCTTGTCAGAACAACCAGTCTCTGCCTTCCATTTCAGCAGTTCCAGTGTGGTACCGAGCTTTGTGCTGCCATCTTCGCAATTTGGGTACAGCAACTTTTTGTGATCCTCTAGCATGGCCTCCAACTTTAGCTTCTCCTTTTCTGTATCGCATTCTCGCTTTGCATCAGAAATGACCCCACCAAGACCATCAGCGGGCTCATCTGATGCCCGATGTTCACCTCCTTCTTCTTCAACGTCTTCCATTACAGTATCACCGCATTCCTCAGGGAACATAGGATAGTTGTCATCATCCTCCTCTTCTTCATTGTCTTCCATCCTAACCCCTCTTTCTCCGTGCTTGGTCCAACAATTATAGCTGGGCATGAAACCTCTCCGAAGCACGTGGTCTTGAATGGTTTTCGGGTTAGAGTACTCCCTGACGTTCCGACACTTCTCACATGGACAAGGCATAAAATTATCCACTTTGTTTGCCTCAGCCACTTCGAGAAATTTATGCAGGCCTGCAATAAACTCGGAACTGCGTCGTTCGCCGTACATCCATCGCATCCGTGCATCCATCTGCATCATATAATTAAGTTTATCAAATACCATTACAATAACATCTTGAATAGTGAAATGACCACCGTACATCGACACGTGCAATATTTCTGTATCAATTACAGATGAAAAGGATAAAGTTGCTAACCTCGGCCGAGGATATCATCTTGTGTGAACTTAAGTGTGGCTCGGGCATTTCATCGAACACATCTTGTGCGTGGCAAAGGAAAAAAAAACTAGCACCCACTTCCCACCAATCCAACCAGAAAAAAAGGAGAGAAGAGAGGGGGTGGGTTATTTATAGGCAGGGGAGGGGTATTGGTCCCGGCGTGCCACGAACCGGGACCAAAGCTCCGCGGCACGCCACGTGTCCGGCACTGGAGCATTGGTCCCGGTTCGTGGCACGAACCGGGACCAATGTCCCCAACCGAACCGGGACCAATGCCCTGGCAGCTCGAACCGGGACCAGTGCCAGGCATTGGTCCCGGTTTTTCACTGAACCGGGATTAATGGCCGATTCAGCTCTGGACGAAAGGTAGTTTTTCTACTAGTGACCGAACGTAACACAAGATTTATGGCTGTTAACTCCAGTGAAAGGGGCAAATACCAAGTCATACCTGTTAAAGCGATATGTGGAGTCAAAAGACACAACTTCACCAAACAATGAGTAGTTTTTTCTGCAGATACTATCGGCCCAGAAATATTTGTAATCTTATTGTTCTCGTCGGTTTGGTAATCAAAGTAGAAGGCTGGGTTTGCTAATTGCTTACTTCTCATTATATCAACCATGATCTGTCCATCTGCTCCCTTAATTGCTCTCTTGAAATCACGATGGTAGTTCTGTAAGTCACGCTTTAAGCAGCCAATTTTTCCTTGCTTCTCCACACTAAACAAACGATATGCTGCAGATGTGCTGACCAATGCCTTATGACATGTAAATATTTACTCCTCAACTCACTACTTACTTCTCTATTTGACTTGATGAGATGTCGCTTACTTGGCGACATCAGCTGGTGTGTGCGCGATTGAACAAACCGGACAACCTCGTATTTACCATCATCTTTCCTCTTGAATCCTATCATAGCCTCATAGCCACACCTGCTTAAATTGAACTTCCGTTTAGGCTTTGTCCTTTCCCTGTCTTGAGCCCCTTGAGCCACCTCTCTCCAACCTTGTCTTGCACAAACAAACCTCTTCCACACTGGTACACCATTTTCATTTTTGTGTGTTGTCCATGTGCGAACCGAGAAACCAACCTCATGAGCATAGCATCTATAGAACGCCATACCATCCTCCCATGTATCAAACAGCATGCCTATTACAGGCTGTAGGTTATCATCACACTCAGGCTTATATGTTGACCCCTAGATAAGCACAACAATAAATTCTTTAGCTCACATACTGAATCTAGTGAAGTGTCCATGAAAAGAAAATACTTACACAAAACGGAAGACTACTAGTTATTTTTGGTGTGTGGTAGGTTTCTCCATGGTTTTTGATCAACTGAATTGCGCCCTAGAAAATTGAGAAAGAAAAGAAGTCAAGTGAGAACAATGGTGTGGCATATGTGATGTATACACAAAAGGAATTACCACAGAAAAGCTATTGGCATCATCTTCAACTCCTATTGATGTAGTTGAACCAACACTTAGAGCAACACTTGCCACTGACTCCATGGCGTCCTATTTTCTGGAAATATATAATCAAAAAACATTACATGCAGCAGGAACAATGTAATATGAGTAATATACCAACATGCAGCTAATAAAGTTGGTGCCCCGACTATTCAGAATTGTCAATTTTCTGATGATAGAAGAACTAATAGAAGAAAAGTACACACCTCGGATACTTGAGCTGCAAGGTCGGCGGCCGGCTTCCGGCCATTGCATCGATGTGCTTGGAGATATAGCGCGCCGTCAATACATGGACGCAGTAGCAGGGGGCTGCCGCTGGTTTGGGCGATTCGGACGCCGGGCACCGGTGCTTCAATGCCGGTGAGAGAGGGAGGTACAGGAGAAGGAGAGGAAGAGCGATGTTCCCCCAAATCTTCTTAAGCCTAGCTCGCCTGGTGGTTCAGTGGTACAGGAAGAAGGAGCATTAAAGCCGGTGAGAGAGAGAGAGAGAGGTACATCAGAGGAGGGAGACGACAGGTTCAGCGAGGTCGATTTACTCTATTCAAAGATACTACAAGGTCTGTTTTGCAAATGTACCAGCTGGACACCTCGTTGATGGATCCTGTCCCTCAGTTCCCAATCCAAAGGCCCATGTTCCGTGGGTGCAGCAGGTGCACAGATTCAGGCGTTCCACTGGATACGTTCTCCTAGAGGCGTATATACGCTAACCACATGTATACCATGTATGTATTCTGCTGATCTATATAATACAAGGAGGTGGAGGCGTAGCCCCACGCAACCCTAAAACCTAACTCTCATGACTTCAATATTTAGTTAATCCTTTGAAGATTCCGTGTTTTTGTTAGTTTCCTATGAAATGTCCTATCATTTCACTGTTGAGAAGTTAGAGCTATTGTAATTAGAAGCACAGGGAAAATGTCAAAAATATCCTTGACTTATTGCTTATCTTCTTCCCAGATTTTTCCTGCATGCAAGATTGACATCCACAACACATGCAAATGCCTCATTTGTTAAGATTGAGTTAAGGTGTTGTGGTAGTACTTTGTAATACAAACAGTGGTCCCAGTAGCCTCATTATTGTTTACTGATGTTGCCGTAGACATGTCTACTTTTGTGGAATTATTGCCGAGCGCACGGGCTCTCTTTGTCGATGGGATGCGCGGGGTACGCCCATTGCGTATGGTGTCTCACCCCTCCACAAGCGGGCCCCTCAATGGTACGAAGGCGTCCGTCTCCTGTGACACGGCCCCTACGTATTCTGTGCTTGTATTCCTACCGTGTACTCGGTATGTGGTTTGTGGTGAATATACGAGGTGAAAAATTCAAAAAAAAAAAAGATACCAACGGTGAGAGGCAGGGACGAAGCTAGCAAAAAATGTGAATGAGTCAGGTCTAATATCTCTCTATTTGATTGGGATCATCTTCTTTAATTAATCATTAGTTAATGCTAATTAATGAAGGTTTTGGTGTTTGCCACTGGGGTCAGCTGACCCCAACTCCTACAAGGCAGCTCCGTCCCTGCTGATAGGTCTCGTCAGTACGTGGCGATCGAGGTACCCGACACTCACTCGTTTAAGAGCGAACGATGGTCACACCGTGGACCTAATTCTAATGCTTATCCAGTTAATCGAGCCATGGCGTCTAATACTGGCAAACCGTTTCTAACCCGCGAGCCTGCCCAAAATAATTACTATTTGAAGAGTCCATTGTACAACGTACTTGGTGAATAAGAGGCTCTTGTAGCGAATTTTTTTTTTTTTTTTCAGAAAAGGGTCCCCCGGCCTCTGCATCAAAATGATGCACACAGCCGTTTTTATATAAATTTAAACGTCCAAAGTGTAAGTAGCCAGCTTATTACAAATTATGGATCACACAAAGTCGCAACAAAAATAAGCCAAACGAAGATCGCAAATCTACGCATTTAGCCTTCTAGGATTTAACCAGCCTCCCGGGCACAAGATAGAGCGGACAACCGCCAGCACACGGGTACATCCGGTATCCATGAGCGCCCTCTGGTCGACAGGTAGGAGTAGTGACCAAGTATGGATCCAGTAGATGGCCCTGTTGATAACCTGCAAGTAATGAGCAACATTTGATTTGTTAAACACAATATCATTTCGGCAGTTCCAAATTGACCAAAGCAAAGCAGACACGCCTATACGTATTCTAGCTTTTGTTTTAGAGTCAATTCCATTCAGCCAAGAACCAAACATATTCGCAATGTTGGTGGGAGGCGAGATATTAAAGGTAAAATGTATAAGTCTCCAAATATTGCGGGCAAAAGAGCATGATATGAATAGATGTTGCACTGTCTCATTCTCATGGCAAAACACACATTTAGTACAACCTGACCAACATCGTTTAACCAGGTTATCCTTAGTGAGTAATACCTTCCGATGAAGGAACCATAAGAAAATCTTAATCTTTAGTGGTACTTTCAGTTTCAACAGGTATTTTGAAAAATATCTTGTATGTCCATTCAATAGATCAGCGTATAAAGACTTGACTGTATAAACCCCAGATGTTGTTAAATCCCATTTAAATGCATCGGGTAAGCTAGTTAGAGTGACTCGCATTAGTCGCTCAACTAGCTGCAACCACGCATCCCATTTGTCTCCAAGTAGAACTCTTCGAAACTGAATGGTTTGCGATAATGGTGTGTTCATCAGTACATCCGCAACCCGTACATTTTTGCGCCTCACAATACTGTACAAGGAGGGATATTCGTCCGCTAATGAGTTTTGTCCTAGCCACACATCCTCCCAAAACCTTACTTGCATTCCATTCCCAACGGCACACCTACCACGTGAGAAAAACACATTCTTTGCCCGCATCAATCCTTTCCAAAAAGGGGAGTCTGATGGCTGAGCCTCTACTTGAGCTAACGTTTTCTCGTATAGATACTTGTTAGTCAAGAGCTCCTGCCATACTCCATGTTCATTGAGCAATTTGAAAATCCATTTGCACAATAAACATTTGTTCTTTATATCTAGTACTTCTATGCCAAGCCCACCTTGATCCTTTGGGCGGCATACAATGTTCCACTTTGTTAATCTATACTTTTTCTTCTTTTGGTCGCTCTGCCAGAAAATCTTGATCTATAAAAGTTCAGTCTTTTTAATACCCCTTTAGGTATTTCAAAAAAAGAAAGTAAAAACATTGGCAGGCTTGTAAGAACGGAATTGATAAGAACAAGACGGTCTCCGTATGAGAGCATCTTTCCTATCCAGGACCCCAGTTTGCGCTCAAACCGATCCTCTACGGGCTTCCATTCTTTATTCAACAACTTTCTATAATGGATTGGGATACCAAGGTACTTAAAAGGTAAAGACCCGGCTTCACATCCAAAAATCTGCCTATACTCATTTATATCATCATTAGCCTTGCCGAAACAGTATATCTCACTCTTATGAAAGTTGATTTTTAATCCAGACAGCTCCTCAAAAAACGCAAGTATGAGTTTCATATTAACTGCCTTGTCTAAATCGTGTTCTAGGAACAGAATAGTGTCATCCGCATATTGGAGTATTGATACACCACCATCCACTAGGTGCGGTATTAAACCTCCCACTTGGCCATCCTCTTTTGCTCTTGCAATAAGAATTGCCAACATATCAGCCACCAAATTAAACAAGATGGGTGATAACGGATCTCCTTGCCTTAAACCTTTTAGAGTTTGAAAATGATGACCAATGTCATCATTAACACGAACTCCCACACTTCCTCCTTGAACAAACCTAGCAATCCATTCACACCACTGAGGTGCAAATCCTTTCATGCGTAGGACTTGTTGTAGGAACGACCATTTTACCTTATCATATGCCTTTTCAAAGTCAATTTTAAACAACACCCCATCTAGCTTTTTATGATGTAACTCATGAATAGTCTCATGAAGCACTACCACCCCTTCGAGAATATTTCTACCGGGCATGAAAGCTGTTTGCGTTGGGCGGACCACTCTATTCGCAATAGATGTCACCCTGTTTGTTCCCACTTTAGTGAAAAATTTAAAACTGACATTCAAAAGACATATAGGCCTATATTGTTCAATTCTACTTGCATCTTCCTTCTTAGGCAGCAAGGTAATGACACCAAAATTTAGTTTGAACAGCGGCAAATCCCCAGTTTGTAGCTGAGCAAATATAGCCATAAGATCAAATTTAATCACATTCCAAAACTTTTGATAGAACTCTGCAGGAAACCCGTCTGGTCCTGGTGCTTTATTGTGTTCCATTTGAGATATCGCATCAAAGATCTCCTTTTCAGTGAACGTTGATGTTAAAATTTCATTCTCTTCAGTTGTGATTTGGGGCATATCACCTACAGCATCCTCATCCATTGAGAAAAAGTTTGTAGCCGGAGCGCCAAAAAGTTTTTTGTAATATTCTGAAATAAAAACTTTTAGGTTAGCCTCTCCAACTATTGTTCCTTCATCTTGTTCCAATTGGAAAATTCTTTTTTTCCTATGTTTCCCATTCGCAATCAAGTGGAAATATCGCGTATTATTTCCCCCTCTTGTATGTATTTGACCTTTGCCCTCTGCGCCCATTTAGACTCTTCATCCCTCATAAGTTTCGCAAGACCATCCTCGGCATCCCTCTTTGCAGCCCGCTCGGCATTGCTTAGAGGATTAGACTCAGCCCGGATGTCTAACTCATCAATGAGCAGGATTAGTTTCTCTTTTAATTGTTTATATTCTCCACTTAGATTTTTTGCCCACCCTCTCAAATATTGACGCAGATGACGTATCTTCTGCTGCCAACGTTCAACAGGCGTAGCTCCGGAGTGCACAGATTCCCATTCACGTTTAATCATTTCATAAAAACCATCATGGCGCATCCATGACAATTCGAATGAAAAGTGATTTTTATTCCCCAAGAAGGCTTGTTCACCGGAGTCAATAAGTAACGGTGTATGATCCGACCCCGATCGAGTCAAAGCACGAACCGTGACTAAAGGGAACTTCTGTTCCCACTCCACACTAGCAAGAATTCTATCCAACTTCTCATAAGTCGGCACCTCACGTCGGCTTACCCAAGTATATTGGCGTCCCGACAAATGCAATTCCTTTAGACTCAGACTTTCTATTATCGCATTAAATAAGAAAGGCCAACGACCATTAAAGTTTGCATTATTTTTCTCCTCCTGCCTTCTAATAATGTTAAAATCCCCTCCTACAATCATTGGAAGTGTTTCTGACTCACAGATACGAACCAATTCTGCTAGGAAGTCGGTTTTTTTAGCATCCTGTGCTGCTCCATAAACCACCACAATGATCCAAACAAAGCCATCAAGCTTAGACTTCACATGAAACTTGACACAAAAATCACCCGCCACAACCTTCTGGACGGATAGAGAGGCACTATTAATACCTACTAGAATACCACCAGAACGACCTTGAGGAGGTAGGCAGTGCCACGCATAGTCACGACCTCCCCCTAAAAACCTCAGAAAAGGGGTCGCAAAAGTCCCTCTCCCTGTTTCTATTAAAGCTATAAAATCTATTATGCTCTTGTAGCGAATAGGCGAGCTACGGATGGTAACCGGCGCGGTTCGGTCGACGAGGCTCTTGAACTTCTTGATGCCGACCTCCCTGCACAGGTCTTTTTTTTTTGACAGAGATACCGTAGGGAAAAATCCCTACGGTGTAGATTTTATATTAATAGGTAGAGAAAAACCAGTGATTTTTCTAAACAAGTCACTTACAAATCTCTGCCAAAAATTCAGGGGGGTTGGAAACCCAAAAATCTAAGAGAAAAAGTACTCATCTAGGTAAAAGTAACAAGGATCCAATCAAGAAGCTGTTGTACTTGGGCTGGCCGGACTCGATATTGATGAAGTAAAACGTCATGCTGAAAGAGGACTCTCCATCTCGCAAGTGAAGGCATCTGATTTTTAAAAATCCAGTCATTTCTACTCTTCCATATATTCCATAAAGCACATACCAAGACCTCCATTGGGCAAGGTCCAGAAAAAAGACTTTGGGCAAGTGCAAACCGTTGTGAAATAGGCAGGGAAGTGTCCCAGTGAACACCAATAACATCCCAGCAGCTAACAGCGAAAGAGCATTCGAAGAACAGATGATTACGTGTCTCTAGAAGCCCCGAATCACAGAGAACACAATGGTTTCCAGTGTCACAATGCCAATGCTTCCTTAACATGAGATCTTTAGTATTCAACCTATCTTTTTGCAGCAACCATGCAAAGACACGGAGCTTAGGCAAACAATGCGATTTCCAAATGGCTTTCAAAGACTGGTCTTGAGGGAGATGAGAGAAAATGAATTTATAGTATTTGGCCGAGGAGAACAAGGAGCTGCCCCACGGAAACACTTTAGAATCCACATCCTCCGAGCTGAAATCATGTGCATCCAAGATAGCAGAGACATTCTCAAGTTCCTCAAAGGCCTGCAGCGATAAAGGTAACGCAAACGAGGCAGTCCGGTCTTCAGCCAGTCCAAAATGAGCAACAGACACATCCTCATTGAGAACAAAAGAGTATAATCTGGGGTATTTATCACAGAGGAGCTCATTCCCATGCCAGAAGTCTTTCCAAAAGAGGGTGGTCTGCCCATTACCTATATGTGAAGTGGTGATGCTGCGATAGATATTAATCAACTTGAAGATATCCTTCCACCAAAAAGAACCTCTAGCTGATTGGGCTTGGGGAGGTATGTGAGGATCATAAAGTGACCAAATAAGGGAGACCCATGGCACATCTGCTCGACAGAAAAATTTATGCAAATGCTTGATCAGTAGGCCATTGTTCTGTATTTCTAAGTTCAGGATTCCAAGACCCCCATATTTCTTAGGCCGGCAAACCATGTTCCACGCGGCAAGAGAATTACTTGAATTGGAGTCCTCCTCCTTCCCCCACAGACCATGTCTTCTAATCCGATCTAAAAGCTTAAGGATTGCTTTCGGCATCTTGATTGTACACAGAAAATGCATAGGCAGCGCCGAAAGGATTGAGTTAACATATGTGAGCCTGCCACCATAGTCCAGAAATCGTGCACTAGCATTCAGTCTCCGTTCCATCTGATCTGCCAGAGGCATGAGGTCTTGAACAGTAGGCCGCGAAGATCCCAACGGCAAACCAAGGTATGTGAACGGCAAAGAACCCGTAGCACAACCAAAAGAAGCAGCAAGCGATGCAAGAAGCTCAGTAGAAGTATTCACCGGCATGAGACAAGACTTGTCATAGTTAACTCTGAGACCAGTGGCAGCAGAAAACACCTGCGGCAGCTCTTTCGGAGAAACAAGCTGGGCTGGGCAGGCTTTAAGGATCAGCAATGTATCATCAGCATACTGCGCAATAGGGAAATCAGTATGTGGAATTGGTAAGGGGGGAGAGAATCCCATCAGAGGCTAGTCGGTTAACCATAGACTGAAGAAGATCCGCGCCTGCAACAAAAAGGATCGGAAAAAAGGGTCTCCTTGTCGAACACCCCGGCGACATGAGAACTTCTTGCCAGCTACACCATTGAGTAACACAGAAGAGGTGCCAGAGGAGAAAATGAGGCGAACCCAGGAGAGCCATCTATCATCACAACCCCAACATTCCAAGATTTGGATGATCGCCGAGTGTTCAATAGTATCAAATGCTTTGGCAAAGTCTAATTTGAGAACCACCACCTCTTGCCTAGACTGCTTGCATTGATGAATATACTCATAGGCCCATGCTACACAATCCTGTATCGTCCTGGTCTTGAGAAACCCATATTGGTTGACATGAACCAGCTTCAGAATCTTGGATTGTAAACGGTTAGCCAGAAGTTTTGTCAGAAGTTTTAGGCTGGAGTTAAGCAGAGATATAGGGCGAAAATCATTAGGTCCTCTCGGCGACTGCACCTTAGGAATGAGCGTTATAAACGCATCATTTATACTCTGGAGGTTTACACGGAGGTACCAAAAATCCTCACACAAGCGGTAGAAGTCATGTCGGATGATGTGCCAACAAGTTTTAAGGAACAGACCCGAGAAACCGTCAGGGCCCGGTGCTTTATCAGTCGGCATCTCAGCAATAACCCGATCAATCTCTTCATGAGAGAAAGGAGAAGACAAACCATCCAGATCAACAGTAGGGTGAATAAATTCAGAGAAGTTAAAATCTGGGTCGATGGGGGTGGACACACCAAGTCTTTCCTTAAACGAGTTCCAGAGGATGGCAGCTTTCTCTTCGTGCTCAGTAGCCTCAGAACCATCCGCACGTGATAACATAGAGATATGATTTTTCCGATATCGAATGGTAGCCATTGAGTGGAAAAATTTCGTGTTTTCACTGCCAAACTGGGCCCATCTCGCAGTACATCTTTTTTTCCAGTACATCTGTTTACAGTCAAGGAGATGCTGCAGTTTTCGTTTTACAATATTTCGGAAGTTCCATTCAGAAATATGTAAAGTGTGAATCTGCTCCAAATCATCAAGCCAGAGGATGGTGTCATTGCATTTTTCAATCACATGCGTTAGGACAGAGATGCTAGTACACCAATTTTTTAGCCCTTTTCTAAGCAATTTGAATTTGGCTGAGAGACAACGGGCACTATCCCCAGGGCAGTTAATGTCCCAAATGCGTTGGACAACATCAAGAAATCCAGGCATTTTAATCCAATGATCCTCAAAGCGGAAGATAGAAGCCTTAGGAATATTAGTGCCAATGGAAACAACGCAGGGGGTGTGATCAGAAGTGGGGCGAGCAAGAGGCCGCACCGTAGTATTAGGATATTGAAGCGTCCAAGCTGACGACGTAAAGAACCAGTCAAGCTGTACCAACAGGGGATCAATTTGCATATTGCTCCAGGTATAGCTACGACCTTTGATCGGCAGTTCTACTAACCCAAGGTAGGAGATCACCTCATTGAATGTAGCAATATCCTCCAGGTTCGCACCAGGCCTGTTACGGCTATCAGAATAGCGATAAAAATTGAAGTCACCTAGAATAAGCCACAAAGCGTCCTGCACAGGTCGGGGTCTGAAACCAGGACCAGCGGCTGTCTACCCAAGTAAAACCTATAGGGGACAGAAATACAGCCTTAAGTTCGACTTGAGGTTCTAAAATAACAAGTACTACGTACTAGTATATGTATATACTAGGCAACTTGGCGCGGCAATATTGCGGTGTAAAAAATTTAAAGTTGTTTAGATTTAATGCTGTTGAAATTCAAAAAGAAAAAGTTTACACTTGTAAGTTGGTCAAATTTCAAAAATTGTTAAAATAGGAAAGTTATTCGTATTTAAATTTTTTATATGTTTGTTGAATGATCAGATTTGAAAGGTATTTAAAATTCTGGAATATTCAAATTTAAATTTTGATCGTATGACATAAATAGTCAGTGTTTATTTTTTTTGTAGTCATGTATTTAAATTTAAGTTTTGATTGCATGACATAAATAATCACTGTTTTTTTTTGTAGTCATGTTTTTTTGGTCATATTTGTAAATACCATGGTGTAAAGAATTCAAATTTGGAAATGTCGATATTCAAAAATTGTTTGGATTTATTCGTATTTAAATTTTTTAAATGTTTGTTAAATAATCAGATTTGAAAGGCATTTAAATTTCTGGAATATTCAAATTTAAATTTTGATCGTATGACATAAATAGTCAGTGTTTATTTTTTTTGTAGTCATGTATTTAAATTTAAATTTTGATTGTATGACATAAATTATCACTGTTTTTTTTGTGTAGTCATGTTTTTTTTGGTAATATTAGTAAATACCGTGATGTAAAGAATTCAAATTTGGAAATGTCGATATTCAAAAATTGTTTGGATTTAACTTTGTTGAAATTCAAAAAAAAATACATTTGTAAGATGTTCAATTGTTCAAATTTCGAAAATTGTTAAATTTGGGAAGTTATTTATATTTGGATTATGTTGATTCAAAATTTTAAAATATTCAGATTTGAAGGATATTTATTCTTTTTTGATTTTTTTTTTAAATCACAGAGGGCCACGCCGCCCGGTAACCATCGCTCCCTCACCCGGTCATCCGGTGCCCTCTTCGCCTCTTCACGCTCCTCGACACGCCGCCATCGCCCGATGCGTCCGCCTCACCGCGCGGTCCTCGCCTCCCTCCTCCGCCTCCGCTCCTGCTCCTCCGTCGCCTACCACACACCACGGCCAATGCTGCCTCCCTCGCGCCGCCACATCTGAGCGCGGCAAATGCCGCGCCTGTGTGCTAAATTCGAATTTGAAGATGTCGGCATTCTAAAATTGTTTAAGTTTGAAAATTATTTGAATTCGAAAAAGTTGTCGTTTTTAAATAATCGGATTTTAGAGGTTGCTCAAATTTGGATATTGTTGTAATTCAAAAAAAAATTGACGTTTTAGGAACATTTAGATTTTAAAAATTGGCTAAATTGATGTTTTAGGAACATTTAGATTTTAAAAATTGGCTAAATTGGAAATGTATTAAAGTTTGAATTCTGTTCACGGTTGTCTGTGTATTAAAATTCGAATTTGAAGATGTCGGCATTCTAAAATTGTTTAAGTTTAGAAATCATTGGAATTCGAAAAAGTTGTCGTTTTAAAAATGATCGGACTTTAGAGGTTGCTCAAATTTGTAAATTGTTGTAATTCAAAAAAAAAATTACGTTCTAGGAACGTTTAGATTTTAAAAATTGGTTAAATTGGAAATGTATTAAGTTTTGAATTTTGTTAACGGTCGTAAGATGGTCAGGTTTAAAACAATTTTAAAATTTTGAAATACTGAAATTTGGATGTTGAATTAGAATGTTTCAGTATGGTTGTAATTCATTTTTTAAAGCGTCCACTTCAGTAAATGTTAAAATTTGTAAATTTACAAGAATTTTTTAAAAGTTTGCGTTTCAAAAATGTTTGTATTTTAAAATTGGGCAAATTGGGAAAGTTTAACGATTTGAATTGTTTGCACGTTTGTAAAATGATTAGTTTCGAAAGAATGCTTAAATTTTAGATGGCTCAAATTTGAAATTTGGATTTAAATGCTCTAATATGTTTGTGATTTTTGTTACAAATTTATCCAAATTTTGGTAATACAAAATAGTCAAGTTTTTTTTTTCCCTTGTCATAAATAGTTTTGTTTTTTTTATTCTTGTCATTTTGATATATTGTTTTTACATTTTTACGATGGTTATGTGTAAAATTATTTGTATTTTCTGTTTCTGGTTTAAAAAAAATAAAATCTGACATATTGGGCCCACCATGACGTCGGCGTGACGTCAGCAAGGGGCGCTGACGACGGCGAGATCTACGGCGGCGGTGGTCTACGGCGGCGGCGCGCCCCCGCGTTCTGGGACGCGCGCGGGCGCGGGGTAGCCTTAGGCGGCGGCGCCGCTGGCTTTAGGTCGCCGGAGCGGCGTCGGCGGCCACCGAACGCGGCGGACGTGGCAAACTCAGGGCGGCGGCGATTCCGACGCGATTCGTGCGAGCCAGGAGCTGATTTGCGGGGAGGAAGGAGAGGGCGTGGCGGCGGAGTTGTCCGTGCGCTCGGATTCGTGCGGGGAGAAGCGTGGCGGGCGCGCGCCGCGTCGGCGGCGCCGGCGAGCTCGGGCTCGCGCGGGAAAGAGAAGAGGGGGAGCGAATTGTGCTGGCGATTTTGCACAGAGGCCCCTGGCGTTTCCGCAATTTGCGAAACAATCCTTTGCGGGGGGTTTACTGTAAAACATTTGTTTTAAAAGTCGTGCGGGAGGGTGACCGTCTGGTCACCGGTTCCACCGGCTGTTACCGGATGACGCGGCGTCATCTGATTGGTGGAAACACGCGGGTACTATTGCCACGAACAGTACCGCGCGCGGGGGTCGTCGTGGTCCGATCCTGACCATCCATTCCAGCAATCCGACTGTCAGAAAAAAAAGGTGACGTGGCACGATGGAGAGGGGGTGGAGATGTCCTCCCTTTATATATAGTAGGTATATTGATGTGAAATACATAATTTTTACCTGTAGATGGGGCCGTACTGCTTTGCGAGGACGCCGAACACCTGGGAGCCATACTTGTCCAACATCGGCAGGTTGCCGAGAAGCCCGTGAGCGAGAGGCCCGGGAATCCTTCGCAGCCACCACGACGGCACGTTGAAATACATGGCCAATGCGCCAGCCGCCACCGTGAGTAGCATCCTCTGTTGGACCATCGCCGACGAGGAGGAAGACGGCGGCGCCGAAGTTCCTTTGTGTGGGGCAGATCGGAGGAAGGTGAAGAAAAACCCCGCAGTGATTCCCCTGCTCGTCTCCTGCTAGCCCGATCCGCCCCTGCCGCCGGACCAAGCCGGGACATCGCCGCACGGCCGCCGCCCCCATTCCCGCTGTGGCCATGCGCCGTCAAGCTCTCTGGCGGTCTGTCTCGGTCCCGCAGTGGCCGCACGGCGGAGGCCAGCACCGCCCCGTCCCGCGCGCTGGTGCCGCTACTCTCACTCCTCAGTTCGCGCGCTGCTCTCTTTCTCGCCGCTGCTGCACCTTTCGTTCTGTTTTCTGGTGGAAGCTTACGTGGCATATACTCTAGTATGTTTTATTATCACCGTCATTTTGAGTTTCTTTTGAAACCGAGGCTTCTATTTATTAATTAAGAATGAGAGAGTTGCCCGGTTAGTTAGGAAAAACCAGGCGAATACCCACATACAATCCCAAGGGACCGACCATCGTGAAACACGACCATCGCCAAAAGGGCACCCAACCAACCTGGCTACCAACACAAACACTGCACACGCCACCGAGAAAGGAAGAAACTGTCGAGGCCATCCGAGGCGTCATCGTCATCACCCGTCGTCTTGCATCACTCGCGACTCCGATTTGCCAAAGACGACCGACGAGGTGCAAACCTCTCAGCGATTGCCCGGGATCCGCCTTAGCCTATGCCAAACAGTTGGCCCAAGCGCTAACGAAAGACATCTCCGACTTGTACGGAAGCTTCACATGAGAGGTATGAAGGGCTTGCACTGACCGAGCCTCGAGAAGGCCCCTCGGACACGCCGAGAAGTGCGACTACCGAAACCCTTGCAGTGTCTCCGCTTCATTCATCCCTTCATTCAGGAGACGTCTCACCTAAGAAGAAGAATATATTCCGTTATTGATAGCTTAAAAGTGGCACGACCTTGATTAGTCAACATGCCGATGGGATAAGAAGTTAAAGATTGATGAAACTATGCCTTTTGCTTTAAAACCGAGTCTAGCTTCAACAATCATTCATTCATTCAACGAAATGTTGTCTAAGGTGACCCGAGAATAACATGGCACCGAGGAGAATCGATAAGACGCAGGTATGTTAATTGGAACGAATGACACTATAACTAGCAATCCAAGAGGCTTCTTCACTTGGATTAATTAACTAAAACTGAACCGCTGGCAGGGAAATTTTAATGCGAGAAAGAGGCAGGGATGTACCTCCTTGAGGTTGCCCTTGGGGTTCCATCGGTGGTCATCGCGGAACTGCACCATGATCTATCTAATCTTCCCCCAAAAGCCGGTGACAGGGGTGGTGGAGAGTAGAGAAGCCAATCAGGATCCGAGGAGAGGAATCAGAAGGTGAGGGCGATTAGCCCATGCCGAATGGTGCGAAGGGATTCAAGCCGGTGCCGAGCGCGCGGAGGTTCCTCTGTTGGAGTATGTCTAATCTGGTTTTTTCTTGGGAGCAGATGAGAGGAAAGTGAAGAAAAGCCCACGATTCCCCTTCTCGCGCCACCCGCCGCCGGTTGATTCGGCCGCCTTCGACCACGCCCCCGCCGCCGGACCAACCTCGGACATCGCCGCCCCCATTCCTGCTGTCGCTGTGCGCCGTCGATCTCTCCCGGTCGCGGTCGCGGAGCGGCCGCACGGCGGAGGCTAGCGCTGCCCCTCACCGCGCGATGGTGCTTCTGCTACTCTCTCTCCTCGGGTCGGCTATGCACCGAGATATGTCCGAGACAGTTCACAGTGAACTCCATATCTATTTTAAGTTGTTCATCGGAGGTCCTAAACCTTTCGCCGAAGTGTCACTTGGGTCATAAATCTATGAAAATGCACATCTGAGTCCCATATCTATTTTAAGTTGTTCATCGGAGGTCCTAAACTAGTATGACCAGTGTTGACTAGTGCCACGTCGACTAAAATTTGCAAAATGCCCCCCGGGTTTTATTTTCTTCCAAATCACGGTCCCGTTTATTTCAAGGAACGACCCACCGGCGCACGGGTAGAGGGAAGAGAGCATGTCGCGGCACAGCGGCGAGTCCGGGCCGGAGCGCAGAAGGGGCGACGACGATGAAGGAAGCACGATCGCCATCGTCATTAGGAGAGGTTATTTCCTCATTGTCAGAAGGGGCGCCATCGGGGTCGTTGTTGTTGTCGTCGCCATCGCTGCTGGTGACGGTTTTCACCGTCACTACTGTTATAGTTGTCGCCATTGTTGCTGTTGCGGTCGTCCGGAGATACGTCATCCTCGGAACATAGGAGAGTAGGATGACCGCCCTATTATGGTTGTGGTTAGGGATGAAAACGGAGCGGATACGGACGGAACTGAGTGGTGCCACATTTGTTTTCATATTTTTTTACGGAAGCGGAAACGAATACAGAAACCCCGAAAACAAATACAAAAACAAATATTGTCGGAAACAGATACAGACCGAATACGGTGCGGACACGGAACAAAAAACAGATGTCTGCCGGAACCAAGAGACCCCTTCGATAATGCAGGAAAACTCTACTAAACCAACAAACTTGTCAAATTTATAAGATGAAATAAAAATATAAGCATATATCATGATTAAATAGGGCCTAAACATGGTTGCTTTAATCTTTTTTATTCAGATCTAAGTTGTGCCTAATTGTTCCCACTAGAATTCCTGGTCCTGCTGGATTTGTAAAGCACTACGTAGTAAAAACGGAAAGTTCCGTATTGCCGGAAACGGAATTTCCGTATTGCCGGAAACGGAATTTCCGTTTCCGTGGTCGTTCCGCCGGAATACGCGGTTCCGTTTCCGCATAAAAGTTTCCGTTTCCGTTTTTTCGTTTTGCAAAATTCGCTTCCGTTTCCGTATTTCCATTCCGTTTCCGTTTTTCCGCGGAAAAGTCGGAAAGATTCCGTTCCGTTTTCATCCCTAGTTGTGGTGATCATAGTTGTGGTTCACCTCATCGTCACGGAATATTCTTCAGTGGGAGGCGACGTTCCCGTCGACAGCGAGGCGCCCGTGGTGACTTCGTCAATCTCAAGACCCAATCCGCCGGCTCAGTCTCTCGGAGGTGCTTATAGGGGTAGGGTGTGCGTGTGTGCGTTCAGAGGGGTGAGTGTATGCGCGTGTATGTGAGCGTCTGCATTGTACTGTGTTTAGCAAAATTGTCGTCCAGACAAGGATGACTTTCTCCGTAGGCTTGGGCTTGGAGGAGCTGAGAAAAGGCAGGGTCGGTGTCATAGCGATCAGGTGTGGAGCAACGTACGAAGTAGTAGGTGTATATATATATATACTCCTGGGTGTAGCCACGTCTCATATACTTCCATATATATTATATTTTATCGGTTTGAGTATGTTAATATACTATATCTAAGATACTTCAAAACAAGTTACGTGAAAAAAATGAAAGTGAGCATGCAGTTTGCACTATATATTCAAAATATCATCATATTTGTACGTGAAAAAGGAGTATGTAAAAAAATTGTACATACTACCTAAAAAGTAGTATATATATTACCGAAATAGTAATATATACTTCGTACTATATATATATATAGGACGCGAATATGGTACGTCCAGACTTGCGTGCGGACGCTTCGTTCACCGTCCGATTGCTTTGGGATTGGTGCTCTCATCCTCCATTTAGTACCCACTCCACTTTCTAATAGATTTCGTAAAACATTTTCTCTCTCATGCCTAGTGTTGATAGGTGTGTAAGATGGGACTAGATTGTTTGAATTATTTCCTCATTTGGTTTGGTAGGATGGAGAAGTTTGAAATTTTAAATCTTAAAATAGATAGTGCAGCAAGCTTTACTATACAAAAGGCAGTGGGCCGGCAGGAGGCACCTCTGACCGCTCTGTCGTGGGCCTCTGCCCTCATTTTTCAAATTTGTTGCCATTTCCGGTTGTCTACATCTGCTGGCCGAGTGACAACTCGATCGTTTTCTACAGAGAACCGAACGGCTAGTATGTTGGTTGGACCGGATGAATTCAAATTCGTCTCCGGGCCACAGACGTCACGTGGATGGCGCAGGCTTTTTACGATCACGTGGAGGTCACCTAGGTACTTTTTTTTTTAGGAAACACAGTACAGACACAGACGTTCACATACACGCGCATACACTCACCCTTATAAACGCACGCACGCACACCCTACCCCTATGAGCACCTCCGAGAGACTGAGCAGGCGGATCAGGTCTTGAGATTGACGAAGTCACCACGGGCGTCTCGCTATCGACGGGAACGTCGCCTCTCACGAGAAATACCAGCGTCAAACCTAGAGTTTGAACTCTACTGGGATAGAGCCATAGGGGTACAACCACCCTCCTAACTATCCAACCACAATTTGGTTCTCACGTCACCTAGGTACTAAATCTTTTATCAAGAGCATAAACGTGGTGGGCTAACTCTCGTGCTGGGTTTTGAACCTGGCTACCTCATCTAGATTCAGCACCCGGCGTATCTGAGTATGTTTTGCTCAAAAAAGCTAGTTGTTGTGCACTGTCAAATCGGTACTACACGTTAACTCATTAAGCACACTTGTAAAAATTATTTGACGCACCACTTTAATCCATTAAGCACTCTCATAAAATATCATTATCCCACCTTAACTCATTAAACACCCTTGTGAAAAATCATTCGTCACCCAACCTTAACTCATTAAGCAATCTCGTGAAAAGTCATTCGACACCCCCACTTTAACTCATTAAGCACCGTCGTAAAAAAATCATTCGGCACCCCGGCTTAACTCATTATGCACCCTCGTGAAAAATCATTCGGCACCCACCTAAACTCATTAAGCACCCTCGTGAAACAATCATTCCGCACCCTATCTTAACCCATTCAGCACCCTCGTAAAAAGACATTCGGCACCCCAACTTAACTTATTAAGCAACCTCGTAAAAAAATCATTCGGCACCCGGCTTTAACTCATTAAGCACCCTCATGAAAAATCATTCGGCACCCCATTTTAACTCATTAAGCAATCCCGTGAAAAATCATTCGGCACCCCCACCTTAACTCATTAAGCACCCTCGTGAAAAATTATTCGGCATCCCACCTTAACTCATTAAGCACCCTCGTAAAAAAATCATTCGGCACACCACTTTAACTCATTAAGCACCCTCATGAAAAATCATTCGGCGCCCCCATTTTAACTCATTAAGCAATCTCGTGAAAAATCATTCAGCACCCCCACCTTAACTCATTAAACACCCTCGTGAAAAATTATTCGGCATCCCACCTTACCTCATTAAGCACCCTCATAAAAAATCATTCGTCACACCACTTTAACTCATTAAGCACCCTCATGAAAAATCATTCAGCACCCCCATTTTAACTCATTAAGCAATCTCGTGAAAAATCATTCGGCACCCCCACCTTAACTCATTAAGCACCCTCGTGAAAAATTATTCGGCATCCCACCTTACCTCATTAAGCACCCTCGTAAAAAATCATTCGTCACACCACTTTAACTCATTAAGCACCCTCATGAAAAATCATTCGGGACCCCCATTTTAACTCATTAAGCAATCTCGTGAAAAATCATTCGGCACCCCCACCTTAACTCATTAAGCACCCTTGTGAAAAATTATTCGGCATCCCACCTTACCTCATTAAGCACCCTCGTAAAAAATCATTCGTCACACCACTTTAACACATTAAGCACCCTCATGAAAAATCATTTGGCACCCCATTTTAACTCATTATAAGCAATCTCGTGAAAAATCATTCGGCACCCCCACCTTAACTCATTAAGCACCCTCATGAAAAATTATTCGGCATCCCAACTTAACTCATTAAGCACCCTCGTAAAAAATCATTCGGCACACCACTTTAACTCATTAAGAGCATCTCTAAGCGAGTCCCCCAAACAGCCCCCAAGCCGGTTTATTTCGGTCCGGGCGTGACCGGACGCGTCCGGGCGCGTCCGCACACCCCAAACCCTCCGCACATATGGGGTGAGTTTGGGGGCGCCCGGACGCGTCCGGGCGTGTCCGCATGCACACTGTTGCACCTACTTTTTCTTTCTTTTATCTTTATTTAATTATTCTCTCTCCTATTCCACCAATCACATGCAAGGTCCCCACAGTTTGGTTTGATATTTGGGTGCCATGGTTGTAGGAGGTCATTTTTTAGGGTGGCCCGCCGACAGCCGTCCGGACGTTTAGGGGGCGGATTTGGGGGCCTCGCTTGGAGATGCTCTAAGCACCCTCATGAAAAATCATTCGGCACCCACCTAAACTCATTAAGCACCCTGGTAAAACAATCATTCAGCACCCTATATTAACTCATTAAGCACCCTCCTAAAAAAACAATCGGCACCCCAACTTAACTTATTAAGCAACCTTTCGCACCCCGCTTTAACTCATTAAGCACCCTCATGAAAAATCATTCGGCATCCCATTTTAACTCATTATGCACCCCGTAAAAAAATCATTCGGCACCCTACCTATTTTTAAAGATTAGAGTGCTAATATTTCACATGCGACTAGAAAGCTTGCAGGCGTACCTGTTTATTCCCCTAGATAAAGTAACTAGCTACTGCTAGTGTCCTCCACATGTGTGAAAAATATGTGCCTGCAATATTTGACGAAGGTGCCTGAACAAACAGTACACGGAGCCCAACGTTTAGTTAAGTGCTAATTTTTTTAAATAATACACGAAAATTATTTAATTTCGGAAATATTACGCGTTTTTATTTTTTTTCAGAAATATTACCCAATCGGTCTCGTCGAAACCGACAGGAGTGGCCCCACTCATCCACGTGTAAGCCCCAACTATGCCTGGGTTATTACCAGTGGCGTGTATGGGTGCGTGCACGCCACTAGTAGGGCGTACCAGTGGCGTGTGTATAGGTGCACGCCACTAGTCGGCTTCGACGAGACCGATTGGGACCTGTCGGTTTCGACGAGACCGATTGGTTAATATTTCTGGAAAAAAATAAAAACGCGTAATATTTCTGAAATTAAATAATTTTCGTGTATTATTTAAAAAAAAATTAGCTAGTTAAGTGGTGTCTTGTTCATCTGTGTGGAGCAATGACGCGCAGGTAAATCTGCGACGAGCAGGAAGTAGGAGACTGGTACGGTGCCTGCCTCTAGGGTGCACGGTGCCTAAACATCAGGTCGCCTGGGCAAAACATGCACCTGTCGATCTCCAGACGGTGCCACTCAAAAACAATAAATGGTGCTTGTAAAAGACATGTCCAATTCACCCATTAAAAATTAATGATACGCCTCATACATTGCAGCAAATTGCAGTGCATGAAAGAAAGATTGATTCCAATGAATGTTTCAGAAACAGGTAAGCTAATGTAACTTGAATCGACAAGCGCAAGAACGAATACAGTTAGCGGCAGCTAATGCTTGCTCTTGTTGATGATGAAAACAAGAAAAAATATACAGAAGTATACAGCTTCTAAACAAAAGAAAAGAGACTTGCAGAATGTGCTCCAAATACGCAAAGTAGTCTGCTGGAGCCACCACCGGATGCAATATACTAGAACAACTCTTATCTTTTGCATTAATTAATACTTCAGCAAACAAATAGAGAACAAATGCTGCAGGAATATACACATTAAACACAAGTAGCCACAAAGGCCACAAGAACGACGCATGGTGTGCCTGCCTCTAGTTCATAACGGAGAGTACGGTGCCTGCCACTATACCGGTGAAGAAATCAACAAAACAGCAGAAGAGGAAGAGAATCAGACAAAGAGCAAGTTTATTTTCCTGAATTGACACAGGCTAGGCAATAAGACATGCATGAAGACCCATCAGATGCTTATTCTGTGTGCTGTATCAACACGAGCCAGAGCACAACACAGCAAGGACACGGTGACAGTAGTAGAACGAGAAGCGAACGGGGAACGGCACCGAGCCACTAGGCGCTTCTACGACGGCGAGAGACCTGGACAGAACCGCCTAGTCACCGTCCCGCAGTACCCTGCTTGCCAAGACGGGCAGCAGTCACCACCTCCCGCTCTCCGGAGTCAGACGAATCCTCTCCGGAGAGATCCACCATATGCTAGCAGCAGCAGCCTCCTGCGAACAGATCATGCAATCGCACGAGATGGCGTCAGAGAGTCGGTCGAACTGTGATTGGAATCAAGGAAATGAGACAAGGATCGGAAATAAAAAAATATTTCCGAAGAGGCGGCTAGAGGCGCAGGAGGCCTGGATGGAGGGGATGCTGGGCGGATGGGTGGCGCCCGTCGATGGAGAAGAAGGGTGGCGGCGCGCGTCGGTTGGGGGATCCACGCCGAAGATCTTCGCATCCCTCTCCCTGATATTTCTTTCGGCTTGCTCGTTCGCCTCCTTCAGCTGTTCTTCGGGCAGAGCAGTACGTCTTGCGACGACAGCATTCACGAAATCATCGAGGAGATCATTCCAGATCCAGGTGTAACACTGCATCGATCAAACAAAACCAAAAACACACTGCGATGAGATCCACAAAAAAACTGAACAAGAACCGAAAAGGTTGGGATACAGGATAATATACTAGCCTGCAACCATCTGCATCTTCAGAATTTCTTCCCCTTGTGCGGCGGCTTAGTCGTCACGTACACAGCCGTAGGGCTTCTGCACGCATAGTGAAGCTGTGGGTCTTCCCCTGACTCAACGTCCGAGACGAGGACGCCGAGCGACCTGGAATCGGAAGCCCCAGACGACATCGGACGACGCCGGCAGGGGCGGAGCTAGGATTTGAGTATAGGGGGGCGAGCAGTGACGAAGTCTAAACCAAAATCGCATATCAACATATGTTTGCCAAAAGCAAATAATGCTATTTGAATATAAATGATCGCAATCATTAAATTGGATAAGCAGATATTTGTTTGTCTAACTTTTCACAAATTATACATATATGTCTCTTCTTTCATCATTCACCACCGACTCGATAATTTTTTTTGCATTAAGGCAGATTTTAGACTAAAAAATTGGTGTAAGAAATTACTATTTTTCACAAATTTTGAACTAACCAACTGTAGTTAAACTGAAGCGAAAAGGGGGACTATGTATCTCGTGTACGTACCTTGACTAATAATCTAATTGTGCCGATGACGGCAAACGAGCAACGAAGGTCGCGGCAGCGGCCACCATAGTCGGCGCTAGACGAGCTGCCAATCAAGTCGCCTTGTAAGCTGGGTAGAGAAAGATACTGCCTTATCCTCTCGCGCTACAGTAGAGAGAGGCGGATATGGGGCGACTCGTAGCTTCCAGCGTCTCGCCGGCGAGTCCGCCGCTCCCCTCTCCCTCCGGTCGCCGTTTCGGCACCGTGAGGTGGGGGGAGCTCTGGTTCTCGCTTGTGCCTGTAGATAGGTAGTAGTTAGGTTCTAGGTGTGTGTTCTCTCGGCGGCATCGAAGACGGAGGCGATGGCGTCGGCGAGTGGGGTGAGGTCCTTCCCCTCCGCTCCCCGTTCTGGCCTTGGCGCCGGGGAGGTCGTGAAGGTTCTGCGTCGGGTTCTCTCCTCCATTTTCGCTTCTCCGGCCGGCCGTGGTGGTGAGGGGAGAAGGAGGTGGTTGTGGGGATCCGTTTTTGGTGGTGGTGGTGCAGGTGGTCTTCTTCTTCGGTGGTTTCTGCTCCGGCCGGCCGTGGTGGCGAGGGGAGCGACCGTTCAGAGGTGGGTGTTGCTGGTGGTGGTCCTGGGCGATGCGGAGGCGGCTGGTTGTTGGGCGGAGGCGGGGAGACGGTGCTGTGGCCGTGCTCGTTCATCGACACTAGATTCCGTCACTCGGCGGCGGATGGATCCTGCGGTCTTCTACTTCTGGTGGCGGCGCCATCTTCCCGGCGGCTGGTGGTACGGCGGCTCCGGCGTCAACTAGGAACTTGGGGTGCGGCGGTGGTGGATCCGATTGTATTTCCTTCTGGTAGCTTGGGGTGGTTTTTGCACTTTTCGGGGTCCTTTTGTATTTTCTGGTTTCTCTTGGACCTTTTTGTAAAGTGTATGAGCTATCTTAATATATGCGTCGGATCCTTTCCTCAAAAAAAAAAAAAGTCGCCTTGTAAGCTAGCGGCGGCAGGGTCGGCGAGATTCATCAATCGATGGATCGATCTGATTGAGAGGCGAGACAACGAGGAGACATAATAACGACCAGGCCTCCACGATCGATGGCATGTACCTGGACATGCACGCTAATGGGCTGTTGTAGTGGGCTTCGGTGCATGCGCAACCACATGCAATTAGGCTTAAGTAAAACTAATCAGGTATAGTACGGCCATGAGGCCAAATCCTATATATCGCCCAGCAGCGACGCTAGACGGCCGCGCCGCTTGAAGCGCGCCGCTGCTGGGCCGGCCCATCTCGCGTTTTTTCTTTTTTTCTTCTCTGTTTCTTCTCTGTTTTTTTTTTTCATTTTGGTTTTCTGTTTCCGTTTTTCTTTTTCTTCTGTTTTCCTTTTCGTTTCTTATTTTCGTTTTTCTTTCAAAAAACTCAAATTTGAATTAAAATTGTTCACATGCAACATATCCACATCACCAATTATTTTAATCCATACAATTATCCATGTCACAATTTTTTTAATACATCATACCTCTTTATTCATTCATAATCAAAATTACATCTTCAACCAAAAGAGGTACTATGATTCGGACACAACCATTTCACGTCAATTAAATTTAGCCTCTTAACTACAATTTAATATCTCATACTTTGTTGACAACTTATTTTTTCGAAAATTGTTCAAATTCGAAATTTGTTCATTTTCGAAATTTGTTCAAATTTGTAATTTGTTCAACGGATCAAAGGAACCGGTACTGAAATGTAGCGATGCACTAATATTTCTTTTCCAAAGTAAAATGTTCGTTTCGAGAGTTGGAGTCAACACGAAACAGTTTGGAACTATTTTAACACTACGGAAGTTTTTGAAGCATTACTGAACAGTAGCGAAACAGCCTGACAAAGAAACAATAGCGCAGCAGTAACAGATCGACGATAAGATAAGAAAACGTTCCGCGCGCGACCTTTTTGGGCCGAGCCCATTTAAGAATCGTGTAGGCGGAGCTGCCTCGTTCCACCGCTACGAAGCGATATATATCTCCTCCCGGCCATGAGCGCAGTATACATACACGTACAAGTACTGGACCTGCTGTATTTTTGTTGAGGGGGGCCAAACATTGGGGGGGGGATCTGACCCCTACTCACACCCCCCCTAGCTACGCCCCGGGATGATCACAGACGATGCCGACGCCGAACTGGCCTGCTGATCGGATGGCGAGGATGATCGCGGTTGAAGCTAGGCTAAACGGGACGGGAGAAGCTGTTCTTGTACGCCTTACTTGGTCAAACTTTGCGTTGTTTGACTTTTGAAAAAAAAATTACGCCTTACTTTTAGGAATGGAGGGAGTAGCGTTCATCTGCTTAGTAATACTAGTACCCTGTTCTTGTACTTAACTAGGGGGAGATATCTAGGCATGTCAAGACTGCGTCATCATGAAATAGAACTACAAGTAGGGCTGCAAACGAGTCGAGTCCAAGCGAGTTCAGCTTAGTTCATACTAAAACTCGAGCGAGCTCGGACTGGGTCAAGTTAAAGGTCGAGTCGTAAAAATTGATTCATACTCAAGTCGATCTCGATCTAGTTTTGAGCTAAGCAAAACATTAAAAATTTCAACATTACTTGCATATAGAAGGAAGAAAAATCTCGTCCACGACATATAGAAAGAAAAAATTAACCTTCTAAATTTTCTTAATGTAATCCCATCCACAGTAGAAGGAATAATCTCATACACAACATTTGAGGAAATGAACTATCTTATTTCCTTTTAATATATAACATATTTATTAAACATAATTAAATTTATCAAGTTATCGAGCATTCGAGCTAAATCGAGCAAGCTAGGGTTGGCGCAAGATCAGCTAATTTTCCAATCGATCTATGTAAGACACTCGTACTCAGCTCATTTCTTTTCGATTTAATCTCGAGTCGAGCTAAAAAAACGGAATCGATCTTGATCCGCTCACGAGTCTCGAGCTTTTCATGCAGCCGTAACTACAGGTGAATTGCACTCACAATACAATGGTTGAAAATGTGTTTTATCTCGCCTGGAAAGGTGATACGTCTCAAACGTATCTATAATTTCTGATGTTCCATGTTGATATTATACCAATTTTTACATGTTTTACATACACTTCATATCATTTTAATGCATTTTCTGTGACTAACCTATTAACAAGATGCCACAGTGCCAGTTCCTGTTTTCTGCTGTTTTTGTATTCCAGAAAAGCTGTTCTGGAAATATTCTCGGAATTGGACGAAACTTGGACATAACCTTCTATTTTCCCGACACGTACACGAAGTCCAAAGGAGAGACGGAGTCGACCGAGGAGGCGGCCACGCTAGGGGCCGGCGCGGCCCCACCTCCTGCCGCGCCGGGGGGTGGCGTGACCCCCTCGGGTCCCTCCAGACGCCGCCATTTCGCCTATATAATGACTTCGTCCAGAAAAGCCTAAAGACCCGAGCCTCCATCCACGAAAAGTTCCGTAGCCGCCGCCATCGTCAACCCTAGTTTGGGAGGGTTCTGAAGCTCTTCCCGGCACCCTGCCAGAGAGGGGAATCATCGCCGGAGGGCTCTACATCACCATGCCTGCCTCCGGAGTGATGCGTGAGTAGTTCATCCTTGTACTACGGGTCCATAGCAGTAGCTAGATGGTTGTCTCTCCTCCTTGTGCTATCATGTTTAGATCTTGTGAGCTGCCTATCATGATCAAGATCATCTTATTGTAATGCTACATGTTGTGTTTGCTGGGATCCGATGAATATTGATACTATGATCAAGTTGATTATCAATCTATCTTATATGTTATTTATGATCTTGCATGCTTTCCGTTACTAGTAGATGCTTTGGCCAAGTAGATGCTTGTAACTCCAAGAGGGAGTATTTATGCTAGATAGTGGGTTCATGCCTCCGGTAATCTGGGCGAGTGACAGCAACGTCTAAGGTTGTGGATGTGCTGTTGCCACTAAGGGTAAAACAGCAATGCTTTGTCTAAAGATAATTGTATTGTTTACATTATGCACTTTACTTAATGCAATAATCTGTTCCTTGCAACTCAATACCAACGGGGAACACGGATGCCAACCTGAAGGTGGATTATTAGTCATAGATGCTGTTGGACAACGGTCTATGTATCTTGTTGTAATGACCAATTGAATATCATAGTAGTCATCTTGTCATATATATGCATTGTGATGCGCTCTCTATTCGTCAATTGCCCAGCTGTAATTTGTTTACCCAGCATGTTAGTTATCTTTTATGGAGAGACACCACTAGTGAACTGTGGACCCCGGTCCATTCTTTTACACTGATAATTCAACCAACTGCAATCATTGTTCCTTTTCATTCTCTGCAATTAAACACTATTTTCCACACCATACGTTTAATCCTTTGTTTACAGCAAGCCGGTGAGATTGACAAACTCACTGTTTCGTTGCGGCAAAGTAGTTTGATTGTGTTGTGTGCAGGTTCCACGTTGGTGATCGAGTAAACGGCGCCACCAACAACCTTCAGAGGTGCCTTTTACTCCTACTGGATCTGACAACCTTGGTATCTTACTGAGGGAAAACTTGCTGCTGCACTGCTTCATACCTTCCTCTTGGGGTCTCCCAACGAACGTGTGCTTTCACGTCATCAAGCAACTTTTTCTGGCGCCGTTGCCGGGGAGTAAGAGGATTTCTGCAAGGGGAGTCTCACGCTTCCAATCTCTTTACTTTGTTATTGTCTTGATTAGTTTATTTTTATCTTGTCTTGTTTGCTTTATTTATCAAAAACAAAAAAAAATTAGTTGCTTAATTCGAGGTGTTATTTTGTTGTTCTGTTTTAATTTTGCTAAAATGAGTACTCCTGAGAACACCAAGTTGTGTGATTTCACTAGCACAAACAACAATGATTTCATTTGTACACCTATTGCTCCACCTGCTTCTAAAGCGGATTTCTATGAAATTAAACCTGCACTTTTAAATCTTGTTATGAAAGAGCAATTCTCTGGTGTTAGTACTGATGATGCTGCTGCTCACCTTAATAATTTTGTTGAACTTTGTGAGATGCAAAAGTATAAGGAAGTAGATGGTGATATTATTAAACTGAAACTTTTTCCTTTCTCTTTGAGAGGACGTGCTAAAGAATGGTTGCTATCTTTGCCTAGAAATAGTATTGATTCATGGACTAAATGCAAAGATGCTTTCATTGGAAAATATTATCCTCCTGCTAAGATTATATCTTTGAGAAGTAGCATTATGAATTTCAAACAATTTGATAATGAGCATGTTGCTCAAGCTTCGGAAAGAATGAAATCGTTGGTAAAGAATTGTCCCACCCATGGACTGACTGCTTGGATGATCATTCAAACCTTTTATGCAGGGCTAAATTTTAGGGTTAAAGAGAGCAAGACTTTGAATGTTGAATTTCTGAAAATAAAAATATTTTCGTTGGTAAAGTTGATAGCCTTGCTCTTGATGTTGAATTTCTGAAAATAAAAAATATGCCTCATGATGTTAAAGAGAGCAAGACTTTGAATGCCATTCAAATTAAAATTGACAACAATGTTAGGATGCTAGCTGAGTTGCATGCTAGGTGGGAAAGAGAGGATGAAATTGCTAGAAAGAATGGTATAGCTAGAGTTTGTACTATTACCACCACTAGCAATGCTGAAGTTTCAAATGCTAGTAAACCTCCTACTCTTAATGGTAAAGTAATTGGTGTTGTCAATGTCTCTACTTCTGTTGCAAAACGTTTAAAATTGCCTGATAACACTGAAACTGTTCTTGATAAAAGTGCTGAAATTGTTCGAAATATGGGAGACAATGGTCCCATTACTTTTGATAATAATGATTTTGATTTTGATGGTTGCAATATTTCTGAAGTAATTATGTTCGTGCAAAAGCTAGCTAGAAGTCCTAATGCTAGTGCTATAAACATGGCTTTTACTAATCATATTACTAATGCTCTCATGCAAGTTAGGGAAGAAAATTAAAACATGAAGCTTCTATCCCTAGGAAGTTAGAAGATGGTTGGGATCCCATCATTAAAATGGAGGTGAATGATTTCAATTGCAATGCTTTATGTGATCTTGGTGCTAGTATTTCTGTTATGCCTAAGAAACTCTATGATATGCTTGATTTAGCACCTTTGGAACACTGTTATTTGGATATTCACCTTGCTGATGATACTATAAAGAAACCTTTGGGGAGAGTTGATAATGTTTTTATAATGGTTAACAACAACCTTGTCCCCGTTGATTTTGTTGTTTTGGATATTGAATGCAATGCTTCTTGTCCTATTGTTTTGGGAAGACCTTTTCTTAGAACTGTTGGTGCTATTATTGATATGAGAGAGGGGAATATTAAATATCAATTCCCACTCAAGAAAGGTATGGAACACTTCCCTAGAAAGAAGATGAAGCTACCTTTTGATTCTATTGTTAGAGCAAATTATTCTATTGATGCTTCTTCACTTGGAAACACTTGATTCTTACTTTTTGTGCCTAGCTGAAAGGCGTTAAAGAAAAGCGCTTATGGGAGACAACCCATTGTTTTATTTCTGCAATTTTTCTTTTCTTTTTGAGTCAAGGAGCTGTTTACTTCTGTAACAACCCCTTTGTATCTTTACTTTTTTGAATTGTTGTGCCAAGTAGAGCCTCTAATAGAAAGATGATGCTAGATTTGGATTTCTGCGCAGGAACAGATTTTTCTGTTCACCGTTTCGTTCTTATAAAATTGCCAGAAAATTGAAAAAATCTGCAAATTTTTGTGCGTGATCCTCCGATACGTACGCATCTTTCGTTAGTTTTGAGTTTTTCGATCTGAGCAGCGTAAGTGCCTCGCAAAAATTTGTCTTTACGGACTGTTCTATTTTAGACAGATTCTGTCTTTTATTTTGCGTTCTCTCTTTTTCTAGTGTTGAGTGGAATTCTTTTTTCGTTGGAAGAGCTTCACATAACATCAGTGGCAGTAGCTAATGTTTAAAAAGTAATGGTCATGTTTGTGTCCTTATAGAACATGTGAGTTTTTGATTGTGCACTAACCCTCTAATGAGAATTACTCTGAGTTTGGTGTGGCGGAAGTTTTCAAGGGTCAAGAGAGGAGGATGATATAATGTGATCAAGAAGAGTGAAGAGCTTAAGCTTGGGGATGCTCCCATGGATCACCCCAGCATATTTCAAGAAGACTCAAGCGTTTAAGCTTAGGGATGCCCAAGACATCCCCTTCTTCATCAACAACTTATCAGGTCATCTCTAGTGAAACTATATTTTAATTCTTTCACATCATATGTGCTTTACTTGGAGCGTCTGTGTGCTTTTATTTTCGCATTGTTATTTTATTTTTTGAGATCAACTTATTGGATCCTAGCAATCTTGTTTGGAAGAGAGACACATGATGACGTGAAAGCACACGTTCGTTGGGAGACCCCAAGAGGAAGGTATGAAGCAGTGCAGCAGCAAGTTTTCCCTCAGTAAGATACCAAGGTTGTCAGATCCAGTAGGAGTAAAAGGCACCTCTGAAGGTTGTTGGTGGCGCCGTTTACACGATCACCAACGTGGAATCAGCACACAACACAATCAAACTAGTTTGCCCCAACGAAACAGTGAGGTTGTCAATCTCACCGGCTTGCTGTAAACAAAGGATTAAGCGTATGGTGTGGAAAATAGTGTTTAATTGCAGAGAATGAAAAGGAACAATGATTGCGGTTGGTTGTATTATCAGTGTAAAAGAATGGACCGGGGTCCACAGTTCACTAGTGGTGTCTCTCCATAAAAGATAACTAACATGCTGGGTAAACAAATTACAGCTGGGCAATTGACGAATAGAGAGCGCATGACAATGTATATATATGACAAGATGACTAATATGATATTCAATTGGGCATTACAACAAGATACATAGACCGTTGTCCAACATCATCTATGACTAATAATCCACCTTCAGGTTGACATCCGTGTTGCCCGTTGGTATTGAGTTGCAAGCAACAGATTATTGCATTAAGTAAAGTGCATAATGTAAACAATACAATTATCCTTAGACAAAGCATTGCTGTTTTACCCCTAGTGGCAACAGCACATCCACAACCTTAGATGTTGCTGTCACTCGCCCAGATTACCGGAGGCATGAACCCACTATCTAGCATAAATACTCCCTCTTGGAGTTACAAGCATCTACTTGGCCAAAACATCTACTAGTAACGGAAAGCATGCAAGATCATAAATAACATATAAGATAGATTGATAATCAACTTGATCATAGTATCAATATTCATCGGATCCCAGCAAACACAACATGTAGCATTACAATAAGATGATCTTGATCATGATAGGCAGCTCACAAGATCTAAACATGATAGCACACGGAGGAGAGACAACCATCTAGCTACTGCTATGGACCCGTAGTCCAAGGATGAACTACTCACGCATCACTCCGGAGGCAGGCATGGTGATGTAGAGCCCTCCGGTGATGATTCCCCTCTCCGGCAGGGTGCCGGAAGAGCTTCAGAACCCTCCCGAACTAGGGTTGACGACGGCGGCGGCTACGGAACTTTTCGTGGATGGAGGCTCGGGTATTTAGGGTTTTCTGGACGAAGGCATTATATAGGCGAAAGGGCGGCGTCTGGAGGCACCCGAGGGGGTCACGCCACCCCCGGCGCGGCAGGAGGTGGGGCCACGCCGGCCCCTGGTGTGGCTGCCTCCTCGGTCGCCTCCGTCTCTCCTTTGGACTCCGTGTACGTGTCGGGAAAATAGAAGGTTCTGTCCAAGTTTCGTCCAATTCCGAGAATATTTCCAGAACAACTTTTCTGGAATACAAAAACAGCAGAAAACAGGAACTGGCACTGTGGCATCTTGTTAATAGGTTAGTCCCAGAAAATGCATAAAAATGATATGAAGTGTATGTAAAACATGTAACAATTGGTATAATATCAACATGGAACATCAGAAATTATAGATACGTTTGAGACGTATCAAGCATCCCCAAGCTTAGTTCTACTCGTCCTCGAGTAGGTAAAACGATAAAAACAAAATAATTTCTGAGGTGACATGCTACCATCATAATCTTGATCAAATAGTATTGTAAAGCACATGTTATGAATGAAGTGATCCAGGTCAATGGTCTATAGTTTGCTAACAAATAGATAATGAGCAAACAACTGAATCATATAAGCAAAAACTTTTCATGAATAGTACTTTCGAGACAAGCATCAAAAAGTTTTGCATAAGAGTTAACTCATAAAGCAATAGATTCTAAGTAAAAGGTATTTAACCAACACAAAGGAAGATTTAAGTTTCAGCAATTGCTTTCAACTTTCAACATATATCTCATGGATATTTGTCAACACAAAGCAATATAATAAGTACAATATACTAGCATATAAAAATTGTTGCACCAAAGTTGACACTAGTGTTTGCTTCTGAGATAGAAAGAAGTAGGAAAACTGACTCAACATAAAAGTAAAAGAAAGGCCCTTCGCAGAGGGAAGCAGGGATTAAATCATGTGCTAGAGCTTTTTAAGTTTTTGAAATCATATAGAGAGTAAAAATATAAGTTTTGAGTGGTGTTTGTTAGTTGTCAACAAATCAGAAAATGGAAAAGTACAATATGACCCCAGCCAACCAGACTTTTAAGAGCGGCTCCCATGAAGGACGTTATTTCTACCAGCAAGGCAGATCATCCCTCTTTTCTCTTTTGTTTACACATGCAGATATTTCACTGGTATCATTGCTTGTCTGATAAATCAGGGCAAAAATGTGAAGAGAATTAAGCGGTTAAAGTTGTAATTAATTGGGACTGGGCACCCCATTTGCCAGCTCTTTTTGCAAAATTAATGGATAAGCGGATGTATATGCCACTAGTCCGGTGGTAAAGTCTGTTTGACAGGTGACATAAAGACATCCACCCCGTCCTCATGAGCTTGGTAAACATTGACACAAAAAGGAGTAATAAAAGTTTTGAATAGTTTAAAGGTAGCACATGAAAAATTTACTTGGAGTGGCAAGTAAATACCACATATAGGTAGTTATGGTGGACACAAATGGCATGGATTTTGGCTCAAGGTTTTGGATGCACGAGAAGCATTCCCTCTCAGTACAGAGTTTAGGCTAGCAAGGTTATTTGAAGCAAACAAGATATCAACCGGTACACCAAGTTTTACATGACCAACATATTGCAAATATTATAAGACTCACACTGTCTTCCTTGTTAACCAAACCTTTTACTAGAAAATATCTAGACCTTAGAATTACCACCCATGCAAACCACATTTCACAAGCTTTACGGTATTTCTCCACTAATGGGCTTAAACTTACATGATGCAACAGTTTAAACATGACCTACTTGTTAACTCAAAAATTGACAAGTATCAAATTATTCAAGTTGTGATCTACAAGAGTATGTAAGTCTTTTCCATTATGCCATTTACCACATGCAACATTTTATGTTCCAACCAAACACCAATCAACTTATTTCAATAACTCTCCAAATAAGTATAAGTGAAGCAAGAGAGTACTTTCTTTAAAAGAACTAATAGCTCTGACAAGAGATACATGAAAACAAGAGCTAAAAGCTGAACAGCGCTAGACAAGAATACTCAACAAGTATAAGTGAAGAATAGGAGTATTCAAATGAAAAAGAGGGGCGTGTCTCTCTCCCAATCAAGAATGCTAGGATCCAATCAAGTTGATCACAAAATAAAAATAACATACTGAAAATAAAAGCACACAGACACTCCAAGAACATCACATATGATGTGAAAGAATTAAAATATAGTTTCACTAGAGATGACCTGATAATTTTGACGATGAAGAAGGGGATGCCTTGGGCATCCCCAAGCTTAGACGCTTGAGTCTTCTTGAAATATGCTGGGGAGATCCATGAGAGCCTTCCCAAGCTTAAGCTCTTCACTCTTTTCCATCCTATTATATCGCTCTTCCCTCTTGACCCTTGAAAACTTCCGCCACACCAAACTCAAAGTAAATCTCATTAGAGGGTTAGTGCACAATCAAAAACTCACATGTTCTGTAAAGACGCAATATGACCGTTACTTTAAACATTAGCTACTGCCACTGATGTTATGTGAAGCTCTTCCACCCAAAAAAAAACCAACACTAGTAAAAGAGAGAATGCAAAATAAAAGACATAATCTGTCTAAAACAGAACAGTCCGCAAAGACGAATTTTTTCGAGGCACTTAAGGTGCTCAGATTGCAAAACTTTAAACTAATGAAAGATGCGTACATACGTCAGGATTACGCACAAAAATTTACAGATTTAATTCACATTCTGTTGATTTTACATAATTAATACGGTGAACAGCAGAAATCTGCTCCTGCGCAGCAATCAAAATCTAGCATCATCTTATCATTAGAGACTACTCTTGGCACAACAATGCGAAAAAAATAAAGATACAAAGGAGTTGCTACAGAAGTAAACAACCTCCTTGACTCAATAATAGAAAAATTGCAAAAATAAAATAATGGGTTGCCTCCCATAAGCGCTTTTGTTTAACGCCTTTTAGCTGGGCTAGAAGATTTTAATGATGCTCTTATAGGAATAAGAGTTGAAAAATAAAAGAGAGCACCAAAAGGTAAATATAAAACATATTTAAGTCTAACCCACTTCCTATGCAAAGGAATCTTGTAATAAAATAAAATATTGAAGCATAAAGCAACTAGCATAAGAAGATGAAACAAATGCAACTTCAAAACTTTCAACATAAAAAGAGGTGTTTTCGTGACTTAAAAACTTTTACAACCATATTTTTCCTCTCTCATAATAACTTTCAGTAGCATCATGAACAAACTCAACAATATAACTATCACATAAAGCATTCTTTTCATGATCTACAAACACATAATTTTTATTAATCACAAAAACAGTGGGGTCATCAAACCCACTTTTGACAATAGTAGTATAATTAATATCATCAGGCAATACAGGACCATCATCTAGAGCATGATCATATAAATCTAAGAAAACCTTCTCATTATCATGAATATCAGTAGTAGGCACAAATAGAGGATTATCATAAGATTTATCATAATAGCATGGATTTTCATAAACAACAGCGGGGGAAATATTTGGTAGTTCTGCTATTTTATTTTGTTGAGTCAAGGTGTTTGTTACTTCAAATTTATCAAAAGGAGATATTTCCAAAGAATCAATACCAACATCCCCAAGCTTATGGTTTTCCATAGCATTAGCAATAACCGTGTTCAAAAAGTGCATACCAATAACATTGGTATTATCATGCAAGTAAAGTTCCATAGGTTTTTTAATTTTCTCTTCAAACACTTCATGTCCTAACTCAAGATAAATTTCATAAAGCTCTCTCATGTTGTTTTCAGCCATAGAACAAGTTTCAAGAAGCGTATCCATTGATAACAAGTAAAGATCTAGACATAATAATGAACCGAAATAAACTAGATGCAAGAAACTATTTTTTTGTGTTTTTGATATTTAAAAGCAAACAAGATAAAATAAAAGTAAACTAAGCAAGACAAAAAACAAAGTAAAGAGATTGGAAGCGTGAGACTTCCCTTGCAGAAATCCTCTTACTCCCCGGCAACGGCGCCAGGAAAAGTTGCTTGATGACGTGAAAGCACATGTTCGTTGGGAGACCCCAAGAGGAAGGTATGAAGCAGTGCAGCAGCAAGTTTTCCCTCAGTAAGATACCAAGGTTGTCAGATCCAGTAGGAGTAAAAGGCACCTATGAAGGATGTTGGTGGCGCCGTTTACTCGATCACCAACGTGGAACCTGCACACAACACAATCAAACTACTTTGCCCCAACGAAACAGTGAGGTTGTCAATCTCACCGGCTTGCTGTAAACAAAGGATTAAGCGTATGGTGTGGAAAATAATGTTTAATTGCGAAGAATGAAAAGGAACAATGATTGCAGTTGGTTGTATTATCAGTGTAAAAGAATGGACCGGGGTCCATAGTTCACTAGTGGTGTCTCTCCATAAAAGATAACTAACATGCTGGGTAAACAAATTACAGCTGGGCAATTGACGAATAGAGAGCGCATGACAATGCATATATATGACAAGATGACTACTATGATATTCAATTAGGCATTACAACAAGATACATAGACCGTTGTCCAACAGTATCTATGACTAATAATCCACCTTCAGGTTGACATCCGTGTTCCCCGTTGGTATTAAGTTGCAAGCAACAGATTATTGCATTATGTAAAGTGCATAATGTAAACAATACAATTATCCTTAGACAAAGCATTGATGTTTTACCCCTAGTGGCAATAGCACATCCACAACCTTAGACGTTGTTGTCACTCGCCCAGATTACCGGAGGCATGAACCCACTATCTAGCATAAATACTCCCTTTTGGAGTTACAAGCATCTACTTGGCCAACGCATCTACTAGTAACGGAAGCATGCAAGATCATAAATAACATATAGATAGATTGATAATCAACTTGATCATAGTATCAATATTCATCGGATCCCAGCAAACACAACATGTAGCATTACAATAAGATGATCTTGATCATGATAGGCAGCTCACAACATCTAAACATGATAGCACAAGGAGGAGAGACAACCATCTAGCTACTGCTATGGACCCGTAGTCCAAGGATGAACTGCTCACGCATCACTCCGGAGGCAGGCATGGTGATGTAGAGCCCTCTGGTGATGATTCCCCTCTCCGGCAGGGTGCCGGGAAGAGCTTCAGAACCCTCCCGAACTAGAGTTGACGACGGCGGCTGTCGTGGGTTTGTCACGTCAGATGTCATGGATTACTTCGTAGGTGTGGGATTTGCGCGAGTCAATCGTCTCCGAGCTTGGGATCGCAGGAACAAAGACGAACACAGATGTACCCAGGTTCGGCCCCTCAATGTGAGGTAAAGACCTACTTCCTGCCTACCCTAGCTTGGTATTGATATGATATATGTGGTGTTACAATGATGGCGATCCGATCTGGGAACTCGCCGTAAGAGCTAGGGTTTAGGGCTTGATAGCTTGACCCTGTCTAAGTCCTGTGAGTCCTCTTTATATGCACATAGACTCGCTAGGTTACAAGAGTTCTACACGAAGCCGATTGCAAGCTTGTTATCCAAGGCAAGTTCTACCACCGACCTTCTGGAGCCTTCCTTTGGCAGGCCGCGATCTTTGATCGGCCCATCTTTTACGTGGCCCAATAATAGCGTGATCATGAAGTTGCTGCTTTGGCCTTGAATAAGTCGCGGGTTAATTATTCCCCCGACATTAGCCCCGAAGTGTAGCCTGAACTTCATGGAATATCTTGATATGCTTTCTTGACTTTGAAAGGTTCCTTGGACGTTTAGGCTGCACTTTTTTCTTTCTAGCTTGTACTTCTTTGCTCTGCGACTCATGATCACGTTGGACTGGCTTTTACTCGCACTTTTGGGGCGGCCTTGAAAATGCATCTGACTTCGTGAGCTTCTTACTCTGTCAAGGTTTGCCTGATAGCTTCAACACTTGATGATGACCAATCTTCAAATTTTTGATAATAATATGCTGTAGCCCCCAAGGATTGAGCTGATGTGACTTGACAATCATCTCAATTCTTCTCAGGAAATTTTGAAGATCATCACCTGTAGCTTGATGTCATATATAAGAAACAATTGTTAAGATATAAGGAATTGCAATTGGTGTTGCCGTACTATAAGCAGTACATTGACCTCTAGTTAGGCCTTTCTGAGTCCATTAAGTGGGCACCCACGCGACTCAGTATTTCCTAGGAACATGTGTGTTAAGGGCCGAGAGTGGCCATGATAGGCAATCAAGCTCGATTGACGCCACACCCCAGTACTTTGGACGCATAATGCAGGTTGCAATCCGACTTAAGGTAAGTTTGATGGTTGCCAGTAGGTTGGCTGTTTCAGGGTACAAAGCCCCCAAGAAATAAATGATATATAGCTATAAACAGCTTTGTTTATGATGACACATAAGGTCGCGCCTTGGTGGCAACCGAGTGTTATACATAGGGTTGGGTCGCACGTAGGTGGCGATCCCAGTTTGAGGCATACGGCCGCGCCTAAGTGGCGGCCGATTTCTGATACATAAGGTACGACCGCGCCTAGGTGGCGGTCGATTTCTGATTCAGGTGTTGCAGGTCGCGCCTAGATGGCGACCAATTTTGAAGCAAGAGCCCTTAGTGGCTAGAATGATACTCAGCTATAGGCAGCTGGAAAAGATGAAACTTAGCTCTGATTAGCTTTTTTATGTGTAGTAAGGTCGCAGTTGCGCGACGTTCCAAGGGCGAGGCGCTTCTAGACGATCCTCGAAATCATGGCGATTACTGCTTTCTTCTCTCACATCCAGCAGATAGTACGATCCATTGTTTAGTTTTTTGCTGATGATGTAGGGTCCTTCCCATGGAGAAGATAGCTTGTGCATTCCCTTATGGTCTTGCTTGAGTCGCAGCACTAGGTCTCCTTCTTGAAAGGTGCGGGTTCTGATGCGTCTGGCATGATAGCGTCGCAAGTCTTGCTGATACACCGCTGAGCTTGATGCTGCCAAATCTCTGACCTCTTCTAATGTGTCCACAGAATCCTGCCGAGCTGCTTCATTATCTGCTTCGACATAGGCCGCAACTCTTGGTGAATCATGTATGATATCGCTGGGCATAACCGCTTCAGCTCCATAGACCATAAAATATGGTGTAAATCCTGTGGATCTATTAGGGGTTGTTCTTAAACTCCATAGTACGGCTGGCAGTTCCTCCACCCAACATCCTGGAGATGCTTCAACCTTTTCTATAAGGCGCGGCTTAATCCCATGGAGAATTTCCTGGTTAGCTCGCTCAGCTTGTCCATTGCTCTGCGGATGTGATACTGACGTGAGGTCCAGCCTTATCCCATTGCTCGCACAAAATATTTGTGTAGCTCCTTCAGAGGTGTTGCTTCCGTTGTCTGTAATGATACTATGGGGATATCCAAAGCGGAATATGACCTTCTTCAAGAACTTGACTGCTGTTTCAGCTTCACAATCTCTCACGGGTTCTGCTTCTATCCACTTTGTGAATTTTTCCACCACGACTAGGAGGTGAGGTTTTCCCGTTGAGGACCGTCTGAAGGACCCTACCATGTCAAAACCCCATACGGCGAAAGGCCATGTGATGGGTATTGTACGAAGTGCTTGAGCTGGCATATGATCTTGCCTGGCGTATGATACGTCTCAAACGTATCTATAATTTTTGATGTTCCATGCTTGTTTTATACCAATTGCTACATGTTTTGCATCTACTTTATATCACTTTTATACATTTTTTGGGACTAACCTATTAACAAGATGCCGAAGTGCCAGTTCCTGTTTTCTGCTGTTTTTGTATTCCAGAAAAGCTAGTCTGGAAATATTCTCGGAATTGGACGAAACTACACGGGGGTCCCTATTTTTCCAGAACTCACCTGACGGAGCGAAGAGAGCACAGAGGAGGGCCACCAGGGCCCCACACGCCACTAGGGCGCGGGCCCCCCTCTGCCGCGCCCTAGGGTGGTGTGGGCCCCTCGGGGGTCTCCAGCCGCCGCCCTTTCGCCTACTTATTCCCCCCGACGCGAAAACCCTAAGTACCTGAGCAAATATCCACGAAAAGATCCAGAGACGCCGCCGTCGTCAACCCTAGCTCGGGAGGGTTCAGAACCTCTTCCCGGCACCCTGCCGGAGAGGGGAATCGTCACCGGAGGCTTCTACATCGCCATGCCTGCCTCCGGAGTGATGCGTGAGTAGTTCATCCTTGGACTACGGGTCCATAGCAGTAGCTAGATGGTTGTCTCTCCACTTTGTGCCATCATGTTTAGATCTTGTGAGCTGCCCTACATGATCAAGATCATATTATTGTAATGCTACATGTTGTGTTTGCTGGGATCCGATGAATATTGAATATTATGTCAAGTTGATTATCAATCTATCTTATATGTTATTTAAGATCTTGCATGCTTTCCGTTACTCGTAGATGCTTTGGCCAAGTAGATGCTTGTAACTCCAAGAGAGAGTATTTATGCTAGATAGTGGGTTCATGTCTCCGTTTAACCTGGGACAGTGACAGAAAGTTCTAAGGTTGTGGATGTGCTGTTGCCACTAGGGATAACCTAACGATGCTATGTCCACGGGCATATGTGTTTGTTTACATTACGCACTTTACTTAATGCAATTATCCGTTGCTTGCAACTTAATACCAACGGGGGACTCGGATGACAACCCGGCGGTGGATTATTAGTCATAGATGCTGTTGGATAACGGTCTATGTATTATGTCGTAATGCCCAATTAAATATCATAGTAGTCAACATGTCATGTATATGCATTGTCATGCGCTCACTATTCGTCAATTGCCCAGCTGTAATTTGTTCACCCAACATGTTAGTTATCTTTTATGGAGAGACACCACTAGTGAACTGTGGACCCCGGTCCATTCTTTTACACTGATTAAACAACCACAAACTGCAAACTGTTCCTTTTTCATTCTCTGCAATTTAATACTCATTTTCCACACCATACGTTTAATCCTTTGTTTTCAGCAAGCCAGTGAGATTGACAACCTCACTGTTTCGTTGGGGCAAAGTAGTTTGATTGTGTTGTGTGCAGATTCCACGTCAACAGTCCAGACTCCCTGCGAAGCTTTTTTTGGCGCCGTTGACAACCTTCTGAAGAGTTGCTGCTCCTACTGGTTCGATAACCTTGGTTTCTTTCTGAGGGAAAACTTGCTGCTGACTACATCATACCTTCCTCTTGGGGTCTCCCAACGAACGTGTGTTTCACGTCATCAAGCTATTTTTCTGGCGCCGTTGCCGGGGAGACAGCAGTCTTCTGCAAGGGGAGTTTCACGCTTCCAATCTCTTTACTTTGTTTTTGTCTTGCTTAGTTTATTTTATTTTATCTTGTTTGCTTTCAATTATCAAAAACACAAAAAAATTAGTTACTTGCATCTAGTTTACTTTCAAGTTATTTTCTGTCTGTTTTTATTTCTGCTAAAATGAGTACTCCTGAGAACACTAAGTTGTGTGATTTCACTAGCACGAACAACAATGATTTCATATGCACACCTATTGCTCCACCTGCTGCTTCAGCAGAATTTTATGAAATTAAACCTGCACTTTTAAATCTTGTTATGAAAGAGCAATTTTCTGGTGTTAGTACTGATGATGCTGCTGTTCACCTTAATAACTTTGTTGAACTTTGTGAAATGCAAAAGCTCAAGGAAGTAGATGGTGATATTATTAAACTGAAACTTTTTCCTTTCTCCTTGAGAGGACGTGCTAAAGAATGGTTGCTATCTTTGCCTAGAAATAGTATTGATTCATGGACTAAATGCAAAGATGCTTTTATTGGAAAATATTATCCTCCTGCTAAGATTATTTCTTTGAGAAGTAGCATAATGAATTTTAAGCAATTTGATAATGAACATGTTGCTCAAGCATGGGAGAGAATGAAATCATTGGTTAAAAATTGTCCCACTCATGGACTGACTACTTGGATGATCATCCAAACCTTCTATGCAGGATTAAATTTTTCTTCGAGGAATTTATTGGATTCGGCCGCTGGAGGTACCTTTATGTCCATCACTTTGGGTGCTGCAACAAAGCTTCTTGATGATATGATGATTAATTATTCTGAGTGGCACACCGAGAGAGCTCCAACAGGTAAGAAGGTAAATTCTGTTGAGGAAACCTCTCCTTGAGTGCCAAAATTGATACTATTATGTCTATGCTTGCAAATGGTCAAACACATGTTGATCCAAATAATGTTCCTTTAGCTTCTTTGGTTGCTCAAGAAGAGCATGTTGATGTGAACTTCATTAAAAATAATAATTTCAACAACAATGCTTATAGGAATAATTTTGGTAATAGCAATTATAGGCCCTATCCTTCTAATAGTGGCAATGGTTATGGAAATTCCTATAGTAACTCCTACAACAATAATAAGAGTGTACCCTCGATCTTGAAGTTATGCTTAAGGATTTTATTAGTACACAAACTGCTTTCAATAAAACTGTTGAGGAGAAATTTGGGAAAATTGATGTGCTTTCCTCTAAAGTTGATAGTCTTGCTCTTGATGTTGACTTATTGAAACTAAAGAACATGCCTCATGATGTTAAAGAGAGCAAAACTCTCAATGCTATACAAGTTAAAATTGATAACAATGTGAGGATGTTAGCTGAATTGCATGCTAGATGGGAAAGAGAGGATGAAATTGCTAGAAAGAATAATATTGCTAGAGTTTATACTATTACTACTTCTGAAAATGCTTCAAACTCAAGTGTTAACAAACCTCCTACCATTAATGGCAAGATAGTTGGTGTTGGTAATGTTTCCACTTCTATTGCAAAATGTCCTAAATTGCCTGATAACTCTGAAACTGTCCTTGATAAAGATGCTGAAATTTCTAGCAATAAGGAAGAGAATAATTCCATTACTTTTGATAATGACTTTGATTTTGATGGTTGCAATATTTCTGAAGTAATTAAGTTCTTGCAAAAGCTAGCTAGAAGTCCTAATGCTAGTGCTATAAACATGGCTTTTACTAAACATATTACTAATGCTCTATGCAAGTTAGGGAAGAGAAATTAAAGCATGAAGCTTCTATCCCTAGGAAGTTAGAAGATGGTTGGGAGCCCATCATTAAATTGAAATTGAATGACTTTGATTGCAATGCTTTGTGTGACCTTGGTGCTAGTATTTCTGTTATGCCTAAAAGATTATATGATATGCTTGATTTAGCACCTTTGGAAAATTGTTACTTGGATGTTCACCTTGTTGATTCTACTATTAAAAAACCTTTGGGAAGAATTGATGATGTTCTTATCATGGTTAACAACAATTATGTCCCCGTTGATTTTATTGTCTTGGATATTGAGTGCAATCCATCATGCCCTATTGTGCTGGGAAGACCTTTTCTTAGAACTGTAGGTGCTATTATTGATATGAAAGAAGGGAATATAAAATATCAATTTCCTCTCAAGAAAGGTATGGAACACTTTCCTAGGAAGAAGATTAAGCCACCTTATGATTCTATTGTTCGAACAAATTACAATGTTGATGCTTCTTCACTTGGTAATACTTGATGCATGCTTTGTGCCTAGCTAAAAGGCGTTAAAGAAAAGCGCTTATGGGAGGCAACCCATTTTTTTTTTCTGCAATTTTTCTTTTATTGAGTCAAGGAGTTTGTTTACTTCTGTAGCAACTCCTTTGTATCTTTATTTTCTCGCATTGTTGTGCCAAGAGTAGCCTCTAATGATAAGATGATGCTTAATTTTGATTGCTGCGCAGAAACAGATTTTTGCTGTTCACTGTACGAAATTCCTAAAATCACCAGATTGTTAATTAAATCTGAAATTTTTGTGCGTAATCTTTATGAATGTCTGAAACTTTCATTAGTTCAGAGTTTCTCGATCTGAGCGTCGTAAGTGCCTCGAAAAAATTCGTCTTTGCGGACTGTTCTGTTTTAGACAGATTATGCCTTTTTATTTGTTTTCGATCTGAGCGTCGTAAGTGCCTCGAAAAAATTCGTCTTTGCGGACTGTTCTGTTTTAGACAGATTATGCCTTTTTATTTTGCATTCTCTCTTTTACTAGTGTTGAGTGAAATTCTTTTTTGGGTGGAAGAGCTTCACATAACATCAGTGGCTGTAGCTAATGTTTAAAGTAACAAATCATATTGCGTCTTTATAGAACATGTGAGTTTTTGATTATGCTCTAACCCTCTAATGAGATCTACTTTGAGTTTGGTGTGACGGAAGTTTTCAAGGGTCAAGAGAGAAGGATGATATAATAGGATCAAGAAGAGTGAAGAGCTTAAGCTTGGGGTGGCTCCCATGGATCTCCCCAGCATATTTCAAGAAGACTCAAGCGTCTAAGCTTGGGGATGCCCAAGGCATCCCCTTCTTCATCGTCAAAATTATCAGGTCATCTCTAGTGAAACTATATTTTAATTCTTTCACATCATATGTGCTTTTCTTGGAGCGTCTGTGTGCTTTTTATTTTCAGTATTGCACTTTTATTTTCAATAAAGCTTGACTGGACCCTAGCATTCTTGATTGGGAGAGAAACACGCTCCGCTTTTTCATGAGAATACTCCAATTCTTCACTTATATTTGTTGAGTATTCATATCTAGCGCTGTTCAGCTTTAGCTCTTGTTTTCATATATCTCTTGTCAGAGCTATTAGCTTTCTTTTGTAGAAAGTACTCTCTTGCTTCACTTATATTTGTTTGGAGAGTTGATGAAATAAATTGATTGGTGTTTGGTTGGTTCAGAAAATGTTGCATGTGGTAATTGGTATAAGGAAAAACTTGCTTAATCTTGTAGATCACTAAAATGGATAACTTGATGCTTGTCAATTGTTTTGAGTTAACAAGTAGATCATGATTAAATTTGTGCATCACATGAGTTAAGCCTATTAGTGAAGAACTACCGTAAAGCTTGTTGAAAATTTGGTTTGCATCGGTGGTATCTCTATGGTCTAGATATTTTCTAATAACAGGGTTTGGTTAACAAGGAAGACGGTATGAAGTCTTATAACGTTTGCAATATGTTTGTCATATAAAACTTGGTGTACGGGTTGATATTCTTGTTTGCTTACATAACCTTGCTAGCCTAAACTCTGTACTGAGAGGGAATGCTTCTCGTGCATCCAAATGCTTGAGCCAAAATCCATGCCATTTGCGTCCACCATAACTACCTATATGTGGTATTTCCTTGCCACTCCAAGTAAATTTTTCATGTGCTACCTTTAAATTTTTCATGTGCTACCTTTAAATTTTTCATGTGTTATTATTCCCTTTTTGTGTCAATGTTTACTAGCTCATGAGGAATTAGTGTGGTTATTCTTTATTCTATTTGTTGAATGGACTTTTACACCTGGACTAGTGGCATATACATCCGCTTATCCAATAACTTGCAAAAAGAGCTGGCAACGGGGTGCCCAGTCCCAATTAATTACAACTTTAACCAATTAATTCTCTTCACACTTTTGCCCTGATTCATCAGTAAGCAATGACAAACAGTGAAATACCTGAATGTGTGTAAACCAAAGAGAAAGAGGGATGATCTGCCTTGCTGGTAGAAATAACGTCCTTCATGGGAGCCGCTCTTAAAAGTCCGTTTGACAGGTAGAATACTGTTCTCACCCGCTACCATTCGTTGACAATTAACAAACACCTCTCAAAAATAGATACTCCTCCATGGTATGTGATTGATGGAAGGCACCCGAGGATTCGGTTAGCCATGGCTTGTGTTAGCAAGGTTGGGAGGAGTATCAAATATTTTATGCAATCTCTATATGCTTTCAAAAACTTAAAAGCTCTAGCACATGATTTAATCCCTGCTTCCCTCTGCGAAGGGCCTTTCTTTTACTTTTATGTTGAGTCAGTTTTCCTATTCTTTCTGTCTTCCACAAGCAAACACTAGTGTCAACTTTGTTGCAACATGCGTTATATGCAATGTATTGGACTTGTTATACTACTTTGTGTTGACGATATCCATGAGATAAATATGTTGAAAGTTGAAGCAAATGCTGAAACTAAATTCTTCCTTTGTTTTGATTGAATACCTTTTATTAGAAACTATTGCTTTATGAGTTAACACTTATGCAAAACTGTTTGATGCTTGTCTCGAAAGTACTATTCATGAAAACGTTTAGCTTGTGTGATTCATTGTTTACTCATTATCTATTTGATAGCAAATTATAGACCATTGACTTGGATCACTTCATTCATTTACATGTGCCTTGCAATATTATATGATCAAGATTATGATGGTAGCATGTCACCTCAAAAAATATTTGTTTTATCGTTTACCTACTCGAGGACGAGTAGGAACTAAGCTTGGGGATGCTGATACGTCTCAAACGTATCTATAATTTTTGATGTTCCATGCTTGTTTTATACCAATTGCTACATGTTTTGCATCTACTTTATATCACTTTTATACATTTTTTGGGACTAACCTATTAACAAGATGCCGAAGTGCCAGTTCCTGTTTTCTGCTGTTTTTGTATTCCAGAAAAGCTAGTCTGGAAATATTCTCGGAATTGGACGAAACTACACGGGGGTCCCTATTTTTCCAGAACACCTGACGGAGCGAAGAGCACAGAGGAGGGCCACCAGGGCCCACACGCAATAGGGCGCGGGCCCCCCTCTGCCGCGCCCTAGGGTGGTGTGGGCCCCTCGGGGGTCTCCAGCCGCCGCCCTTTCGCCTACTTATTCCCCCGACGCGAAAACCCTAAGTACCTGAGCAAATATCCACGAAAAGATCCAGAGACGCCGCCGTCGTCAACCCTAGCTCGGGAGGGTTCAGAACCTCTTCCCGGCACCCTGCCGGAGAGGGGAATCGTCACCGGAGGCTTCTACATCGCCATGCCTGCCTCCGGAGTGATGCGTGAGTAGTTCATCCTTGGACTACGGGTCCATAGCAGTAGCTAGATGGTTGTCTCTCCACTTTGTGCCATCATGTTTAGATCTTGTGAGCTGCCCTACATGATCAAGATCATATTATTGTAATGCTACATGTTGTGTTTGCTGGGATCCGATGAATATTGAATATTATGTCAAGTTGATTATCAATCTATCTTATATGTTATTTAAGATCTTGCATGCTTTCCGTTACTCGTAGATGCTTTGGCCAAGTAGATGCTTGTAACTCCAAGAGAGAGTATTTATGCTAGATAGTGGGTTCATGTCTCCGTTTAACCTGGGACAGTGACAGAAAGTTCTAAGGTTGTGGATGTGCTGTTGCCACTAGGGATAACCTAACGATGCTATGTCCACGGGCATATGTGTTTGTTTACATTACGCACTTTACTTAATGCAATTATCCGTTGCTTGCACTTAATACCAACGGGGGACTCGGATGACAACCCGGCGGTGGATTATTAGTCATAGATGCTGTTGGATAACGGTCTATGTATTATGTCGTAATGCCCAATTAAATATCATAGTAGTCAACATGTCATGTATATGCATTGTCATGCGCTCACTATTTGTCAATTGCCCAGCTGTAATTTGTTCACCAACATGTTAGTTATCTTTTATGGAGAGACACCACTAGTGAACTGTGGACCCCGGTCCATTCTTTTACACTGATTAAACAACCACAAACTGCAAACTGTTCCTTTTTCATTCTCTGCAATTTAATACTCATTTTCCACACCATACGTTTAATCCTTTGTTTTCAGCAAGCCGGTGAGATTGACAACCTCACTGTTTCGTTGGGGCAAAGTAGTTTGATTGTGTTGTGTGCAGATTCCACGTCAACAGTCCACACTCCCTGCGATAGCTCTTTTTCTGGCGCCGTTGACAACCTTCGGAAGTGCTACTGCTCCTACTGGTTCGATAACCTTGGTTTCATACTGAGGGAAAACTTGCTGCTGACTACATCATACCTTCCTCTTGGGGTCTCCCAACGAGCGTGTGATTCACGCCATCAGCGTATCTTTGACATCCATCGCACACTCTGACAATCTGCTCAGCGTCTGCTAGCGCCGTTAACCAGAAGAAACCATGTCTGAACGCCTTTGCCACCAAAGATCTTGACGAAGCATGATGGCCACAATCGCCTGCGTGAATTTCGTGCAAGATTTTTCGTCCTTCTTCTGGTGATACGCATCTTTGGAATGTCCCGCGACGCTGCGCTTGTATAGCTCATTGTTTATTATTGTGTAGGCCTTGGATCGCCGTGTTATCTTGCGCGCCTCTACTTCATCCTCTGGTAGCACTCCGCGACTTAAATATGCCATGTATGGCTCTGTCCATGCCGGCTGTTCATGCAGGGCTGCGACTAAAGTTGAATCATCCTCTGGCTCTGCGATGTCAATCTCTGCTGGAGGCTTAACTGATGGGTTATGCAACTCATCCAAGAAAACATTGGGCGGGACTGATTGCCTATTGGATCCTAGCCGAGACAAGGCATCTGCTGCTTCATTTTGTCTTCGATCAACATGTTCAACTTGGAAGCCAGTGAAGTGTCCAGCAACTCTGTCCACCTCTCGTCTGTATGCAGCCATGTTTGCATCCTTACTGTCCCATGTTCCAGAAACTTGTTGAGCTACCAAATCTGAGTCTCCAAAGCAACGGATGCGACTGACATTCATCTCCTTTGCTATACGGAGTCCGTGAAGCAATGCCTCATATTCTGCTACATTGTTTGTGCAATTGAAGTGTATTTGGAGCACGTATCTTAGCTTGTCTCCCTTGGGGAAGTGAGTACAACTCCAGCCCCCGAGCCTTGTAGCTGTCTTGACCCATCGAAGTGCATGGTCCAGTATTTTGTTTCTGCCATGGTGGGAGCGACTTGAATTTCTGTCCAATCATTGATGAAATCTGCGAGAGCTTGCGACTTAATTGATGTGCGCGGCTCGTAGCTTATATGGTGTGGACCCAGCTCGATCGCCCACTTGGCTACTCTTCCTGTTGCTTCTCGGTTGCGGATGATGTCTGCCAGTGGTGCCGAGCTGACCACAGTTATTGGGTGTTCCTGGAAGTAGTGCTTCAGCTTGCGACTCGCCATGAATACTCCAAACACTAGCTTCTGCCACTGAGGGTAACGCTGCTTTGAAGCCGTGAGCACTTCACTTACGTAGTATACTGGCCTTTGGACTGGGTACTCCTTGCCTGGCTCTTGTCTCTCTACAACCATCACGGCGCTTACGGCACGAGAGTTTGCAGCTATGTACAACAGCATGGGCTCCTTATCTTTTGGAGCTGCCAGAACTGGAGCATTTGTCAACTGAATCTTCAGGGCTGTTAAAGCTTCGTCGGCTTCTGAGTCCCAAACGAAGGTATCTGATTTTTTCAGCAGTCTGTATAAAGGCAGGGCTTTTTCTCCCAGTCTTGATATAAAGCGACTTAACGCCGCGACGCAACCGGTAAGTCGCTGTACGTCCTTGATCTTTTCTGGTTTTTGGAGGTCCATTACAGCCTTTATCTTGTCAGGGTTGGCCTCGATGCCTCTTTCTGACACTATGAACCCCAATAGCTTCCCCGCTGGTACTCCAAAGACGCACTTCGTCGGGTTGAGCTTCATGTTATATCTTCTGAGATTTGTGAAGGTTTCTTCCAAGTCACTGATGAGATCCTGGCCTACTTGCGATTTAATGACGATATCGTCCACATAGGCGTGAACGTTGCGACCTATCTGCTCATGCAAGCAACTTTGAATGCACCTCTGGTAAGTCGCACCTGCGTTCTTCAATCCAAAGGGCATGCTTACATAGCAAAAGGCCCCAAAGGGTGTGATGAAGGATGTCTTTTCCTGGTCCTCCTTCTTCATCTTGATTTGATGGTAGCCTGAATAGGCGTCTAGAAAGCATAACAACTCGCATCCGGCTGTTGAATCAATCACTTGGTCAATCCTTGGCAAGGCAAATGGGTCCTTTGGACAGGCTTTGTTGAGACTGGTGTAGTCAATGCACATTCGCCATGTGCCGTTCTTTTTCATAACTAGGACTGGGTTTGCCACCCACTCCGGGTGATACTTCTGTGATGAATCCTGCGGCCAATAGGCGAGCTATTTCTTCCCCTATCGCTTTTCTCCTGTCGTCGTGGAAACGCCGCAGCGGTTGCTTTACTGGCTTGGCCAGGGGGTTCACGTTAAGACTGTGTTCTGCCAATTCCCTTGGCACCCCTGGCATATCTGATGGTTTCCATGCGAAGATGTCCTTGTTTTCCTGAAGGAAAGCGATGAGTGCCCGCTCCTGTTCTTTCTCCATGTGGGCTCCGATGCTCGCCTGCTTGGATGAGTCGCCAGGAACAAGATCTATCTGCTTGGTGTCTTGGGCCGCTTTGAATTTCATTGGTGGTTCGGCAGATGGCGTGGTAACTACGCTCATATCATTGGGATCCACCTGCGACTTATAACTCTTTAGCTCTTCAGCGGCACAAGCTGATTCTGCGAAGGCTGCATCTCCCTCCTCGCACTCTATTGCTTTTTCTCTATCGCCGTGCACTGTGATGACCCCTCTTGGTCCTGGTATCTTCAGCTGTAGGTAAACGTAGCATGGCCTGGCCATAAACTTGGCGAAGGCGTTCGTCCGAACAGGGCGTGATATGGGCTCTGAATTTTACCACTTCGAAGCATATGAACTCGCTTCTGAAGTTTTCTTCCGTCCCAAAGGTTACTCCCAGGGTTATCTTTCCCACTGGCTGTGCTGACTTTCCTGGGACGATGCCGTGAAATACGGTCGTCGTGTGTTGCAGGCTGGAGTCCATGAGCCCCAAGCGCTTGAACGTATCGTAGTACATGATATTTATGCTGCTTCCCCGTCCATAAGCACTTTGGTTAGCTTGTATCCTGCTACATAAGGTGCCACAACTAGCGCCAGTTTCCCTGGCTCTCGCACTTGTGGCGGATGATCGTCGCGACTCCAAGTGACTGCATGTTCTGACCATTTTAGCCAATTGGGGGTTGCTGGTATCACAGTATTTACCTGCTGGCTTCTGCGACTTAATTTCTCTTCCCTCTTGGAGGTGTTGATAACTATTGTATGGTACTGCCCCACCTGCCTGGGGTTACTCGCATTGTGCGGCCCGGGCCTGAACCATGAGTCGCACCAGGGCTTCCTTCATGGTGGTTTCCCCTGTTGTGTTGGCTTTCTTCTTTCCACTTCTTGTAATAATTACATTGCGCCTTGGTATGGTCTGCTGGCCGCCCGTCGCCTCCCGTGTGAAGATCGCACGGCCGATTAAAAACTTCTTCCATGTTAATTGGACGAGAGCCGATTCCTCGGCCTCTTCCTCGTTGGCCCCTGAAACCTCCACGTGTGTTGGCGACAAGCCCAGAGTTTCCTTCTTCACTCTTGCGCTTGTTTTGATTCGCGTTGTTGTGGCTAGTTTGTTGCTGTTGAGGCTTGCTGGTATTTTTCTTTCCTTCAACAGCGCCTTCTCCTCTTCTCCATCTGACGCATCTCGGGTCTTGTCGAGCCAGCGTATTTGTTAGCCGCAGCCATTACCTCGCTGAGACTCTTGACCTTGCCCTTCATGCGACCTAACTTATGGATCAGTGGTTCGAACTTACAATTTTTCTCCATGACTAGGACAGCTGAGCTTGGTGGTATGTTGTCTGAGGAGTGTATAATTTCTGCCACCCTCCTCATCCAGTGGCGACTTGACTCGCCTTCCTTCTGAACGCAACGCTCTAGATCTTCTATATTGCAGAGTCGCTTGCAGGTTCCTTGGAAGTTTTTGACGAAAGCGTCTTTCAACTCTTCCCAGGTATTTATGGAGTTGGGGGGTAGATTTTGTAGCCATATGTGAGCCGCGCCCTCCAACATCATGTTGAGGTACCTTGCGCATATCTCTTCTGAAGCATTTAAAATACTCATCCCCATCTCGTAGTTGTTTAGCCAGGTGGTAGGGTCCATGCTGGCGTTATAGTTTGCCACCTTGCGTGGTCCTTTGAAATCTTCAGGGAAAGGTTCCGATCTGATCTTCTCAGTGAAGCATGCCGGACCTTTGAGTCGCGAGGACAAAGCTGTGGATGTGCCCGTAGGGTTGTTAACTTCCACGAGCCGCGTCTGCTCGTTGGCATGATAGCCTGTGCTTCTGCGGCTTGTTCCTGCTGCCTCTGCGCGACCCTTGATATATCCTCTGGTGGCCTGCTTTGGACGCTTCTTTCTGCTGCATCCCGCGGCCGGCCGGTACGGGGGCTGCTGCCCCTCGGCTTCTGCCCTGTTGGCCTGTTGTAGGACAGCAGTGCTCAACATCTGTATCGCACGCCGTGCTTCAGTGTTGATTGGGTCGTCGCCTGTTGGTACCATCTGTGTCAAGATATTAGCCGCAGCATACATGTTATCGACCGGGCTTTGGTAGTGGCCTTGTGGGGTATGAAACCTCCTTGGTTGTTGCGATGGTAGTTGCTGGGCTTCGTGGACAATCGATGGTTCCAAAATCCTTGCGACTGGTTGGTCTCCAGCAGCTGGAGTGGGTGGAAGTTCTATTGTTGGTTGAGTCGCGCGCGCTTGCGCCTGCGAGTCAACTTGTCTTTGAGTCGCGGCGAGCGCGGCTATCCTTTGCCGTTCCTGTTGGATTCCTTGGTTCACCTGTTCGAGCCTACAGCGCTCTGCTTCCATCCTCCGAACCTCGTACAGGAGCTCGGCCCTGGCGGCCTCAATTTCTGTTGCGCGGACAGCGGCGTTCGCGGCTGACACCGGGATAAGTAGTGGGTTGCCGGGAGGTGTCGATCTTTCGGCTTCTCCCGCAGTTCCTGACGTACTTGCACCTCCGGCCATGTAGACTCCAACTGGTGCCGCCTCTTGTCCTACCACTGGTGCGTAATCCCAGTAACTGTCCTCAAGGCTGGTATGATGGACCCAAATTCTTGCGAGTCCATGCTCTCCAGAGACTCTTCCCGTCACTGGCGACTCCTTCTGCTGAGTCGCCTTCTTGGGCTGAGCTAACAGATCCGCCGCCAATGAAACCGACGAAGACGTTGATAGATCCAAACGGGATGATGCGACCTGTCTCCAGGTAATCAGCTTCTGGTCCCCAGCTTGAATCGTCAATGAGAGGCGTGCCATCGACCATGATGATGTGGCCAATGGCGAGATCTTCAGCTCCTTTCATCGATCCTGCGCGGAACGTGACGCTCTTGACCGCAGGCCCCACGGTGGGCGCCAACTGTCATGGGTTTGTCACGTCAGATGTCATGGATGACTTCGTAGGTGTGGGATTTGCGCGAGTCAATCGTCTCCGAGCTTGGGATCGCAGGAACAAGACGAACACAGATTTACCCAGGTTCGGCCCCTCAATGTGAGGTAAAGATCTACTTCCTGCCTACCCTAGCTTGGTATTGATATGATATATGTGGTGTTACAATGATGGCGATCCGATCTGGGAACTCGCGTAAGAGCTAGGGTTTAGGGCTTGATAGCTTGACCCTGTCTAAGTCCTGTGAGTCCTCTTTATATACACAGAGACTCGCTAGGTTACAAGAGTTCTACACGAAGCCGATTGCAAGCTCGTTATCCAAGGCAAGTTCTACCACCGACATTCTGGAGCCTTCCTTTGGCAGGCCGCGATCTTTGATCGGCCCATCTTTTACGTGGCCCAATAATAGCGTGATCATGAAGTCGCTGCTTTGGCCTTGAATAAGTCGCGGGTACGGAACTTTTCATGGATGGAGGCTCGGGTATTTAGGGTTTTCTGGACGAAGGCATTATATAGGCAAAAGGGCGGCGTCTAGAGGCACCCGAGGGGGTCACGCCACCCCCGGCGTGGCAGGAGGTGGGGCCGCGCCGGCCCCTGGCGTGGCTGCCTCCTTGGTCGCCTCCGTCTCTCCTTTGGACTCCGTGTACGTGTCGGGAAAATAGAAGGTTCTGTCCAAGTTTCATCCAATTCCGAGAATATTTCCAGAACAGCTTTTCTGGAATACAAAAACAGCAGAAAACAGGAACTGGCACTGTGGCATCTTGTTAATAGGTTAGTCACAGAAAATGCATTAAAATGATATGAAGTGTATGTAAAACATGTAACAATTGGTATAATATCAACATGGAACATCAGAAATTATAGATACGTTTGAGACGTATCAACACGCTCCGCTTTTTCATTTGAATACTCCTATTCTTCACTTATACTTGTTGAGTATTCTTGTCTAGCTACTGCTATGCTTTTAGCTCCTGTTTTTCATGCATCTCTTGTTTAGAGCTGTTAGTTCTTTTAGAGAAAGTACTCTCTTGCTTCACTTATAATTGTTTGGAGAGTTTGTGTTGAAATAAATTGATTGGTGTTTGGTTGGAACAGAAAATGTTGCATGTGGTAGATGGTATAATGGAAAAGACTTACATATTCTTGTAGATCACTGTCTTTGATAATTTGATACTTGTCAATTGTTTTGAGTTATCAAGTAGTTCATGTTTAAGCTTTTGTATCATGTGGTTAAAACCTATTAGTGAAAAAACTATCGTAAAGCTTGTTGAAATTTGGTTTGTATAATTGGTATCTGTAAGGTCTAGATATTTTCTAGTAAAAGGGTTTGGTTAACAAGGAAGACAATGTAGAGTCTTATAATGCTTGCAATATGTTTTCATATGAGTCTTGTTGTACCGGTTGATATCTTGTGTTTGCTTCAAATAACCTTGCTAGCTTAAACTCTGTACTGAGAGGGAATGCTTCTCGTGCATCCAAAACCTTGAGCCAAAATCCATGCCATTTGTGTCCACCATAACTACCTATATGTGGTATTTCCTTGCCACTCCAAGTAAAATTTTCATGTGCTACCTTTAAACTATTCAAAACTTTTATTACTCCTTTTTGTGTCAATGTTTACCAAGCTCATGAGGACGGGGTGGATGTCTTTATATCACCTGTCAAACAGACTTTACCACCGGACTAGTGGCATATACATCCGCTTATCCATTAATTTTGCAAAAAGAGCTGGCAAATGGGGTGCCCAGTCCCAATTAATTACAACTTTAACCGCTTAATTCTCTTCATATTTTTGCCCTGATTTATCAGACAAGCAATGACAAACAGTGAAATATCTGCATGTGCAAACAAAAGAGAAAGAGGGATGATCTGCCTTGCTGGTAGAAATAACATCCTTCATGGGAGCCGCTCTTAAAAGTCTGTTTGGCAGGGGTCATATTGTACTTTTCCATTTTCTGATTCGTTGACAATTAACAAACACCACTCAAAACTTATATTTTACTCTCTATATGATTTCAAAAATTTAAAAAGCTCTAGCACATGATTTAATCCCTGCTTCCCTCTGCGAAGGGCCTTACTTTTACTTTTATGTTGAGTAAGTTTTCCTACTTCTTTCTATCTCAGAAGCAAACACTAGTGTCAACTTTGGTGCAACAATTTTTTATATGCTAGTATATTGTACTTATTATATTGCTTTGTGTTGACAAATATCCATGAGATATATATGTTGAAAGTTGAAAGCAATTGCTGAAACTTAAATCTTCCTTTGTGTTGGTTAAATACCTTTTACTTAGAATCAATTGCTTTATGAGTTAACTCTTATGCAAAACTTTCTGATGCTTGTCTCGAAAGTGCTATTCATGAAAAGTTTTTGCTTATATGATTCAGTTGTTTGCTCATTATCTATTTGTTAGCAAACTATAGACCATTGACCTGGATCACTTCATTCATAACATGTGCTTTACAATACTATTTGATCAAGATTATGATGGTAGCATGTCACCTCAGAAATTATTTTGTTTTTATCGTTTTACCTACTCGAGGATGAGTAGAACTAAGCTTGGGGATGCCTGATACGTCTCAAACGTATCTATAATTTCTGATGTTCGATGTTGATATTATACCAATTGTTACATGTTTTACATACACTTCATATCATTTTTATGCATTTTCTGGGACTAACCTATTAATAAGATGCCACAGTGCCAGTTCTTGTTTTCTGCTGTTTTTGTATTCCAGAAAAACTGTTCTGGAAATATTCTCGGAATTGGACGAAACTTGGACAATACCTTCTATTTTCCCAACACGTACACGGAGTTCAAAGAAGAGACGGAGGCTCTGGTAGTGGCCTTGTGAGGTAAAGACCTACTTCCTGCTACCCTAGCTTGGTATTGATATGATATATGCGGTGTTACAATGGAGGCGATCCGATCTGGGAACTCGCCGTGGGAACTAGGGTTTTAGGCTTGATAGCTTGACCCTGTCTAAGTCCGGCGAGTCCTCTTTATATACACAGAGGCTCGCTAGGTTACAAAGGAAACTTCCTCCACAAGGAATACATCAACTGGAACCTACTCGGAGACTAACTCCTCCTCACATCTTCCAGGATACGTCTTCTAGATCCTTCTCCTTGTGGCGGTACGATATTGGGCTTGCTTTCATGCAGGCCTTTATTGTGCGAGTAAGCTGAGTCGCACTTTATCAAATATGGCCGCGGGTTAATCTACAGAGTATTCCCCCGACATTAGCCCCAAGTTCAGCTTGGACTTTGGATGAAGGCTTCTTTGTCTTGTTGAACTGTTGAACCGCTCACATGAATGTCCCAGCTGAACTCCAATTTTTGTATCGCCATTTGTCATGGGTTTGTCACGTCAGATGTCATGGATGACTTCGTAGGTGTGGGATTTGCGCGAGTCAATCGTCTCCGATCTTGGGATCGCAGGACAAGGACGAACACAGTTTACCCAGGTTCGGCCCCTCAATGTGAGGTAAAGACCTACTTCCTGCCTACCCTAGCTTGGTATTGATATGATATATGCGGTGTTACAATGGAGGCAATCCGATCTGGGAACTCGCCGTAGGAACTAGGGTTTTAGGCTTGATAGCTTGACCCTGTCTAAGTCATGCGAGTCCTCTTTATGTACAGAGAGGCTCGCTAGGTTACAAAGGAAACTTCCTCCACAAGGAATACATCAACTGGAACCTACTCGGAGACTAACTCCTCCTCACATCTTCCAGGATACGTCTTCTAGATCCTTCTCCTTGTGGCGGTACGATATTGGGCTTGCTTTCATGCAGGCCTTTATTGTGCGAGTAAGCTGAGTCGCACTTTATCAAATATGGGCCGCGGGTTAATCTACAAAGTATTCCCCGACATTAGCCCCCAAGTTCAGCTTGGACTTCGGATGAAGGCTTCTTTGTCTTGTTGAACTGTTGAACCGCTCACATGAATGTCCCAGCTGAACTCCAATTTTTGTATCGCCATTTGCGACTTATAACCTTCTTAGCGGCTCAAGGGCGCGACTCATCTGGTCGTGCCTGTTGGTTTTCAGATCTGAACGTCTTCCGCCCTGGGCTTTTTAGTTTGGCCCATCGGCCTCCCTGGCGCTCTGCTTCAGTTACGCCGCTGCTCTCTTCTCCGCCGCCTTTGGTTCCGCTTCTTGCGCTTGCAATCTTCTGGCGAAAATCCCCTTGGTTGAAAAGATGTCTCGCCGTAGTTGCAACTGGGAAGGCTCGTGGATTGATGAGGTATTTTTGGAGTCTTTGGCCGCTCGCGGCCTTCTTCCCCGAGGGATCAATGTGAATGGCGCGCCGCTGGCGAGGAGATAATTCCCGATCCGCAGCCAGGAGAAGTGGTGATTTTTGCGGAACACGTCGAGCGCGGATTCAAGCCCCCGGTTCTCTCTTCTTTCGCTCCCTGATGCAGCGGCTGGGTCTTCGCCTTCATGACATCGGTCCCAATTCAATATTGCAAGTGAGTAACTTCCACGTTCTTTGCGAAGATTATTTGGGCGTCTCTCCTTCAATAGACTTCTGGCTCGCTCTCTTTGGCTGCAATAGTCAAAGAGAAGCAACAGATGCTTCTTTCCTCCAATGTGGCGCCATATCTTTCCAACGCCGTAAGGGTAGTATTTTCCCAAAGCTAGCCCTTGCCAAAAAAGTTAAGGATTGGCAAAGAACTTTCTTTTACTGCAAAGACACTTCTCCTGAGGGCGAATTCGTCTTCCCCCTTGGTCTCCACTTCCTTTCGAGGCTACCTCTGCTTTGTCTTCCAAGCCCGATCCTTCTTCGTTGCCCTCCATCGAGATTCTTTTAGATAAGGTGAGGGCGCTGACGCTCCATGGCCTTACCGGATTGGATCTTATATCTTGCTGGACCAAATGGCGAATTCAGCCCGTGAGTCGCCGTCTGCGACTTATGGTGGATTTCACCTGTCACGCGGATGACGTTGATCGTACTTGCCCTGAAGATTGGGACAAAGGGGAGTGGATAAACTTCATTCGCCGAGTGACGAACGAGGACATTGACTCGTATGATAACGTCGGTCTTGCTCCTTTCTGGGCTGAACACAAGCCTTTTGTGGTAATTATTCTTGTAACTTTTTCCTTCTAGGATTCTTCCTTCAAAGTTGACTATTTCTGACATTGATTCTCTTTCAGATTGATCCCTATTTTTGGACTCTCCCATCCGAAGAGGAGGCCGGCTCAGGCCAAGAAACTACTGTCAAGTCACCAGAAGAAGTCGCTGATCCTGGTGAGGAAACGATTGCACATGGCACTGTTTCTGAGCCTGGTGGTAGCGCATCTGAAGAGGAGCAACAAATGGCCAACGCTCTTTTGTCCACGGCTCCAGGCACATCTTTCCTGGCGCTTCCTGAAGTACCTCGCAGGTCCTCTAAGCGTTTCTATCTGAGAGCTCAGAAGATCCCTCGCAACCTGAGAAACGTCGCAAGGCCTTGGCGTTGCTTGTGGATATCAAAGCTGCCAAATCTTTAAAGCTTGCTAAGCCTGACAGCACTGTACTTTCCTCCGAGCCTGCGGTGAAGAATTGCCCTCGACAAGTTCGGGTATTTCCTTGTGACATTCATCTCTTTTCTTTGTACTCATGTGTCTCCATGAAGGGTTGTTTATTCACTGCTGTTTTTTCCGTCCCGTAGGCTCAGATCTGCAAGATTTGTCTTCTCCTTCCTCTGGTTGCCTGATGAAGAGCGTCCGTATTGCTTCTGGGTAGGACTTGCTTTCCTTTTATGGCTGTGACACTGCCACTTTAGTCTATAACCATCAATATCTTGCAGGGCCATGGTTGGAGGGATACAAAGTCTATCCTCCACTGCTCTTTCTCAGCCAACCACGAGCGAAGATGATGTTGCTGGCGAGAACATGGGAACTAGCGATGGCGCGACTTATCTGAAGCCTTTTTAGAAGAGGGTATTGCCGATGCGGCTCCTGCCATGGTTCCAGTCGCAGCGCCGTCTGCGACTCCTAATGTTGATGGGATGCCTTCAAGTTGGAGCTCCTATTTCTGAAGCGGCTGACCTCCCAAGCGCTAGTAGTTCCAAATCAATTGCGGATGCCATAATCGATGCTGGAGATAAGCACGCTGCTTTATTGCGCGACCTGGTTGAACAATTATCTTCAAGTCGCCAGGTACGCATACTGTAGCCCCCAAGGATCAAGACCTTGTGTCAGTTGCAGGGTGTTGATTCTTTCTTTTCTCCAAGTTTTGAGCCCCCAAGTACCTTTCAGATTGCTTATTTTTCCTCTGTTTACTCGCAGCTTGAGCTTTCCTCGCTTGCTGCCTCTGACGCAATGAAAGTCAAGGGCATTTCCTTAGATAAGCCTGAAGTGACGCGATCTGCCTTGGGACATCATAGCGAGATCATTAAAACCAAGCGCAAGAAATAAAGATACTCAAAGATCAACTTGACTCCTGTGAAGAGCAATTTAAAGAGCTCGAAGCAGATTCCAAGCAGCGACTTATGGAGAAGGATGAAGTTATAAAATCCTTGCGAGAGGGGTTGAATCTCAAATCTGAACTGCTTGATCGGCTGAAAGGAGACCATGCGAGGGAGCTCGCCGCGCGAGATGAAAAATATAACTCGCTGCTCAAGGCTTTTGAGGGTTTTGGATCTGTTGTTAAATCAGCCATTCTTCAACTCGCCGGTACATCCCTAGTCCTTTGTCTCTTGATCATTCACATCTGGGTGACCATCATGAGTTGCTGATTTGAATAACATCTTGTTTTTTGATGCAGGGCCTGGTGCTCCAGTGTACCGCTCCAATTTGAAGGATCAACTGGAATATCTTCAAGATTTTAGCCTGCGCCTTCTTAAAGTAACCAAAGAGGTTATGACAAAAATCGCCCCTACGCCTGATGCTCCAGATTCATGTGAGTTTTGGCTGAACAGGCTGTTTAAGGCTCCTCACTATGTCTCTGATTGGAAGGGGTCTTCTGCTCGCTCCGGAGCTGCTCATGTGTTAACATTACTCCGGCATATTATCCAGAAATAGAGGTTGGCAAGATTGCTCGTCATGACCGGGCGAAGCGCGCGGATGGTACTGAGCTTCCAATGAGTGAATATTTCGACATCTGGAAGGGTATGCGTGGATACGCCACATTATTTGTTAAGAATTTAGACTTGGGCTCTTATCTGGGGAAGTTCAATCCTGATGGTAGCAAAGCTACGAAGGAGAAATCCACTGGGGCTGAATCATCCCGAGCTTCCAATCCATCCTCAGGACCTGGTGGTCCTTCTACTTCATCTGGTGGTGCCTTGGTTATAAGGACACCTGCTGCTCCAACCTCAAGACAAGCCGCGAAGGCTTCTGTTCCTGCGACTCGAAAGCAGAAATAAACATCCAATAGTAATGTGGGACTCGTCAATAGTGACTTGCCCGTTAGTCTGTAAAAAATTGTGTACTATAAGCAGTACTTTTGTGACCTATAAGCAGGTTCTTTTATGATACTTCCATTAAGTAGACGCTCGCGCGGCTCAGTATTTCCTAGGAACATGTGTGTTCAGGGTCGAGAGCGGCCATGATAGGCAATCAAGCTCGATTGACGCCACACCCCAGTACTTTGGCCGCATAATGCAAGACGCTTCTAGCTTAAGGACTGCCACTCGTTTGGCAAGGTTGAGGTAGCGAGCTGTGCTCGCTGTGCTTTGTAAAAAAGCCCTCAGGGTTGGTGATGTATGAAATTCAAAAGACTCAGCGACTCAATGATAGTTGAGGCGAAACGACGAACCCTTGAATGTCAAGGGTGCCGGCTTTATTTCATAACCACTCAATTTATTACAGGGTGTGACAAAGACGATGCAGACCCTTTAATGCGAGTTTTCTGTTCCTCGCAGGTCATGCATACTTGATACTCATCGCACTCATTTGCGAATTAATACTCCTGACGGAGTGGGGTTGAACACCTAGTTGGTTCATGTTTGAGTCGCTAAAAGCGACTCGGGTCGAGCATGATAGCTCCGATGTTTTCATGCCAAAGTGAGGGTCAAATCTTTTGATAGAGTAGTCGCACTGAGTTGCGACTTATGCTGATTCACGTCCTTGGAGGATGAGTCGCGGGGGGTAAGGTCTCACAATAGTTGGGCCTCTTTGACTTGGGTTGTTGATTGATATTGGATCTATGCATATACGCCATCTCTTGTTTTGTTTTTGTATCAAAGCGATTCCTGGAGTATTATCTTCCTGATTCGCGACTGTATGATTGGAATTCACCATCTGGTGGGCGCGTCCTGCTGTCCGTCCGTTCTGAGTCCCCAAGGCGACTCGTTTTGGGCTGCGGAGGTTCACTGATGGCCTGAGACCGTGTGAGGAGTTGGCGATGCAAGCTTCTTCTGCGATTACTGAGCCTGCTTCCTCGCATTCTAGCGCTCTCTGTCTGTCTCCATGCACCGTGATCACGCCGTTTGGTCCTGGTATCTTTAACTGCAGGTATACGTAGCAGGGGCGGGCAGTGAATTTGACATAAGCTTCTCTCCCGAAGATCGCATGGTATGGGCTTTTGACTGCTACGACCTCGAAGCTCAGGAACTCTGTGCGGAAGTTTCGCTCGGTCCCGAAGCTGACTTCGAGGGTAATTTTTCCTATAGGTCGAGTGATTATTCCTGGAATTATGCCTTGGATATCCTTCCTTGTTGGCTGTAGCCGCTGCTCGGGTATGTTCATTCGACGGAGCGTGTCTTGGTATAGGATGTTTACTCTTCCTCCTCCATCCATGAGGACTTTGTTCAGCCTGTATCCCGCGACTTGCGGTGTGACAACGAGAGCCAACTGTCCTGGATCTTTTACTTCTGGGGGATGATCGTCGCGACTCCAAACAACCGATCGCTCTGTCCAACGGCGGTGTCTTTCCAACGTTGGGACTGAGTCGCGGCTCCATCTGCTATTCATTTGCCTTCTGTTGCCCGCTGTTTGTACATCCACGGTATGAAATTGCCCTATGTTTCTTCTTACTGAAGTTTCAGGCTTTTGACAGGAGTTCTCTTGTCCTTATGCTGCATTGGTCCGCTGTGAGTCGCGATTGATGAATCACCTTCTTTCCATCGCCTGTAGTAGTGACACTGCGCCTTTGTGTGGCCCGCGGGTCTCCCATCTCTTCTGCGGTGTAAGTCGCAAGGACTATCGAAAATCCCTTTGGCGCTATTGGGGAGTGACTCCTTGTCTCTTTTCTGCTCCCTTAGTTGATACTTACAGTGTTCGGTTTCCTTTGAGATTGGCGATGAGCCGCTTGCCATCTTATCTGTCTCTGCGTGCTTGTTAGTAGTCGCCAAGAGTTGGTCGAAACTGTCGATCTTATGTCCAGTGCGGCTTAAGGTATGCGCCGGCGGCTCAAATCTACAGTTCTTTCTCATAACTTGCACTTCAGATTGCGCCGTGGTATCTTTGGCAGAGTCAAGGATCCCTGTGACTTGTTTTATCCACTCGCTGGTTGATTCGTTCTCCTTCTGGACCCATTGCCTGATTTTTCACGCCTTCTATTTGGAACCTTTTGATGAACTTATCCTTCAATTCTTCCCATGAGTTTATTGACTTTGGCGGCAACCTTAGCAGCCAATCCCTGGCTTCTCCCTGTAGTACCAAGTGAAAATACTTTGCGAGCACTTCCTGAGTTACACCGATTCCTGTCATGTTCATTTCATAATCCTCTATCCATAGGACAGGGTCTAGATCATTATGGTAGGTGGTGACTCGCTGCGACTCACCAAAGTTCGGTGGGAAACGAGTGAGCCGTATTTCCTCCCCGAAACATGCTGGTCCTTTCAATAACGAATAGGAGCTCACGGGTGCTGTATCTTCATCTGAATCAGTTTCAACTGGGTTGGTTGAGTCGCCTTGAGCGCTTGTGGCTTTCCATCAGCCTTACTCTCTTTATCTGGTGATATTTGCAGACCTGCTAGCTGGTTGTCTAATTTTCCACGTTGCATCTTTCCTTGCCCCACGATACCTCGTGTTGCGGCTCGTTAGGCGTGATTCCATACATGTTTGCTTGCTATAGGGCAGCAGTTTGTAGCAGATCAATCACATGGCGAGCTTCCTTATCAGCTCGCGTATCTCCGACTGGTGCTATTTTGATAATATCCCGATCGCGGCGTGCATATTGCTCTCCGGATTGCTGTGGAATTTCTGCTTCATCTCTTGCCTTGCTTCGTCCGTCTTGGTGCAAATTGCCTGTTGCTTTTGCTGCCGACGCCTCAGTCACCGATCTTCTTCCTGGAGTTTTTTGCGCTCTGCCGCGAGTCTTTGCGCTTCTTCACAAAGCTCCACCCTGACGGCTTCGATTTCTTCAATTTTGGGATCTTTCTCCCGGCTAGGCAGAGGTTCCCAGATTGGTTTGGACAGGACGGAGGCGGATGTTTTTGCTGCGGCTTGTTGCAGTTCTTCTAGTACGCGGACCCTGACACGCCGAGTTCCTCTCCTGATTCGCCTCCTTGAGTCGCGTCTGTAGATCTGCGACTGACGGACCCGACGAAGATTTTCACAGACCCAATGGGATAATATACCCAAATTCAACGTGATCTGCCTCTGGTCCCCACTCTGAGTCATCGATGAAGGGAACACCATTGATATCTTCCACTTGGCCGATGGCGATGTCCTTGAACCCTGATTCCGATCCTGCGCGGAACGTGACGCTCTTGACCGCAGGCCCCACGGTGGGCGCCAACTGTCGTGGGTTTGTCACGTCAGATGTCATGGATGACTTCGTAGGTGTGGGATTTGCGCGAGTCAATCGTCTCCGAGCTTGGGATCGCAGGAACAAGGCGAACACAGATTTACCCAGGTTCGGCCCCTCAATGTGAGGTAAAGACCTACTTCCTGCCTACCCTAGCTTGGTATTGATATGATATATGCGGTGTTACAATGGAGGCGATCCGATCTGGGAACTCGCCGTAGGAACTAGGGTTTTAGTCTTGATAGCTTGACCCTGTCTAAGTCCTGCGAGTCCTCTTTATATACACAGAGGCTCGCTAGGTTACAAAGGGAACTTCCTCCACAAGGAATACATCAACTGGAACCTACTCGGAGACTAACTCCTCCTCACATCTTCCAGGATACGTCTTCTAGATCCTTCTCCTTGTGGCGGTACAATATTGGGCTTGCTTTCATGCAGGCCTTTATTGTGCGAGTAAGCTGAGTCGCACTTTATCAAATATGGGCCGCGGGTTAATCTACAGAGTATTCCCCCGACACCATTTGCGACTTATAACCTTCTTAGCGGCTCAAGGGTGCGACTCACCTGGTCGTGCCTGTTGGTTTTCAGATCTGAACGTCTTCCGCACCTGGGCTTTTTAGTTTGGCCCATCGGCCTCCCTGGCGTTCTGCTTCAGTTACGCCGCTGCTACTCTTCTCCGCCACCTTTGGTTCCGCTTCTTGCGCTTGCAATCTTCCGACAAAAATCCCCTTGGTTGAAAAAGATGTCTCGCCGCAGTTGCAACTGGGAAGGCTCGTGGATTGATGAGGTATTTTTGGAGTCTTTGGCCGCTCGCGGCCTCCTTCCGCCGAGGGATCAATGTGAATGGCGCGCCGCTGGCGAGGAGATAATTCCCGATCCGCAGCCAGGAGAAGTGGTGATTTTTGCGGAACACGTCGAGCGCGGATTCAAGCCCCCCGGTTTTCTCTTCTTTCGCTCCCTGATGCAGCGGCTGGGTCTTCGCCTTCATGACATCGGTCCCAATTCAATATTGCAAGTGAGTAACTTTCACGTTCTTTGCGAGGATTATTTGGGCGTCACTCCTTCAATAGATCTCTGGCTCGCTCTCTTTGGCTGCAATAGTCAAAGAGAAGCAACAGATGCTTCATTCCTCCAATGTGGCGCCATATCTTTCCAACGCCGTAAGGGTAGTATTTTCCCAAACTAGCCCTTGCCAAAAAGGTTAAGGATTGGCAAAGAACTTTCTTTTACTGCAAAGACACTTCTCCTGAGAGCGAGATTCGTCTTCCCCCTTGGTCTCCACATCCTTTCGAGGCTACCTCCGCTTTGTCTTCCAAGCCTGATCCTTCTTCATTGCCCTCCATCGAGATTCTTTTAGATAAGGTGAGGGCGCTGACGCTCCATGGCCTTACCGGATTGGATCTTATATCATGCTGGACCAAATGGCGAATTCAGCCCGTGAGTCGCCGTCTGCGACGTATGGTGGATTTCACCTGTCACGCGGATGACGTTGATCGTACTTGCCCTGAAGATTGGGACAAAGGGGAGTGGATAAACTTCATTCGCCGAGTGACGAACGAGGACATTGACTCGTATGATCACGTCGGTCTTGCTCCTTTCTGGGCTGAGCACAAGCCTTTTGTGGTAATTATTCTTGTAACTTTTTTTTCTTCCAAGATTCTTCCTTCAAAGTTGACCACTTCTGACATTGATTCTCTTTCAGATTGATCCCTATTTTTGGACTCTCCCATCCGAGGAGGAGGCCGGCTCAGGTCAAGAAACTACTGTCAAGTCACCAGAAGAAGTCGCTGATCCTGGTGAGAGAACGATTGCACATGGCATTGTTTCTGACCCTGGTGGTAGCGCATCTGAAGAGGAGCAACAAATGGCCAACGCTCTTTTGTCCGCGTCTCCAGGCACATCTTTCCTGGCGCTTCCCGAAGTACCTCGCAGGTCCTCCAAGCGTCTTTTACCAGAGAGCTCAGAAGATCCCTCGCAACCTGAAAAACGTCGCAAGGCCTTGGCGTTGCTTGTGGATATCAAAGCTGCCAAATCTCTAAAGCTCGCCAAGCCTGACAGCACCGTACTTTCCTCCAAGCCTGCGGTTAAGAATTGCCCTTCGACAAGTTCGGGTATTTCCTTGTGACATTCTCTTCTCTTTTCTTTGTACTCATGTGTCTCCATGAAGGGTTGTTTATTCACTGCTGTTTTTTCCGTTCCGTAGGCTCAGATCTGCATGATTTGTCTTCTCCTTCCTCTGGTTGCCTGATGAAGAGCGTTCGTATTGCTTCTGGGTAGGACTTTGCTTTCCTTTTATGGCTGTGACACTGCCAATTTAGTTTATAACCATCAATATCTTGCAGGGCCATGGTTGGAGGGGATACAAAGTCTACCTCCTCCACTGCTCTTTCTCAGCCTACCACGAGCGCAGACGATGTTGCTGGCGAGGACATGGGAACTAGCGATGGCGTGACTCATCTGAAGCCTTTTTTAGAAGAGGGTATTGCCGATGCGGCACCTGCCATGGTTCCAGTCGCAGCGCCGTCTGCGACTCCTAATGTTGATGGGATGCCCATTCAAGTTGGAGCTCCTATTTCTGAAGCGGCTGACCTCCCGAGCGCTAGTAGTTCCAAATCCATTGCGGATGCCATAATCGATGCTGGAGATAAGCACGCTGCTTTATTGCGCGACCTGGTTGAACAATTATCTTCAAGTCGCCAGGTACGCATATAGTAGCCCCAAGGATCAAGACCTTGTGTCAGTTAGCAGGGTTTTGATTCTTTCTTTTCTCCAAGTTTTGAGCCCCCAAGTACCTTTCAGAATTGCTTATGTTTTTCCTCTGTTTACTCGTAGCTTGAGCTTTCCTCGCTTGCTGCCTCTGACGCAATGAAAGTCAAGGGCATTTCCTTAGATAAGCCTGAAGTGACGCGATCTGCCTTGGGACATCATAGCGAGATCATTAAAAACCAAGCGCAAGAAATAAAGACTCTCAAAGATCAACTTGACTCGTGTGAAGAGCAATTTAAAGAGCTCGAAGCAGATTCCGAGCAGGGACTTATGGAGAAGGATGAAGTTATAAAATCCTTGCGAGAGGGGTTGAATCTCAAATCTGAACTGCTTGATCGGCTAAAAGGAGACCATACGAGGGAGCTCGCCGCGCGAGATGAAAAATATAACTCACTGCTCAAGGCTTTTGAGGGTTTTGGATCTGTTGTGAAATCAGCCATTCTTCAACTCGCCGGTACATCCCTAGTCCTTTGTCTATTGATCATTCACATCTGGGTGACCATCATGAGTTGCTGATTTGAATAACATCTTGTTTTTTGATGCAGGGCCTGGTGCTCCAGTGTACCGCTCCAATTTAAAGGATCAACTGGAATATATTCAAGATTTTAGCCTGCGCCTTCTTAAAATAACCAAAGAGGTTATGACAAAAATCGCCCCTACGCCTGATGCTCCAGATTCATGTGAGTTTTGGCTGAACAGGCTGTTTAAGGCTCCTCACTATGTCTCTGATTGGAAGGGGTCTTCTGCTCGCTCCGGAGCTGCCCATGTGTTAACATTACTCCGAGCATATTATCCAGAAATAGAAGTTGGCAAGATTGCTCGTCATGACCGGGCGAAGCGCGCGGATGGTACTGAGCTTCCAATGAGTGAATATTTCGACATCTGGAAGGGTATGCGTGGATACGCCACATTATTTGTTAAGAATTTAGACTTGGGCTCTTATCTGGGGAAGTTCAATCCTGATGGTATCAAAGCTACGAAAGAAAAATCCACTGTGGCTGAATCATCCCGAGCTTCCAATCCATCCTCAGGACCTGTTGGCCCTTCTACTTCATCTGGCGGTGCCTTGGTTATAAGGACACCTGCTGCGCCAACCTCAAGTCAAGCCGCGAAGGCTACTGTTCCTGCGACTCGAAAGCAGAAATAAACATCAAATAATAATGTGGGACTCGTCAATAGTGACTTGCCCGTTAGTCTGTAAAAAAATTGTGTACTATAAGCAGTACTTTTGTGACCTACTAGTTGAATGCCCGTGCGTTGCTACGGGTTCACAATCTTTTTGTTACAAATGAAAAAAAAACATGTATATAGAAAGAAATATAGCCACATAATATCACAAAAAGCAATAGAATTCCAGTTTTCCTAAAATTTAATTCGAATGAAAGCTATAAATTGACATAATGTTCAAATAAAACAACACTTATATTTTTGTTGATTAAAAATTTCACTTTGCTCACATCATTGATATGCCTTCCAAGTAAAAAAACTTCCATATAAATCTCGGTGATGTAGAAGCTCACATAATACTCTCTAGATTCACATGCCAATGAATCACGTTATGTCTCCACAATTGTCTCGGCATGTCTCCATAAAGAAGTTGTCTCGGCGGCTCCACATATATGTGTTGCAATGGTAGGATAAAAGGGAAAACAAAAAGGCCATTCAAGTTTTTAAACACGACTCAGATTGGGGGTGTTTGCAATCTCTGCGGTTTCACCTATTTTTACAAAATCACTACAAATTATTTTGTCCAAAGCAACTTTGCAAATATTTGAAGAACAGTACACAGAAACAATAATGGCAGTGCAAACTTCATATATTTTTGAGAATCACGATGTACCGCACAAGATTTATCATGGAAGTAGTATTTTAACTTTGTGCCCAGGGCACACTGCCATTGGCATTACTATTTTCTGTAATGAGTATATGACCCATTTTATCCTCGTCTAAACTTGTTGGCAGCCGATCCTTCATCTCAGTGTGTTGGGATGGGATAACACATAAACCTCACGATGACGCCCCCCTGGTAGAATAGCTTGCAATGAATTTCACAATGATGTTTACATTAAATGTCATTGAAAGTGAATAATAGTGTTCCACATGCACGAAAAAAGAAAAATAACAACTATATGTAGACAGACTTTTGAACTGCTATGCACAAATTGTGTATATGACTTGCCCGATTCAGAATGTAGAGTGTTTTTTCTCCAATTTTAGCATTATCAAAATTACCGGTGCACACACGCACCCACACAGGAAAGGAGGAGGTGACTCACATGGGAGATTAGGAGCATCTCAGCTTCTGGCTGACCTTGTCCTATTTTGAACTGCTATGCACAAATTGTGTATATGACTTGCCCGATTCAGAATGTAGAGTGTTTTTTCTCCAATTTTAGCATTATCAAAATTACCGGTGCACACACGCACCCACACAGGAAAGGAGGAGGTGACTCATATGGGAGATTAGGAGCATCTCAGCTTCTGGCTGACCTTGTCCTATGCGGTGTTCAGTGGTTGCGACAGTTTGACATAATCAGTCCGTACCTGAGAACAAACAACATAAAGTTGACAAGATCAAGGGAAGTCAATCACCCGGACTGTATTTTTTTAATTAATTCAGCAAAAAGAGTAGAGGATAATACTCATTTAGTTGCTCATTAACTGTAAGAAACTCATCTTTTGCTCATAACCTTATCACTGGACAGACATGATTCTTTGCAGTTTTGGTATCTTGACTCCACACAAATGTAATCACTTAAACATTATGAATTGAAGACTCAACTCCAAAGAATACAACAGTATGGACTGGAGTAGCAGCAGTACCAGATGCAGCAGAGAACAATTGTTGATCATTGGCAGATAGAGCAGGAGTAGGATAGGTGGAGCCTCGAGGACGCATAGGAGCAGGAGAGGCACTGGCCCATGCGCCAGGTTGCTACTATGGTCGTGTCCCTGGTAGCTTCGGTCGAGTGGTCGTGCCCCTGGTCGCTGCCCTAATCGTGCTCCAGCAATTGACGAGAGGAAAGCGAGCTCCTGTGAATAGAACAAAAGCATGTTGTTAAATACAGGGGAGACACCACCATTGTACCCTGATCTCAGGCCAAGTATAATGTTCAGGTACAACATGCCATAAGATAGCATTATTTAATCATCTAAATGGACAAAGTGTTTAATATAAAACACTTCTTTTTCTTTTTAGAGAATAGAAAAAATATTATATACCTTTTCTTTATGGTACAGAAGGAGGTGCGATTAGGCTTCCTCTTTATTTTAATTGTTTCATTTCTAAATTTTGTATATTGGTATTCTGACGGAATACATAATAATAACCGTCTGCAATAGAGACCAGTAGACTCGAGCTTATCAACTATTTCTATCAGATACAGTGAAGTGAACTGGATTATATCTTGGCTTCTATAAGATAGAGTCAAGAAATTAACATTACACTGATATGGAAACAATTAATTGCAATAAACTGTGGAGCGAATAGTCATACTACAACGGCGCCAACCAATAATCTATTTATTAGGGATATGCTTGCATGATAGCTCAATTAGTTTCCGTTTAGCTGACATCGTCAGAATGTTTCTGCTTATAATCAAGCGTTGCATCATCAGTTTTGTGTTGTTTGTCTCCAAGTTTATCCTAAAAAGAAGAAATAACTCATACTTCAAGACATCAATAGAGAAAAAGCATGGAAGACAAACCTTTAGTGAGCTATTCGTTGATAAGTTCATCAAACTCCTAGCTGATCCGGTTCACTTCATCTCTCAGAAAAAGCATTTTCCTGTTTCAAAACTTCAGCAAATGAGCCAACTCCTGACATCCAGCCGGCAAAAAATCACAGTTGCTTCATCAACTGGAGGGGACAAAAGGGATAACAGTATTCAATATATCCCATTATGTACAAACAAAACACCTGCTTGGCTGCTTACGAGTAGAATCCCTGTCTGACTGCTTTCTTTTCTGCCTTTCACGTTCATCCTGGACAATTGTATAGTCAAAATGATTAGTTTTCACCGATATTATTTTTTCAAAAGGAAGGAAATCCAAGGATAAAATGCTCCGGCTGTAGCAACTTCCTAGAAACAATCAATCATTGACTAACTTAGCATAATGAAATTGGCACATGGGGTAAAAGAAGAACAGGGGAGAGAGGAGGCGGCTCCATTGCAAAAACGAAGCTGCACATTGAGTTGCCTGTTAGAAATCACACATCAGGTGCTACACCGAACTGCTTTAACACGAATTGGGAGGAATCCTATCTGCCTAGCCTCAGCGGATCAATCCAATCGTGGATGTCCTGCAGTAAACACCAAGCAACACGCAAAATCCATCAGATATTTCGCAGGCCGTAGCTATCTTGTGAATGCAGAGGGCGAGATGGGGTCGCCTGCTTCTGCTTGCAGCTGGCGAAGGGGGCCTCGTCGATGTCAGCCACCAAGGCAGACGCAGACACATCATGCCCGCATACGACGCCCCTCCATGACGCCCTACTATTGGGGACCTCGCCGTGGATGTTTCCGGCGACGGGGGAGACAGTGGTGGCTGGATCATGATGGATCGACGGAGAAAGGAGCCAGGGCGGCACTTAAAAGCAGGCCACGTCTGGCGGGAAGAGGAGTATCCTAGCGGGGCGGGATGAAGATGGGCCACGCCGCCGGACCTGAAGGATGCAGAGGAGGGGGCAGGGGAGCTGCGCACGCCATGCTCCTATCGCCTATGCCCGATGAGCGCGTGGCGCCACATCCATGGACGCTCGCGTCCTCGCCCGGAATCCCCGCCTCCGACCTAGCCCCTTGTGACCCCCTGGAAATCGCGCCGCCACGCGCTCCTCTTCCCTCCTCGTTCCTCTTCGCTCGCCCTAGCACCGTCTCACCTAGATCGGCAGGGTTGCGCGGATGAGCGTCAAGATGGGCGTCACTCGTTAGCGAAGGGCAGCGACGGTTATGATGCGCCTGATCGTCTGCCGATCCATCAGACGGTGGTCGGGTGGCAGACCACGGGCGGATGACGTACGAACGGACGAACCATCACGACCGCAGACTCCCAATTAATAGTAAAGATAAGCAGGTTCTTTTATGATACTTCCATTAAGTAGACGCTCGCGCGGCTCAGTATTTCCTAGGAACATGTGTGTTCAGGGTCGAGAGCGGCCATGATAGGCAATCAAGCTCGATTGACGCCACACCCCTGTACTTTGGCCGCATAATGCAAGACGCTTCTAGCTTAAGGACTGCCACTCATTTGGCAAAGGTTGAGGTAGCGAGCTGTGCTCGCTGTGCTTTGTAAAAAAGCCCTCAGGGTTGGTGATGTATGAAATTCAAAAGACACAGCGACTCAATGATAGTTGAGGCGAAACGACGAACCCTTGAATGTCAAGGGCGCCGGCTTTATTTCATAACCACTCAATTTATTACAGGGTGTGACAAAGACGATGCAGACCCTTTAATGCGAGTTTTCTGTTCCTCGCAGGTCATGCATACTTGATACTCATCGCACTCATTTGCGAATTAATGCTCCTGACGGAGTGGGGTTGAACACCTAGTTGATTCATGTTTGAGTCGCTAAAAGCGACTCGGGTCGAGCATGATAGCGCCGATGTTTTCATGCCAAAGTGAGGGTCAAATTTTTTGATGAGCAGTCGCACTGAGTTGCGACTTATGCTGATTTACGTCCTTGGAGGATGAGTCGCGGGGGGTAAGGTCTCACAATAGTTGAGCCTCTTTGACTTGGGTTGTTGATTGATATTGGATCTAGCATATATGCCATTTCTTGTTCTGTTTTTGTATCAAAGCGATTCCTGGAGCATTATCTTCCTGATTCATGACTGTATGATTGGAGTTCACCATCTGGTGGGCGCGTCCTGCTCTCCGTCCGTTCTGAGTCCCCAAGGCGACTCGTTTTGGGCTACGGAGGTTCACTGATGGCCTGAGACCGTGTGAGGAGCTGGCGATGCAAGCTTCTTCTGCATTACTGAGCCTGCTTCCTCGCATTCAAGCGCCCTCTGTCTGTCTCCATGCACCGTGATCACGCCGTTTGGTCCTGGTATTTTAACTGCAGGTATACGTAGCAGGGGCGGGCAGTGAATTTGACGTAAGCTTCTCTCCCGAAGATCGCATGGTATGGGCTTTTGACTGCTACGACCTCGAATCTCAGGAACTCTGTGCGGAAGTTTCGCTCGGTCCCGAAACTGACTTCGAGGGTAATTTTTCCTATTGGTCGAGTGATTATTCCTGGAATTATGCCTTGGATATCCTTCCTTGTTGGCTGTAGCCGCTGCTCGGGTATGTTCATTCGACGGAGCGTGTCTTGTTATAGGATGTTTACTCTCCTCCTCCATCCATGAGGACTTTATTCAGCCTGTATCCCGCGACTTGCGGTGTGACAACGAGAGCCAACTGTCCTGGATCGTTTACTTCTGGGGGATGATCGTCGCGACTCCAAACAACTGACGCTCTGTCCAACGGCGGTGTCTTTCCAACGTTGGGACTGAGTCACGTCTCCATCTGCTATTCATTTGCCTTCTGTTGCCCGCTGTTTGTACATCCACGGTATGAAATTGCCCTATGTTTCTTCTTATTGAAGTTTCAGGCTTTTGACAGGAGTTCTCCTTGTCATTATGCTGCATTGGTCCGCTGTGAGTCGCGATTGATGAATCACCTTCTTTCCATCGCCTGTAGTAGTGACACTGCGCCTTTGTGTGGCCCGCGGGTCTCCCATCTCTTCTGCGGTGTAAGTCGCAGGGACTATCGAAAATCCCATTGGCACTATTGGGGAGTGACTCCTTATCTCTTTTCTGTTCCCTTAATTGATACTTATAGTGTTCGGTTTTCTTTGAGATTGACGATGAGCCGCTTGCCATCTTATCTGTCTCTGCGTGCTTATTAGTAGTCACTAAGAGTTGGTCAAAACTGGCGATCTTATGTCCAGTGCGGCTTAAGATATGCGCCGGCGGCTCAAATCTACAGTTCTTTCTCATAACTTGCACTTCAGATTGCGCCGTGGTATCTCTGGCAGTGTCAAGATCCCTGTGACTTGCTTTATCCACTCGCTGGTTGATTCGTTCTCCTTCTGGACCCATTGCCTGAAATTTTTCACGCCTTCTATTTGGAACCTTTTGATGAACTTATCCTTCAATTCTTCCCATGAGTTTATTGACTTTGGCGGCAACCTTAGCAGCCAATCCCTGGCTTCTCCCTGTATTACCAAGTGAAAATACTTTGCGAGCACTTCCTGAGTTACACCGATTCCTGTCATGTTCATTTCATAATCCTCTATCCATAGGACAGGGTCTAGATCATTATGGTAGGTGGTGACTCGCTGCGACTCACCAAAGTTCGGTGGGAAACGGGTGAGCCGTATTTCCTCCCGAAAACATGTTGGTCCTTTCAATAACGAATAGGAGCTCACGGGCGATGTATCTTCATCTGAATCAGTTTCACACTGGTTGGTTGAGTCGCCTTGAGCGCTTGTGGCTTTCCATCAGCCTTACTCTCTTTATCTGGTGATATTTGCAGACCTGCTAGCTGGTTGTCTAATTTTTCCACGTTGCATCTTTCCTTGCCCCACGATACCTCGTGTTGCGGCTCGTTGGGCGTGATTCCATACATGTTTGCTTGCTGTAGGGCAGCAGTCTGTAGCAGATCAATCGCATGGCGAGCTTCCTTATCAGCTCGCGTATCTCCGACTGGTGCTATTTTCGATAATATCCCGATCGCGGCATGCATATTGCTCTCCAGATTGCTATGGAACTTCTGCTTCATCTCGTGCTCCGCTTCGTCCGTGTTGGTGCAAATTGCCTGTTGCTTTTGCTGCCGACGCCTCAGTCGCCGATCTTCCTCCTGGAGTTTTTTGCGCTCTGCCGCGAGTCTTTGCGCTTCCTCACAAAGCTCCACCCTGACGGCTTCGATTTCTTCAATTTTGGGATCTTTCTCCCGGCTAAGCAGAGGTTCCCAGATTGGTTTGGACAGGACGGAGGCGGATGTTTTTGCTGCGGCTTGTTGCAGTTCTTCTAGTACGCGGACCCTGACAGGCCGCAGTTCCTCTCCTGATTCGCCTCCTTGAGTCGCGTCTGTAGATCTGCGGCTGACGGACCCGACGAAGATTTTCACAGACCCAATGGGGATAATATACCCAAATTCAACGTGATCTGCCTCTGGTCCCCACTCTGAGTCGTAGATGAAGGGAACACCATTGATATCTTCCACTTGGCCGATGGCGATGTACTTGAACCAGCACTGGTCGACTTGAACCCTGATTCCGATCCTGCGTGGAACGTGACGCTCTTGACCGCAGGCCCCACGGTGGGCGCCAACTGTCGTGGGTTTGTCACGTCAGATGTCATGGATGACTTCGTAGGTGTGGTATTTGCGCGAGTCAATCGTTTCCGAGCTTGGGATCGCAGGAGCAAGGATGAACACAGTTTTACCGAGGTTCGGCCCCTCAATGTGTGGTAAAGACCTACTTCCTGCCTACCCTAGCTTGGTATTGATATGATATATGCGGTGTTACAATGGAGGCGATCCGATCTGGGAACTCGCCGTAGGAACTAGGGTTTTTAGTCTTGATAGCTTGACCCTGTCTAAATCCTGCGAGTCCTCTTTATATACACAGAGGCTCGCTAGGTTACAAAGGAAACTTCCTCCACAAGGAATACATCAACCGGAACCTACTCGGAGACTAACTCCTCCTCACATCTTCCCGGATACGTCTTCAAGATCCTTCTCCTTGTGGCGGTACGATATTGGGCTTGCTTTCATGCAGGCCTTTATTGTGCGAGTAAGCTGAGTCGCACTTTATCAAATATGGGTCGCGGGTTAATCTACAGAGTATTCCCCCGACAGCCGCCGTCGTCAACCCTAGTTCGGGAGGGTTCTGAAGCTCTTCCCGGCACCCTGCCGGAGAGGGGAGTCATCACCGGAGGGCTTTACATCACCATGCCTGCCTCCGGAGTGATGCGTGAGTAGTTCATCCTTGGACTACGGGTCCATAGCAGTAGCTAGATGGTTGTCTCTTCTCCTTGTGCTATCATGTTTAGACCTTGTGAGCTGCCTATCATGATCAAGATCATCTTATTGTAATGCTACATGTTGTGTTTGTTGGGATCCGATGAATATTGATACTATGATCAAGTTGATTATCAATCTATCTTACATGTTATTTATGATCTTGCATGCTTTCCGTTACAAGTAGATGCTTTGGCCAAGTAGATGCTTGTAACTCCAAGAGGCAGTATTTATGCTAGATAGTGGGTTCATGCCTCCGGTAATCTGGGCGAGTGACAGCAACGTCTAAGGTTATGGATGTGCTGTTGCCACTAGGGGTAAAACAACAATGCTTTGTCTAAGGATAATTGTATTGTTTACATTATGCACTTTACTTAATGCAATAATCTGTTGTTTGCAACTTAATACCAACGGGGAACACGGATGTCAACCTGAAGGTGGATTATTAGTCATAGATGCTGTTGGACAACGGTCTATATATCTTATTGTAATGCCCAATTGAATATCATAGTAGTCATCTTGTAATATATATGCATTGTCATGCGCTCTCTATTCGTCAATTGCCCAGCTGTAATTTGTTTACCCAGCATGTTAGTTATCTTTTATGGAGAGACACCACTAGTGAACTGTGGACCCCTGTCCATTCTTTTACACTGATAATTCAACCAAATGCAATCATTGTTCCTTTTCATTCTCTACAATTAAACACTATTTTCCACACCATACGTTTAATCATTTGTTTACAGCAAGCCGGTGAGATTGACAACCTCACTGTTTCGTTGGGGCAAAGTAGTTTGATTGTGTTGTGTGCAGGTTCCACGTTGGTAATCGAGTAAACGGCGCCACCAACAACCTTCAGAGGTGCCTTTTACTCCTACTGGATCTGACAACCTTGGTATCTTACTGAGGGAAAACTTGCTGCTGCACTGCTTCATACCTTCCTCTTGGGGTCTCCCAACGAACGTGTGCTTTCACGTCATCAAAAGGCTGTTTAGGCCATCACCAACGCACATGCTTAATAGGGGTGCTTAGAAAAATAAACCGGATATTGTTTAAGCACCAAATGCTTACTTATGCTTAGTCACTGTACTATAAAAATAAGCCCGGGCGCTTAAGACAAAGATTGGTTTGTTTTATAAGCACCTCTTGTTGTTGATATCCTTACAGTGACATGAGCATTCTCTTCGCACTTCCTTCGGGAAGAAGAGATAGAAGCCAATCTTTCTCTCTCAGCCATGTCAACAAAAATCATACATGTTGACGATGAAGTGAAGCTTGATGTCACACACATCATTATGAGTGCTTTTAAGTCATTTCCAAGGCTATAACGCCTCATTCCCGAATCACAAAGTATTTTCGATCGTCTTCCACCACACCCGTCTAACGAAATGCCCAACTCGATTATTGTGTCTAGGCGGGTTCGTCCATCAGGGTGAAAAGGTAAGTCGGTAAAGAACTCGGCGTACAACAACAAATTAACAGTATCAATTTGGTGTACAAAACTTCATGATTTCGGTATTAACATGTTATATACCCTCTAGGCCAGCGAAAGCATATATGAATACGATGGAGATTGATCTGATGGAAGTGCACCGGTAAATTACAATTGTACACATGCTTTTTTGCATTGGGAAATAAAACCCATGGCAATTTTCTACCCATCAAGTCCATGCGACTGTTGAATGAGTTCTCTATCTTCCTCGTCATCAACTTTGGACTTTGCGAACATGTCTTGATTACCAGCATGAACATAGTCATAGTTAGATCATGGGTATCTTAATTATGTGTGTAATGTGCGTTACATAAAGTACATTATATACAAAAAGAATATCAGGGTGATTGATTTGCACCTAACTTGTGCCAGTGTTGTTCTCAGGTGAAGGACCGTCTTTCTCATCTTGTTGTGTGAGCCTGAGAAAACACTATAGAGGTATATGAACGCCAAAATAGTAGGGGTAAAAAACAGCGGACGAAGCTGAGTGTTGCAAGATTTGTTTTCGTATTTTTCGCTGGATGTGAAAATCCCAAAATAAATACAGAATCAAACATTGTCGGGAATGAATGTATAGAAAATGCAGCGTAGACATGGATGCGACGTGAGAAAGAATTGATGACCATATACAACACACCTATGTCGCTAGTACTGTAATGTGATAAAAAACGAATACAGCCATGATTAACCCCTTCAATACAAAAATGATATTGTACTTGCAACTAAATTAATCTAGAAGTCAGTGCAGTATGAAAAATAAATCGATTGTTTAGACATACTATATTCTTAACATACAAATGAGCTGAATGAAAGAATCACAAATCAGTATTTTGTTCTGAATATAAGAGTGAATAGGAGATGTGCATGATAATCAGCGCATAGATGAAAAAAAAGGCTAACACTGTCATCTGTCTGCGAAGCAAGAACTGTTATTTGTTTACATGAAATGGCCTCTTTAAGCAGCAAATTGTGTATCTTTGATTTGTGGAGGGTGGTTTTGTGTGTGCAGGAGGAGAGGCAATGGAGGGTGGATCAAGAGACTCAATGGACGTGGCACGCTTCGCTGTTAGTACCTCCCATGCATCATCATTTCTAAATGCAGGGGAATAACCAAGCGGGGCCTTACTCTTTAGAATCTTGCTGCTAGCAAATGACACTTTAGTTGATCTTGTTTAATCATGAATTAGATTATGTTACCGAAAATTAGGAATTAAGTTCGTTTGCATTGTGTGGATTACTAGTTTTAATCGTGAGAATGAATTGTTGCTTCTACTGTGCCGAGGATTATTTCTGAATGGCGTGAGTATGCTTTTGTGCAGGAGATACAAACATGGTGGTCGCAGCTGGTTCTCAGCACCTTAACCAGCAAGGTAATATTCTTCACTTTGCAAATTGTCGCCTGTCTATGGCAGCGTTGCTAGCTAGATGGCGGCAGCTTGCTTCTTCCTAGATCTCTTCTACTTGAACCTTGAGGTTTCTTTGTAGATCTAAGCACCACATGCCCTTTTCCCATATCTCCTTATTATTCATTTTCTCTTTCAAGGGGAAATTGTGCCGAGCTCCTCGAGCTTAACTGGCACTCATGAGCTCGCCCATGAGTCTAGTTCTTTATCTGACTACTACTGCCAAGAACGCTGCTCGTATAAGATGTCTAGTTAATCTAGTCCACCCGTTTTGCAAATGTTTAATCCCCACCATTCTTTGTCTTCTACTTTAATAATATAATAGATTATACTAAGCTTTTATACCTTTTTATATTTTTACCACTGCGGTATCAATGATATATTTTGCATATTATTAAGTTTGCCATATTAGCCACACAACAATTTTGCAAAATATAAATTATTGTTTTGTGTTCTTTTTATATAGTTACAATGAATATAACTGAGAATGTGCGTGAGTTGCGCTTAAAGTTTTTTCCTTTTCGAGACCTACTTAACAGGTTAGTGAAATAGAACACCTTAAACGTGAGAAACGACGGAAAGCACACACCTATTTGATTTTTTTTATAGTTGATGAATTATATATTTTCTTCTGTCAATAATCTTCTCTATTTGAATATTACTAAATATATTGGTAAAGATTCGAAAGCATACGACCTAAGAAATATCATAATAGAGGTTTATAGTGTATGATTAGGTAAACAAATTAATAGAAACTTCTAGAGTATAAATTGAACCATTGCCATGGACTCTCTGCCGTGGTGATATCTCGTTCTAGAAGCTTACTAACATCCATTGAACTCCCTACGCCGATCCTTGAGGAGTTCTGAAAGTGCATGCTGCCCCCATGTGTGGTTTTGGTAATTGATGACAATCCATATGGACTAATATTTGCATTGAGTTATACTTGAAGGGTTTGTCCATAGGAAATGCTTGGAGTCCATTTGTTGGATTGAAGGTTGGATACCATGAAGATAATTATATGGATTGAGTCTTGGACGATTTTTGGATCACATGGCAATCTCGCCTCCGGCAATCGGAAGAGAGTTTATTTGCTCGGTAGGGCCTCGGGCCAACAGGTTAGGATTGTCGATGATGAACAAGCACGCAGACACCGATATACCTAGGTTTGGACCCCCTAATGATGGGTAAAAGTCCTACTCCTGCCTTCTTGTATTATATGAGAGATGTACAAGGGATTACAATATGTAGCTACTCGGCGAGATTTATAGGATGATCTCGACGATTCTATGGTGGACGACGTAAGGTGTCAAGAGCCCTAGATCGGTTTGGTGTACATGTATGTAAATGGAGGTCGTGGTAGCGCCTCTGTAGGTCTTTGATTAGATGTCCTTTGGAGAGCCTTGGGTCCTCTATATATAGTGGGTTGGAGGAGGTTTCTTGTTTTGCACTCCAAGTCTTCTATATTTCTCCTTCCTTGTAGAGTCCAGCTTCAATTCATCCAGGAGTCCAGGTCCCGCACACCAGGTAGGTCGGTGCAGCCCCTGCAGCGGGCTACCAGGTCTTGATCTCCGCGGGCAGGATTGGGGCAGCCGCCGTATACCGTAGTTATACGGGCTGGCCCCATATATCGTCTTCAAGTCTTTGGCATCAAGATCATTGATTCTTGTAGATATATTTGATATGATTAAGGAGAAGAGTATGTGATGACCAAGTACCTATTCAAGGGGTTATTCGAAGAATGGTCATATGAGAATTGAGCCTATGGAAAGTATTTCTTGAAGAAGAAGATTGAGTGAGCATTCATCTTTACCTTATGAAGAGAGAAGAAAAGATACCAGGTTGATCAAGTCAAAGTGTGAAGATCCGTTGCCATCTAAATTTTTCTCATTCCCTCGACAACTGGTTTTTCCCCATTTATATCACTCTTCGTATATTTTCTAGAGATGTGAAAAACAACATGCATAGTTAAGGTAGAAGCTAAACATGAGAACATATCAAAAAGCAAAATGCATTACCTTTCTAACTCTTAATAGTGATTTTTTTGTTTCAGAATAAAGTGTGCTTAAGCAAACCATTTTCAGCTTCTGATTTTCTCATTTCACTTTTTAATTCTTTCAAAATGTATTTCAGAAATGTGTCATTTGTGGAGGTTGTTCCCTGTTTGGAAATGGATGCATTCATGGGTAGCAGAGTTGGAGCAAACCCCCCACCCACCACTTTCTCCACCTATTAGGTAGTAATTTCTCTTTCTCTTTAACTCTCATATAGGGGTTACAGTCTTACAACCCTTTAATAGTTTCTTTTAGTATTCCCCCAGTCTGGGCTCATTCTTCCCCCAATGTCCTCACGCGACAATTTGTTCTCTGTTTGCAAGGTGATCTACAAGTATGATCCAAGATCTTTAGTGTGATTTTGCTTTGTTTCCCAATCTACTAAATGTACTTCTCTGCTCATACCAGATCTTATATTGTCTACACAAGCTTTGACGGAAGTGTTAGCTCCATAACTACCTGGAACCGGTTCGCTTTGATCAATGACCTCGACACAGGACTGGATGTACTGATGTTGTTCCACATGATCGAAGGAACTATCACAATCTCATTCCATGTGTTGTAGGCAGGAAGTTGGGTAGTGGGCGGGTGCCGATTGATGTCCGGAATTTCTGGAAGTCTCCATGTGCGTGTGTTCGCACAGGAAATAATATTTGAAGCCATTGTACTAAATTTCATGTTTTATGTTTCGCGCTTTGAGCTTTTCTATCAACTTGTAGTAATTTAAGTTTGTTCAATGAGACTGTGAACTCAATGGTGTTGGGCCGCGTCGGGTGCAACTATTGCGCACCAAAAAAATTCCTAAAGCGACATGCCCAAGATCCCGCTCCGGGAGGAGGCCATGGAGGCTTACAGCTAGACACGCATGTGCCGAATCGGTGAAGTGCACCTGGGTAGTGCAGTCCTTGTTACGCGAGTCTCGGCAGCTCCGTCGGCTAGGCGTCGACTTCATCCAGCGCCGAACTCATGACGCCTCTGCAGGTGTACACACTTACAACGAGGAGCTTCGGGAGGCGGGTTGCTAGAACCAACTCACCAAGAACTGGGACAACGACGGTGGTGGCGGAGATGAGGAACCCTTCCTCTTCCGTGGCTGCCACTAATGTGGACTTGATTCCACTCACTGACTCCTGTCCTCCACCTCCTATATATAGGCGGATGGTGGACTGGTTCGTCGGCCTACTCCGCCCACAACACTTGTGGCCCAGTTAGGTAACCCTAACCTTATCCAACTGTCCAACAACCTTGTCCCGTGCCAACTCGAGTCCAACTCAGTTGCACTCCTTTTAGTCGGAACTCTTCTGGCTAGCTCCTTTCCTCTTAAGTGTGTGACCATCTAGTTTTACGTTCAGTCGGACACAGCGAGAGCTACTCCTTCGACTTCCTGTCATGGCTCCGAGTCATCAAACTCCTTTGTCAGACTCACTCCAACGAACAGTCGGCCTCAAACTGATAGTCCGTGGCGGCTTCTAGCAAAGCGTTCTGACTCCCGAGGGATGTAAAGTCGCTACTACTTTCATGTCCAATGTCCATATGCCCATTCCTTTTGCCTCGCGATGTACCTTGCCAAAGCTATGGGTGAGAGCTTGTTATCCCTTTAATAGCTTCGACTCTCTACTCGATTTTTCTCCTTGATTTACCAGATTAACTCTTAATCCTATTTGACTCACTCTTAGTCGAGTAGCATGGACATGCTTTCCAAATCAAGTCACCCGAGTGGGCCCAAAGAACATCTCTCCAAGTTGGAGGGGCAAATCCCATCTTGGTCAACCATGTCACGTAGCTTGCTTCTCGAGTCGGCCCGAACTCTGCCTTTATAACTATCATGTTACATATGGCATTTGACAGAACCTAAGCCGACCGATCCACAACTCGGATTGTACGAGGACCTCATGTCTAGGATTGTGACATACACATTGGTGAGACTCACAAATGACAACTTGCTCGCTGCATCTCATTATGGTCAATTTCGACTTGCCGCTAAACTCTTTTTGCCGAGTCCGTGGAGTCGGATCAACATCTCCATGCCCATTACCACTGAAACCGGATCATCTACCGACTCCCACACTAGTCAGAGTTAAGCGTCCACATAACTCTATTGACTAGGAACATTTAGAACAAACATCTTATAACATATGTAGTTCCACAACTAATTCACATATTCGATGGTACACATGAAGATGCTAAGTTCAGGGACTATTACGTAGATATATGAATACACTGTTGAGTCGGCCTTGCCGAGTCCAACTCTAGGGAACAACTCCAACAGTCTCCAGTTCATTAGAGCATGGGGACAGACATCACATGTCCAGGTATCTCATACCCATTGTTCTTGTGTGCACCTCATTCTTAGGCTGTTGAAGAGGATTTGTTAACGGATCCGCAACATTTCCGTCCATGTGTATCTTTCATAACTTGATGCCTCCCTCATCCATGAATTCTTGAATAAAGTGAAACCGTCTCTGGATATGCTTCGTCTTGTGGAGTTGCCTCGGTTCCTTGGCTTGCCCGATAGCTCTACTATTGTCACAATACACCTCCAAGGGAATGGACACGTACCCCCTTTACCACACTAAGACCCATCAGGAACTTCTTGATCCAGACGAGCTCCTTTGTGGCTTCCGAAGTCGTGACATACTCAGCTTCCGCTGTAGAGTCGGCCACTCTGTCCTTCTTGGAAATCTTCCAGCTGACCGCACCTCCGTTCAACATGAACACGGATCCAGATTGCGAACGAGAGTCATCAAAGTCAGTTTGAAAAAATGCGTTCGTATAAGCCCTTACATTGAGCCCGTCCTCACCACCATAAATTAGGACCATCTCCTTAGTCCTTCTCAAATAATTAAGCATGTTTTTAACCGCTGTCCAATGACTCTCATCGGGATCAGCCTGGTACCTGTAACATCCAAAAATAATCCCTATTTTGGAATTTTTAAATTAATAAAATATGTTGACTGAATTGCCTTCTCATGAATAAACTTTTCTAGCGAAAAATTAAAACTTTTAGGAAATATAAAAATATAATTTCTTATTCATAGAAAATGAACGGAGAGGAGCCAATATGACTTTTTCTGAATATTTTAGATTGGTAATGCTCTATATATTAATCCACTTTAAATTGTGTAAGGCAAACTATGCAAAAGTATATTTTTGGTAATTTTTTTTCTGACCAAAAAAAGTCCTCAAGGGTCTAAAATGACTAATGGGAATTTCTTAAATTCTTACAAATTTATTTGAATCAATTCAGTTGCCTAAAACAAAAACTAAAAAACAAATCAGAAAAGAAAAAACTGAAAAGGGAACCTAACCTAGCCGGGCCGACCAAGCCCGCTCGAGCCTAGCCTATCGCGCGCGCGACACACAGCAGCCCAGCCGCGGCCCAAGACCACTGGCGCAGCCCACTCTTTCCCTCACCTTTTTTCCTTTTCCCACAGTCACCGATACCCTGGGCCCACATGTCATCTTCAAGCTCCAGAGACCATGCTCTGCACTAGTAATCCTAGAAGATTCCCGTAGCACTTCATTACCGTGTAACTATAAAGATTTTAATATTTGCAAAGTCACATAGTTTATCGGTGGTTATATCAACTAACCACTATGTACAGAAAAATATATAGGCCCAATTCTTTTCGCCTTCCAGGATGGCTTCCCCGAGAAACTGCCCTCCCCAGCTTCCTGAGAGAAGCTAGACCCCAAATTTGATTAGGCTATCAAACTAGTTTTGGCTAACCTAGTTTGGAAGCCTAAGAAAAATTGAGGGGCGGCTTTTCCACGGAGCAGGGTGGGAGGGTGGCTTCCTAGAGAAGCTCCAAAAGAACTGGGCCATAATGACACCATCGACAAGCCTTATTTCAGCTTAGTAGACCTCGACTACATCATCGACAACGCTGGGGACATCAATGTTCGACCCCAAGGGCTTGCTCTAGGAGGGCTCCCCCAATGACTCCTCCGATGAAGACGACCTCTTCGAGGACCCCTCCTCACTACTAGAAACAGGACCATTAGTCCCGAGTGGTAGGGGCCTCTGGTACCGGATTCCCACCCGGGACGCAGGATTCGGGACTAGAGGCCCCCCCCCCCTCTAGTCCCGGGTGGCTTACGACCCCTGACTAGAGAGCTCCACGCGGGGCGCTGACACCGCGCGTGGTCGAGGACCTCTAGTCCCGGCTCGTAATATGACCCGGGACTAGAGACCCTTTTTCCAAAATATATTTTAAAAAAAATTCGATTTTTTTTGAATTTTTTTTCTATATTTCAAATCTTTGAATTATTTGTCAGTTTAATCTCTAATCGCCCCTCCCAGCACGCTTTGCCCCCATCCTCGCACTACAGATCAAACTTCCCGATCGGTCTCGCCCCTAATATCAAGTCCCAGCACGCTTTGTCCACATCCTCGCACTAGTGATCAAACTTCCCGATCGGTCTCGCCCCTAATATCAAGTCTCAGCACGCTTTGCCCCAATCCTTGCACTAGTGATCAAACTTCCCGTTCGGTCACTCATCCTCACACTGCTCCACCCCCAGCACGCTTAACTTTTGAGTTCCTTTCCAATTATCTTCCAAGATTGCACTGAGAACATCCTGATAATACTATGGTATCAATCTTATTATCCTCTAGACTTTGATGTCACATGATATTATTTTTTGAATTCCAAACCTATATTAACATAAATATTAATGATTAAGTACTAATAGTTTTGAATTCAAATAACAAAAAAATTAATTTTACATTATTATTGTCATTTTCAATTCAATATGGAAATATTCATATCTTTAAACCGGTAAATTGAAATTCGACAAATAATATGTATAAATTGATCAGAAAAATGATAAGAATCTAAATGTCCATATCGTCTTTTGCATAAATATTAATGATTAAGTAATAATAATTAATAATTTATTTTTTTGTTATTTGTAGAGAAAAATCATATTTTTTTCTTGAATTCCAAACCTATGTTAACATAAACATTAATGATTAAGTACTAATAGTTTTGAATTCAAATAAAAAAACTAATTATACATTATTATTGTCATTTTCAATTTAATATGGAAATATTCATATCTTTAAACCGGTAAATCGAAATTCGACAAATAATATGTATAAATCGATCAGAAAAATGATAGGAATCTAAATATTGTGTCCATATCATCTTTTGCATAAATATTAATGATTAAGTAATTATAATTATTAATTCATTTTTTTGTTATTTGTAGAGAAAAATCATTTTTTTAAGTCCAAACCTATGTTAACATAAACATTAATGACTAAGTACTAATAGTTTTGAATTCAAATAACATTAAAATTAATTTTACATTATTATTGTCATTTTCAATTTAATATGGAAATATTCATATCTTTAAACCGGTAAATCGAAATTCGACAAATAATATGTATGAATCGATCAGAAAAATGATAGGAATCCAAATATTTCCGTCATTAGTTTTAGGTAACCGAATGGACCGAATTGACCGAATACATGAGAACACACAACGAGAGCACACACATCACTATATAGCTAGTCTACTCATCAATGACATTAAGACGATCGTCATTGGTATTATAGCCACGTAGACTATCCCACTTTCGTGCAATCTCGAAGCCGAGGCGAGCGTCCAGAGCGGCATACAAGACTTGATCGTAGCTCAATGGAACGTTGCCCCATCCGAAAATTCGGAGGTCTTCTAAGTCGTCGTCGTCCTTGCCCTTCTTCTCGTCCTTCTTCTTGTTGTTGTTCTTCTTCTCAAGTTTTGTCCCAATGATAGCATTGGAGAGAGCATAGAGACTCGGAGTAGGATTGTCGGTTGGGTTCCGGCTATCCCTCTGGAGGTCGACCGCGGACGGAATAACAATTCCGTAGTAGCGCAGCATCCGCACGTCATTGTGGATAGCCACGCCGTAGAATTTGATGGTCTTGTCACCTAAGAAATCCACGAGGAGCTGCGGTACCCTATTAGCCTTGCAGATCTGGAAGACAAGAGTCTCGGACACCACCGAGAGAGGGTCGGTGAACTCGCAGTCGAGTCCAACGCACTTGATCGGTGCGGCGTCGAGTTAGAACTTCTTCACATCGCGGATCCACCTCTCCACGCGTGATGCACGGAGGGTGATCCATACCTTGAAGTGCATATCTTCTTTGATGAAATAGTACAACCGAGACGGAGGTACGCGCGCGAGTGGCTCCATTGGAATAGAAGAGAAGGATCGAGAGAGAGAGTTTTTGCATGTAGTAGAGAGAGATTAGGTGTGCTTAAGGCCATGGATTAGTGTAACTTATATAGGGCGGAGAGGGAGGCTGTGGGGACCCTGGATTAACTATCCGAGATACTCGTTATGTTTCCTGCAACAATCCCATGATCAGTCTGTTGTTGCACATAACTCGAATTGGTATCACAGAACACCCATAAATACCGAATAAATTTACTTACTTGATTGAAGCCATAACTTCATCAGGTACTCGCAGCGGAAATCACCAAATCAACGTGGAGCCCAAGTCACTTGCCAACCCTACAGGCAGCTGACTGGGAAGCGCCCTAGTTCGCATTGACGTTGTTGAAGTCTTCTTCTTCGAACTGTTCTTCTTCAAAATCTGGCTAAGACAATAGCCAGGGACGAAACCAATATGAGTACATTTGAATGTACTCGCAAACTACCCCCGAAATGAGCATGCACTACTCTTTTTATTGTTTAAATAAAACTTTCTTTGCTTTGAAAACTCTATATCCTTGTTTAAAAGGGGAAGGACAGACTTTTGTTTGATAAAACTTTGTTTTGAAATTTCCATATCTTTACTGAAAAAGAAAGGAAGGCTTTTAAATCTTTTCCATAAATCTGTTTTTGTAAGAAGTCTCCTTTAAAACTTCTCCCCGAAAATACATCTTTGTTGAAAAAGGTAAGAAGTCTCTTTAATAAACATTTTCCCCGGAAAATCACCATTTGTTTAATTCTCCAAAACTCCCCCTTTTTTTTCGACCATAACCCTTCATGGTCATTCAATCCCAACAACCTCATACCAGCCCTTCGGTATAGTTGCCTAAAACATTTTCCACTTTCAAATCACAAAACTCTTCACTTCTCGACCATAGCCCGTCATGGTCAAATCATTCTCCAGCAACCTCATACCAGCCCGTCGGTAGAGTTGCAGATACAACACATCTCCATTTTATTTTATTTTAAGACTTAAAAACTTTTCCAAAACTTGCACATGGTCAGAGGACAGCCTCCCAACTGTCCATATCCGAGGACTCGGCTATTCGAATAGTTTTAACCCTCTGCAGAGGTAGCACGCTTTTCCCACACCCATCCGGTAACTCATCGTGTCAGCCACGTCCCGCCATACCAGGTGTATGCGAAGTTGAGCCACCGACCATAGCCTCTCATTTGCTCATGCTAGTACAGGATCCTTCCCATATGACACTTTCCATCGACACCCAGTCCAGTTTCCCGTCAGAAACCCTAAGTGTGAGGACTCATAGTTTTGTCCGGCGGTTTATGGTGGAACCTTCTATCCTCCCCACCAACTTGTGTGAGGACCCGGGTCAGGGGTTAGGTCCTCGGACCATCCCCTCATGCATAACGGAGTCATCTCCGTCGATGAGGTATCCCATACTAATAAGAGCAAACTACATGACTACGCCTTTTCCCATATGTGGTAAATGTGGTCGCACAGGGTAGGATTGGTCGTCATAGTACAAAGACACAATGTGCATTTTTCATAAACATCCCCATTCTCCATTCCTCCACTTCAACACCGACATCTCGGCATTCCATATCCACACACAAGTATTTTCAAAGGAGTTTTGAGTAAACAATATTTTTCCCATCCTATAGTTTGAAAAAGAAATTCCAGCTAATATCTCCATATAGGGTGTCAAAATAATATACTTATATTTTGGAAAAGGTTTTCAAAATCATAGCTTTTGTGGCAAACACCACATAAATAACTTTTGCTCTTTATAAGTAAAACATGTGAACCAAAATAGATGTATATTAATGCAAGCTCAGAGGATAGCTTGCCTTGCTCGGCAAAGTGATCTCGGTCTTGATCTTCAGGTTCAACAAATTTCCCTTCCTCAATAACTCCATTCCAAAGACCACTCCGGTAGTGTTTACATCTAGCGTCGCAAACATGAGAATAATACAACAATCAACAAGCAAACCAAACCACAAGTGGTAGACAGACAAGTAACAAACCGTAAGCTTCGAACTAATCGTTCGGGCAACATCTAGGATCTACTCTTACGAGGGCATTAAACTGGTCAGTAGTCTACCACCTATACGCAAGCTAGGTACCTCGATCACAAAACTATCTGAGGCGAAGGTTAACAACAAGCACCTCCTGTTGAACAGGAAATACTTCAGACAAAAGTTAGGCCACTAATTAATCTCTATGAGTGGAACCTTCACACCAAGTTAGGGTGTGATAAAGTGAAACACTAGGAACCTAGCAAAATTGGATTTGCTCCAAAAATCATTACCGATTAATTTTAAAAAAAAAATCCCTTTTCAATCTGCCCTTTTTGTTAGTTTATTTTAAACCATATTACAAAATAATTATCCATGTTTGGAGACAAGGTGGAATATGAAGGTTATCACTTGCTAAACATTTTAGTAAGTCAAACTTAATTTTTGGATCATTATTTTTAAAGATATGAATTTTCCAAATCTGTTTTCTATTCTGCCATTTTTCTTAATTTAATAAAACATCACCTAAACTAATTTATTTGGATGTGTGAGTTACACCAAAAGACTAGATTTAATCTTCTGAACATTTTGGTATCTTGTTTGTAACTTTTGGATCAATATTTAATTAGTTATGAATTTTACAAAATCATTTTATTTTCTGCCCTTTTACTAAAGTGCAAGGAAAAGTTATTTCCAGTGTTTAATTCAACATGAAAATGATGTTATAAGGTGAAGTTATTTCTCCTGATCATTTTGATATATTGTTTGCTATTTTTGGATAAGTATTTAAAAAGATATTGAATTTACAAACTTAATCAAATTTCTGTCAGTTTTAATATTCACAGAAAAAGGCTCGAAACGTTTTATACTCGGCGCGGTGCTACCCAGAGTCACTGACCAGCGGGACCCGTGGCCACGCTGGCGCGGACTGCGCGTGCGCGGGTGCTGTCCCACTGACGTGTGGGACCCCTTGTCAGCGAGCGAAAGAAATGGAAAAAGGGGTGCGCCGTGAGGGAATCGAACTCGCGACGCGCGCGAGTGCGGCACGGCACGGTGCCACTGGGCTGCTGCGGTGGAGGTGCTAGACTACGTGCGCGCATTCTTTTGGAGTGAAGTCCGTGCACGGCGACGACGCACACGGCCGCGGCGATCACCGGCGACGTCGTGCACGGATTCGACGCAACGGCTCGATCCAGTGCTCGCAAACGAGCGCATACGACTCGTTGTGCTACGGGGAGGCGAGCGGCGTCGCTATGGACCAAAAAGGTCGCCGGGAAGTGCTCCGGCGACGAGCTACGGCGGAGGTGAGCTACGGGCTACGGCGAAACTACAGCTACGCGACGAACCAGGGGGAGAAGAAGGGGACGGAGATGTCCAGGAGCACGGTGTGCTCACCCTTGATGCGTGGGTGCTCGCGGCGGTGAAGGAGGAGGTCGGAATCGCCGGCAATGGGGGTGGCGGAGCTTTGGTCGGAGTCGAGGGAGACGAGGACGGGCCGCTCGATTCGTAGCGTCCGAGCTCGATTCCTTGAACGTGGATGCAGAGGACGACGAGGCGAAGACGGTGGCGCGCTTCGATTTGCTCGGGGAGCTCTGTAACGGCGGCGATGCTCGACGGCGGCCCGAGCTAGGGTTCGGCCACGGAGGAGAGGACAGAGGAAGAGGGAGAGCAGAGAGCGAGTGAGGAGAGCAGAGGAGCGTCGGGGGGGGGGGGGCTCTCTTATCCTTCTCCTCGCAGGGCAACGGAGAGGAGGGGGGTCCGGGCGGGCGAGCGACGGGAGGACGACAACGGCGCCGCGGCTACTGCTGCTACAGGAAGAGGATGATGTTTTTCCAGATAGCCCCCTGAACTTCTGTTTCCATTTACGATTTAGTCCTTTTCTATTTTATTTTAAAACCAGAAGCTCTTTAGGTATTTAATTGGGGCACTTAAAATATTTCAAAAATTCTGAAATAATTTGGGTAGGCTCCCTTTATAATGTAGAGCCCCCACAAAAATTGGTGTTTGAAAATAAAATGTTTTGAACAACTTTTGTTCATAGGATTTAAAAATGGCATTTTTCTTAAATACTAATTTATAATGCTTTGAAACTTTGAAGCAAGTTCAAATATTATTTTTTTGGAACTTTCTTGAAAAATATGTAACTTCAATTAAGTTATATTTTCATGGAGAAAATATTTGTTTGAAAGAAATAAAGCAATAGGGAAGAAATAACTTATTCAAGATCCTTTCTTCATCATGATCTTAATTTCCTTTTTGCTTGAATGAGTGAGAGGGAGTTGAGATGATTATTACTTCATCTTATTCCTAGAATAAGGAAAAGTATAATTGCTTTTATAAGATAGAGGAATAGATGGAGAGAGAATTTTAATAGGATCTTTTCCCTAAATTTAGGATTTAACTTAGGGGTGAATAATCTTAGAGGGTTTGTTGTTATTCAAGTCACACTCAAATTTGGTAGTCAAATGTGTTCTATCTTAGCATTAAGCACAACTGAGGAGTTTATCCTCACCAGCAACAAACACAACAATATTAACATCACAACCAGATCACCCAAATCAAACCACCAGATTCAATCATACCACCATTTCCACAATTATCGATACTATCTTGTAAAAATGATCACACTCAATTATGACAAGATGTTGTTTAAAACTATCTCAACTCCACCTTTGTATTTTTGAAAAGGGTTTTGAGCAAGACAAATATGTGGGGTAATATATTTCCCACTTGTGTTCTTTTTAAAATGTAATGATAATCAAAGCTTATAAAATGGGAGTTGCATACAAATGCAAAATATCAAGTTTAAAGGATAGATAGGAGATAGCATATAGATCTCCATACTTTTGGGAACACATAGTTTTGGAAATACTTTTACTTTCTCAAATAATGGGTATTGATTCTGGTTGTTGACAACCAAGTATCATTTGAAGGGGAGTTGGCCAGAATAAGAATGGAAAAGATACATGGAATATTTTTCTTGTCATGACATGATCACCAAAGTTAAATATACTTTTATATTGGTTGGGTCTTATATTTACTAGTCAAATAATTTAATCAACAAGTCACACAAGTTCCACATAGCAATGGGAAGGAAAACACAATCATCAGTGAAACATTTCAAAAAGTTTTTGTTGGTTCTGAATTTTGGGTCTTGTGAAACGAAGTTTTTCTTAGTTTCAAAATTTGGGATGTGACAGAGGCCGGCGGACAGAGGGAGGCCGGCGGGCGGCGGAAGTGATTAAATTCCGGGTTGATCATCTTCCAAAGCGCAATCAAAACGCCGGTCTGATCATTTTCCAATGCGCAATCAAAACGCCGGGCTGATCATCTTCCAAAGCGCACCGTCGGCGGGAGATTTACAGGTTTAAAGACAGACCTCTAGTACCGGCTCGTAAGAGGTGTCTCACATGTGGTCCTGCCGAGCCAGACACCTCTAGTACCGGTTCGTATTACGAACCGGGACTAGAGGTACCTTACGACCCGGAACTAGTCTGTTGCGCCTCGTAACCGGGACTAGCCCCCCCCTCTAGTCCCGGTTCGTAACCCAGCCGGGACTAGAGCCCGATGTGGCTCTGGACGAAAGCCCTTGTTTCTACTAGTGCCTGCTCCCCTGAAGATGCCGAGATCGACGAGGCCCATGTCCACCTCCTTACTGCTGCGAACTTCTTCTCCTTCCTCGCGGCCCGCCGCCACGTCATCGTCGAGTTTTACGCGCCTGGTCGACAAAGGCCCCATGGTTTCCAACTCCAGCTCCAGCTTACCTAGTTACCCACAATCCCAGGGCATGGCTAATCCTAAACATCGATGCGTCCGCAGATTTGCAGGGATGTAAGCGTGGACATGCAAATCTGCGTACGTGCTACTGTATGCCTGGACAGCTCCTACCCGAGTTTCACGAGTTTGTAGACAGATGCGGAGACGCATACATGTTTTCTTCCGATATATATACAAGAGTATCCATCAGGCTGGAACAGGAAGCTGGTGCCAATGAAACACACGAGCATGCATGTATGTCTAGGTACATAGCTGCTAGTGAACGCAAAAACATTCGGGCATGCATGTATGTTTTTCCATGTATAAGAAAAAAAAGGAGATAATTACAGCGAAATGAAACACACGCTTAAAGCGTCAGTATTTATTAGGGGAATTGGCACGGAGTTCTATAGCTGGAGCGGACTATTGAGAGCACGAGGCGGCTTGTCGTCCAAAGTAGGAGTATCATCAGACTAGCCATACTGGGAGTATCATACACTAGTATCATATATGATACTAGTCTATGTTACTAGTTCCATAGTGGGTAGTAACATGTTTGTGGTATCATATACTAGTATATTTATTAGGTTGTACACACATTTTGTCTTGGAATCCGTTATGTTACGGTATCTACCTATAATACCACTACCATCACTCTCCTCATTAACTGCAGTGACACGTCATCTTTTTATCAACGTGGCATGTATGATACTACCTATGTTACTCCCACTATGGCTAGTCTCATCCTTTGGCACTAGAATTATTGGGCGAGTCGCACTCATTTGGCGGCCCTTGACTTGTTTCTACTACGGTCGTCGTCTCCTCATGGATAGTCGGTAAAGTGGCGCCTATACCGAGTGTTTTCCCTCTCACTCGGTTTAGGGGAGCGGCTTTGCTGAGTCTCCAACAAAATACACTCGGGAATAAATCCGACACTCGGTAAAGACGTCGATTCTGGTAGTGCATGTTTTAGTATGGTAAGATAGAATGAACTTTGGTGGTAGTATTACAGTGGAGACTTTGATTCAACTTGATGCAAAATTTCCGCTTCTCCTCTGTTTCTATTTTATCTGTACTTGTAGTTAATGCATGATTTCGAACATTCTCATACTCCTTTCTACCTAGATCACTACCGAAAATCTATTCTTTGCCGTGCAGCCAAACTGCACGGCAAAGGCTCTGCGGAACCCGGCAAACAATTTGCCGTGCGGAACAGCACGGCAAAGATTTCACGGCACAACTTATGTCGGCAAAGGATTTTTGCCGTGCGCTTTGCACAAACACCAGGGCAAAGGGTTTGCCGTGAGCCCTGTGCGCACTACACGGCACCAAATTGTCAGAATATGGTCAACCCTCAACTCGAATCGTTGCCGTGTGCCGGACGTTTCCCGTGTTGTGTATCTTTGCTGTGCGCATGGAGCAGAAGCATCACGGCACATCGCTCCCCGTTGCCGTGTGCTCGTCGGAGGCGCACGACACATCTGCCATCTTTGCCGTGTGCTCGCCGAGAAGCCGCACGACACAGAGCCTGTGCCCAGACCCCAGGCCTCCGCCCTTTGCCGTGCGCTTCTGGAAAACTGCACGGCATATATGCGATATGGTCAACAAGCAAGTTGCCAGGATCACAGGTGCGCGCCACGTGCACGCTTTGTCGTGCGCCGCCTCACGGCAAAGCTCTTTGCCGTGTGCCTGTACACGGCAAAGTGACCATATGGCACCGATTTTTCTGTTTTTTGGAAAATCCCTGCATTTTACAGAAAATTCACAAAATAATTCACAGATGACAATTCTCACACAAATATGACTAAATAGTGCTCCATAACATATATAAATAAGATCAAACTCCTCCATAAGACTAATTCAACATAGTTCAAACTCCACATAGCATAGACATAATCTCAAACACCACATAGGCATAATTCAACATAGCATCGACATGAACTCCACAACGATGGACGGATGGCGAAGATGGACGTCATTGTTGATCCTCCTACAAGTTCATACAAAAATCATGAGTTTTACAACTAAAATATTTAAGTGTCAATGGCATAAGCATAGTTCAACTAACTAAGTGGAAATGGCAAGTTTGACAACTAAAATATCTAAGTGTCAACGTCATGGGCATAATTAAACTAACTAAGTGGAAATGGCAAGTTTGACAACTAAAATAGCTAGGTGTCAATGTCATGGGCATAATTGAACTAACTAAGTGAAAATGACAAGTTTGACAACTAAAATAGCTAAGTGTCAATGTCATGAGCATACCCACGGGAGCCTCCGGACAACGGAAGGGTTGGACAATCGGGGCTGCCCTCCGGATCGTCCTGGCCACCAGGCGACGGCGCCATCGAGTGAGATCCACCCGCCGATCCTAGATTCATCGACAACATGGAAAAATGATCGCATTACACAAATAATTTAGCTACAACAATAAGATGGATAGAATGACAAGTTTGACAACATACCCATGGGAACATCGGTGGAGGGAACGTGGGTGGAGGAAAAGCAAGAGTCCCGTCTGCAGGAGCCATGCGCTGCATTCTGCTCGTCATCCACTCCATCATCTGCCTGGACTGCTCCTGCTGCTGCCGGATCTGCTCCTGCTGCTGCTCATAGAGCACCTTCTGCTGACACAACTCCTCCCGGAGCTGGTCGACAGCTAGACCCGAAACTCGTGGGCGGGTCTCTGAAAGGGCATGTGTTGCCACATGCGTGGTTTTGTTAATTAATGACAATCCTTATGGACTAATGTTTGCATTGAGATATACTTGTAGATCTTGTCCATAGGAAAAGATTGGAGCTCATGTGTTGGACTCTAGAAGATTTCATGATGACCAAGATTCCATCCAAGGGTTTATATGAAGAATGGTCATGTGAAGAGTTGAGCTTATCGCAAGCATGGCTTGGAAAATAAGATTGAGTGAACTTCATGTTTATCTCCAAGTCATCATCTATATCAAGATAAGAAGATGAAGTGCAAGTGGTTTCATGAAGACGGAGTTTAGCAAGGCTCTCCCATAATGGTGTATATATGGGGGAGTATTTGGAGAAGTCTTCATCAAGCATGTACTAGCAAGCACAATCAAGAAAGGTGTTCCAACTTGAGAGAATCAAGATCGTCATCATCGAGCTCAAGTGGAATGCGCAAGGCAAAGGTATGATCTTGATAGGTTTTCTATTTTACCGGTCTCTTGGTATTACTGGGAGACCGGGTTATAGGATAGACGGCGTACTATCAAGAGGGGCTCTCAAGTGAGTAACTTGATCGCACCTTTGTGGAGAGATCAAACCTTTGCATATTTGGCATATCATCTTTCTTGGTGCTTATGTGGCTTTTATTCATGTGAGAATTTAGAGCTTGTGTTCATCTCCATACCAAACTCTAGTTCACCGAAAACGGATTTCGTATTGAAAACTTGTTGCGTTTTTGGTTTGGAGGTTTTGCCGGTTCATCGTTTTATAGAGAGGTTTTACCTCTCTACATTTGATTTCCTCCTCATGATGGACTATGATGTTTTTTGCATGATCTTGTAATGCTCCTCTTTGTGATTCCAACAAACCCAAGATCATCGAAATCGGAGTCCGGATGGAAAACTTGTTTCATTCTCGGCGTTGGAAATATTACCGGTCCACCTTCGAGATAGGGTCCACACCTTCCCATGTGTGGTATCCCCTCTATATTTGTGACCCTTAATATTTGTAGGAAAGCTCTCATCGTTATCTTTCCAACAAAGTTGGTTTCATCTCATTTGGATTTTTATTGAAAAAGATATGTTTTTAGAAAGTATTTTTCTGGGTTGCCGGTCCCTGGGCCGGCCTTGGCCGGCTCCTGGGCTGGGTGGCTCGGCTGGCCTGCCGGCCGTTGGGCCGGCCTATGCCGGCTGCTGGGCCGGGAGGCTCGGCTGGCCTGCCGGCGCGCCACGAGGCCGGTTGCAAGCACAGTTGGTTTGCGCTTGGGCCGGCTGCCAGGCCGGTTAGCTCGGGGCATGGTCCGGCTGCCAGCCCGGCCTAGGCCGGCTGCCAGGCCGGTCCAGCTCCCTGGCCAAAACTCGCCCCAACGGCAATTTTTTTCAGTGAACTATTTAAAGGGGTTTCCTTCCCCATTGTTTGACACATCTCTTGAGCAAGTTTTTCTCCACTCTCTCCTCCATTGTTGATCTTTGGAAAAATCTTGCCTTCCTCTCATTCCCTCTCATGATTCTTGCATATCTTTGAGGGAAATTGAGAGAGATCTAGATCTACATATTCATCCAATCCATTCCTCCTCTAAGTGAGGGGAACCTAGTAGATCTTGATCTTGAAGTTCCATTTGTTGTGTTCTTCGTTGTTCTTCCTCTCTTCTCCCCCCATAAGCATTAGTTGCTTGTGGTGGGATTCGAGAGTGAAGGATTTGAGCCTTGTGCTCTTGCCATTGCTTCGTTGCATCGGTTTGTACTCTCCACGAGGATTCGTGGAAGTTGAAAGCTTGTGAACTTGTTACTCTTGGGTCTTTGGACCCTAGACGCCCGTGTGGTGGTTGAGACCCTTGTGTGGTCACTTGTAGCTGTTCGGGAGCCCCCAATCCCGTTGTGGGTTGTGCCCCAGATCGTTGTTGAAAAGCTCCGGATATCCGCCTCGAAGGATTCCGATACTAGAAGATGAACCAAACCTTTGTGGTGCGGTTCATCGGAGAAGAAGGTGAAACCTTTGTGGTTGTTGAACCATTGTGTTGGTTCACACCTCTCCAACGAGACGTACTCCCCTAAAAAGGAGGAACTCGGGAATACATCCTCGTCTCCGCGTGCCTCGGTTATTTCTATACCCGAGCTCTTTACTTATGCACTTTACATTGTGATAGCCTTCGTGCTTGAAGTATTCTATTGCTATCACCTTGTTGCTTGTCTTGCTTAGCATAAGTTGTTGGTGCACATAGGTGAGCCTAGTTTATTTAGGTTGTTCTCTTGTTAATTTAAACACCTAGTTTTATTCCGCAATTAGCAAGCCTAAACCAGAAAAGTTTTAATCGCCTATTCACCCCCCCTCTAGGCGACATCATTGTTCTTTCAGTCTCCACAGCAGGTGCACCAGGCGCCCTCCCACGGCGGACCTGGCGTAGAGACGGTACGGTGCGAGGGTCGACGGAGCCATCACCTATCCACAAGCGGCCATTCGCCTTGCCTTGCCCCGCAGGCATGACAGCCTTGACGTCAAGTGGACTGGTGAGAGGGTCAGCGTTCTCACCGTTGCGCTCCTTGAACTTCGCCGTGTACCCCGTGTTGATCCACATCGAGCCTGTCTCAGGATCCGGCTCATCCCTGGTACGCATCTTTGCCCAAACGGCGAAGGGCGAGGGGTCTACGCCGGTCTTCAATTTCTGCAAAGAGAGCACGAACATAGGTGAAAAGGAGACGATATTGCAAAAGAGAGCATGAACATATGTGGATTAAAGAATGCATTTGCTCACCTCCTTTTGTACGCATTGGGAGAGGCTGAGGCTGCCTTGGCGGTGTGTTCCACTTTTGTTGTGCGCCCGCATTGCCTTTCCCTTCTCGTGCACCTTGAGGTACGCCGGGCTAGTCCACCACGCTACCATCGCGAGGTGGCACGCTGTGTTGTTACCGACGTATGAAGGAGGCACCTACGTACACAGAACACATATATTAATGATATTACATGGCGGTCAACAAAATCGATAATATAGAAATGAATCTACCTGCAGGTACTGCCATGGATGCAGCAAGATGTCCCGGGCACGATTCTTGTCCAGCGCAATCATCTTTTCGGCGTACCAATTGCGGACAGAGTTCACGTGAGCCTCATAGTGCATGTCCGTCACCATCTTAGAGGCCATCTCCAAAAGGACGTTCGTGCACTCCTCCTCGTCCTCCCGCCGGTAGGAGAAGAAGTTCTACAAGCATGCACATAGGTAAAATAGGGTCAAAGCCATTAGTGCAATCTCGAATTTATAAAATGATGAGAAGTCAAACAAACTTACCCAAAAATTGCGGAGTGCCTTATGCACCATGTTGTGGTACTTGCCCTCGGGATTCGCCTCGTAGCTGTAATGTTTTAAAGTCCAAGCTACACTCTCGCCACCGTTTGGGAGGGTGACAATCCCAGGGAAGAACGTCCTCACAACACATCCAAGGATGCTCGCGTAGGTACGCTGTCCCTTCACTTTAGGAGGCACATACTCAAACGACCTACACAATGAAAAAACCAAAATTAGTATGGTTAGCGGGTCAAAACACAATGAAAAGCTAAAATTGAACATAAACTATAATAAGTACTTTTCCCGGTGGGCACGAGAAGAGTGTGACTCCAGGCGTAAGGAAGATCGAGGAGTTTCGCGGCCCCCCGTTGATACGGCGGCTTGGTCTGTGGCAGGGATAGTCGGGTCAGTCTCAACCCACTCCTCCTCCGGCGGCTCCCACTGCAGCGTCGGGTCAAGCTCAAACTCCTGATCCCCAGGTCCCTCCTCGCCCCTCCTCCTCCTCGCTGTCCTCCTCCTCGCTCTCCTCCAAATCGAGCGACTCATCCTCAGAATCCGGCTCCGGCTCCTCCACGTACTCCACATCCTCCTCGTCGGACTCCTCGGCCGGGGGAGGACTAGGAGTCCTCTCTCTCCTCGTACTCACACGCAGTGCACTCCTCGCACGTGGAGGTGAGGGTGGAGGTGAAAGTAGCCGTGGTGCCGAACTCTGTCCCACCAGGATTTCTTCACGCTGCCCACCTTTTTTGCCAAGGCCTTCTTCAATTTGTTTCCCCCCATGTTTCCTGCATTGACAAAAAATAGGTTTCATCAGTATACATGATCCAAAATTAACGTAAATAGATGAAGCAACAATAAGTAAAGTAAAAAAGAATACAATTAGATGAAACAACAATTAGAATAAAACAAAATACATGGAGTAGCGACAATGAGTTCTCACAAAATAAGCTAGACTGACAATCACTATTACATAGAGTAGCATTGACCTATTACATATAAGCTAGACTGGCAATTACTAATACATGTGTCCTCATCGCTATCAGTAGCCTGTGTCGAGATCATTTGGACCAACTATTGGACCACCCGTGTCGTCATCACTGTCAGGGTCGCGACACCACCAACCATCCTCGGAACCTGGAGGTGGTCCCTGTGGCTCATCGACATAAAGTCCTGCGTGGAACCGCTCTAGCAAAGTCACATCGGCTTGGTTATGAACCTCCTCGACTTCATCATACGCGGTGTCTTCCTCCATTCCCGTATCTTCGTCTTCTTCGCCGTATTCCATGTCATCATCGGTCGGCAAGTTGATAGTGAATTTCCCAGGGAGCCCTCCATCCTGATAAAACTCGCCGTCAGATGTTGAGGGGTCTAGGCGGCAGTAATCTTGACTATTAGGCAAAGGCGGCCTATTGTGCGGCAGTATCATCATCACAACATCCCACCCCTGTAGACGCTTTTGATATGCTTTTGTTGTTTTCTTGCACGAGTACGGGAGATAGAATACTTGGAAGGCCTGGGTAGCCAAAATGTAGACGTCGTCTCCCGAATACTTGGAGCCTCGTTCAACTTCGACCAATCCAATTGTAGGATCCCGTCTCACCCGATGCGGGTCTAACCAATGGCATTTGAATACAACAGGATTTAGCCCTTTACCAAAACCATAATTCAACTCGTATATAGCCTCGACTCTTCCATAGTAATGGAGTTTATCTGAGCCTTCACATAATACCCCACTATTTATTGTCTTCCGGTTGGCTCGGTTTGTTGTGTATTCATGGTATGGAAGCGATATCCATTCACGTTATAAGCATGGAATGAGTTGACGGAATGGCTAAAGCCATGGGCAATGTTTCTAAGCTCTGGCTTCATCTCTTTGTCCTTTTTTGCCTACAAGTTTAGCACGAGAAGTTTAGAACGAGGAATGATCGATGAATGTCCACGGTACTAGAAAAGTTAGATAGAACAGTACCAAACCCGCAAACCAGCTAATGAAACCACCACTCTTGTCAAAACCACCACCCTTGTCAAAAAGATCCTTGGACTCTTTCGGGGTAGGGTCCCTTCTCAGCTTCAAGTTTTCACGAGTGAATCATCTACGCCAATGAGAAAAGAGGAGTTAGCCACGAATATAGGAGTGAATGTTTGTGAAATACTAAATGGTGAAAGACTTACTTGATGTACGGCTTCACTTCCTCCATAATCATCAAGATATACGAGGGGTGATCATATCTCGCTCGAGCTTTTTCATGATGAACTTCTTCGTGCCACTTGATTTGCCACCGAGCCCTGTGAAGATGCTAAGCTTGGGTACATCTTCAAGGTTGGCTGCATTGTAGCGAAGGACTGGATTGTGGTTTGTGGGAATGTTGGCATCATAGTACCTTGTCGTGAAGTTTGACACCTCCTCGTTAAGGCATGCCTTGGCCATGGATGTCTCGATCTTGCATTTATTGCCGCAATTTTCACGTAGCTTCTTCATTTTTCTCTCAGGCCCAAACTGCCAACGGGTCGACACAGGCCCCCCCAGTAAAGCCTCGTGCGCGAGATGCAAGATCATATGTTGCATCGGATTAAAAAACCCTGGCGGAAGTATCATCTCTAGCTTGCAAAGCAACTCGGGTGCCTGTTCGTGCAGCTTCTCAACCACTTCACGATCTAACTTCCTTGCACAAATCTGGCGGAAGAAAAAGCTCAACTCCGCCAGTACTCGCCAAGTCTCCTCATCGACATAGTCTCGAATCATCACCGGCATTATGCGCTCAAGCCACACGTGGTAGTCATGACTCTTGAGCTCTCCTACTTGCTGTGTTTCCAGGTTCATACACCTCGCCCAGTTAGCTGCATACCCATCAGGGAAGTACAAACACTCCACGAGCCACTGTAATATTTCCCTTTTTCCGCCCTTGTAGGGCAGAACCGAGCCTTTGGCTTAGACCACCTAGTGTCGTTGATATTCTTTTCGGTGTGCATTACATCAATGTTGTGTGGAAGCTCGACATCCTCCATGTAAGGGAGCAGCTTCCAGAAGCACAGAATGTGAGTCCACTGGTGCGTCTCCCCATAACCCATGAAACCATTCCCATCGGGGTTAGGCACAACAGCTTCTAGCTCAGCCTTGATTTCTCTTCCGGTCAACAGACGTGGCTTCGGAGCATGGATCTCGACTCCTTTCTTGAACCACTTTACGTCACTCCTGTATCTATGATCCGGGTCAAGGAACTGTCGATGTTGATCAAAGCAGGAATATTTGCCTCCCTTCTTAAGCTAGAAGAAAGTCATAGCCTGTCTGCACTGTGGGCAAGGCCACTTCCCATGTGTACACCAGCCGCAGAACAAAGCATGCACTGGTAAAGTCATGCAGGGATGTGTGGTACCAGACATACATATCGAAGTGATCATTTTTTGAGGCATCATATGTTCGGACCCCGCGACCGTTCCAGCCAACAGCCAAGTATTCCACCAGCGGTTCCAGGTACACGTTCATGTTCTTACCCGTATTTCGGTCCTGGGATTATCATCGACAATAACATGTTATGTGATCTCATGGACTCGCTGGGGGGGAGGTTCTGGGGGATGACAAACACGGGCCAACAGCTGTATGTTGCCACCGACATGCCATACGGATTGAACCCATCGGTTGATATAGCAACAGCTACGCTCCTCGGGTCGCCCGCTTTCAGTGGATACTTCGCTACAAACTTCTTCCATGTGGCACCATCCGACGGATGTATCATCTTATCCGTGTATCTCTCTCCTAACGTGGCCCATCGCATCTGTTGGGCAGTGTCTTTGTTCATGTAAAGCCGCTGGATCCTCGGTATAAATGGAAGGTACCGGAGAATCTTTTGGGGAATCCCGGTCTGCCTATTCTGTCCACCACCGAGGTCTATGACAAGGATATACATCTCGGGTACCCTACTGTGAGGGTACCTGGTGCACGTGATGACTAAAAGCCCAACTAGCGAAGATACGACTCGAAGCCCAAGACGAGAGGCCCAACAAGATGAAGTAACTTCCAAGTTTAGAAATAGACATAGTCGGTTTATACTTTCCTTATGTGTAAACTAGGTCGGTTACAAACTCCCGAGACCCAGCCTATTTAAAGGCTGGGAGGGGTGCCGATCTAGGAAGCCATACTCGAACCACCAAAGCTCTTGCGAGATCGTCATCTCGCCGGAGCCACCCTGTAACCACATAATCTCCAGCGATCAATAACAGACAAGCAGGAAGTAGGGTCTTTACCTCCACCCGAGGGGCCTGAACCTGGGTAAATCTTTGCCTCTGCTTGTCAGCCGACGAAACTACCAGTACTACCACGTTCTCTCCCCATAATCTCAACCCTAGGTCCTTAACCATGGGATTTGATGAGGGTACACCTCGTCAATTGGCGCCGTCTGTGGGAAAGAATAGTGCTGGACTCGCGGTTTCTTCGGTTCCATCGGAAAACGGCGACTCGCCGATCGGATCTACAAACGGCAACTCGCCGGCTGCATCGACAAACCAGAACTCGCCGACTCAGGCGGCACACGGCAACTCGCCGGCTCACTCGACAAACGGCAACACGCCAGCTTCACCCGCAAAAAGCACATCGGATCCTCTGATGGATTTCGAGCCACACTCGCCAGGATTCCAGGAGGCCTTCTCCGATCTCGAGTCAGGTTTGGGTTTAACCGTCGGTTCGTTCAATTTTTTCGTCAACAAGCTTGGTGTGCAGGACTTGACGGATCCACGCCAACTCGCGACTTTCGCACCCGAGGCTCCATCGGCTGCGACTCCTTCGACTGCGGATCTTTCCGCTGCGTCCATACCATCATCAACCCTCCAAGCCTGTTCATCTGCAACAACCATGTCCACACGAGAGATGCGCGAGCTCATTGAAGAGCTCCAGGGCGAGGAGGCCGAATCAGCATACCGCACAAACGATCCCGAGCTAGATCAACCACTCGAGGATAGTTTCGACTGCGGGATCTCCCTCAGCGACTTCGACGACCTCGAAACTCATATCGACAACCACGTCGACTCCGAGATCTGCGCCAACAACAACCTCGACTCCGAGGCTCACAACAACCTCGCCGACGCCGAGATGGGCATAGGCGACGAAGACGTCGACTGCGAGATCCGTCCAGACGAACCACTCGATGAACATACAGGCTCAGACATGAGCCTCGACGAAGATGTCGAGTCTATGACGGGACTCGAAAGTACATACATATGCCCTCGGGTCATACCCCAACAGGTCTATGTGGCCATCGCCGCAGAAACATCAGAAACTGCGGCCAGTCGCAGGCCTACAGAATTTCCGTGCACAGTCACTATGCCGGACGGAGCCACAACCCTCACAATCACTGCTGAGATGGCAGCAAAAGCAGATAAAGTCATCAAGGAGTGCACAATGATGCCAGCAGACGCAACACAAGAAGAGATGTTGACCTTCCAGTACTTCAACTGGCAGGAGTCACTTCGACTGAAGCAGATAAGAGCCACACTCGAAGAACGCAAAAAGCAAGCTAGCTTGTCGAGTGTGCGCAGAAGACAGCTCTCCCTGAGCTCCACCGGGCGAGCAGACACAGGACGCAGATCAAGGTTGTCACACCTCTCGCCAGGCGAGAAGGCGGCACTCACCCGCAACTTAGGCAACTCCTTCATGACATACGACGAGGAAGGACTGCCGGTGCCCAAAACAGCAGCAGGTGCTCTCTACACCGCTGCAGCATACCTGGAGGCAATCAAGCCCCCAGCGGATGACCCCAATGCAAAACTACACCGCCAACAGATCAAATCACTCGCCTTAGCTGCAAAGGCCATACGCCAAGTTCCAAAACTCCAGGTGGGAGTCGAGACCGTGCCCTAGTCGACGCGCCTCGGGAAGAGCATAATCACAGTGGTCGTCGCCACCACTCGAAGGAAAGAAGCGGCTCGCGAAGGCGCAGGTCCAGGAGCAGGTCACGCAGATCATACAGTAGCGACTCATACTCGATCGAGAGCCTGAGCCACATGGAGCTCTGTGCTTCACTCGACGCGTCCGCGAGACACGGATGCCCAAAGGGTTCAAACTCACATCTGAACAGCCCAAGTACACGGGTCGACAGGAACCTTCCGGGTGGCTGGAAGATTACAGGCTGGCTGTCGCATGCCAGCGAGGCACGAACACCACAGCCATGCAGTACATACGACTGATGCTCGAAGGCACAGCCGCGACTGGCTCAAGGCCCTACCTTCATCAAATACGACTCGTGGGATCACTTCCGCGATGACTTCATCAAAAACTTCGAGCCTCTATGTGAGCGCCCAAAAACGTTCGAGGAGCTGCGGGCCTGCGTTCAGCGTTCAGACGAAGCGTTGAGGTCATACATCAGACGATGGACTGAGATACGTAACTCAGTTGGAGTGGTTTCAGAAGATATGGCCATGGATGTTTTCGTCATGGGCCTCGCCAGGCGAGACCTCAAAGAAGCACTTGGCCGCAAAAAGCCAAAATCTGTAGCCCACCTCCTGCAAATCGCGACTGAGTGGGCAGATGGAGAGGATATGGCACGCACCACGCGGGTCCTCACCCCGTGACAAACACGAGAATAGCAGTCGAAGCCATAGAGACTCGTACAGAGATGACCGAAGGCGCAAACGTTCAAAACGTCATTACGACGACAGACCCGAATTCATGGCGGCTGGGTTCTCCACACCCCGCAATGATCAGGACAGAAGCGACCGACGGTCGGAAGAGCGAGACAGTCGAGATGATCGGCGAAACAGTCGAGATGATCGACGCGATGGCCAACGCAGTGACAGCTACAAGAGGAAGGATTGGCGCAAGTCACGGGCACAATCTGAGCGATCATTCGAAGAAAAGATGGACGCTGATTGCAGATTCCACCTGTACAAGGGGGACGATGGAAAACTGCGGTCCAACCACTCGATGAGAAACTGCAGGGAGTTCGACCAGATGGCGACTGATTACGTAAATCGCAGAAAGGCAGCAGCCGCACAAGCACCTGCACCCGTGCCTCAGCCAAACAACGTGCCTGTTCTGATGGCACCACCTCCACCACCACAGCCTGCCCCAGGCGGAAATCTCGCGGGTGCCATACAGCCCGTGCCTCGGGTGGACGAACCACAGTACCCTCCGCCCCAAGGGCAGATGTACATGATACAGAAAGGTCGACCTTCCAACAGGGAGCAAAAGCTTCGCACTCGACAGGTAAACATGGCGGTCATGTCACCGCCTGCGGTGACAGAGTACTTAAAGGGATCTGATACTGCAATAAGCTTCAGCAAAGAGGACCACCCTCCGTCGGTTGTTCGACCAGGGCACTCTGCTCTGGTACTCGACGCGCAAATTGGAGGCTACGCCATGTCCAAGGTCTTCATGGATGGTGGGAGCGGCATAAACATCATCTTCGCAGATACGCTCCGCAAAATGAATAGGTCAGTCGAAAACCTGCCAAGATCCTCAAATACCTTCCACGGTATCGTTCCAGGGAAAGCAATAAGCCCAGAGGGCACCATACAACTCGACGTAACGTTCGGGGACAAGCACCACTTCAGGACAGAGTCGATTGAGTTCGAAGTGGTCGACTGGAAATCACAATACCATGCTATACTTGGACGCCCGACGTTCGCTCGATTCATGGCGGTGCCACATTACGCATACCTCCAGCTGAAAATGCCTGGACCAAAAGGAGTAATCACAGTCAAGGGGAACTTCCAAAAGTCTGACTCTTGCGACCGAGAATTCAGCAAAATCTCTGAGATGTTTGGCATGGAAGCAACACTCGCGATCTAGCGGTCTCCAACGATCGAACACTTATGCCAGAACAGAAAAAGGTGGCAGTCGACAGAGCATTCAGTGCCACCAACGACACAAGATCGCATCAGGTGCACCCGACAGACCCGACCAAGACAGTCAATGTCTCGTCGAGTCTGCCTATCGCATAGGAAAGCGCGCTCGTCGAATTCCTCCGTGAGAACTGGGATATATTTGCATGGTGTCCAGCAGACATGCCAGGTATTCCCAGGGAATTCGCCGAGCACTCTCTCCAGCTACTTCCAGGTGCTAAACCAGTCAAGCAAACAATGCGCCGCATATCTGGCCCAAAAAGAACTGCAGTCGAAGCCGAAGTCGACAGGCTACTCGCAGCAGGATTCATCAGAGAGATCAAGAAATCACAATGGGTGGCAACCCCGTACTTGTAGAAAAGAAGCATACAGACATCCTGCGGATGTGTGTTGATTTTACAGCACTCAATAAGTGCTGTCCAAAGGATCACTTTCCACTACCTCGAATCGACCAGATCGTCGACTCCACCGCCGGGTGCGCTCGCTTATCCTTCCTGGATGCTTACTCGGGTTACCACCAGATAAGGATGAAGGAAGAGGATGAAAAAAAACGGCGTTCATAACCCCACTCGGGGTCTACTGCTACACCACAATGCCTTTCGGGCTCAAAACGCAGGCGCAACCTATCAGCGCATGATGCAAGATTGCCTCAAGAAGCAGATTGGGCGAAACGTCCAGTCTATGTAGATGACATCGTCATCACCACAAGAGAAGAAAGCACGCTACTCGATGACTTGCGGGAGACATTCGCAAACCTCAAACGCTTCCACATCAAGCTCAACCCGAAGAAGTGCACTTCGGCGTGCCAGCGGGCAACTCCTCGGGTATCTAGTCTCAGCTCGAGGAATCGAGGCGGACCCGGAGAAAATACAGGCCATCTTGACGATGCAAAGGCCTTCAAAGCTCCACGACGTGCAAAAATTGGCGGGTCGAGTAGCAGCGCTCAGTCGATTCATCAGCAAGCTAGGCGAAAAAGCACTCCCGTTCTATCGACTGATGAAGAAAGCAGATAAGTTCGAGTGGACGCCAGAAGCCGAAGCAGCCTTCACGGACCTCAAGCGAGTCCTCACAAGCCCTCCAATCCTCGTAGCACCAAAGGAACGCGAGCCACTATACCTATATGTCTCTGCAACTAACAGGGTGGTAAGCACGTTCTAGTGGTCGAACGCAGGGAGGAGGGGCACGCGCAAAGCATACAACGTCCAGTCTATTACTTGAGTGAAGTGCTCTCCACATCAAAGCAGCGGTACCCGCACTATCAGAACTGGCATACGCCGTGTTCATGTCCTCAAGGAAGCTGACGCATTACTTCTCCGAGCACCCGATCACTGTAATCAGCACTTCAGGGATCGGGGACATCCTCACAAACCCCAATGCAACTGGGCGAGTAGCAAAATGGCTCATCGAGCTAGCTCCAAGAGACATTAAGTATGATTACCCGAAGGCCATCAAAGCACAAGTTTTACCCGACTTCCACACCGAGTGGATTGAAGCTCAGCTCCCAGGAGCACCAGATGTGTCCAATTCTGGACCATGTACTTCGATGGCTCGAAGAAAAACGAAGGCGCAGGCGCAGGTGTCATCCTCATATCACCAAAGGCGACAAGCTCCGCTACATCCTGCAAATGGGATTCGAGTTCCCATCCAATAACGAGCAGAATACGAGCTCTGATCCATGGCATGAGGATGGCCAAAGCCCTCGGGTGCACTCGACTGATGATCTACGGCGACTCGAATCTGGTGGTGCAGCAAACAATGAAGGCTTGTGACGCAATCGCAGATAACATGATCGCCTACCGTGACTTGTACAACATCATGGAGGGCAGCTTCGAAGGCTGCGAGTTACGGCACATAGGGCGTGAAAGCAATGAAGAAGCGGATAAGTTAGCCAACATTGGCGCGACCAAAGCACCAGTGCCACCTGGTGTCTTTTCGAGCGCATAGAGCATAGATCAATCAAAAAGAAGCGAGAACTCCTGCACAGCCGCACCAGCCAAGAGCAAACACCTAGCACAGAGGACCCACCAGTCGAGGTACTCCTCATCGAGCCAACTTGGACTCAACCTTTCCTCGCATACATACTCCGCGGCGAGGTACCCGAAGACTTCACAGAGTCAAGACGCGTCACTCGACGATCTAAAGCATACACTGTCATCAACGGTGAACTTTACAAACGCAGCATATCAGGTATGTTCCAGCGTTGCATAGCATTTGAAGATGGCCAAGCCATCCTTCGTGATATTCATGCAGGTACTTGCGGGCATCACGCCAGCAGTCGATCACTCGTAGCCAAAGCCTTTCGCGCAGGCTTCTACTGGCCCACAGCACTCAAAGACGCGGAGGACATAGTCAAAAGGTGCATCGGCTGCCAAAAATTGCCACAAAGCCGCACGCACCCGCATCGGCGTTGAAGACAATACCATTGGCCTGGCCTTTCGCCCAGTGGGGGCTCGATATGGTTGGGCCACTCAAAAAATCCTCCCATGGAGGGCATACTCACCTTCTGGTGGCGGTCGACAAGTTCACCAAGTGGATTGAAGCAGTACCCATCACAAGTTCGACTGCCACTACAGCAGTCAATTTCATAAAATCCATCATATACGCTTTGGTGTGCCAAGCAGCATCATCACGACAACGGTACAAACTTCACGGCTGAGGAGTTCAAATCCTTCTGCAAAGAGCAAGATATCACGCTCAATTATGCATCTGTGGCGCACCCGCAATCAAACGGCCAAGTCGAAAAGGCCAATGGGCTTGTGACAAGTGGAATCAAGAAGCGCCTCCTGGTGCCACTCAAAAGGGCTGCGGGTGCTTGGGTAGAAGAGCTTCCGTCTGTGCTATGGAGCCTACGCACAACACCCAATGCCTCAACGCAATTCACTCCATTCTTCATGGTCTACGGCGCAGAGGCAATTCTGCCATCAGACGTAAGGTTCAACGCACCAAGAGTCGAAGCATACAATGAAGAAGATGCAGACGAGGCACTCGAAGACGCAGTCGACTTGCTAGAAGAAGCACGTAACACGGCGCTCGCACGCACAGCTATTTATCAGCAGGACCTCCGCAACTATCACAGCCGTCGACTGCGTACCAGGTCCTTCGAGGTTGGCGACCTGGTACTTCGACTGAAGCAAAAGAAGGTGCATAAACTCGCTTCTCCATGGGAAGGACCCTTTATCATCACCGAGGTGGTTGGTGGTGGAGCATATAGACTGAAGCACGCGAAGACAGGAGAACTCTCGCATAATCCTTGGAACGTTGCGCAGCTGCGCCGTTTCTATGCTTAGATTGATCAGTCGAACAATGTAATAGGCACATATGTCGGATAGCTGCAGGTTTCAGACGCGCTCTTTTCCTTACCAGGGTACCTAAGGGGACTGGAAGGTTTTTAATGAGGCGGCCTGCAGCTTAACATTCAAAAAAGGAATATAATTCATGATTCCTCATATTTCTCTGCTTACTACTCGCATAAATTGATTTCACAAAATTAGCCTCACCCGAGCACTCGGGGGCTGCGCTATCTCAAAAAGCATGTGTTTCCGCTTGTTCACAACATAATACCCCAGCCGCACTCGAATACTCGGGGGCTGGGTCATAAAAACATACATAAACACAAAAGTTGCTAACCCACTCAATTATTCGAGGGTTGAGCCTAGAAGCATCAAGTGAAGCTTCAAGTATTGCAAAAATTCATAACCGCACATAAATAGTCATGGACTGTGCAGCTTATGTTTGATACTCTAAAATATTTCTATCAAGTTCACTCAAAATACACGGGGGCTGGATAGTCCTAATTTTACAGCATGTTGCTTCATACACCCCGCTCAACAGGCTCGGGGGCTGCATACGTGTAAACAAATAATGTACAATAATCACAAGTGTTGCGTTTTACACTTTGGAGTTACTTCCCATACACATAACCTACTCAACAGGTTCTTCCTTGGGTTCGGTCCATTTTTCCTCCTCCTTCAGCACACGATGGATTAGGACCAGTGCGTCCACTCGTGTCTCTTGGTAGTGCTCCTCCATCGGCACAGGACCACCACCTGGTAAGGGTGCGGGTCCCATCGCAATCTTTTCAAATCAAGGTGCGGAAGGTGCGATCGCACAAAGCAAGAGCAACGTTAGCCCGCTAATCAGTTGCTCACGCACAAACTTCTTGATCGCCTTGCCTTTTCGAAATTTCTTCAGCAAAGCCACAAGGCCCTGTGGTTGCTCATTCAAAGGAAACAAAGCTTCGTGGACTCGAAATAAAGCCAGCCTGCAAGTCTCCAGTCGAATGGCTGTGCGCCAAGCACGGTCCAGAAGCCTTACCAAAATGGCACTCTTCTCCCTGTCTGACCAGAAGGGGTGGGCGGAGTACTCAGTGCTACTCGCATGACCATCGAGTCGATCCTGAATTCGTGCCTCCTCCTTTATTGGGTCAGAACAAACACCTGCGCAAAAGCAAAGGGCTCATCATCGCCCAGTCGAGTCACCTTGCTAAGAGGAGATCTCGATGATTCAAAAATGTCTTACATTCGAGTTGCAGATTTATTCTCTCCAACTCCTCAAGCAAAAAGGCTTCTCGCTCTGTAGTTGGGATGACCTCGACTGCAACTCAGCATACGCATTTTGCGTTTCCTTCAGCTCGCGTAACTTCGGAAAGCTTTTGATGAAGAAAGTCCATAATTTTCTGGTCATTAACGCTTCGTGACTTCGAAGAACCGCCCACAACAGGGCCAGTCGATGGTTTAGAAGCTCGGTTCTACAGTCAGAATAATTCAACGCATAAGGAAGCATAAATGAATTCAAACAAAAGGCTCGGGGGCTGCGCCTCCCGATCACTGAAGTTCATGTTTCATAATAAGACAGATACGATGTCTGATAATTTACATATAGCAAAAGCAAAGTGACGCAATTCCTAGACCTAGTCAAACAAAGGGGTCACTGGCTAAGTCGTCGACTTCTTGGAGGAAGTTTTCTTCGCCTGGACCTTGGCTGCCCTTTCTTCAACAGTTGTTACCAGCTGTTGGGCATATGTTTTGGCGGCTTCCATCCAAGTGCCGAGCCCGACGGTTTTGCCATCAGGACCCCGTGGAAACTTCTTTGTGGCTGTGTCAAAATCTGCCTCGACTCCGTGCGCGAGCAACATGAGAAAAGTAGTCTGAGCACCACTTACCATTTGCTCGCGACTGAAGTCAGCAACGGCAGTCCCTTCAGGCTTGAATAGATCAACCAGCTCTGCAAAGGAAGATGGTAGCTCCTCGCCGGGGAAGAAGCTGCCATGGAGGGCACCCAGGGCACTCGCCGCCTGCGTTAGCATCTCCCCTGCTCTGCTACTGGTGGCCTCCGAGACAGCCACACTTTCATCAAGTGAGTGCCAAGGCTCTGCTTGCCAGTAGCAGTCGGGCCATCCATCACGCCTAGCATAAGGGTAAAATAATCAGCACCATGTATCATAAACCTCAAACATCTAAGGAGCAGAGCAAAAATTCTTACCAGTTAAGCTGGTGCTGGCGGCAGAGAGTCGACCAATCGCCGACTCCTCCTAACTTCGGCTGTTTTCAGCCTCTTCTCCAGATCAGCCACTCGACGGGTGGCGTTGTTCAAATTTTCTGCCGCTTCAGTGGCGGCCTCTACAAAAACAGATGCACATGATTAGTAGGCTGCAAGAGAAATCACCTCAACAAGTGGTGATAGCATAAAAAGATACGCACTCTTTGCAACTTCGAGTTGCTGCTGCAGGGTGGCGGCTTCAGTCTCCTTGTGCACATACTGGGCACCAGCCTTCAGCAACTCTCGCACAAACGCCTAAGTACACGACATGGGCAAATTCACAACTCAATAACTGAGTATAGGCAAAAAAATCGCATTTGATTCAAACTTTGGCAAGCACAAACTTACGTGTTCCAAGAAGGAAGAAGTCGACGCAGGGACACCTGCAGCGCAGCTCCACTCTCAGTTGCTGCAACCTCCGGCTGGGGTGGCGTGCTGTGGCTGTAGCGGCAGGAGTCGCCGGGGTAGGCGGCTGCTCTGGTGGCAGCGTCCGTGCAGTGGACGCTGCGCTGCTCTTTTCCGCCGTAGGTGGCGGAGGCATATCCTCATCGGAGGAAACACTGTTTCACACATTATAAGTATACAAGGTGATATTATTCATAACATGACAAAGAAAGTGCACATAGTACTTACTCTTCAGTAAGGTCGCACAATCGACCAGGCGCAAGCACACCCATGCTCGGGCGCGATTTCTTCGGTGGTCGAGGGGAAGCGAGCGAATCGGAGGAATTTCGAGTGGCGCCGTCATCGACTCCATCTTGTCTTCCTCCTTTTCCTCCGAGTCAGCTGTATCCTCCTCGTCGCGTGACCGCTTTTGCTTGCCCTGCACCTCAGCATCGCCCTCATCGGCTTCTGGCGTGTGTGCGGTGGCGAGTGAAGCCATCTCATCATCAGAATCTACCTCGAGTGGCTCATTGTCTGGACTGGGCCGCTCTCTGGCAAGGGAGGCATTGACTCAAACATTTTGTGACCCTGCACACATAAACACAAAGGATTCAACATCACACATGCATAACATATCAACTGAGATGTAGTATCAATTGTTACCTTGGCAGAGGGTTGCTGGTCTCATAAGGAGGCACAGGCGAGTTCATCTCGCAGGGATCTTCATCGGTAAGCTTGGTAAGGCTCCTTACCAACTTCTCCGCTTCCGCATCAGATAGCTCCACTGCGCGTGAGCGGGTTGGATCAGAAGCCCCACCATATGCCCACAAAGCATGCACTCGGGCTCGGAGGGCTGCACTCGCCTCTTGGCCATAATGGCTAGCAGATGGATCCCTGTGACCTCTCGACCAGCAGTGGTCTGAAGCTTCAGCACCTTCTCCATCAGAATGTCAGCCTCTTCGGCTTCGACTCCGGTCGGCTGGGCGATCCATGATGGCCTCTTCTTCACCAGGGCGTCTGCGTCAAAGGGGCAACCCGAAGGTTTGGTCGCCAATGGTCACATCCTTGATGTAGAACCACTTCTGGCGCCATCCTTGCACAGATTCCAGGAAGTTGATCTTGAAGTACTCGACATCAGGTCGAGCTTGTACTCCAAAACCACCAGGTCCCTTGGTGCTGTGCTGGCGCTTGACGTTGAAGATGCGGCGGAACAGACCAAAGTGGGGTGCGACGCCCAAGAAGCACTCGCAAAGGACGAAGTAACACGCAATGTGCAAAAGCCCATTGGGCGTGAAATCGTGCAATTGCACTCCATACACGTGCATCAGTGCACGAAGAAAGTTGTGAACAGGGAAGGAGAATCCCCTGTTCACAAAATCAACAAAGCAGACCCGCTCATTGGGGCCTGGGCGCGGGATTACCTCGGCACCGGGGAGGCGAACTTGAGAGGTGTCCTCAGGGATCAGCCCGTCGTTCCGCAGGCCGGTGAGCATCCTCTTGCTGCAGGTGGATTTGGTCCACGCGCCCTTCTCCCTCTTCAAGCCGCTGGCAGCGGCTCCCGCGGCGCTGTCCGCCGATGCAGCACTCCTGCCCCTTCGGGTGGTAGGCTTCGTCATCGCGGTGGTGGTTGCGCAAGCTTTGCTCTGAGGCAATGGCGATGCGAGAGGAGGAAGAAGAAGTAGCGGCGGCGGAGAGCAAATGGCAAGTAAAAACACTATTTACGCCGTCGTCCCTTTTTAACCTCAAAGCAAAAGAATCCGCACCGTCGATGCGAGATCGTGGGCACATAAGCAAATCTAACCGTACACGTGGCAGCCACGGAGGGCAACCGTCGCCGGCCACTCCGCCCACTACGCACGGGAATCTAGGAACTACCATCATGGCCCGGAGAAATCGTGCCTGAACGGTCAAATCCAGTCCAAACGGCTGTACAATGGGCCCACAAGACGTGTCACGTCCCATCTCTCGCAGCACAGCGCACGCCACCGCGTGTCAGGTGGCGCAGTCGCCATAAAACGTCATCCCTGACGTCATTGCAGCAAATTTGTTCCGAAAAGATGTCGGGTTCGCCCAAAGCATACTAATCACTCGATTCTTTGTCGGTGTATGGTCACTCGACTGTTCTACGATCAAATACATATTACTCCCATCGGGAGCGTATCAAAAATTTCTTCGACTAAAGATGATCATGACTGGGTGATTCTGAGATTATCCTCCATTACAAGTAATAAAGCACAATCTCGGGGGCTACTCCCATCGGGAGCGCTGACGCGCACCCGATAGAATTATGGCTAAAGGTTTTCTTCGACTAACAAATGTAGAGAAAGATGGTTTTGAGATTATCCTTCATTGCAATCAATAAAGCACAATCTCGGGGGCTACTCCCATCGGGAGCGCTGTCGCGCACCCGATAAAATAGTATCAAAGTGTCAGTCGATGAATATATCGACTGCGTTCATATGCAAAATCATACTCGAAACATTCCCGAGTTGCGTCCGTCGCAAATACCTCGGATGCTGCATGCATAGTGCAAAGGTAAGACCCGCCGAACTTTCGAGCTGGGCTAAGGACCGTTCCAGCAACGTCAATCCTTATATTTTCCGTGTCAGCAGACATGATGAAAAATCCCGACGGACGCGTTGGGTAAAATTCAAAGTTATACTGCAGATCGACTCAGTAAGACCTCAGCGGCCTAGTCGAATCTGACCAGTTTGTTCCAGATTCGAGTCCGGGGACTCGAGTTTGATTGAAAGCTAGTAAGGTGTTACCCAAATGTGTAGTTAACCAGTCCCGATCCGTCGAGTGAACTGGGCCTGCTAAGCTATTATCCCTTGATCATCATAAGCAAAAACCACAGTCGATGAAATACTCGACATAGCCAACATGTGCTATTCATACAGGAATTCCAATTATAGTACTAAAAATATGACGTGCACTTGCGAACGAGTCCATGCCTGATTCTTCGAGTCAGACAAGTACTCGGGGGCTACTGACAAGGATATACATCTCGGGTACCCTACTGTGAGGGTACCTGGTGCACGTGATGACTAAAAGCCCAACTAGCGAAGATACGACTCGAAGCCCAAGACGAGAGGCCCAACAAGATGAAGTAACTTCCAAGTTTAGAATAGACATAGTCGGTTTATACTTTCCTTATGTGTAAACTAGGTCGGTTACAAACTCCCGAGACCCAGCCTATTTAAAGGCTGGGAGGGGTGCCGATCTAGGAAGCCATACTCGAACCACCAAAGCTCTTGCGAGATCGTCATCTCGCCGGAGCCACCTGTAACCACATAATCTCCAGCGATCAATAACAGACAAGCAGGAAGTAGGGTCTTTACCTCCACCCGAGGGGCCTGAACCTGGGTAAATCTTTGCCTCTGCTTGTCAGCCGACGAAACTACCAGTACTACCACGTTCTCTCCCCATAATCTCAACCCTAGGTCCTTAACCATGGGATTTGATGAGGGTACACCTCGTCAGTCTACCTCGAAGTACCTAGAGGAATTGCAATGGATGCAATAATTTGTTCTAGCATGTTCTTTCCTGAATAACATGCATCCCTTTGGACAGGCGTCTATCTTCTCATATGACATCTTAAGGTCACGGAGGAGTTTAGTCGCCTCGTAGAAGTTCTTCGCCAAGATGTGCCCTTTCGGTAGAAGGCTGCCAACGATGGCCAGAATATCATCGAAACCATCCCTGCATATCTTCCTCTGGCACTTCACGGCCATAAGGCGAGCAATGGCATCTAGAAGGGTAACATCTGTATGTTGATGAAGGGGTTTCTGCGAACCAAACATAGTCTCGTAGTACTTCTTCGTGTTTTCCTCCGGCTGCTCACTTGTCTCTGCCTCCTGAGGTGTCTCCGCCTCTACATGAGGGCTTTCAGGCGCATTAGCATTAACAAAGTCGTCTAAGCAGTTGTTGAACCCAGTGTCAAAAACTGCCGCTGGCTGAATCTGCCGCGGCTCGGTTCTAGAACGTTTTGCTAACTGTTCACCATGGAAATTCCAAACATGGTAGAACGGTGCGAACCCAAACTTGACCAGGTGCGTACTCACATCTACCTTCGACTGTCGCTTTCGGTTATCGCATTTTTTTACAGGGGCAAAACACTTTCATGGGTCTGCTGGTGATGTCAAACGCCTTGTTCACAAACTCCTCGGCCTTATCTCTCCATTCATCACTAAACTCCCAGTGACTCTTTCTGCCAGCATACATCCACTCACGGTTCTCCATCCGTTAATCGGTACCAAAAAAGACATACACAATGCTTTCAGTTCAACATGTCATTGAATTTTAACAAAACCATTTTTACGGCATGCATCCACCTATCTCTCTAATGGGTAAAGGACCTAAACAACCCGCGGATCCGTAGACTGAGTACGTTCTCCCCGCTCTACCCGATCCGAGACAGAATTTCGACAGCACCTCCCCGCTGCTCTCCCGATACACGTCTCGGCAAAAAGCTGAGAGAATGTGTATCCGGAAAACAATGGGGAGGCGCTGCCGAAATTCTATCTCGGATCGAGGTAGAGCAGGGAGAACGTACCCAATCCACGGAGCCGCGGACTGCCCCGTAAATGCCGTAAGCGTTACGGCTGAAAATATGCAACTCTAACTCTATGTGCATATTTTTCCGCGTAACGCTTACGGATGGGTATAGACGCCTAGGTGACGCGACAAACTCGGTGATCTAGACCAAAATAAAACCCTAGGTACATTCAAGAGAGGCGACGAATTTCTTACCCTCGAAGAGTGATCGACGGCGAAGAAGATCCTCGCCGCTCCTGCAAACCGCCCTCCGTCGACAGCCCCGCTCTCACCCTCCAACCATACTCTTGTATGATAAATAAAAAGCTCATTTTTATGGTATTTGAAACTAATGCAGATATGCAAAATAATGCAGATATGCAAAAAATCACACACAAAGTAGAGGAAATCACCTCGGAGCTGTATCCCGGCCGTGGGCTTAGAGGAGGGGCGGAGGTGGCTGCAGCGGGCGTGGAGGAGGGAGGAGGCCGCGGCCGGCTTGGAGGCGTGGGGGCGGAGGAGGCTGTGTTGGAGGCGGGCTTGGAGGCGGCCGGCGTGGAGGTCCGGGAGGAGGCCGGGGAGGTCGGGGAGGCCGGCGTGGAGGTCGGGGACGAGGCCATGGAGGAGACGGCGCTGCGGTGGAGGCCGGTGTCGAGGTTGGGGAGCGCCGCCGCCGAGCTCGATGCGGGCGCGGGGTGGGGGCGGCGCTGCGGTGGAGGCGCGCGTGGGGGCGGCGCTGCGGGGGAGGCGCGGGTGTCGGGGCGGCGCTGCGGCGGTGGGCCGGCGGCGTTGTCGCGAGCTCGAGCAAGTTAGTGACAGTGAGTGTGCGTGTGTGAGCGGCCGGGCGTGCGCGTGCTGGTGAAGGGATAAGCCCTTTGGCGTGCTGCCCTTCTTTGCCATGTGCGCGTAAGCGGGGCGCACGGCAAAGCTATCCTTTGCCGTGCGCTTTTCGCTAGACCCGCACGGCAAAGACACCCTTTGCCGTGTGCTATTATTTCTTTTTGTTTTTTCTTTCTATTTGTTTTTTCTTTTAATTGTTTTCTTCTTTACTATTTTTGTGGACTGTTTATTAGTATTAGTTAATACATTAATTATCTATATATTGTTTTATGATAAATTATGGTTATGTTTTTTTGTAAAACAAAGTACTACATACTATTTGCCCATCATATATATTGTAGTTAAATTTTATTTACTAAACTATGAAGTACGAACTGCGAGAGTAATTCCACGGTTTGACATGATCCTATGATCTAACCAAAGAAAAACAAACAGAAAACTCCACCGAGTTACCATCGTTCGGAGAAAGTATAGGGTGTAGAGACCGCGCGGGGAAGGGATAGACGACCTTGTTTAATTTCGGTGTAGGGTTTCGCCGTAGTGGGGGTCCGGAGCGTTGGAATCCCACCAAAACTTGCATGGGTCCCTAATATATGTATAAGAGTGTGTTGGTAGGTTGTGGGAACCAATATACAGCTCCGAGGTGCGACCCGCTTCACCGACCCCGCTCACTCCGTAGTAAGTTCTGACACTTGGAGGTGAAAACTTTCGTTTCGGGTGCCGGGCATGGAATCATGCGACGGACCACATGAAATCTTGGTTCCCCATGGTCCTATGTACCAACATAACACAAGCTAGCAAAAAATTTCATGCGTCTACCCCCTCGACGCCGGTCAAAGGGTATATCGACAGGTTGGACTTTTTTCCAGCGGGTGTAGGCTTTCGCCGTAGCGGGGATCCGGAGCGTCGGAATCCCACCAAAACTTGCATGGGTACCTAATATATGATAAGAGTGTGTTGGTAGGTTGTGGGAACCAAGCTACAGCTCCGAGGTGCGACCCGCTTCACCGACCCCGCTCACTCCGTAGTAAGTTCCGACACTTAGAGGTGAAAACTCCCATTTCGGGTGCCGGGCGTGGAATCATGCGACGGACCGCATGAAATGTTGGTTCCCCATGGTCCTATGTACCAACCTAACACAATCAAGCAAAAAAGTTCATGCTTCTACCCCCTCTCGGTGCCGGTCAAAGAGGGATATCGACAGGTTGGACTTTTTCCAGCGGGTGTAGGGTTTCGCCGTAGCGGGGGTCCGGAGCGTCGGAATCCCACCAAAACTTGCATGGGTCCCTAATATATGTAAAGAGTGTGTTGGTAGGTTGTGGGAACCAAGATACAGCTCCGAGGTGTGACCCGCTTCACCGACCCTGCTCACTCCGTAGTAAGTTCCGACACTTAGAGGTGAAAACTCCCGTTTCGGGTGCCGGGCATGGAATCATGCGACGGACCACATGAAATGTTGGTTCCCAACCAAGCAAAAAAGTTCATGCGTCTACCCCCTCTCGGCGCCGGTCAAAGGGGTATATCGATAGGTTGGACTTTTTTTCCACCAGGTGTAGGGTTTCGCCGTAGCGGGGGTCCGGAGCATCGGAATCCCACCAAAACTTGCATGGGTCCCTAATATATGTATAAGAGTGTGTTTTTTTGTGGAAGTGGTATTTTTGCGGAACACGTCGAGCGCGGATTCAAGCCCCCCGGTTCTCTCTTCTTTCGCTCCCTGATGCAGCGGCTGGGTCTTCGCCTTCATGACATCGGTCTCAATTCAATATTGCAAGTGAGTAACTTTCACGTTCTTTGCGAGGATTATTTGGGCGTCACTCCTTCAATAGATCTCTGGCTCGCTCTCTTCGGCTGTAATAGTCAAAGAGAAGCAGCATATGCTTCATTCCTCCAATGTGCGCCATATCTTTCCAACGCCGTAAGGGTAGTATTTTCCCAAAGCTAGCCCTTGCCAAAAAGTTAAGGATTGGCAAAGAACTTTCTTTTACTGCAAAGACTCTTCTCCTGAGAGCGAGATTCGTCTTCCCCCTTGGTCTCCACTTCCTTTCGAGGCTACCTCCGCTTTGTCTTCCAAGCCGATCCTTCTTCATTGCCCTCCATCGAGATTCTTTTAGAAAAGGTGAGGGCGCTGACGCTCCATGGCCTTACCGGATTGGATCTTATATCTGCTGGACCAAATGGCGAATTCAGCCCGTGAGTCGCCGTCTGCGACTTATGGTGGATTTCACCTGTCACGCGGATGACGTTGATCGTACTTGCCCTGAAGATTGGACAAAGGGGAGTGGATAAACTTCATTCGCCGAGTGACGAACGAGGACATTGACTCGTATGATAACGTCGGTCTTGCTCCTTTCTGGGCTGAACACAAGCCTTTTGTGGTAATTATTCTTGTAACTTTTTTTCTAGATTCTTCCTTCAAAGTTGACCATTTCTGACATCGATTCTCTTTCAGATTGATCCCTATTTTGGACTCTCCCATCCGAGGAGGAGGCCGGCTCAGGCCAAGAAAGTACTGTCAAGTCACCAGAAGAAGTCGCTGATCCTAGTGAGGAACGATTGCACATGGCACTGTTTCTGAGCCTGGTGGTAGCGCATCTGAAGAGGAGCAACAAATGGCCAACGCTCTTTTGTCCACGGCTCCAGGCACATCTTTCCTGGCGCTTCCTGAAGTACCTCGCAGGTCTCTAAGCGTCTTTTATCCGAGAGCTCAGAAGATCCCTCGCAACCTGAAAAACGTCGCAAGGCCTTGGCGTTGCTTGTGGATATCAAAGCTGCCAAATCTTTAAAGCTTGCTAAGCCTGACAGCACTGTACTTTCCTCCAGCCTGCGGTGAAGAATTGCCCTCGACAAGTTCGGGTATTTCCTTGTGACATTCTTCTCTTTTCTTTGTACTCATGTGTCTCCATGAAGGGTTGTTTATTCACTGCTGTTTTTCCGTTCCGTAGGCTCAGATCTGCAAGATTTGTCTTCTCCTTCCTCTGGTTGCCTGATGAAGAGCGTCGTATTGCTTCTGGGTAGGACTTGCTTTCCTTTTATGGCTGTGACACTGCCACTTTAGTTTATAACCATCAATATCTTGCAGGGCCATGGTTGGAGGGATACAAAGTCTCCTCCTCCACTGCTCTTTCTCAGCCAACCACGAGCGAAGATGATGTTGCTGGCGAGACATGGGAACTAGCGATGGCGCGACTTATCTGAAGCCTTTTTAGAAGAGGGTATTGCCGATGCGGCTCCTGCCATGGTTCCAGTCGCAGCGCCGTCTGCGACTCCTAATGTTGATGGGATGCCCATTCAAGTTGGAGCTCCTATTTCTGAAGCGGCTGACCTCCCAAGCGCTAGTAGTTCCAAATCAATTGCGGATGCCATAATCGATGCTGGAGATAAGCACGCTGCTTTATTGCGCGACCTGGTTGAACAATTATCTTCAAGTCGCCAGGTACGCATACTGTAGCCCCCAAGGATCAAGACCTTGTGTCAGTTGCAGGGTTTGATTCTTTCTTTTCTCCAAGTTTTGAGCCCCCAAGTACCTTTCAGATTGCTTATTTTTCCTCTGTTTACTCGCAGCTTGAGCTTTCCTCGCTTGCTGCCTCTGACGCAATGAAAGTCAAGGGCATTTCCTTAGATAAGCCTGAAGTGACGCGATCTGCCTTGGGACATCATAGCGAATCATTAAAAACCAAGCGCAAGAAATAAAGATACTCAAAGATCAACTTGACTCCTGTGAAGAGCAATTTAAAGAGCTCGAAGCAGATTCCAAGCAGCGACTTATGGAGAAGGATGAAGTTATAAAATCCTTGCGAGAGGGGTTGAATCTCAAATCTGAACTGCTTGATCGGCTGAAAGGAGACCATGCGAGGGAGCTCGCCGCGCGAGATGAAAAATATAACTCGCTGCTCAAGGCTTTTGAGGGTTTTGGATCTGTTTAAATCAGCCATTCTTCAACTCGCCGGTACATCCCTAGTCCTTTGTCTCTTGATCATTCACATCTGGGTGACCATCATGAGTTGCTGATTTGAATAACATCTTGTTTTTTGATGCAGGGCCTGGTGCTCCAGTGTACCGCTCCAATTTAAAGGATCAACTGGAATATCTTCAAGATTTTAGCCTGCGCCTTCTTAAAGTAACCAAAGAGGTTATGACAAAAATCGCCCCTATGCCTGATGCTCCAGATTCATGTGAGTTTTGGCTGAACAGGCTGTTTAAGGCTCCTCACTATGTCTCTGATTGGAAGGGGTCTTCTGCTCGCTCCGGAGCTGCTCATGTGTTAACATTACTCCGCATATTATCCAGAAATAGAGGTTGGCAAGATTGCTCGTCATGACCGGGCGAAGCGCGCGGATGGTACTGAGCTTCCAATGAGTGAATATTTCGACATCTGGAAGGGTATGCGTGGATACGCCACATTATTTGTTAAGAATTTAGACTTGGGCTCTTATCTGGGGAAGTTCAATCCTGATGGTAGCAAAGCTACGAAGGAGAAATCCACTGGGGCTGAATCATCCCGAGCTTCCAATCCATCCTCAGGACCTGGTGGCCTTCTACTTCATCTGGTGGTGCCTTGGTTATAAGGACACCTGCTGCTCCAACCTCAAGTCAAGCCGCGAAGGCTTCTGTTCCTGCGACTCGAAAGCAGAAATAAACATCCAATAGTAATGTGGGACTCGTCAATAGTGACTTGCCCGTTAGTCTGTAAAAAATTTGTACTATAAGCAGTACTTTTGTGACCTATAAGCAGGTTCTTTTATGATACTTCCATTAAGTAGACGCTCGCGCGGCTCAGTATTTCCTAGGAACATGTGTGTTCAGGGTCGAGAGCGGCCATGATAGGCAATCAAGCTCGATTGACGCCACACCCCAGTACTTTGGCCGCATAATGCAAGACGCTTCTAGCTTAAGGACTGCCACTCGTTTGGCAAAGGTTGAGGTAGCGAGCCTGTTTGTAAAAAGCCCTCAGGGTTGGTGATGTATGAAATTCAAAAGACTCAGCGACTCAATGATAGTTGAGGCGAAACGACGAACCCTTGAATGTCAAGGGCGCCGGCTTTATTTCATAACCACTCAATTTATTACAGGGTGTGACAAAGACGATGCAGACCCTTTAATGCGAGTTTTCTGTTCCTCGCAGGTCATGCATACTTGATACTCATCGCACTCGTTTGCGAATTAATACTCCTGACGGAGTGGGGTTGAACACCTAGTTGGTTCATGTTTGAGTCGCTAAAAGCGACTCGGGTCGAGCATGATAGCTCCGATGTTTTCATGCCAAAGTGAGGGTCAAATCTTTTGATAGAGTAGTCGCACTGAGTTGCGACTTATGCTGATTCACGTCCTTGGAGGATGAGTCGCGGGGGGTAAGGTCTCACAATAGTTGGGCCTCTTTGACTTGGGTTGTTGATTGATATTGGATCTATGCATATACGCCATTCTTGTTTTGTTTTTGTATCAAAGCGATTCCTGGAGTATTATCTTCCTGATTCGCGACTGTATGATTGGAATTCACCATCTGGTGGGCGCGTCCTGCTGTCCGTCCGTTCTGAGTCCCCAAGGCGACTCGTTTTGGGCTACGGAGGTTCACTGATGGCCTGAGACCGTGTGAGGAGTTGGCGATGCAAGCTTCTTCTGCGATTACTGAGCCTGCTTCCTCGCATTCTAGCGCTCTCTGTCTGTCTCCATGCACCGTGATCACGCCGTTTGGTCCTGGTATTTTAACTGCAGGTATACGTAGCAGGGGCGGGCAGTGAATTTGACATAAGCTTCTCTCCCGAAGATCGCATGGTATGGGCTTTTGACTGCTACGACCTCGAAGCTCAGGAACTCTGTGCGGAAGTTTCGCTCGGTCCCGAAGCTGACTTCGAGGGTAATTTTTCCTATAGTCGAGTGATTATTCCTGGAATTATGCCTTGGATATCCTTCCTTGTTGGCTGTAGCCGCTGCTCGGGTATGTTCATTCGACGGAGCGTGTCTTGGTATAGGATGTTTACTCTCCTCCTCCATCCATGAGGACTTTGTTCAGCCTGTATCCCGCGACTTGCGGTGTGACAACGAGAGCCAACTGTCCTGGATCTTTTACTTCTGGGGGATGATCGTGACTCCAAACAACCGATCGCTCTGTCCAACGGCGGTGTCTTTCCAACGTTGGGACTGAGTCGCGGCTCCATCTGCTATTCATTTGCCTTCTGTTGCCCGCTGTTTGTACATCCATGGTATGAAATTGCCCTATGTTTCTTCTTATGAAGTTTCAGGCTTTTGACAGGAGTTCTCCTTGTCCTTATGCTGCATTGGTCCGCTGTGAGTCGCGATTGATGAATCACCTTCTTTCCATCACCTATAGTAGTGACACTGCGCCTTTGTGTGGCCCGCGGGTCTCCCATCTCTTCTGCGGTGTAAGTCGCAAGGACTATCGAAAATCCCTTTGGCACTATTGGGGAGTGACTCCTTGTCTCTTTTCTGTTCCCTTAATTGATACTTACAGTGTTCGGTTTTCTTTGAGATTGGCGATGAGCCGCTTGCCATCTTATCTGTCTCTGCGTGCTTATTAGTAGTCGCCAAGAGTTGGTCAAAACTGTCGATCTTATGTCCAGTGCGGCTTAAGATATGCGCCGGCGGCTCAAATCTACAGTTCTTTCTCATAACTTGCACTTCAGATTGCGCCGTGGTATCTCTGGCAGAGTCAAAGATCCCTGTGACTTGCTTTATCCACTCGCTGGTTGATTCATTCTCCTTCTGGACCCATTGCCTGAAATTTTTCATGCCTTCTATTTGGAACCTTTTGATGAACTTATCCTTCAATTCTTCCCATGAGTTTATTGACTTTGCGGCAACCTTAGCAGCCAATCCCTGGCTTCTCCCTGTATTACCAAGTGAAAATACTTTGCGAGCACTTCCTGAGTTACACCGATTCCTGTCATGTTCATTTCATAATCCTCTATCCATAGGACAGGGTCTAGATCATTATGGTACGTGGTGACTCACTGCGACTCACCAAAGTTCGGTGGGAAACGGGTGAGCCGTATTTCCTCCCCAAAACATGCTGGTCCTTTCAATAACGAGTAGGAGCTCACGGGCGCTGTATCTTCATCTGAATCAGTTTCACACCGGGTTGGTTGTGTCGCCTTGAGCGCTTGTGGCTTTCCATCAGCCTTACTCTCTTTATCTGGTGATATTTGCAGACCTGCAAGCTGGTTGTCTAATTTTTCCACGTTGCATCTTTCCTTGCCCCACGATACCTCGTGTTGCGGCTCGTTGGGCGTGATTCCATACATGTTTGCTTGCTATAGGGCCGCAGTTCCTCTCCTGATTCGCCTCCTTGAGTCGCGTCTGTAGATCTGCGGCTGACGAACCCGACGAAGATTTTCACAGACCCAATGGGGATAATATACCCAAATTCAATGTGATCTGCCTCTGGTCCCCACTCTGAGTCGTCGATGAAGGGAACACCATTGATATTTTCCACTTGGCCGATGGTGATGTCCTTGAACCCTGATTCCGATCCTGCGCGGAACGTGACGCTCTTGACCGCAGGCCCCACGGTGGGCGCCAACTGTCGTGCGTTTGTCACGTCAGATGTCATGGATGACTTCGTAGGTGTGGGATTTGCGCGAGTCAATCGTCTCCGAGCTTGGGATCGCAGGAACAAGGACGAACACAGATTTACCCAGGTTCGGCCCCTCAATGTGAGGTAAAGACCTACTTCCTGCCTACCCTAGCTTGGTATTGATATGATATATGCGGTGTTACAATGGAGGCGATCCGATCTGGGAACTCGCCGTAGAAACTAGGGTTTTAGGCTTGATAGCTTGACCCTGTCTAAGTCCTGCGAGTCCTCTTTATATACACAGAGGCTCGCTAGGTTACAAAGGGAACTTCCTCCACAAGGAATACATCAACTGGAACCTACTCGGAGACTAACTCCTCCTCACATCTTCCAGGATACGTCTTCTAGATCCTTCTCCTTGTGGCGGTACGATATTGGGCTTGCTTTCATGCAGGCCTTTATTGTGCGAGTAAGCTGAGTCACACTTTATCAAATATGGGCCGCGGGTTAATCTACAGAGTATTCCCCCGACACCATTTGCGACTTATAACCTTCTTAGCGGCTCAAGGGCGCGACTCACTGGTCGTGCCTGTTGGTTTTCAGATCTGAACGTCTTCCGCACCTGGGCTTTTTAGTTTGGCCCATCGGCCTCCCTGGCGTTCTGCTTCAGTTACGCCGCTGCTACTCTTCTCCGCCGCCTTTGGTTCCGCTTCTTGCGCTTGCAATCTTCCGACAAATCCCCTTGGTTGAAAAAGATGTCTCGCCGCAGTTGCAACTGGGAAGGCTCGTGGATTGATGAGGTATTTTTGAGTCTTTGGCCGCTCGCGGCCTCCTTCCCCGAGGGATCAATGCGAATGGGCGCCGCTGGCGAGGAGATAATTCCCGATCCGCAGCCAGGAGAAGTGGTGATTTTTGCGGAACACGTCGAGCGCGGATTCAAGCCCCCCGGTTCTCTCTTCTTTCGCTCCCTGATGCAGCGGCTGGGTCTTCGCCTTCATGACATCGGTCCCAATTCAATATTGCAAGTGAGTAACTTCCACGTTCTTTGCGAGATTATTTGGGTGTCACTCCTTCAATAGACTTCTGGCTCGCTCTCTTTGGCTGCAATAGTCAAAGAGAAGCAACAGATGCTTCTTTCCCCAATGTGGCGCCATATCTTTCCAACGCCGTAAGGGTAGTATTTTCCCAAAGCTAGCCCTTGCCAAAAAAGTTAAGGATTGGCAAAGAACTTTCTTTTACTGCAAAGACACTTCTCCTGAGGCGAAATTCGTCTCCCCCTTGGTCTCCACTTCCTTTCGAGGCTACCTCGCTTTGTCTTCCAAGCCCGATCCTTCTTCGTTGCCCTCCATCGAGATTCTTTTAGATAAGGTGAGGGCGCTGACGCTCCATGGCCTTACCGGATTGGATCTTATATCTTGCTGGACCAAATGGCGAATTCAGCCCGTGAGTCGCCGTCTGCGACTTATGGTGGATTTCACCTGTCACGCGGATGACGTTGATCGTACTTGCCCTGAAGATTGGGACAAAGGGGAGTGGATAAACTTCATTCGCCGAGTGACGAACGAGGACATTGACTCGTATGATAACGTCGGTCTTGCTCCTTTCTGGGCTGAACACAAGCCTTTTGTGGTAATTATTCTTGTAACTTTTTTCTAGATTCTTCCTTCAAAGTTGACTATTTCTGACATTGATTCTCTTTCAGATTGATCCCTATTTTTGGACTCTCCCATCCGAAGAGGAGGCCGGCTCAGGCCAAGAAACCACTGTCAAGTCACCAGAAGAAGTCGCTGATCCTGGAGGAAATGATTGCACATGGCACTGTTTCTGAGCCTGGTGGTAGCGCATCTGAAGAGGAGCAACAAATGGCCAACGCTCTTTTGTCCACGGCTCCAGGCACATCTTTCCTGGCGCTTCCTGAAGTACCTCGCAGGTCCTCTAAGCGTCTTTTCTGAGAGCTCAGAAGATCCCTCGCAACCTGAGAAACGTCGCAAGGCCTTGGCGTTGCTTGTGGATATCAAAGCTGCCAAATCTTTAAAGCTTGCTAAGCCTGACAGCACTGTACTTTCCTCCGAGCCTGCGGTGAAGAATTGCCCTCGACAAGTTCGGGTATTTCCTTGTGACATTCTCTTTCTTTGTACTCATGTGTCTCCATGAAGGGTTGTTTATTCACTGCTGTTTTTTTCCGTCCCGTAGGCTCAGATCTGCAAGATTTGTCTTCTCCTTCCTCTGGTTGCCTGATGAAGAGCGTCCGTATTGCTTCTGGGTAGGACTTGCTTTCCTTTTATGGCTGTGACACTGCCACTTTGTCTATAACCATCAATATCTTGCAGGGCCATGGTTGGAGGGATACAAAGTCTACCTCCTCCACTGCTCTTTCTCAGCCAACCACGAGCGAAGATGATGTTGCTGGCGAGAACATGGGAACTAGCGATGGCGCGACTTATCTGAAGCCTTTTTTAGAAGAGGGTATTGCCGATGCGGCTCCTGCCATGGTTCCAGTCGCAGCGCCGTCTGCGACTCCTAATGTTGATGGGATGCCAATTCAAGTTGGAGCTCCTATTTCTGAAGCGGCTGACCTCCCAAGCGCTAGTAGTTCCAAATCAATTGCGGATGCCATAATCGATGCTGGAGATAAGCACGCTGCTTTATTGCGCGACCTGGTTGAACAATTATCTTCAAGTCGCCAGGTACGCATACTGTAGCCCCCAAGGATCAAGACCTTGTGTCAGTTGCAGGGTGTTGATTCTTTCTTTTCTCCAAGTTTTGAGCCCCCAAGTACCTTTCAGAATTGCTTATTTTTCCTCTGTTTACTCGCAGCTTGAGCTTTCCTCGCTTGCTGCCTCTGACGCAATGAAAGTCAAGGGCATTTCCTTAGATAAGCCTGAAGTGACGCGATCTGCCTTGGGACATCATAGCGAGATCATTAAAACCAAGCGCAAGAAATAAAGATACTCAAAGATCAACTTGACTCCTGTGAAGAGCAATTTAAAGAGCTCGAAGCAGATTCCAAGCAGCGACTTATGGAGAAGGATGAAGTTATAAAATCCTTGCGAGAGGGGTTGAATCTCAAATCTGAACTGCTTGATCGGCTGAAAGGAGACCATGCGAGGGAGCTCGCCGCGCGAGATGAAAAATATAACTCGCTGCTCAAGGCTTTTGAGGGTTTTGGATCTGTTGTTAAATCAGCCATTCTTCAACTCGCCGGTACATCCCTAGTCCTTTGTCTCTTGATCATTCACATCTGGGTGACCATCATGAGTTGCTGATTTGAATAACATCTTGTTTTTTGATGCAGGGCCTGGTGCTCCAGTGTACCGCTCCAATTTGAAGGATCAACTGGAATATCTTCAAGATTTTAGCCTGCGCCTTCTTAAAGTAACCAAAGAGGTTATGACAAAAATCGCCCCTACGCTGATGCTCCAGATTCATGTGAGTTTTGGCTGAACAGGCTGTTTAAGGCTCCTCACTATGTCTCTGATTGGAAGGGGTCTTCTGCTCGCTCCGGAGCTGCTCATGTGTTAACATTACTCCGGGCATATTATCCAGAAATAGAGGTAGGCAAGATTGCTCTTCATGACCGGGCGAAGCGCGCGGATGGTACTGAGCTTCCAATGAGTGAATATTTCGACATCTGGAAGGGTATGCGTGGATACGCCACATTATTTGTTAAGAATTTAGACTTGGGCTCTTATCTGGGGAAGTTCAATCCTGATGGTAGCAAAGCTACGAAGGAGAAATCCACTGGGGCTGAATCATCCCGAGCTTCCAATCCATCCTCAGGACCTGGTGGTCCTTCTACTTCATCTGGTGGTGCCTTGGTTATAAGGACACCTGCTGCTCCAACCTCAAGACAAGCCGCGAAGGCTTCTGTTCCTGCGACTCGAAAGCAGAAATAAACATCCAATAGTAATGTGGGACTCGTCAATAGTGACTTGCCCGTTAGTCTGTAAAAAATTTGTGTACTATAAGCAGTACTTTTGTGACCTATAAGCAGGTTCTTTTATGATACTTCCATTAAGTAGACGCTCGCGCGGCTCAGTATTTCCTAGGAACATGTGTGTTCAGGGTCGAGAGCGGCCATGATAGGCAATCAAGCTCGATTGACGCCACACCCCAGTACTTTGGCCGCATAATGCAAGACGCTTCTAGCTTAAGGACTGCCACTCGTTTGGCAAAGGTTGAGGTAGCGAGCTGTGCTCGCTGTGCTTTGTAAAAAAGCCCTCAGGGTTGGTGATGTATGAAATTCAAAAGACTCAGCGACTCAATGATAGTTGAGGCGAAACGACGAACCCTTGAATGTCAAGGGCGCCGGCTTTATTTCATAACCACTCAATTTATTACAGGGTGTGACAAAGACGATGCAGACCCTTTAATGCGAGTTTTCTGTTCCTCGCAGGTCATGCATACTTGATACTCATCGCACTCATTTGCGAATTAATACTCCTGACGGAGTGGGGTTGAACACCTAGTTGGTTCATGTTTGAGTCGCTAAAAGCGACTCGGGTCGAGCATGATAGCTCCGATGTTTTCATGCCAAAGTGAGGGTCAAATCTTTTGATAGAGTAGTCGCACTGAGTTGCGACTTATGCTGATTCACGTCCTTGGAGGATGAGTCGCGGGGGGTAAGGTCTCACAATAGTTGGGCCTCTTTGACTTGGGTTGTTGATTGATATTGGATCTATGCATATACGCCATCTCTTGTTTTGTTTTTGTATCAAAGCGATTCCTGGAGTATTATCTTCCTGATTCGCGACTGTATGATTGGAATTCACCATCTGGTGGGCGCGTCCTGCTGTCCGTCCGTTCTGAGTCCCCAAGGCGACTCGTTTTGGGCTGCGGAGGTTCACTGATGGCCTGAGACCGTGTGAGGAGTTGGCGATGCAAGCTTCTTCTGCGATTACTGAGCCTGCTTCCTCGCATTCTAGCGCTCTCTGTCTGTCTCCATGCACCGTGATCACGCCGTTTGGTCCTGGTATCTTTAACTGCAGGTATACGTAGCAGGGGCGGGCAGTGAATTTGACATAAGCTTCTCTCCCGAAGATCGCATGGTATGGGCTTTTGACTGCTACGACCTCGAAGCTCAGGAACTCTGTGCGGAAGTTTCGCTCGGTCCCGAAGCTGACTTCGAGGGTAATTTTTCCTATAGGTCGAGTGATTATTCCTGGAATTATGCCTTGGATATCCTTCCTTGTTGGCTGTAGCCGCTGCTCGGGTATGTTCATTCGACGGAGCGTGTCTTGGTATAGGATGTTTACTCTTCCTCCTCCATCCATGAGGACTTTGTTCAGCCTGTATCCCGCGACTTGCGGTGTGACAACGAGAGCCAACTGTCCTGGATCTTTTACTTCTGGGGGATGATCGTCGCGACTCCAAACAACCGATCGCTCTGTCCAACGGCGGTGTCTTTCCAACGTTGGGACTGAGTCGCGGCTCCATCTGCTATTCATTTGCCTTCTGTTGCCCGCTGTTTGTACATCCACGGTATGAAATTGCCCTATGTTTCTTCTTACTGAAGTTTCAGGCTTTTGACAGGAGTTCTCCTTGTCCTTATGCTGCATTGGTCCGCTGTGAGTCGCGATTGATGAATCACCTTCTTTCCATCGCCTGTAGTAGTGACACTGCGCCTTTGTGTGGCCCGCGGGTCTCCCATCTCTTCTGCGGTGTAAGTCGCAAGGACTATCGAAAATCCCTTTGGCGCTATTGGGGAGTGACTCCTTGTCTCTTTTCTGCTCCCTTAGTTGATACTTACAGTGTTCGGTTTCCTTTGAGATTGGCGATGAGCCGCTTGCCATCTTATCTGTCTCTGCGTGCTTGTTAGTAGTCGCCAAGAGTTGGTCGAAACTGTCGATCTTATGTCCAGTGCGGCTTAAGGTATGCGCCGGCGGCTCAAATCTACAGTTCTTTCTCATAACTTGCACTTCAGATTGCGCCGTGGTATCTTTGGCAGAGTCAAGGATCCCTGTGACTTGTTTTATCCACTCGCTGGTTGATTCGTTCTCCTTCTGGACCCATTGCCTGAGGTTTTTCACGCCTTCTATTTGGAACCTTTTGATGAACTTATCCTTCAATTCTTCCCATGAGTTTATTGACTTTGGCGGCAACCTTAGCAGCCAATCCCTGGCTTCTCCCTGTAGTACCAAGTGAAAATACTTTGCGAGCACTTCCTGAGTTACACCGATTCCTGTCATGTTCATTTCATAATCCTCTATCCATAGGACAGGGTCTAGATCATTATGGTAGGTGGTGACTCGCTGCGACTCACCAAAGTTCGGTGGGAAACGAGTGAGCCGTATTTCCTCCCGAAACATGCTGGTCCTTTCAATAACGAATAGGAGCTCACGGGCGCTGTATCTTCATCTGAATCAGTTTCACACTGGGTTGGTTGAGTCGCCTTGAGCGTTTGTGGCTTTCCATCAGCCTTACTCTCTTTATCTGGTGATATTTGCAGACCTGCTAGCTGGTTGTCTAATTTTCCACGTTGCATCTTTCCTTGCCCCACGATACCTCGTGTTGCGGCTCGTTAGGCGTGATTCCATACATGTTTGCTTGCTGTAGGGCAGCAGTCTGTAGCAGATCAATCGCATGGCGAGCTTCCTTATCAGCTCGCGTATCTCCGACTGGTGCTATTTTTGATAATATCCCGATCGCGGCGTGCATATTGCTCTCCGGATTGTGTGGAACTTCTGCTTCATCTCTTGCCCCCTTCGTCCGTCTTGGTGCAAATTGCCTGTTGCTTTTGCTGCCGACGCCTCAGTCGCCGATCTTCTTCCTGGAGTTTTTTGCGCTCTGCCGCGAGTCTTTGCGCTTCTTCACAAAGCTCCACCCTGATGGCTTCGATTTCTTCAATTTTGGGATCTTTCTCCCGGCTAGGCAGAGGTTCCCAGATTGGTTTGACGGACGGAGGCGGATGTTTTTGCTGCGGCTTGTTGCAGTTCTTCTAGTACGCGGACCCTGACTGGCCGCAGTTCCTCTCCTGATTCGCCTCCTTGAGTCGCGTCTGTAGATCTGCGACTGACGGACCCGACGAAGATTTTCACAGACCCAATGGGATAATATACCCAAATTCAACGTGATCTGCCTCTGGTCCCCACTCTGAGTCGTCGATGAAGGGAACACCATTGATATCTTCCACTTGGCCGATGGCGATGTCCTTGAACCCTGATTCCGATCCTGCGCGGAACGTGACGCTCTTGACCGCAGGCCCCACGGTGGGCGCCAACTGTCGTGGGTTTGTCACGTCAGATGTCATGGATGACTTCGTAGGTGTGGTATTTGCGCGAGTCAATCGTCTCCGAGCTTGGGATCGCAGGAACAAGGACGAACACTGTTTTACCCAGGTTCGGCCCCTCAATGCGAGGTAAAGACCTACTTCCTGCCTACCCTAGCTTGGTATTGATATGATATATGCGGTGTTACAATGGAGGCGATCCGATCTGGGAACTCTCCGTAGGAACTAGGGTTTTAGGCTTGATAGCTTGACCCTGTCTAAATCTTGCGAGTCCTCTTTATATACACAGAGGCTCGCTAGGTTACAAAGGAAACTTCCTCCACAAGGAATACATCAACTGGAACCTACTCGGAGAATAACTCCTCCTCACATCTTCCAGGATACGTCTTCTAGATCCTTCTCCTTGTGGCGGTACGATATTGGGCTTGCTTTCATGCAGGCCTTTATTGTGCGAGTAAGTTGAGTCGCACTTTATCAAATATGGGTCGCGGGTTAATCTACAGAGTATTCCCCCGACAGCCGCCGTCGTCAACCCTAGTTCGGGAGGGTTCTGAAGCTCTTCCCGGCACCCTGCCGGAGAGGGGAGTCATCACCGGAGGGCTCTACATCACCATGCCTGCCTCCGGAGTGATGCGTGAGTAGTTCATCCTTGGACTACGGGTCCATAGCAGTAGCTAGATGGTTGTCTCTCCTCCTTGTGCTATCATGTTTAGATCTTGTGAGCTGCCTATCATGATCAAGATCATCTTATTGTAATGCTACATGTTGTGTTTGCTGGGATCCGATGAATATTGATACTATGATCAAGTTGATTATCAATCTATCTTACATGTTATTTATGATCTTGCATGCTTTCCGTTACAAGTAGATGCTTTGGCCAAGTAGATGCTTGTAACTCCAAGAGGCAGTATTTATGCTAGATAGTGGGTTCATGCCTCCGGTAATCTGGGCGAGTGACAGCAACGTCTAAGGTTATGGATGTGCTGTTGTCACTAGGGGTAAAACAGCAATGCTTTGTCTAAAGATAATTGTATTGTTTACATTATGCACTTTACTTAATGCAATAATCAGTTGCTTGCAACTTAATACCAACGGGGAACACGGATGTCAACTTGAAGGTGGATTATTAGTCATAGATGCTGTTGGACAACGGTCTATATATCTTATTGTAATGCCCAATTGAATATCATAGTAGTCATCTTGTAATATATATGCATTGTCATGCGCTCTCTATTCGTCAATTGTCCAGCTGTAATTTGTTTACCCAGCATGTTAGTTATCTTTTATGGAGAGACACCACTAGTGAACTGTGGACCCCTGTCCATTCTTTTACACTGATAATTCAACCAAATGCAATCATTGTTCCTTTTCATTCTCTGCAATTAAACACTATTTTTCACACCATACGTTTAATCCTTTGTTTACAGCAAGCCGGTGAGATTGACAACCTCACTGTTTCGTTGGGGCAAAGTAGTTTGATTGTGTTGTGTGCAGGTTCCACGTTGGTAATCGAGTAAACGGCGCCACCAACAACCTTCAGAGGTGCCTTTTACTCCTTCTGGATCTGACAACCTTGGTATCTTACTGAGGGAAAACTTGCTGCTGCAGTGATTCATACCTTCCTCTTGGGGTCTCCCAACGAACGTGTGCTTTCACGTCATCAAAAGGCTGTTTAGGCCATCACCAACGCACATGCTTAATAGGGGTGCTTAGAAAAATAAACCGGATATTGTTTAAGCACCAAATGCTTACTTATGCTTAGTCACTGTACTATAAAAATAAGCCCAGGCGCTTAAGACAAAGATTGGTTTGTTTTATAAGCACCTCTTGTTGTTGATATCCTTACAGTGACATGAGCATTCTCTTCGCACTTCCTTCGGGAAGAAGAGATAGAAGCCAATCTTTCTCTCTCAGCCATGTCAACAAAAATCATACATGTTGACGATGAAGTGAAGCTTGATGTCACACACATCATTATGAGTGCTTTTAAGTCATTTCCAAGGCTATAACGCCTCATTCCCGAGTCACAAAGTATTTTCGATCCTCTTCCACCACACCCGTCTAACGAAATGCCCAACTCGATTATTGTGTCTAGGCGGGTTCGTCCATCAGGGTGAAAAGGTAAGTCGGTAAAGAACTCGGCGTACAACAACAAATTAACAGTATCAATTTGGTGTACAAAACTTCATGATTTCGGTATTAACATGTTATATATACCCTCTAGGCCAGCGAAAGCATATATGAATACGATGGAGATTGATCTGATGGAAGTGCACCGGTAAATTACAATTGTACACATGCTTTTTTGCTTTGGGAAATAAAACCCATGGCAATTTTCTACCCATCAAGTCCATGCGACTGTTGAATGAGTTCTCTATCTTCCTCGTCATCAACTTTGGACTTTGCGAACATGTCTTGATTACCAGCATGAACATAGTCATAGTTAGATCATGGGTATCTTAATTATGTGTGTAATGTGCGTTACATAAAGTACATCTATCTATTATATATTAAAAGTACATTAAGGGCTAACCAAAAATTAGAGAATTAACTTAAAAATCCCACATTAATCAGAAACATCTGGCCGTTTAATTGATCCACCGAGGAAACATAACCACACGATCTTGCTAATACAAATCTGGACATTAAAGTTAAAAAAAATTACCCACCTATGCCACGCGTAAGTATTTTCTACTCCTGCGCAGCCATATGCATCCCTAGCAACGTCAGCCGCCGGCAATAAGACTCCATCTTCGACCAGCAATCCGGCGCCTCCTGCGCAGCCATATGCATCCCTAGCAATGTCAGCCGCCGGCAATAAGAGCCGAAACTTCCGATCGACCGATTCTTCGACGGCGCATGCATCCCGATCGCGCATACGGCCGGGCGCCGAAACTTTGGATCGATCGGAGATGTTGCAGATCTATTAACTTACAGAATCTTCGCTGGCGCATGCATCCCGATCGATGTATACTCTCAACGAGATGTATATAAGTACCATGCAAGAGTGCAGACGCACACGTACTTGAGATCTAGGTGCAGCTGTGTTATGCTTGATGGATTGTCTGGTCTGTCGCGCAATTCTTTTTTCTCTCCACGTGCTTCCCTAGGATAAAATTAACAAGAGACCATGTGAAGGCAAGTATACACACTCCAAGCTAACAGGGCTGAAGGTCGGCAACTCGCAGGTGGCTCTTTGCCTGTCAACCGTGTGCACAGCGTCAGCAGCAACTTGCAGCGTACGCAGGTGCTTGATCGTCTCCCTCCGTAAGTGTTTCTGTTTCTTGCATGTACACATTTTATTTTCATGGTTTGCTTGAAAAAAAATAGAAATCTAACTAAGCCAAGATTTATCTGTATATTCAAATTACTTTTGTAATTAGTAACATGAATATTTATCCTTTTAAGGCCTCGGACAGTATGGCATCTACACGGCTGAACGCGCTGACTACAAGAACTGGGGCATGGACAATCAAGGTCAAAGTTTTAAGGGTTTGGGACGCAATTAACTTATAGACCAATGACCATATTAGCACTGATTTGATTTTATCAGATAACAAGGTGGACTTAATGGATATGTCTATATATATATGGTTTAATGTCTACTTGATTCAAAGCTTGCTAATATCTTCTTTTAATGTCTAGGGTAATACGATCCATGCTTCAATTGGGAACAAGCTAGCCCATAAGTTTAAGCCACAAATTAAAGAGGACACCATCTACATATTCAAGTCCTTCAAAGTTTGGGAGTATGAAAATTTTAGACCTTTGAAGAACAATCTCAAAGTCAATTTCCTTTTGGATACAACAGCACAGGAAGTTGATGAAGACAAAATAAAAAGATTGGACTACTACTTCGAGTTTGTTGATAACGATACCTTAGAGAGTAGGGTAAATATTGATAAACAATGTTCAGGTATGTCCATATGATAGCGCAAGTTTGATCCAATTAGACTTATAAATATCTTCCTATGTAAATGTGATTGGTTTGCTTACCGTGAAGGAACCAATAAAGGAATTGCACAAAAACAAGGGGAAGTTCTAAGCGAAGATGTGGAGTACATAGAGAACTATTGAACTATCCTACAGTTTGCCTGAGCTTAACATAAGCAAGAACACGCCTTAGTGGAAATAGAGAAGCTCATGAGACAAGCTGGAAAGAACTTAGTGTATACCCTGGAATAGAGCTTCCAAATTCTTCAGAGATAAAGGAACTTCGAAACAGACTGCTTGATGAAGAGATGAGCTACAACAAAGAGGAACAAAAACAAGAGCACTTGAGAATCTTTAGTAACCTTAACTCTGAACAGCTAAATGCATTTGATTCAATTATGGAATCAATCGACAAAAAATTGGGAAAACAAGTATTTGTGGATGGATGTGGTGGAACAGGTAAGACCTATCTGTGGAAGGTAATCACAACAAAACTGCGTTCTGAGAGCAAGATAGTACTAGAAGTAGCGTCATGTGGTATTGCAGGGCTCCTTCTACAGGGAGGTAGAACAGCTCACTTAAGGTTACAGACTCCACTGCTCCTTACAGATGAGTCAACATGTGACAAGGTACACAACTAGCAGAACTGTTAAAAAATATATCGCTAATACTATGGTATGAGGCTCCAAAGGCAAACAAGATATGTTTCAAGGCATTCAACGGAACTTTGCGGGATATATTAAGGCATAATAAGGAGAAAAGCAGTGAGAGACCATTTGGTGGATTGATAGTGATTCTAGGAGGGCTTCGTCAGATACTTCCAATTCTACCAAATGGAAGAAGGCACACAATAGTAACTGCATCCATTAAATGGTCATATATGTGGAAACACTTCCATATATACTGAAGCTAACAAAGAACATGCAACTCAATAGCGTGGTAAATGATGTAACAGAGAAACAAAAGAGTAGCAGACTTTGCAGATTGGATTCTCTGTATTGGCGATGGAACAAGTACATCAGCAGAAGGTGAGGAATTGATAAAATACCAAGTGAAAGACTACTGAAAAAAAGTAAATGATCTGAAAAAAAGGAAATGATCCAAAAAATGTATTTGTGGAGAGCATATATCCAAATTTGAATGAGTGGTACCGCCAACGAGAATTTTTAGAAGAAAGAGCAATCTTATGTCCATTGGAAGAAACAGTCTGCAAGATAAATGAATATATAATGGATCAACTGGAGGGTGAAGAGAAAACTTATGTAAGATGTGACACAGTATGCAAATCAACAACCTTAAATGGTGAAATAGATCTTCTATACCCAGCGGAATTTCTAAACAGCTTACCGCACACTAGAATACCAAATCATGAGCTAAAACCAAAGGTAGGTCTACCAGTGATGCTCCTACGTAATATCAACCAAAGTGATGGGTTATGCAATGGTACAAGGGTGAAAATTATTCAACTTGGGAGAAGATTCATCGAGGCACAGATAATTACAGGAACTCATGTGGGGGGAAATGTATATATTCTAACAATAGTAATGTCACCAACAGAATCAGCATGGCCATTCATTCTTAAACACAGACAATATCCTATTTTGGTGTGCTTCGATATGACAATCAACAAAGGCCAGGGGCAATATCTAAACAACGTAGGACTATATTTACCTTAACAAGTTTCACGCACGTACAACTATATGTAGCATTCTTAAGAGTGACAAGAAGAGATGGCGCTACAGGTAATGGTCAATGACGAAGATGGCAAAAAAGATGATATTGTAAAGAGCACAGTCTTTAAAGAAATTTTCTAGATGCATGACACCATGACAACTTATTTATACTGCTACTTTAAATAAATCATGCTACAAAACTTTGAAAAAATAAAATGGTAAATCATACTTATTATTTACCTGACGATAACTTTCAGTTTAAACAAATGACTTACATATATCTACAAGTTATATATGGCTGGATGGATATGGTCTACTAACCAAAATTAGAAGAAATGTGCTTGAGGGTTCTATTATATTGCATATTATAACTGCACATGTTTACTTAATTTTATGTGCCAAGTTAATATCCAAATGAAAGGACATTTAAGGTTTTGCTAGGATAGTGATCAAGTAACTAAATACTTTTAGTTACTTTAAGACTGAGTTTGTAACGGATGGCGGATTCAAGGAAACGGAGTGCATAATTACACAAGAGATCATGATGAATGGGTCTGTGTTAAATCAGAAAATACTTATTGGTTCAACCCGATCGACAATGTTTCTCTATTGCTTATCTCCGAGGAATGATCTAAGGACTTGTGAAGTTGCTGTACTTTGGTAGGTTATTTCACTACTGAACCCAGTAAGTCAATTTTTCCTGAAGTTTCTTTTAATTTTGTTATTATGGAAACCATATCCTTCATACTTTTATCATTCTGTTTCTAGCTGATTTGAGCGAATATTTGTTCGGATTCATATTCATTTATAGTGTTCATCATTTTTACATACCTGCTCCCATACCTGTGCGTTTGAGAATTGTATAGTGATGCAAGTCACATAAAGCTATATGCATTTACATATTTCGACCTAATAAGATTGCCTTTCAGATAAACAAAAACCAGCTCAAGGAAAAATTGCTAAACCCAAACAGGAAACGATGGAGGAGTATGACCCTTAAATCTCAATAATACTGTAATAATGCAGGTAGGCAGTAAAAATGCATTTTAATGCTATGACTGTTTTTTACGGTATAATGCTATGACGGTAGAAATCATTGACTTTATGAAATAACTTGAAGAGAAACTAATGCTATGGAATGGAAAAAAAAAAAAACAAGAGCAACGTATACAGAATACATTCCTGCTCATGAAAGCTCACTGAACCTGGGAGCATCTTACGGAGCTGACACTGAGATTGAATCACGACAACAAGATGATGGGAAGAAGAGACAAAAGGGCATCGTGTGACAACACAAGAGGCTGTAGTCCTATTTCCGTTGCAGAATGAAAAGTAAAATGGAAATAGGCTTGTACCGATTTGTAGCAGCGTCCTCGGCAATTCAGAACAACAAGAAGCAGCCGGGCCCCTATCTTCAGATAGACGCCCTGCAGGCCGCCGGGCATAATGCCCAGACTGCGACGCAGCATCGGGCTCAAGGTGCCTCACCCTCTTCAGCCCGGCTGTCCGCCATGATTGGCCAACAGCAGAACCTCATGCTCCTTTTCTAGGCTCCATTTGTAGGCGAAGGAGAATGGCGTCCATCTGATTTAGGCGAGATTTGGTGGGATTTAGATGCGATTTGGTGGATTCATGGGAGCGGATACGATTAGATTTGCAGATATGGAGCTAAAAAAAGAAGTGGAACATTGAGCAATGGGGAAAATGGGGACGAGTTTGACGGAATAGAGCTAGAAAATTAGACTATTCTTTATTTTTACTAGACTTGGTCAAAAGGTAGACAATGCACCGGGAGACCGTCAAACGGATAAACTTCGGGAAAAAAAGAAAGTGAAATTCAAAATACCTAAAATGTATATTACGAAATCTTACAAATTTAATACCACATATATACCACATTAAAAGTAAATCAATTGTACAAGATCATTTGAGTAGTAAAATTAGTTAGAAAAAACAAACGAATTACAACTAATTTAAAATATTATAATAAAAAATTGTAAAGATATCACTTATCTTTATGCCGACTTTTTATGAAAAAATTCCCTTTTATGGGTCATATAATAAATATTAAAAGACAGTCAAGGTGTTGCCCGCGCATGTCGCGGGCCACCATGCTAGTTATATACAAAAAGAATATCAGGGTGATTTATTTGCACCTAACTTGTGCCAGTGTTGTTCTCAGGTGAAGGACCGTCTTTCTCATCTTGTTGTGTGAGCCTGAGAAAACACTATAGAGGTATATGAACGCCAAAATAGTAGGGGTAAAAAACAGCGGACGAAGCTGAGTGTTGCAAGATTTGTTTTCGTATTTTTCGCTGGATGTGAAAATCCCAAAATAAATACAGAATCAAACATTGTCGGGAATGAATGTATAGAAAATGCAGCGTAGACATGGATGCGACGTGAGAAAGAATTGATGACCATATACAACACACCTATGTCGCTAGTACTGTAATGTGATAAAAAATGAATACAGCCATGATTAACCCCTTCAATACAAAAATGATATTGTACTTGCAACTAAATTAATCTAGAAGTCAGTGCAGCATGAAAAATAAATCGATTGTTTAGACATACTATATTCTTAACATACAAATGAGCTGAATGAAAGAATCACAAATCAGTATTTTGTTCTGAATATAAGAGTGAATAGGAGATGTGCATGATAATCAGCGCATAGATGAAAAAAAAGGCTAACACTGTCATCTGTCTGCGAAGCAAGAACTGTTATTTGTTTACATGAAATGGCCTCTTTAAGCAGCAAATTGTGTATCTTTGATTTGTGGAGGGTGGTTTTGTGTGTGCAGGAGGAGAGGCAATGCAGGGTGGATCAAGAGACTCAATGGACGTGGCACGCTTCGCTGTTAGTACCTCCCATGCATCATCATTTCTAAATGCAGGGGGAATAACCAAGCGGGGCCTTACTCTTTAGAATCTTGCTGCTAGCAAATGACACTTTAGTTGATCTTGTTTAATCATGAATTAGATTATGTTACCGAAAATTAGGAATTAAGTTCGTTTGCATTGTGTGGATTACTAGTTTTAATCGTGAGAATGAAATGTTGCTTCTACTGTGCCGAGGATTATTTCTGAATGGCGTGAGTATGCTTTTGTGCAGGAGATACAAACATGGTGGTCGCAGCTGGTTCTCAGCACCTTAACCAGCAAGGTAATATTCTTCACTTTGCAAATTGTCGCCTGTCTATGGCAGCGTTGCTAGCTAGATGGCGGCAGCTTGCTTCTTCCTAGATCTCTTCTACTTGAACCTTGAGGTTTCTTTGTAGATCTAAGCACCACATGCCCTTTTCCCATATCTCCTTATTATCCATTTTCTCTTTCAAGGGGAAATTGTGCCGAGCTCCTCGAGCTTAACTGGCACTCATGAGCTCGCCCATGAGTCTAGTTCTTTATCTGACTACTACTGCCAAGAACGCTGCTCGTATAAGATGTCTAGTTAATCTAGTCCACCCGTTTTGCAAATGTTTAATCCCCACCATTCTTTGTCTTCTACTTTAATAATATAATAGATTATACTAAGCTTTTATACCTTTTTATATTTTTACCACTGCGGTATCAATGATATATTTTGCATATTATTAAGTTTGCCATATTAGCCACACAACAATTTTGCAAAATATAAATTATTGTTTTGTGTTCTTTTTTATATAGTTACAATGAATATAACTGAGAATGTGCGTGAGTTGCGCTTAAAGTTTTTTCCTTTTCGAGACCTACTTAACAGGTTAGTGAAATAGAACACCTTAAACGTGAGAAAGGACGGAAAGCACACACCTATTTGATTTTTTTTATAGTTGATGAATTATATATTTTCTTCTGTCAATAATCTTCTCTATTTGAATATTACTAAATATATTGGTAAAGATTCGAAAGCATACGACCTAAGAAATATCATAATAGAGGTTTATAGTGTATGATTAGGTAAACAAATTAATAGAAACTTCTAGAGTATAAATTGAACCATTGCCATGGACTCTCTGCCGTGGTGATATCTCCTTCTAGAAGCTTACTAACATCCATTGAACTCCCTACGCCGATCCTTGAGGAGTTCTGAAAGTGCATGCTGCCCCCATGTGTGGTTTTGGTAATTGATGACAATCCATATGGACTAATATTTGCATTGAGTTATACTTGAAGGGTTTGTCCATAGGAAATGCTTGGAGTCCATTTGTTGGATTGAAGGTTGGATACCATGAAGATAATTATATGGATTGAGTCTTGTCGAAGGACGATTTTTGGATCACATGGCAATCTCGCCTCCGGCAATCGGAAGAGAGTTTATTTGTTCGGTAGGGCCTCGGGCCAACAGGTTAGGATTGTCGATGATGAACAAGCACGCAGACACCGATATACCAAGGTTTGGACCCCCTAATGATGGGTAAAAGTCCTACTCCTGCCTTCTTGTATTATATGAGAGATGTACAAGGGATTACAATATGTAGCTACTCGGCGAGATTTATAGGATGATCTCGACGATTCTATGGTGGACGACGTAAGGTGTCAAGAGCCCTAGATCGGTTTGGTGTACATGTATGTAAATGGAGGTCGTGGTAGCGCCTCTGTAGGTCTTTGATTAGATGTCCTTTGGAGAGCCTTGGGTCCTCTATATATAGTGGGTTGGAGGAGGTTTCTTGTTTTGCACTCCAAGTCTTCTATATTTCTCCTTCCTTGTAGAGTCCAGCTTCTATTCATCCAGGAGTCCAGGTCCCGCACACCAGGTAGGTCGGTGGAGCCCCTGCAGCGGGCTACCAGGTCTTGATCTCCACGGGCAGGATTGGGGCAGCCGCCGTATACCGTAGTTATACGGGCTGGCCCCATATATCGTCTTCAAGTCTTTGGCATCAAGATCATTGATTCTTGTAGATATATTTGATATGATTAAGGAGAAGAGTATGTGATGACCAAGTAGCTATTCAAGGGGTTATTCGAAGAATGGTCATATGAGAATTGAGCCTATGGAAAGTATTTCTTGAAGAAGAAGATTGAGTGAGCATTCATCTTTACCGTATGAAGAGAGAAGAAAAGATACCAGGTTGATCAAGTCAAAGTGTGAAGATCCGTTGCCATCTAAATTTTTCTCATTCCCTCGACAACTGGTTTTTCCCCATTTATATCACTCTTCGTATATTTTCTAGAGATGTGAAAAACAACATGCATAGTTAAGGTAGAAGCTAAACATGAGAACATATCAAAAAGCAAAATGCATTACCTTTCTAACTCTTAATAGTGATTTTTTTGTTTCAGAATAAAGTGTGCTTAAGCAAACCATTTTCAGCTTCTGATTTTCTCATTTCACTTTTTAATTCTTTCAAAATGTATTTCAGAAATGTGTCATTTGTGGAGGTTTTTCCCTGTTTGGAAATGGATGCATTCATGGGTAGCAGAGTTGGAGCAAACCCCACACCCACCACTTTCTCCACCTATTAGGTAGTAATTTCTCTTTCTCTTTAACTCTCATATAGGGGTTACAGTCTTACAACCCTTTAATAGTTTCTTTTAGTATTCCCCCCCAGTCTGGGCTCATTCTTCCCCCAATGTCCTCACGCGACAATTTGTTCTCTGTTTGCAAGGTGATCTACAAGTATGATCCAAGATCTTTAGTGTGATGTTGCTTTGTTTCCCAATCTACTAAATGTACTTCTCTGCTCATACCAGATCTTATATTGTCTCATGACTCTCCCTCTCATTCACCCCTCTCTCCCCCTAGAATCTAAGCATGTGATGTTTGAACAGATTGTTACCTTTTTAGATCAAATAATCTTTTCCTTCATAGGGGAGGGAACTGTTGCATATGTGTTGCATGGGAGAAAAATCAAAAACATTCACATTGCATTGTCAATTTTATTTCTTTTTGTTGTTTTACATGCACTTTTCATTTTCTTCAATATTTTATTTTTCTCAGAGGATCCCTAAGGTGATTTGTGAAGCTCTCGGCCTCCCTAAAGACTGAGTTGCAGGTCTGTCATGGTATTAGGGAAACACCATGGAAGGAGAGTTCTACACAAGCTTTGACGGAAGTGTTAGCTCCATAACTACCTGGAACCGGTTCGCTTTGATCAATGACCTCGACACAGGACTGGATGTACTGATGTTGTTCCACATGATCGAAGGAACTATCACAATCTCATTCCATGTGTTGTAGGCAGGAAGTTGGGTAGTGGGCGGGTGCCGATTGATGTCCGGAATTTCTGGAAGTCTCCATGTGCGTGTGTTCGCACAGGAAATAATATTTGAAGCCATTGTACTAAATTTCATGTTTTATGTTTCGCGCTTTGAGCTTTTCTATCAACTTGTAGTAATTTAAGTTTGTTCAATGAGACTGTGAACTCAATGGTGTTGGGCCGCGTCGGGTGCAACTATTGCGCACCAAAAAAATTCCTAACGCGACATGCCCAAGATCCCGCTCAGGGAGGAGGCCACGGAGGCTTACAGCTAGACACGCATGTGCCGAATCGGTGAAGTGCACCTGGGTAGTGCAGTCCTTGTTACGTGAGTCTCGGCAGCTCCGTTGGCTAGGCGTCGACTTCGTCCAGCGCCGAACTCATGACGCCTCTGCAGGTGTACACACTTACAACGAGGAGCTTCGGGAGGCGGGTTGCTAGAACCAACTCACCAAGAACTGGGACAACGACGGTGGTGGCGGAGATGAGGAACCCTTCCTCTTCCGTGGCTGCCACTAATGTGGACTTGATTCCACTCACTGACTCCTGTCCTCCACCTCCTATATATAGGCGGATGGTGGACTGGTTCGTGGGCCTACTCCGCCCACAACACTTGTGGCCCAGTTAGGTAACCCTAATCTTATCCAACTGTCCAACAACCTTGTCCCGTGCCAACTCGAGTCCAACTCAGTTGCACTCCTTTTAGTCGGAACTTTTCTGGCTAGCTCCTTTCCTCTTAAGTGTGTGACCATCTAGTTTTACGTTCAGTCGGACACAGCGAGAGCTACTCCTTCGACTTCCTGTCATGGCTCCGAGTCATCAAACTCCTTTGTCAGACTCACTCCAACGAACAGTCGGCCTCAAACTGATAGTCCGTGGCGGCTTCTAGCAAAGCGTTCTGACTCCCGAGGGATGTAAAGTCACTACTACATTCATGTCCAATGTCCATATGTCCATTCCTTTTGCCTCGCGATGTACCTTGCCAAAGCTATGGGTGAGAGCTTGTTATCCCTTTCATAGCTTCGACTCTCTACTTGATTTTTCTCCTTGATTTACCAGATTAACTCTTAATCCTATTTGACTAACTCTTAGTCGAGTAGCATGGACATGCTTTCCAAATCAAGTCACCCGAGTGGGCCCAAAGAACATCTCTCCAAGTTGGAGGGGCAAATCCCATCTTGGTCAACCATGTCACGTAGCTTGCTTCTCGAGTCGGCCCGAACTCTGCCTTTATAACTATCATGTTACATATGGCATTTGACAGAACCTAAGCCGACCGATCCACAACTCGGATTGTACGAGGACCTCAGGTCTAGGATTGTGACATACACATTGGTGAGACTCACAAATGACAACTTGCTCGCTGCATCTCATTATGGTCAATTTCGACTTGCCGCTAAACTCTTTTTGCCGAGTCCGTGGAGTCGGATCAACATCTCCATGCCCATTACCACTGAAACCGGATCATCTACCGACTCCCACACTAGTCAGAGTTAAGTGTCCACATAACTCTATTGACTAGGAACATTTAGAACAAACATCTTATAACATATGTAGTTCCACAACTAATTCACATATTCGATGGTACACATGAAGATGCTAAGTTCAAGGACTATTACGTAGATATATGAATACACTGTTGAGTCGGCCTTGCCGAGTCCAACTCTAGGGAACAACTCCAACAGTCTCCAGTTCATTAGAGCATGGGGTCAGACATCACATGTCCAGGTATCTCATACCCATTGTTCTTGTGTGCACCTAAATATTAGGCTGTTGAAGAGGATTTGTTAACGGATCCGCAACATTTCCGTCCATGTGTATCTTTCATAACTTGATGCCTCCCTCATCCATGAATTCTTGAATAAAGTGAAACCGTCTCTGGATATGCTTCGTCTTGTGGTGTTGCCTCGGTTCCTTGGCTTGCCCGATAGCTCTACTATTGTCACAATACACCTCCAAGGGAATGGACACCCCCTTTACCACACTAAGACCCATCAGGAACTTCTTGATCCAGACGAGCTCCTTTGTGGCTTCCGAAGTCGTGACATACTCAGCTTCCGCTGTAGAGTTGGCCACTCTGTCCTTCCTGGAAATCTTCCAGCCGACCGCACCTCCGTTCAACATGAAAACGGATCCAGATTGCGAACGAGAGTCATCAAAGTCAGTTTGAAAAAATGCGTTGGTATAAGCCCTTACATTGAGCCCGTCCTCACCACCATAAATTAGGACCATCTCCTTAGTCCTTCTCAAATAATTAAGCATGTTTTTAACCGCTGTCCAATGACTCTCATCGGGATCAGCCTGGTACCTGTAACATCCAAAAAAAATCCCTATTTTGGAATTTTTAAATTAATAAAAATATGTTGACTGAATTGCCTTCTCATGAATAAACTTTTCTAGCGAAAAATTAAAACTTTTAGGAAATATAAAAATATAATTTATTATTCATAGAAAATGAACGGAGAGGAGCCAATATGACTTTTTCTTAATATTTTAGATTGGTAATGCTCTATATATTAATCCACTTTAAATTGTGTAAGGCAAACTATGCAAAAGTATATTTTTGGTAATTTTTGTTTTGACCAAAAAAAGTCCTCAAGGGTCTAAAATGACTAATGGGAATTTCCTAAATTCTTACAAATTTATTTGAATCAATTCAGTTGCCTAAAACAAAAACTAAAAAACAAATCAGAAAAGAAAAAACTGAAAAGGGAACCTAACCTAGCCGGGCCGACCAAGCCCGCTCCAGCCTAGCCTATCGCGCGCACGACACACAGCAGCCCAGCCGCGGCCCAAGACCACTGGCGCAGCCCACTCTTTCCCTCACCTTTTTTTCCTTTTCCCACTGTCACCGATACCCTGGGCCCACATGTCATCTTCAAGCTCCAGAGACCATGCTCTGCACTAGTAATCCTAGAAGATTCCCGTAGCACTTCATTACCGTGTAACTATAAAGATTTTAATATTTGCAAAGTCACATAGTTTATCGGTGGTTATATCAACTAACCACTATGTACAGAAAAAATATATAGGCCCAATTCTTTTCGCCTTCCAGGATGGCTTCCCCGAGAAACTGCGCTCCCCAGCTTCCTGAGAGAAGCTAGACCCCAAATTTGATTAGGCTATCAAACTAGTTTTGGCTAACCTAGTTTGGAAGCCTAAGAAAAATTGAGGGGCGGCTTTTCCACGGAGCAGGGTGGGAGGGTGGCTTCCCGGAGAAGCTCCAAAAGAACTGGGCCATAATGACACCATCGGCAAGCCTTATTTCAGCTTAGTAGACCTCGACTACATCATCGACAACGCTGGGGACATCAATGTTCGACCCCAAGGGCTTGCTCCAGGAGGGCTCCCCCAATGACTCTTCCGACGAAGACGACCTCTTCGAGGACCCCTCCTCACTACTAGAAACAGGACCATTAGTCCCGAGTGGTAGGGGCCTCTGGTACCAGATTCCCACCCGGGACGCCGGATTCGGGACTAGAGGCCCCCCCCCCCTCTAGTCCCGGGTGGCTTACGACCCCGGACTAGAGAGCTCCACGCGGGGCGCTGACACCGCGCGTGGTCGAGGACCTCTAGTCCCGGCTCGTAATATGACCCGGGACTAGAGACCCTTTTTCCAAAATATATTTTTAAAAAAATCGATTTTTTTTTGAATTTTTTTCTATATTTCAAATCTTTGAATTATTTGTCAGTTTAATCTCTAATCGCCCCTCCCAGCACGCTTTGCCCCCATCCTCGCACTACTGATCAAACTTCCCGATCGGTCTCGCCCCTAATATCAAGTCCCAGCACGCTTTGCCCCAATCCTCGCACTAGTGATCAAACTTCCCGATCGGTCACTCATCCTCACACTGCTCCACCCCCAGCACGCTTAACTTTTGAGTTCCTTTCCAATTATCTTCCAAGATTGCACTGAGAACATCCTGATAATACTATGGTATCAATCTTATTATCCTCTAGACTTTGATGTCACATGATATTATTTTTTGAATTCCAAACCTATATTAACATAAATATTAATGATTAAGTACTAATAGTTTTGAATTCAAATAACAAAAAAATTAATTTTACATTATTATTGTCATTTTCAATTTAATATGGAAATATTCATATCTTTAAACCGGTAAATTGAAATTCGACAAATAATATGTATAAATTGATCAGAAAAATGATAAGAATCTAAATATTGTGTCCATATCGTCTTTTGCATAAATATTAATGATTAAGTAATAATAATTAATAATTTATTTTTCTGTTATTTGTAGAGAAAAATCATATTTTTTTTCTTGAATTCCAAACCTATGTTGACATAAACATTAATGATTAAGTACTAATTGTTTTGAATTCAAATAAAAAAACTAATTATACATTATTATTGTCATTTTCAATTTAATATGGAAATATTCATATCTTTAAACCGGTAAATCGAAATTCGACAAATAATATGTATAAATCGATCAGAAAAATGATAGGAATCTAAATATTGTGTCCATATCATCTTTTGCATAAATATTAATGATTAAGTAATTATAATTATTAATTCATTTTTTTGTTATTTGTAGAGAAAAATCATTTTTTTTTAAGTCCAAACCTATGTTAACATAAACATTAATGATTAAGTAATAATAGTTTTGAATTCAAATAACATTAAAATTAATTTTACATTATTATTGTCATTTTCAATTTAATATGGAAATATTCATATCTTTAAACCGGTAAATCGAAATTCGACAAATAATATGTATGAATCGATCAGAAAAATGATAGGAATCCAAATATTTCCGTCATTAGTTTTAGGTAACCGAATGGACCGAATTGACCGAATACATGAGAACACACAACGAGAGCACACACATCACTATATAGCTAGTCTACTCATCAACGACATTAAGACGATCGTCATTGGTATTATAGCCACGTAGACTATCCCACTTTCGTGCAATCTCGAAGCCGAGGCGAGCGTCCAGAGCGGCATACAAGACTTGATCGTAGCTCAATGGAACGTTGCCCCATCCAAAAATTCGGAGGTCTTCTAAGTCGTCGTCGTCCTTGCCCTTCTTCTCGTCCTTCTTCTTGTTGTTCTTCTTCTTCTCAAGTTTTGTCCCAATGATAGCATTGGAGAGAGCATAGAGACTCGGAGTAGGATTGTCGGTTGGGTTCCGGCTATCCCTCTGGAGGTCGACCGCGGACGGAATAACAATTCCGTAGTAGCGCAGCATCCGCACGTCATTGTGGATAGCCACGCCGTAGAATTTGATGGTCTTGTCACCTAAGAAATCCACGAGGAGCTGCGGTACCCTATTAGCCTTGCAGATCTGGAAGACAAGAGTCTCGGACGCCACCTAGAGTTGAAGGACGGCGGCGTGCTGCCTTTTCTCGGGTGGAAGATCCCTCTGTCGACCCGAGAGAGGGTCGGTGAACTCGCAGTCGAGTCCAACGCACTTGATCGGTGCGGCGTCGAGTTAGAACTTCTTCACGTCGCGGATCCACCTCTCCACGCGTGATGCACGGAGGGTGACCCATACTTGAAGTGCATATCTTCTTTGATGAAATAGTACAACCGAGACGGAGGTACGCGCGCGAGTGGCTCCATTGGAATAGAAGAGAAGGATCGAGAGAGAGAGTTTTTGCAAGTAGTAGAGAGAGATTAGGTGTGCTTAAGGACATGGATTAGTGTAGCTTATATAGGGCGGAGAGGGAGGCCGGCAGACAGAGGGAGGCCGGCGGGCGGCGGAAGTGATTAAATTCCGGGTTGATCATCTTCCAAAGCGCAATCAAAACGCCGGTCTGATCATTTTCCAGAGCGCAATCAAAACGCCGGGCTGATCATCTTCCAAAGCGCACCGTCGGCGGGAGATTTACAGGTTTAAAGACAGACCTCTAGTACCGGCTCGTAAGAGGTGTCTCACATGTGGTCCTGCCTAGCCAGACACCTCTAGTACCGGTTCGTATTACGAACCGGGACTAGAGGTACCTTACGACCCGGAACTAGTCTGTTGCGCCTCGTAACCGGGACTAGTCCCCCCCTCTAGTCCCGGTTCGTAACCCAGCCGGGACTAGAGCCCGATGTGGCTCTGGACGAAAGCCCTTGTTTCTACTAGTGCCTGCTCCCCTGAAGATGCCGAGATCGACGAAGCCCATGTCCACCTCCTTACTGCTGCAAACTTCTTCTCCTTCCTCGCTGTAGAGAATAGGATTGCGACTCTTGATTGTATTGATCAGGTGCAACGCACATATATAGGAGTACATGGTGACTTGACATACAAGTAATCTAAATACAACAATATATCTCAACACCCTCCCGCAGTCGAAGCGTCGGCAGGACAGACGCAAAGGCTGGACCGGAATTCCTCAAACGACGTCGTCGGTAATCCCTTAGTCATGATGTCTGCAAACTGCTGAGAGGTGGGTACGTGTAGAACACGTACATGTCCGAGAGCCACCTGTTCCCGAACGAAGTGAATGTCAAGCTCGATGTGCTTGGTCCGGCGATGATGAACCGGATTAGCAGAGAGATAGACAGCCGACACGTTATCACAGAAGACCACAGTGGCCTTGGTGATCGGACACGAGAGCTCCTGGAGTAGCTGCCGAAGCCATGAACACTCAGCAACTGCGTTGGCCACAGCTCGATACTCCGCTTCTGCACTGGAGCGAGACACCGTGGGCTGTCGCTTGGACGACCAGGATATGAGGGAGGGTCCAAGATAGACACAGTATCCCGAAGTGGAGCGGCGCGTGTCGGGGCAGCCGGCCCAGTCGGCGTCCGAGTAGGCGATGACATCCGTGGAGGTGGAGGCATGAAGCGAGAGACCAAGGTCCATAGTGCCGCAGATGTAACGAAGGATCCGCTTGACTGCAGTCCAGTGAACGTCACGAGGGGCATGCATATGGAGGCACACCTGCTGAACAGCATACTGCAACTCCGGCCTGGTAAGAGTGAGGTACTGAAGAGCACCAACAATGGACCGGTAGAACGCAGCATCCGGGGCCGGAGAACCATCGGTGGCGGAGAGCTTGTTCTTCGTGTCGACAGGCGTAGCCGCGGGTTTGCAGTTAAGCATCCCGGCGCGGTCAAGGAGCTCACGGGCGTACTTCCGCTGGTGAAGGAAGAAGCCATCCGCGCGACGTACCACCTCGATCCCGAGGAAGTAGTGGAGAGGACCCAAGTCCTTGAGAGCAAACTCAGCGCGGAGACGGTCAGTGAGCTGTCGAAGAAGAACAGTGGTGGATGCCGTCAGGATGATGTCGTCGACGTAGAGCAGTAGGTAGGCGGTGGTGTCGCCCTGGTGGTACACGAACAGCGAAGCATCGGAGCTAGTGGAGCGGAAGCCAAGTCGATGAAGAAACGCAGCGATGCGCTGGTACCAAGCGCGAGGAGCCTGCTTGAGCCCATACAGCGAGCGCGAGAGCAGACAGACATGATCCGGGTGGGCGGGGTCGACGAAGCCCGTAGGCTGCTGGCAGAACACCTGCTCCTCGAGGTGCCCATGGAGGAAAGCATTGGACACGTCCATCTGGTGCATCGGCCAAGCTCGAGACACCACAAGCTGGAGGACGGTGCGAATCGTCCCGGGTTTAACAACTGGGGCAAATGTGTCGGTGAAGTCGATGCCGGTGCGTTGGCGAAAACCACGAACCACCCAGCGGGCCTTGTGACGATCAAGAGAGCCATCTGGATGAAACTTGTGTTTGAAGACCCAATTCCCGGTGATGACGTTGGCGTTGGGAGGGCGGGGCACAAGTGTCCATGTCTGGTTACGCTGGAGAGCGTCGAACTCATCCTGCATAACCGCGAGCCATAGAGGGTCGCGGAGAGCCGTCCGGGCTGAGGCCGGCAGCGGTGAAGGAGCAGCAGTCGAAGGAGACGCTGATGTAGACGCGGCGTAGACGTACTCGTCCGCAGCGTATCGGGTGCTCGGGCGGAAGATGCCGGCACGAGCGCGGGTGGCAGGACCCGCGGGTGGCGCCGCCGAGGGTGGCGAGGCGGCAGGGGCCGCACCCGAGATAGCACTCGAGGGTGCGGTGGCGGCTGCGGCACCTGAGTCGAGGCTCGAGGGTGGCGCAGGCGGCGAGGCGGTGCCCGAGATTGAACTCGAGGGCAACGCGGGTGAGGGCGTGGTCGATGCTGCCGGCAGCTCCGCAGGAGACGCGGTGAGAGCCGGAGGGACACGACGCCACGGGGACTCATCCACAGGAGAGGGAGGAGCAGCCGAAGGTACCTGTGCAAAGGGAAAGCACAACTCATCAAAGTAAACGTGTCGGGAGGTGATGACACGATGAGACGCCGGATCGTAGCAGCGGTATCCTTTGGTGTTAGCCGGGTAACCGAGGAAGACACAGGGAATGGAACGAGGGGCGAGTTTGTGTGGAGCGGTGGCGGCGATACTAGGATAGCAGCGACACCCAAAAATCCGGAGAGCGTCGTAGGATGGTGGGGAACCGAAGAGGAGATGATGAGGGGCATAGTTCCAACGGGTACGACAGGGGCGAATGTTAATAAGCAGAGTAGCGGTGGCTAAGGCGTCCGGCCAGAAAGGGGAGGAACGTGTGCATGGAATAGGAGGGTGCGGACACAATCGTTAATCATGCGGAGGACGCGTTCGGCGCGGCCGTTCTACTGAGATGTATATGGACACGTGAGGCGAAAAACAGTACCGTGGGTGGAGAGAAGGGTGCGAATGACTAGATTATCGAATTCTTTACCGTTGTCAGTTTGGAGAGCGAGAATGGGGCGACCAAATTGTGTGGAAACATAGGAGTAAAACGCAGTGAGAGTGGCGGGAACATCGGATTTCTTACGAAGGGGGAACGTCCACACAAAGTGAGAGTAATCATCCATAATAACAAGATAGTACATAAAACCAGAATTACTAGGAATCGGTGAGGTCCAAACATCACTATGAATTAATTGGAAAGGAAAAGATGCAACTGTGGAAGAACTACTAAAAGGGAGACGAACATGTTTTCCTAGACGGCATGCTTCACAAGTGTGAGCTTCCGTTTTATTACACGAAAAAGAAAATCCTCTCATCATTTGATGGAGTGTGGTGGAGCTGGGATGACCGAGACGAGCATGCCAAAGATCGACGCTAGTGGAGAAGGCCCGAGGTTCAGCGGCAGGGGAAGACGACGGCTGAACGGGGTAGAGGTCACCGGGGCTCTCACATCGGTGGAGCACCATCCGGGTACGGGCGTCCTTAACAGAAAAACCAACAGCGTCGAATTCAACAGTTACGGAATTATCACGGGAAAGTTGACGGACAGAAACTAGATTTTTAACAAGATGTGGAGAGACTATGACATTATTTAGAGACAATGATTTAGAGGTGGAAGGAAAAGTAGTGGAGCCTATGTGAGAAATTGGAAGACTAGCACCGTTACCAACAATGATACGAGAGGAGGTGGAAGTGGGGGATGAATGGGAGAGGTTACCGGGGTGAGCAGCCATGTGAGCCGAGGCACCAGTGTCCATGAACCAGTCACCGCCGCCGGCGTAGGAGGAAGTCAGAGGCGCCTGCTGGAGGGCCGTGTAGAGCACCGGGTCGTAGGAGGCCGGGGCGGCGCCGAGAAGGCCATTGTAGCCAGGCGGGGGCGTAGCAGCATAGCCGGGCTGTGGTGCAGCGTAGAAGGCCTGATGAGCTGCCGGTCGCGGGGTGAAGAGTCCCGGGGCAGGCGCGCGGGGGACCGGCATGGTGTAGGCGTGTACCACCCCTCTCCAAGGGTTGTGACCGCCGCTCCAAGGTGGGGTGGGCTGCAGGGTGCCGGGACGCGGGGCGGCTCCTCCGTTGCCGCCCCCGTTGCCGCGACCGCGTCGAAGACGCCAGTGTGGCGGTGGGGGCGTAGGGGCGGGAGGCGCAGGGGCCGCAGGTGCAGGAGGGCGCGGTGCAGGAGTGCCGCGGCCGACCTCGGCGGCGAGGGCGGTATGGACGACGTGCTCGGAGATGTGCACATCGCGGAGGGAGGCCGGGTTGGGGGCGGAGTAGCCGGAGCTGGAGGAGGCGAAGGGGTTGCTGAAGTTGGAGAAAGACGACATGACGCAGGTGGTGGGTGGCTTGGGAGGAGAGATGGTGGAGCTGAGCTAGTTGGAGATTGGATTGATTGGAAAAGAAAAAAGAAAAAAAAAAGGCTAGGCGTGTGCGTGAGAGAAGCTGCTTGGATCGATCAGATCAGGAGAAGCTAGCTAGCTTGAGGATCGATCGTGGGAGGAGAGAGCAGCACGCGCGGGGAGAGGATGGCGACGGCCGGCCAGCCGGAGGAAGAACGGCGGCGGCGCGTGAGTTGCTGGAGAGGCGTACGCGGAAAGAAAAAAAAAAAGCAGTGATCGGGAGCAGGAGTGAGCTAGCTAGTTGGGCAGCACGAACGATCGAAAGAGCTAGCTAGCAGCTAGAGGAACGATCGGGAGGAGGAGGAGGCTAGCTTAGAGATTGGAGGATTAGGGATCGGAGGTTTAGACAGCGCGGCGGCGGCGGCGCGTGGCTAGGTTAGGATCGGAGAATTAGGCTGATACCATGTAGAGAATAGGATTGCGACTCTTGATTGTATTGATCAGGTGCAACGCACATATATAGGAGTACATGGTGACTTGACATACAAGTAATCTAAATACAACAATATATCTCAACACTCGCGGCCCGCCGCCACGTCATCGTCGAGTTTTACGCGCCCTTGTCGACAAAGGCCCCATGGTTTCCAACTCCAGCTCCAGCTTACCTAGTTACCCACAATCCCAGGGCATGGCTAATCCTAAACATCGATGCGTCCGCAGATTTGCAGGGATGTAAGCGTGGACATGCAAATCTGCGTACGTGCTACTGTATGCCTGGACAGCTCCTACCCGAGTTTCACGAGTTTGTAGACAGATGCGGAGACGCATACATGTTTTCTTCCGATATATATACGAGAGTATCCATCAGGCTGGAACAGGAAGCTGGTGCCAATGAAACACACGAGCATGCATGTATGTCTAGGTACATAGCTGCTAGTGAACGCAAAAACATTCGGGCATGCATGTATGTTTTTCCATGTATAAGAAAAAAAGGAGATAATTACAGCGAAATGAAACACACGCTTAAAGCGTCAGTATTTATTAGGGGAATTGGCACGGAGTTCTATAGCTGGAGCGGACTATTGAGAGCACGAGGCGGCTTGTCGTCCAAAGTAGGAGTATCATCAGACTAGCCATACTGGGAGTATCATACACTAGTATCATACATATGATACTAGTCTATGTTACTAGTTACATAGTGGGTAGTAACATATTTGTGGTATCATATACTAGTATATTTATTAGGTTGCACACACATCTTGTCTTGGAATCCGTTATGTTACGGTATCTACCTATGATACCACTACCATCCCTTTCCTCATTAACTGCAGTGACACGTCATCTTTTTATCAACGTGGCATGTATGATACTACCTATGTTACTCCCACTATGGCTAGTCTCATCCTTTGGCACTAGAATTATTGGGCGAGTCGCACTCATTTGGCGGCCCTTGACTTGTTTCTACCTACGGTCGTCGTCTCCTCATGGATAGTCGGTAAAGTGGCGCCTATGCTGAGTGTTTTCCCTCTCACTCGGTTTAGGGGAGCGGCTTTGCCGAGTCTCCAACAAAATACACTCGGGAATAAATCCGACACTCGGTAAAGACGTCGATTCTGGTAGTGCATGTTTTAGTATGGTAAGATAGAATGAACTTTGGTGGTAGTATTACAGTGGAGACTTTGATTCAACTTGATGCAAAATTTCCGCTTCTCCTCTGTTTCTATTTTATCTGTACTTGTAGTTCATGCATGATTTCGAACATTCTCATACTCCTTTCTACCTAGATCACTACCGAAAATCTATTATTTGCCGTGCAGCCAAACTGCACGGCAAAGGCTCTGCGGAACCCGGCAAACAATTTGCCGTGCGGAACAGCACGGCAAAGATTTCACGGCACAACTTATGTCGGCAAAGGATTTTTGCCGTGCGCTTTGCACAAACACCAGGGCAAAGGGTTTGCCGTGAGCCCTGTGCGCACTACACGGCACCAAATTGTCAGAATATGGTCAACCCTCAACTCGAATCGTTGCCGTGTGCCGGACGTTTCCCGTGTTGTGTATCTTTGCCGTGCGCATGGAGCAGAAGCATCACGGCACATCGCTCCCCGTTGCCGTGTGCTCGTCGGAGGCGCACGACACATCTGCCATCTTTGCCGTGTGCTTGCCGAGAAGCCGCACGACTGATACGTGCATTTTATATCATCATTTATACAACTCTTAGCATCATATTAGAATGTTATTTGCATTGAAATATCATTATTTTTACATGTTTTAGACGATTTATGGGACTTTCTTACAAAGTCCCTATTTTTGGTATTTAACTTCTGGGAGGCAGAAAACCTCCTTTTTCTTGTTTTTAATGTTTCAGGAGTTACAGGGGTCCAAATAATAAAAGAAAAATTGCACAGCTATTTTTTCATGGAGAACAAGGCAGAGCGAAGAAGACCGAAGAGAGGGGAGCCTCGAGGCCCAAGATGGGTGGGCCCACGCGGCCACAGTACCTGGCCGCGTGGGACCCACCAAATGGAGCCTCGAGCACTTCCTCGCCTGGGGCTTTTATACACGCCTTCGTCCTCCCCGAAAAGTTACGCCCTAATTTTTCCAAGTCCATCCGAGGCCGTGGCGGCGGCGAAACTCCTGATTCTCTCCGAGGGGGAATCAGGCTCTGCTGCTCCGGAGTTCCGGAGGAGGGGAAATCACCGCCATCGTCATCACTTCTCCTCCTTGGCGTGGGAGGAGGTCTCTACATCATCACCACCACCAAGACCAGCACCATCTCCATCATCATCTCCGTGATCCACCTCGTTCCCCTCGTAGTTTGAGAGTTGCTATACCCTAGATACTTGTCTTGTGCTACTATTCATGTTTGTGATTGAGTACTTGTCATTATTTGGAGGTGAAGTTGTATTTTCAGATTGCGTTGTACCACTTATGCCACTGAATACCATCATGTTTGCACGTTGTGAGTAGTTCCCGCATGTTCCTGAGGGCATAGGATAAATTGGCAATGATTTATATATGACATGTGTTGGTATTTTGTCAAGTGTTTATCTTTTATGTGATTCTATGATGGTGTTGTGCGAACGTCGACTGCATAACACTTCACCTTTATGGGCTCATAGGAGAACACCGTAGTGTAGTGAATTGAGGGCGACTTGGGAGGACACGTAAACCCTCGTCCGAGTCATGAAGTTGCATTATGAGGGTATTAGTATCGGGGACCTTAGAGTGTAATGCTATGGTGGGACTTTTTGTCTTAATAATTCTTGTGCAGTCATTTGCTTGGCCACATGATCCATCATAAGGGGTTTAGTTTATTTATTTAGCTTTACCTAAAAATGGCTCCGTCCAAAGAAGATTAAAACTTGACAAGATATTCAACGTGTTGTTTAATAAATCTCTATGCCTAATAATATCCATGCCGCCCTCGGGAACGTCTTCCACTTATAAGTTACACATCACTTGAGCTTGTCCTCTCGCACATAAGAGGATTGGGCTTTCTCTCCTTGAGAGCTGTCACTTGCTACAATTTACTTTCAGCATTGCATCATACAACCAAAAATACCAAAAACACTTGCATCTTTCATTGTTTTGTTTATCAATCTTACTAACCAATACCTTCAGCTCCTCGTGGGTTCGACAACCTTTTCTAATCGAAAGGTACTACAATTGATCTCCTGCACTTGGGAGTCATCAAGATACTTTTCTGGCGCCGTTGCCGGGGAGCGTAGCGCTATTGGTAAGAAGTTTGGTAAGCAGCAATTTTATGGGGCTTTCCTCAAAAAATGCTGGCCTCAGGTGAAGCAGCAATTTTATGACCTTTGCGCTCAGTTCTATACTGGTAACCTTGACCTTCGCAGCATCAACACAGCATACATCACTCTGATACCGAAGAATGCTAGTCCTGAGAAGGTGAATGATTACAGGCCTATTTCTTTAGTGAGTCTCACTCTGAAATTTCTTACTAAGCTGCTAGCAAACAGAATGCAAAAAGTGATCATCCCCGCAATACATAAAAACCAGTACGGTTTCATAAAGTCCAGAACCATCCATGATTGCCTCTCCTGGGCTTTTGAGTATATACATCTGTGTCATAAGTCAAAAAAGGAGATAATCATTCTTAAGCTTGATTTTGAAAAGGCCTTTGATAAAGTGGAATACAGCTCTATCCTACTGAAGTTGCAGCATCTAGGATTTGGTGACAGATGGTTAGGCTGGATTAGATCGATTCTGTTTTCTGCATCTACATTTGTTCTGCTAAACGGTGTCCCAGGAAAAAAGATCATTTGCAAGAGAGGTGTGAGACAGGGGGACCCTTTATCACCTCTGTTATTTGTATCCACGGCTGAGCTACTCCAATTTGTAATTAATGATGCATGGAGGAATGGAATTATTGATCTGCCACTTGATAAGGATTTTGACCTGGACTATCCCATTATTCAGTATGCTGATGACACTCTGCTCATCATGCCGGCTTGCCCTATCCAGCTAATGAGATTGAAAGATCTGCTTGATAAGTTCTCTGCCTCGACTGGTTTAAAAGTCAACTTCAGCAAATCATCCTTAGTGCCTATTAACATCAGTTCTGAGAGGTGTGATGTGTTATCCTCGACTATTGGATGCAGAAAGGAATCACTGCCGTTCACCTATCTGGGCTTGCCCATGGGCACCACTAGACCTAAGATGGAAGATCTGATTGGGATCATACACAGAATTGACAGGAGACTAGTGGGTATAGCAGATACTCTGTCATATGATGGGAGACTGCTGGTTATCAAATCTATCCTTGCCGCTATCCCAAACTTTGCGATGTGTACTCTGAAGCTTCCGCTAGGTTTTCTGGACTACATTGAGGGTTCATTTAGAGGTTTTCTCTGGTCTCCAAAGGATATCCATAAAAAAGGAAAATGTCTTGTGAAGTGGGAAAATGTATGCAAACCGAAAAAAGCAGGAGGACTGGGAGTTCTGAACCTCAAAAAACAGAATATTGCGTTGCTGATGAAAAACTGGTTCAAATTCATGAATAAGGAAGATATACCATGGGTTCAGCTCATTTGGCAAGCACATTATGATCATGACAAATTACCACAGACATCTGGCCCGTGTGGTTCCTTCTGGTGGAAAGACTGTTTAAAAATCATGAATACCTTTCTTGAACTAGCATCTTGTGTTCCAGCAAGTGGATCCACTGTCAGACTATGGTTTGATAACTGGAGTGATGATATCCTTAGAAATAAATTGCCCCATTTGTGCTCATTTGCCAAGGACCAAAATATATCTCTTAAAAAGGCTGTTCAGATTTGCTGCGATGAAGATATTTTCGAAATGTTTCATACTCCCGTTTCCTTAGTGGCATCGCGACAGTGTGACCTACTTGTTGCTGAGCTCAATAACAGAGAAGGAAATGTGGCACTGGATAAATGGATATTAGCAGGGTCCAACAAGAACTACTCATGCAAGAGAGTCTACGCTGCCTTAGCTTCTGATAACCTTGCACCGGCTCCAATGAGGTGGATTTGGAAATCATGTGTCCTTTCTAAACACAAGTTTTTCTTCTGGCTCCTGCTCCAGGACAGATTAAATACAAGGGGTCTACTGGCAAGGAAGAATTTCGTGATGGATTCATATAATTGCGAGCTATGTGAGGATGATTGCATTGAGGACTATATTCATCTGTTTTTTGAGTGCGATTTCAGTAGGAATTTCTGGTGGAAACTAAACTTTGAATGGAATACTGAGCTGGAGCTGATAAACATGTTGATTGATGCGAAGAGGAGATATAAGCTGATCTGCTTCAAAGAATCTCTTTTGGTGGGATGCTGGAGTATATGGAATCACAGGAACAGATGTATATTTGATAATCAGCCGGTAGATGTTAATGCTTGTTTCCAGGACTTTGTTTCCTCTTTTTCTCTTGTTAGGCATAAAGCTAAGCCCTCCCTTCAGGAGGGGATGACCCAATGGGTTGATACCTTATGAACGTCTTTTTGTAATCGAACTTGTACAGGTTTTTGATGAGAAAATAGAAAATTAAACAGTAGGGGTCTTCCCTACTGTTTTGCGCTTCAAAAAAAAAAAAAGTTTGGTAAGGAAACTTGAAAGCCGTTTTATCTCATTATTACTATGGCATTTATGAATCGTGCCTCGCTGCATCTCGCTTTATATGAAAGTGCTTATGCTAATGCTCCTAAAGTGGTTGAAACTACTGTGCCTGCGGTACCTAAAGTGGGATATAAAATTCCCGTAGGTCATGTTAAAAGAATTATGAAAAATCCATTTACAGGAGATGGAACTAAGTCTGCACGTGAGCATATGGAATTAATTGAAGACATATGTGGTTTATTTAGGCTTCCTGGTATTTCTGAAGATGAGGTAAAAAGGAAGTTATTATATTTGTCTTTATCTGGTAATGCTCGTGATTGGTATAACTCTCTTGATGATGAAGTTGTTATTGAATGGAATATCTTGAGGAAGGTTTTCTTTCTTAAATATTTTACTCCTAAAGAAGCTTATGAGAACCGCTGTTATATATTTAATTTCTGGCCACATCTGGGAGAGAGTATTACTCAAGCTTGGGGGAGATTAAAGGAACTCCTTCGCAAGAATCCTTGTCATGATCTACAAGGAAACTTATATTGATAAATTTTTATGTGAGGCTACCATCGAGGCATAAGGAAATTCTGGATAATTCATCTGGTGGAAGTTTTACTAATAATACTGAACAGAAGCATGGAATTTATTGGAGACTATTTCTGAAAATACTGGTAATTGGGATCTTGATAAAGGTAATGAGCCTATTTTGATTATGGATATTCATGTGTAGAGAATTCTCTACTTCTTTTTATTTAAAAATCTGAGTGATACTTTTAATCTTGATCCTTATGTTATATTGAGATAGCTAAAGGTTTTGCTAAGCATCTATGTGTTCCTCAAAGTGGTTTTGAAGTTTATGTTGAACCTGTTAAACAATCTATTGTTGTTCCTAAAGTTATTAAACAGGTAGAACCAGTGTCATCTGTGACAATTGAGGAGTATGTTGAACCACTTCCATATCCAAACCAAGTTAAGAGAATTTACTTATTGCTGTTACTAACAAGAGTAAAAAAGCGCTCTCAGCCTTATGAGCAGACAGAAGTCAACAGTCAAATTTCAATTATCAAACAATTAAATGAAGAAGACCCTGTTGATGTTTATTTATGTGAAGATGCTACTAAGGTCATCAAAGGTAATTCGGCTAAAGTTGGTAAACCTGTTATATCATGCTCTATTGGGACTTCAAGTTATCATGGTCTATGTGATATTGGAGCAAGTATTAGTGTCATTCCATATTCTCTTTATCTTGAAATCAAGCCTGATATTGATCCTATCCTTATGGAAGAAACAGGTATGACAATTCAACTTGCTAATAAAGATTATATTAGTCCATTTGGAATTGTTAGAGATGTTGAAGTATTGGTTGGCAAAATAAAATATCCTGCTGATTTTATTGTGCTTGGTTGTCCTCAAGATTCTTTTTGTCCTATCATTTTTGGTAGACCTTTCTTAAACACTGTTGGTGCTGAAATTGATTTGCCTAAAGAGAAAGTGTTTATTAAATGTGCTGGTGAGAAACTTGAGTTCAATTTTTCCAAATTTGCTGATAAACATGTTGTGAAAGAGCCAATTGAAGATATAATTGAAACTCTTGCTCATATAGCTGTAGCTTCAACAGATGTTGTAGAACGTTATATGCTTAATCAAGATGAACCATTTAATGATGAGGAAAAAGATGCTTTAGAACAAATATTATGGCAACAACCACCACAATTACAATTGCATATCCCACCTGATAATTTAGGAGTGCTACCACCACCTAAAGGGGATCCTAGTTTGAATTAAAACCTTTGCCTGAAAATCTTAAATATGCATACTTGGATGAGAAGAGCATATATCCTGTCATTATTAGTGCTAACCTTTCAGCTGAAGAAGAAGGAAAATTACTTGATGTGCTTAAAGCTCACCGACCAGCCATTGGATACTCTCTTGATGATCTTAAAGGTATAAGCCCAGCTCTATGTATGCATAAAATTAATTTGGAGGAGGATGCAAAACCTGTTGTTGATTATCAACGCCGTCTCCATCCAAAAATGAAAGAAGTGGTAAGGAAAGAGGTAATAAGACTTATTGAAGCTGGTATTATTTATCCCATAGCTGATAGTAAGTGGGTTAGTCCTGTTCATTGTGTTCCTAAAAAGGGTGGAATGACTGTTGTTCCAAATGATGAGGATGAACTTGTGGCTCAACGTACTGTTGTTGGTTATAGGATGTGTATTGATTTCAGGAAGTTAAACAAAGCAACTCGTAAAGATCATTACCCATTGCCATTTATTGATCAAATGTTAGAAAGGTTATCTAAACACTCTCACTTTTGCTATTTAGATGGTTATTCAGGTTTCTCACAAATTCCTGTCCATAAGGATGATCAAGAAAAGACCACTTTTACTTGCCCATATGGTACATTTGCTTATAGGAGAATGCCATTCGGTTTATGCAATGCTCCTGCTACTTTTCAAAGATGCATGAATGCTATATTTGCTGATTATATTGAAAAGATAATGGAAGTTTTATGGATGATTTTTCTGTGTATGGTACTTCCTTCGATAATTGCTTGTTCAACCTTAACAAAGTTTTGCAGCGATGTGAAGACCAACATTTAGTTCTTAATTGGGAGAAGTGTCACTTCATGGTTACTGAAGGTATTGTCTTGGGCATCGGATTTCTGGAAGGGATAGAAGTTGACCCAGCAAAGATAGAAGCTATTGAAAAGCTGCCATACCCAAGGACATCAAAGGTATAAGAAGTTTTCTTGGGCATGCAGGTTTTTACCGTAGGTTTATTAAAGATTTCTCCAAAATATCAAAACCTCTAACCAATCTTTTGCAAAAGGATGTTCCTTTCTCTTTTAATGATGATTGTATTGAATCTTTAATATTTTGAAGAATGCTTTAATAAGTGCTCCTATTATTCAACCTCCTGATTGGAATTGCCTTTTGAAATTATGTGTGATGCTAGTGATTATGCAGTTGGGGCTGTTTTGGGCCAACGTGTTGATAAGAAACTGAATGTTATTTATTATGCTAGTAGAACACTTGATGCTGCTCAAAGGAATTATGCACAACTGAAAAGAATTTTTAGCAGTGCTTTTGCTTGTGACAAGTTTAGACCTTATATTACTGATTCCAAAGTCACAATACATACTGATCATTCTGCTATTAAATATTTGATGAATAAGAAAGATGCTAAGCCTAGATTAATAGATGGGTTCTTTTACTGCAAGAATTTGATTTACACATTGTTGATAGGAAAGGGGAAGATAATCAAGTAGCTGATCATCTTTCTAGAATGGAAAATATACCTGATGATCCTATTCCTATTAATGATAGTTTTGCTAATGAACAACTTGCAAATGTTAATGTTTCTAGTGCTAAAGTTGCATCTCCATGGTTTGCCAACTATGCAAATTTTATTGTTGGTAAAGTTTTGCCACCACACTTCACTTTTCAACAAAGAAAGAAATTCTTTTATGATCTTAGACATTATTTTTGGGATGATCCTTTCTTTATAAGAAAAGTGTGGATGGTATTATTAGACGTTGTGTACCTGAGCATGAACAACAGGCTATTATAAGAGATTGCATGACAGTCCCTATGGAGGGCATCATGCAGGAGATCGTACAGGTGCAAAGGTATTACAATCTGGTTTTTATTGGCCTACTTTATTTAAGGATTGTGCTGAATATGTTAAATCTTGTGATAAATGTCAAAGAGTAGGAAATATTGTAGGAGAAATGAAATGCCTATGAATTACTCTTTACCACTTGAACCATTTGATGTGTGGGGTTTTGACTTTATGGGACCTTTCCCAGCATCAAAGACAAAGCATACTCATATTTTGGTTGCAGTGGATTATGTTACAAAGTGGGTGGAAGCAATTCCAACCAAAAGTGCAGATCATGCCACAGCAATGAAGATGCTCAAGGACATCATTTTCCCCAGGTTTGGTGTTCCTAGGTTTTTAATTACTGATGGTGGTTCTCATTTCTTGCATGGTGTTCTTAGGAAAACATTGGCAAAATATAATGTTAACCATAGAGTTGCATCTCCTTATCACCCTCAAACTAGTGGACAAGTTGAATAAGTAATAGGGAAATTAAACTCATTTTGGAAAAGACAGTGAATAAGTCTAGGTCTGACTGGCCACTTAAAATTAATGATGCGTTGTGGGCTTATAGAACTGCTTTTAAAATCCAATGGGAATGTCTCCTTATAAAATGGTTTATGGAAAAGCTTGTCATTTACCTGTGAACTAGAACATAAAGCTAGATGGGCTATTAAACAATTGAACTTTGATTTTAAAACTGCGGGAGAGAAGAGAATTCTTGACTTGAACCTACTAGATGAATGGAGAAATGAAGCTTATGAAAGTGCCAAATTATTTAAAGAGAAAGTTAAGATTTGGCATGACAAGAAAATTAAAAAGAAAGAGTTTAAAGTAGGTGATCAAGTTCTATTATACAACTCTCGTTTCAAGTTTTCTGCAGGGAAGTTGGCTTCAAAATGGCAGGGACCATTAGTGATACAGGAGGTGTACCGTTCAGGAGCTATCCGTCTTCATGGTGACATGAAAGGTAAACCTCATGTAGTCAATGGACAACGCCTTAAACATTATATTGCAGGAAGAGTTTCATCGGAAAGGTGGAGGAGTTGAATTTACAGACTCCGGAGGAGGTAATTGCGAAGAATTCTGCAGTTTCAGAATCCCAAAATTTATAATAGGTAACTTTTGTATTGGAAAGTTTCTCGGAATTGCGTAAAATTTTACGAGTGTTATTTTTTATGGAAATTAGCATATAGGACAAGAAACTTGGAAGGAACGGAGCCCCGAGAAGGAAAGAGGGGGTCCCACGCGGCTACAGTACCAGGCCGCGTGGGCCCACTCCTTTTGCCCCTCGGAGTCCCGTTTCGTCTCGTTTTCGTCTTGACCTAAAACCCGTCAATATATACCCCTTTTCGTTGATCTAATCTCGCACCGAGAGTTCTCGAGCGATCTTTGCTTTTGCTGTTTCTGCCTGTCAGGTTTTTAGCTATGTCTTCGGGAGACTCCTACCAATGCTCCTCCATGGACGATGATGATGATGAACTCGAGGGCAACAGCCCCACGTCCATATGGAGGAGGAATAGGAAGAGGAAGGACTACTCCGACAACGATGAAGACTACAATCCTGACGAGGAGGAGATGGAGAAGGAGGAGCCGGAAGAAAAAGGATACAAACCCTTCGTCAACATCGCACCTATTGCAACAGCACCACCTTCTCCTATCTCCGTTGCCAGTGTGAGCGTGAACGTACCCCTTGGAAACAAGAGGCAGACGGCACGCATGAGCACTGGAGGGAAGGCTCCGAGGCATGCACTTGCTAGCAAAAACGTGGTGTCTACTCTTATTGACAGGGAATTTCGGCGTGCCACCCAAGATAACTATCCTGGTGAATGGGATCGTAAGATTCCGAAGGTAGAAGTGCCAAGCCCGGAGTGGAAACCTAACAAGAAGACGGTGGAGAAGGATCTCATGGAGAAACTGGGAAAAGCTGCAAGCAAGTTTGAGGAAGCCTACAACCTTATGATGAAAATCGTTGGAGACCTTGAAGATCATTATTATGAGGTCAAGAAGGAAGAAAAATAAAGAGCTTCTAGCAAAACATCAAGCTTGGGGGAGTTCAGTCTAGCCTTTATCTTTACTAGTTTATCATATCTATCTAGTCATGGTTTAGTTTACTTTTATCGTTTAGTCATCAATCTCTTTTAGGCTTGTGTGAGCTCATGGAGCGTTATCATGTATCTCTATCTTATGGTTTACAAATTAATATAAAGTATGGTGTCATCCATGATTCTCTTGTTCTGGAGATTTATGGGTAACACTCATGCAAATGAGCGTGGCATATTTAGAAGTTTCAATCACATCTTGCCTTGAATTTAATTAACTTGAGTATGTTGGACAATTGTAGAATTATCTCATTATAAAAAGAAATATAAAAAGAGATGTTGCACTTAAATAAATATGAACCATTGTGATTAAAATTATGATGTTATGAGCTTGACAAACGTCTTTGGTTGAAAGTTAGCAGAAATGTGCTGTCACATGGAACGCTTTCAACATTGCACTTCATTATATCTAGTTGATGTCATGCACTTTTGTTTATGGATGCTTATCATGGTGAAATAAATGGTGAAATGGAGTAGGTTTAAATGAGTTTGTATAATAGTTAGAGAGACGCCTGGGCCGCTAATCTAAGCCATGCATCATTCATGGTGGAAATTTACAGCGTACCATAGTGAACATTCAGTGATGCACATCACAATAAAAAGCTACATAAGTGGTAAATAAAAGAGTGCTGAGATTGTTCATTGTCTGTTTGTCTTGTTGTTTGGATATGGGCTTGTTCCATATCCTGGGACAAGAGGTACCCCAGTTGACGCTCTTGATGATACTATTTTACTTACAATGATATTTAAATTGAACTTGCTTTGTTTCCCAAGTTGAGTAGCACATGGTGTAGGTACTCGTATTCAAGGGGCATGAGATTTTCAACCCATACCTTGTCAAGCACATTACTCATATTTGCTTTCACTTTAAAAATTAATCATGCAACATGCTGAGATCAAAAGCAAGTGAAAAAAGAGTATAATTCAATCGTCCAACATACATGGTTATTTGCTTTCAAAAGTAAGGGGTGGTTGCTAGAGCTTCTACTTATGTTGCCCTCATGTGTATGAGTTTTAGTTCATTAATCTTACATTACAATTGAATATGATGATGATACAATGCTCGTATTTATTTATCAACCACAAGTCCATTGATGCATATAATGATCTATGTCCTTGCTTACTCGAGGACGAGTAAGGTTTAAGCTTGGGGGAGTTGATACGTGCATTTATATCATCATTTATACAACTCTTAGCATCATATTAGAATGTTATTTGCATTGAAATATCATTATTTTTACATGTTTTAGACGATTTATGGGACTTTCTTACAAAGTCCCTATTTTTGGTATTTAATTTCTGGGAGGCAGAAAACCTCCTTTTTCTTGTTTTTAATGTTTCAGGAGTTACAGGGGTCCAAATAATAAAAGAAAAATTGCACAGCTATTTTTTCATGGAGAACAAGGCAGAGGGAAGAAGACCGAAGAGAGGGGAGCCTCGAGGCCCAAGATGGGTGGGCCCACGCGGCCACAGTACCTGGCCGCGTGGGACCCACCAAATGGAGCCTCGAGCACTTCCTCGCCTGGGGCTTTTTATACACGCCTTCGTCCTCCCCGAAAAGTTACGCCCTAATTTTTCCAAGTCCATCCGAGGCCGTGGCGGCGGCGAAACTCCTGATTCTCTCCGAGGGGGAATCAGGCTCTGCTGCTCCGGAGTTCCGGAGGAGGGGAAATCACCGCCATCGTCATCACTTCTCCTCCTTGGCGTGGGAGGAGGTCTCTACATCATCACCACCACCAAGACCAGCACCATCTCCATCATCATCTCCGTGATCCACCTCGTTCCCCTCGTAGTTTGAGAGTTGCTATACCCTAGATACTTGTCTTGTGCTACTATTCATGTTTGTGATTGAGTACTTGTCATTATTTGGAGGTGAAGTTGTATTTTCAGATTGCGTTGTACCACTTATGCCACTGAATACCATCATGTTTGCACGTTGTGAGTAGTTCCCGCATGTTCCTGAGGGCATAGGATGAATTGGCAATGATTTATATATGACATGTGTTGGTATTTTGTCAAGTGTTTATCTTTTATGTGATTCTATGATGGTGTTGTGCGAACGTCGACTGCATAACACTTCACCTTTATGGGCTCATAGGAGAACACCGTAGTGTAGTGAATTGAGGGCGACTTGGGAGGACACGTAAACCCTCGTCCGAGTCATGAAGTTGCATTATGAGGGTATTAGTATCGGGGACCTTAGAGTGTAATGCTATGGTGGGACTTTTTGTCTTAATAATTCTTGTGCAGTCATTTGCTTGGCCACATGATCCATCATAAGGGGTTTAGTTTATTTATTTAGCTTTACCTAAAAATGGCTCCGTCCAAAGAAGATTAAAACTTGACAAGATATTCAACGTGTTGTTTAATAAATCTCTATGCCTAATAATATCCATGCCGCCCTCGGGAACGTCTTCCACTTATAAGTTACACATCACTTGCGCTTGTCCTCTCGCACATAAGAGGATTGGGCTTTCTCTCCTTGAGAGTTGTCACTTGCTACAATTTACTTTCAGCATTGCATCATACAACCAAAAATACCAAAAACACTTGCATCTTTCATTGTTTTGTTTATCAATCTTACTAACCAATACCTTCAGCTCCTCGTGGGTTCGACAACCTTTTCTAATCAAAAGGTACTACAATTGATCTCCTGCACTTGGGAGTCATCAACGATACAAAGCCTGTGCCCAGACCCCAGGCCTCCGCCCTTTGCCGTGCGCATCTGGAAAACTGCACGGCATATCTACGATATGGTCAACAAGCAAGTTGCCAGGATCACAGGTGCGCGCCACGTGCACGCTTTGTCGTGCGCCGCCTCACGGCAAAGCTCTTTGCCGTGTGCCTGTACACGGCAAAGTGACCATATGGCACCGATTTTTCTGTTTTTTGGAAAATCCCTGCATTTTACAGAAAATTCACAAAATAATTCACAGATGACAATTCTCACACAAATATGACTAAATAGTGCTCCATAACATATATAAATAAGATCAAACTCCTCCATAAGACTAATTCAACATAGTTCAAACTCCACATAGCATAGACATAATCTCAAACACCACATAGGCATAATTCAACATAGCATCGACATGAACTCCACGACGATGGACGGATGGCGAAGATGGACGTCATTGTTGATCCTCCTACAAGTTCATACAAAAATCATGAGTTTTACAACTAAAATATCTAAGTGTCAATGGCATAAGCATAGTTCAACTAACTAAGTGGAAATGGCAAGTTTGACAACTAAAATATCTAAGTGTCAACGTCATGGGCATAATTAAACTAACTAAGTGGAAATGGCAAGTTTGACAACTAAAATAGCTAGGTGTCAATGTCATGGGCATAATTGAACTAACTAAGTGAAAATGACAAGTTTGACAACTAAAATAGCTAAGTGTCAATGTCATGAGCATACCCACGGGAGCCTCCGGACAACGGAAGGGTTGGACAATCGGGGCTGCCCCTCCGGATCGTCCTGGCCACCAGGCGACGGCGCCATCGAGTGAGATCCACCCGCCGATCCTAGATTCATCGACAACATGGAAAAATGATCGCATTACACAAATAATTTAGCTACAACAATAAGATGGATAGAATGACAAGTTTGACAACATACCCATGGGAACATCGGTGGAGGGAACGTGGGTGGAGGAAAAGCAAGAGTCCCGTCCGCAGGAGCCATGCGCTGCATTGTGCTCGTCATCCACTCCATCATCTGCCTGGACTGCTCCTGCTGCTGCCGGATATGCTCCTGCTGCTGCTCATAGAGCACCTTCTGCTGACACAACTCCTCCCGGAGCTGGTCGACAGCTAGACCCGAAACTCGTGGGCGGGTCTCTGAAAGGGCATGTGTTGCCACATGCGTGGTTTTGGTAATTAATGACAATCCTTATGGACTAATGTTTGCATTGAGATATACTTGTAGATCTTGTCCAAAGGAAAAGATTGGAGCTCATGTGTTGGACTCTAGAAGATTTCATGATGACCAAGATTCCATCCAAGGGTTTATATGAAGAATGGTCATGTGAAGAGTTGAGCTTATCGCAAGCATGGCTTGGAAAAGAAGATTGAGTGAACTTCATGTTTATCTCCAAGCCATCATCTATATCAAGATAAGAAGATGAAGTGCAAGTGGTTTCATGAAGACGGAGTTTAGCAAGGCTCTCCCATAATGGTGTATATATGGGGGAGTATTTGGAGAAGTCTTCATCAAGCATGTACTAGCAAGCACAATCAAGAAAGGTGTTCCAACTTGAGAGAATCAAGATCGTCATCATCGAGCTCAAGTGAAATGCGCAAGGCAAAGGTATGATCTTGATAGGTTTTGTATTTTACCGGTCTCGTGGTGTTACTGGGAGACCGGGTTATAGGATAGACAGCGTACTATCAAGAGGGGCTCTCAAGTGAGTAACTTGATCGCACCTTTGTGGAGAGCTCAAACCTTTGCATATTTGGCATATCATCTTTCTTGGTTCTTATGTGGCTTTTATTCATGTGAGAATTTAGAGCTTGTGTTCATCTCCATACCAAACTCTAGTTCACCGAAAACGGATTTCGTATTGAAAACTTGTTGCGTTTTTGGTTTTGGAGGTTTTGCCGGTTCATCGTTTTATAGAGAGGTTTTACCTCTCTACATTTGATTTCCTCCTCATGATGGACTATGATGTTTCTTTGCATGATCTTGTAATGCTCCTCTTTGTGATTCCAACAAACCCAAGATCATCGAAATCGAAGTCCGGATGGAAAACTTGTTTCATTCTCGGCGTTGGAAATATTACCGGTCCACCTTCGAGATAGGGTCCACACCTTCCCATGTGTGGTATCCCCTCTATATTTGTGACCCTTAATATTTGTAGGAAAGCTCTCGTCGTTATCTTTCCAACAAAGTTGGTTTCATCTCATTTGGATTTTTATTGAAAAAGATATGTTTTTTAGAAAGTATTTTTCGGGGTTGCCGGTCCCTGGGCCGGCCTTGGCCGGCTGCTGGGCTGGGTGGCTCGGCTGGCCTGCCGGCCGCTGGGCCGGCCTGTGCCGGCTGCTGGGTCGGGCGGCTCGGCTGGCCTGCCGGCGCGCCACGAGGCCGGTTGCCAGCACAGTTGGTCTGCGCTTGGACCGGCTGCCAGACCGGTTAGCTCGGGGCATGGTCCGGCTGCCAGCCCGGCCTAGGGCGGTGATGCATGTAAAATGCATACATGAACTTTGCACTATATCACACATATTCTAATCATATTTGCATCATATAAGGGTTATATTACTGTTATTTAATGATTTTAGGAAATAAATCAATTGTTTCCTATTTTTATGGAATTAACCCTGCGCAGGCAGAAAACACTATTTCTATCCTTTTATGTTTCAGGGACCCAAACGTCGTCCAAAAATTATGGAAAAATACAGGCGTCAGTATTTTGGAAGGAGGAAGACCTCGGAGCGAAGGAAGCAAGCAAACGGAGGCCAGAAGGCCGAAAGAGGGTGGCCCACGCGGCCAGGTACTGTGGCCACGTGGGGCCCACTCATTTGGGCCTCGTGGCTCCGCTGCCGTCGATCTTTCGTCCACCGACTCCGTCTTGACCTAAAAACGCCTATAAAAAAGTCCCCTGGCGTTTCGCGAAGGGAGCGCCGCACAAACACAGAAACACCGAAACGGAGATTAGGAGCTGCAGATTGGAGGGGGAAAACTCCGGCGGGGCGCTGCCGGTGTCGTCTCCATCCTCTCCATCGACTTCTCCACCGTCTCCATGATGAAGAGGGAGTAGTCCACCTCTGGACTATGGGTTTGTGGAAGTAACTTATGTATCTCTCCTCTCTTGAGCTTCACTAATTAGTACCGTATGAGCTACTGAACATGATTACGGTCATATTTGTAATACCTATGTGGTGGATCTTTCTATGAGTTAATATATGTTTGAGATTGCAATGTTTGTTTCAGTTATGAGTATAGATGCATATTATGTACCCCGTTCTTGTCTACTTGTTATGATCAAGCATGTTTATGAGAGCGTGTGTGGGGTAACGTGTGCATTAGTTGGATTAACGGGGAGTGGTGAGTGCGGTAAGCTGACAACTTAATATCGCGATCCACTTGGGTGTTTATCTTACTTTCTTACCTCACTAGGGATAAACAAAAATACCATGCTGCAAGGGTTGAGGGTGACCAAGCTTCTTCCTGTGACTAGATCCAGCATGTTCTTATTTTCACTTCATGTCATGAAACTTATTGCTATACTCTGAGTCATCTTAATTACTGAGGTGTTATGATTTGGTTCGCATCTTGGTGGAGTATAAGAGAGACTAATAATCAAAAGGTCTCTATGTTAGGACGTGATGCCCATATATCTAAGTAACTTGTTATCAAACTTTGTGTTGCAATCTCATATGTTAACTCTGTGTGTGTTCCATTGTCTGCCACTTTATAAAGAAAGAGTGCATTTGTGAAACCATGAACCCCGGTCCATTTTTAATCATAAGAAACACCTTTCCAACACCATATACCACTTTTCTATTTTCAGCCATCATTAAATCCGAAAATACAAAAATACTTTTCATCTTGCATACATCATTAAAAAAACCAAAAAATATCATTTACCATTGCATCCACCATCATTGCATATTTATTTCCTGTTTGCATTGCATAACTATCTTGATATCATTCTTACACCTTGTGCTTGACAAACACAGGTGAGGTTGAGGACCAAAACATTTAACTTTGTTTTGTAGGTAACCAAAAGAAGGATAAGAAGATATATCTTCACTACTGATTCCCCGAGAGTTCGATATTAAACCCCCGAGTCACCCCTCGTGGGGAAAACAAGTCTTCCACTACTACACACTCTGCACTTGGAGTCTCAACCTAACCCATTTACTTTTGACGTAGGTAACTACGCACCGGAGATCAACAAAGTGTTTTCTGGCGTCGTAGATCAACCTCTTCAAGGGCCATCAAGACTGTTTTCTGGCGCCGTTGCCGGGGAATCATAGCTGAGAGATTTATCCAAGGGTGTGCATCATCGCATTCATCTCACAACGAAGTCAACTTCACCAACTTGTGCTAACACCTAAGCTTGGGGAGGTTGCACCTACGTGAGCACCATCTTATCCATCTTTACTTACAAAGCAATTTATTTGTTTTGTTAGTGTCATTGCATATCATATTCCGCTTGCATATTTATTTTCAGTTTTGCATAAAAAATAAAAAATACAAAAAAAAACTTGCTAAAATGGGAGAAAGAACTAAATTGTGTGACTACACAAACACTCCAAATGATCAATTTATTGCTAGAGCTATTGCCACACCTAAGATAAATGCTGAGAGTTATGAAGTAAGTCCTAGTTTGTTGAACTTGATAACTAGGGAACAATTTGGTGGTAGTGCTATGGAGGATGCCTCTATGCATCTTCATGACTTTGTTGAAATATGTGACATGCAAAAGTTTAAAAATGTGGAAAGTGATATCCTAAAACTGAAGTTATTTCCTTTCTCACTTAGAGGGAAAGCTAAAGAGTGGTTGCATTCATTACCTATTGATAGAATTAAAACTTGGGATGATCTAAAAGAAGCTTTCATTAAGAAATATTATCCCCCTGTCAAAATTTTGCAAAATAGAAACAACATTCTTTCTTTTAGGCAAAATGAAAATGAACATGTTGCTATGGCTTGGGATAGGATAAAACTTATGCTTAGAACTTGTCCCTCACATGGAGTTAATGAATGGACCATATTACACTCTTTCTACAATGGGTTAAACTACGTGTCTAGAAATATACTTGATTCTGCTGTTGGAGGTGCTTTTATGAGTAAGACTATAGTAGAAGCTAAAAACATATTGGAAAGCATTTTGCAAAACTATAGTCAATGGCATACTGATAGGGCACCCAACCCATCTAAGAAAGTAAATTCTATTGAGGAAACTAATGATTTGTCATCTAAAATGGATACTATTCTTGCTTTGCTTAATAAACCTAGTGTTGAAAATGTTCCTTTGCAAGAACTAGTTGGTAACAATTCTGAAAATATTGATGTCAACTTCATTAGGAACTATGGTAATAATGGGTATGGTAACAACAATTATAACTCCTATAATAAACCACCATATGTTCCCAACAATCGTCCTTTTGTTCCATATCCTAATGCTAATGATAATAATTGGAAGCCTATGTCATCACACAACGATAATTATGAGGCTAACAAAATTCTTATGGAACAAGTTGCTAGTCATTCAGGATGGGAATGGGCCGGGTTGACCCGCCGGGTCTCTGACCCGACCCAAAAAAACAAGGCCGTTGGGTCGGTCGGGCCGGCCTCATATAAAAATTGGGTCAGTGGAGCCGGCCCCGAGTGACCCATTGGGCCAGCAGGGCCGACCCATTCCGCAGAGCACAATGGTGGCAACAAGCATTGGGCAGAGATCGGCCACCGCGCGCGAGACGGCCTCGCCTCCGGTGAAGACGTAGCTGAGGTGAAGACGTAGCTGAGCTTGTGCCTGAGCAGGAAGACCACAACGGCGGATAGAGCTGCTATGAGTGCGGACATGGCGGTGACCATCCACGCGGAGAACGCCGCCGACCTGGGGTTCCCGGCGCCCAGTTCATTCCCCACCCTCACACTGCAGTCGACATTGATCAAACTTAATCCTTCAGGCGAAACAAATTCAGATAAACAGAACCGCGGCTGGCCGCTAGGCCAGTATTCTAGGACACAAAATGTGGCAAATATTTGAGTTAAGATAGAAGATTAAGATGATATAGTTGTGCTAGTTGACAATCCAATCAAGTTCATCACCACTTGCCACGGTCACCATGCAATGCAAGCAGACAATTTGGCTAGAAAGGACACATGCACTTATGCATAGCTGATCACAAATTCACAATACATGTTGCATATACATCAATGTACCAACCTGGCAGCAACATTGAAGCCCACGGAGATCATGAACACCCATGACTGGATCGAGGTGCTGCAAAACATTGCGTTGAACAGGGGATTATGCATTGAAAACAAAAACACGGACGAGAGATAATTTTTGGATAAAACAATCGATCGATCGACGACTGTGTTCTTAATGAATTACCACACAGTAAGCGAGTCCAGGGCGATCTGTGGGTCCGACAGCATGCCGGCGATGAGGATGAGCACCTGGAAGTACCACACCTCGAGCGCCAGCATCACGGCCGACGCGGCGGACAGCTTGGCGAAACCCGCGAGGTCGGCGAACGCGGCCCACGTGAACCCGGTCCACGTCTTCCTGCACCTCGGGCTCTTCATGATATACACGAATTGCGCCGCAACGAGGAACCACCACGTCAGGCTCAGCGTGAGCGACGCGCCGAGCAGGCCTAGGCCGAGCCTATACACCGCCACCCAGCTCATCGCCACGTGCAGCACCGTGCTGGCCTCGAGGATGTAGGCGCTGGGCGCCACGATGCTCTGCGCCTGCAGGAACTTCTGGATGGGGAAGTTGGCCGCGTAGGCGAAGATCTGCGGGATGAGGCCATAGGCGAACTCCGCGGCGGCGCCGGCGATCTCCGGCGACTGGCCGAGCAGCAGGAGGATGGGCTCCGAGAAGGCGTACATGACGGCGAGCAGCACGCCGGTGGCCGTGCGTAGAGCGCTGCAGGTACCCGCCCAGCATCTCGTGCTTCTCCGCGCCGTACGCCTGCCCGCACAACGTCTCTACCGCGCTCCCTTGGGTCGGACCCGGGTACCCATCGGGCCGGCGGGGCCATTGAATTTTTTGGAATGGGTCAACCCGCGGCCTCTCAATTCGGCCTTGAGGCCAATAGGGCCGGGTCCAAGGCCAGGTCCGGGCCGGCCCATTCCCATCCTGACTAGTCATAACACTATGATACAAGAGTTAAATAAGTCTGTTGCCTCTATTAGTTCTGATATTAAAGGCTTACAACTTCAAGCTGCAGGACTAGACAAAGCTTTGTCAAAACTAGCTGATAATCAAGCTACCTTATTGAGTATGTCTGCAGGGAAACCACAAGCATCTCCTGTGGTTGGAATGAATTCTATTAATATTGCTGAAAATGTTCCTCTCACTTTGTAGGAAACTCTGAATGAATTATTGAACTATCCTGAATATTTGCTGCCATTCATGTCTCAACTTAGTGGTTTAAGAGAAGAAGTTAAAGAAACTGAACATGATGAATCTCTTATGCTGATTGAGTTAGAAAATGAAGTTGAGGAAGTTAAAATGCTTAGTGAAGTCAATGATCCTTTGCTTGACTTAGAAAATTGTAGCTTGCATGAATTAATATCTATTTTACAAAAACTTGCAAGTGATCCTTCCATCAACACTAATCAAGCTGGCTTTGGTTCTTATATTGCTAATCATGTCTTGAAAGAAAAGATTGCTAGGTACAACCAAGAGGCTATGATACCACCTAAGCTTGGGGATATGTGGATTCCTAAGGTACTAGTAACTATTAGAAAAGAGACACACCATGCTATACTTGATCTAGGATCTAGTGTCTCTGTTTTATCTAAAGAACTATATGAAGTGCTTGAATTGAAAAATCTTGAAAAATGCTCCATTGAACTTGCACTTGCTGATGACTCTATTAAACATGCTTTAGGAAAAGTAAGTGATGTTATGGTGAAGTTACATATGACTTTTGTGCCTGTGGATTTTCTAATCATGGATATGGGGAATAAAACCTCTAGTCCTATTATTCTTGGAAGACCTTTTCTTCGTACCACAGGTGCCATCATTGATTCAAAAGAAGGAATGTGAAGTTTCAGTTCCCACACAAGAAGTGCATGGAACACTTCCCAAGGAAGAGGGAACCACCAAAGTTCAAGCTCCCTCACGAGCTTCGTCCACAATAAACAACAAGTAAGAAGCCTAGCTATATGGCTATAAAGAAAGCGCTTTGCGGGAGGCAACCCGGTTTTTTTTTTTTGTGATTCTCTTTGTGTCCTCTTGCTGTAACAAGAGAATTTGTGTCTAGTTTAGGTTCTGGAATTTTCAATAAAGTGCCAAGTTTTACCCTTTTTGGTTTGAAAAAGTTGCTAATAGCGTTCGGAGATTTTATTCCTGCACGAATCAGTGCACGGTATGATTTTTAATTCTTATTCTGTAACTCCTAATGAGCTCATATTTGAACTGTAGTTGCAACTTTTCATCCTCTGTATGCATGAATTTTTTCGGAATTTTTCGAGAAAGTTTGGTAGGGTAGAAAAATACGTTTTACTGCTGCTGTTTTTCTGGACAGATTCTGTCCCATTTTGTTTGATGCATGCTTTGAGCTTTTAAGTTGAATCTTTTTTATCCAATTGAGTTTATGAGTAGGCATAAAACATTATACACTTTCTGGACATCTCATATGAATTTTTGTTCAAGGATTATATGCAGCAAGAAACATATTTGTTTATCACTATTAATGCACCCCACAGAAAAGAAATGGGAGAAACGGTGTTTTGAAGTTTTTTCACAGGGATTGGAGGAGATGCACCAAGAGTTATCCAAGGATGGTGAAGACCATAAGCTTAGGGATGTGAAGACAACCCCGCTGGACCTACACACTCTCGGTTTGCGCACGTCCAACTTCTGTTTTTCGATCGAAACACTTTATCGCATAAACTTGGAGCGTCTTTTGTTTTGTTTTGGTTTGATTTGTTTTGAGAGACCACCACACTATCATTTATATATGGGAGAGCTACTGGAAATATGGGTTGAAATATGTTGGATGCTTTTATAAGATTGGGAAAAGGGATGTTTGAGTTGATTTTTAATGATACATATAGTTGCATGATTCATGTGCTTGTTTATGAGTAATAGTTTGCAAATCCTTTTTGAAGAGCTATAACTTATTCATGTTTTGGTGCTGATTGTTATTTTACTTGGTTTAACATGGATTAGTTAGTTCTATGGACACTCATGCATGCATCTAGATGGTCAACTTTCTCCCTTTTGCTAGCCCAAACATTCCAACAAGTCAAAACTTGTTTCCAACACCTTCAACCAAAGTTATTCCAGTGAGTCCACCATATCTACCTACTAGCTATATGCTATTCCGAGTATGTTCATCATGATATTTGTGTTATCTATACCTCTGAATGAAAATGATTATGTTATTGATTGCCATGGGAAAAGTTGGTTATATAGCTCTCATGAACTTGCTGCACATTTTTACTATCATTGCTACAAATAAAACATGACCCATTGTGATTAAGATTATGATGTTAGTGGCTTGATAAATGTCCAAGGTTGGGAGTTAGCCCATATGTGCTGTCACATGCAAAGCTTTCAACATGCTCCATTTAGTTGATATCATGTGCTTTTGTCTATGGATGCCTATCATGGTGAAATAAGGGGGAAAAAGATTTAGTTTGAATGAGTTTGTATAAATGGTTAGAGAGACGCCTGGGCTACTAATCTAAGCCATGCATTATTCATGGTGGAAATTTACTTACATGCTATGGTGAATTATCTATGACACACCTTACAATAAAAAGCTATTCCAATGGTAAATAAAAAGGGTGTTGAGGTGGTTCATCTTGTTTGTTTGTCTTGTCATTTTGATATGGGCTTGTTCCATATCCTGGGACAAGAGGTACCCCAGTTGACGCTCTTGATGATACTATTATTACTTACAACTAGCACAGTGGCCCGCGCAAATGCGCGGGCAATATCTTCAATGTATTCAAATTGTTAACTATTAATTTATCTTATATTGATATTATTTTAGTCTGATATATACCGTTCATCAAGAAATAAATGATGTTTTATATATGAATACATTCCTAAATCTTTGACTTAACAGTATCTGACTGAATTTGACCCTTATTATGTAGATACATATGCGATTATGTTTTTTTAGAAAAAATAATGAATTATGCGCACACTCAAACTAATCGGGAATCCGCACACCCGCTAGATCAATTGTAGTTGCTAGCATAGCTAACATCTCTACACACTTTATGTCATTTTGTGCTTGTCTATACAAAGTAATCCAACATGCATATCCATGTCCTCCTCAGAACCACAGGTATGCTTTAAAATTCTTGCTCGAATGTAAAATTAGAGCCATCTTTTAAAGATGCATAATTTTTCAACAAATCAATGACCGACAAACTGCTTAAAGCCATTGTAGCGTATATGTTTTATCGCTTTTTAGAATATAGTACAAAAATGAATCGTTCAATCAGTCAACACTTCGAATAAGCAATCAGAGTCAACAGAAGCATCTTTTACTAAGACGCGGTGCTTGTTTACATCCCCCACAATGGGCAGTATTATCTTGTTTTTCAAACGAACCATACCAAAAAAAACTCATCAACATTTCAATCGGTTGTCCTGCAATTTTGTTTTATCATATGAACATATGACCCTAAGCATTAGCTGCAAACTTCTTTCATTGGAAAATATCAACTAACACATAGAGATTGACAAAGCAGGAATCTAATTACAAAACTGAAGACTTGCAAGTGATAAATTTATGTACTAAATGGTGCATCCTCCCGAGGTCTGAAATAATTTTCTTTAGAACGTAGCAAATATGTCCACAGCCCATAAATTATTCAGTAACGATCTGACTACAAAGCAAAGTTGCAAAATGTATCAATTATTTTATTAAGTATTACTAACAAAAGTTCCAAGCATAAGACTCCAATGTTTTCTTGTTCCAAAACCACTATAAGAATGTTTTGTTTCAAATTTCTAACACTAACATTGAAGGCAACTATCAGTTAAACCACAACGTAGCAGTCTTCTCCCATACTACAGGTAAGCACGCATGAGGAGCAACAGAATGTCTGCGGTGTAATTTTATCTTGGAAGACATATATCGGAAGAGCGGTACACACCATAAGGATATACAGCCAACCATATCTGTGAGGAAACATTAGAGAAAAACAATACATTTCATGGATACTATATTACATAGATATATTCATAGACTAATTAATTACCATTGGGAAAAACCATTTGTTCAGCAACATTTGAATACATCAATCACGTGAAATTACCAGTAGAGTGCATATATCAACCTATGGAAAGTAGTTAATAGATTAAGTATGAATTATTCACAAATCAATCAAGTACAAATAACATATGTTTAATTCAGGAAAGAAGTGTTGAGTTCTCCCTATCCTAATGAACTTCTCTTTGTCCCATACCACAAGGCTCTTCAGTGTCGATGTCCTAAAAATTACACACAAATCAATACATTGATTACTTTTCTACTACGTTGATGCCAGAAGATGGAGAAACGAGATTACCTTTGAAATCCATGGTATGGGCATGGGATGGCCCGTGCACGGCTAGATTTGTTTCAATTTATTTGATAAAAGTGTATGTTCCAAGCAGTTAATCATTACTGAATGCATATTTGTTTAATTGTTTACTAATTATAAAGTCTGATCTGAGTTGTAGTTTAAAAACTGATTAACATTCATTGTAACAAATAGGCAGAAGAATATATGAGTATATATTTACTCAATGTTCTATGTTCTATAATAATTGTTGTGTTTTAGTGTCATGGAGTAGAATACATATTCAGTTGAGAGTAACACATATATATCAACAACTTTCCAATTCGATATAGATAAGGTATGGCACATGGTGCAATTTAACCTTAATGATTTCAAAGACATGAGTTTTGTGAGGATAAAATTTTGAATTATTTGTAGTGCATAAATACAATACCTCAAATGTCTAAGATCCAATTGGTAGGACAGAACATTTGCGCAACTCTGAAAATGGGAAGCCTACTGGGACATGATTCAGAAAATTCTATAAATATATTTTCTTGTACCACTGCAACCCGCACGCATTTCCTACCTCGTAAACCTTACATTCTCTTTAAAACCAACAGTTTTACCATCCCAAACAACATATACTTGCCTGCTAAATCGGCCTGTCATCTATAATTTCATCTCTAATGTTAGACTCAAACTAAATCTTCCATCGCTCTCTATAATTGTATTTTAACTGTATTTCAGATCACAGGTCAGTCATAGTAGAGAGTCGCAATAATTTAACATACACAATATTTTCTCTCTCAGATTTGAAACTGATTTTAGATATTCCGGAGTAATTTATATAGATTTTGTATACCAGGATACTGTACCACGAATCCCTGAAGATTGATTGAGATCATCACACATTAGAAATAATATATCCAACAGCGCCATGGTATAAAATAGGAAATTTATATGAAGAAACCTGCAACAAAATATGTAAACACATTGTATATACATGTTAGCACGTGGGAAGATTTTGAATTACAGTCATATAATGCACTACAATCAATAAAAAGAAGTTTACTCTCTGACGATTCAGTTAATGGAAAATAGTGCTCAAGAGAAGACAAAAATACATACCGGCCTAAGGTTTTAGCATCTTGTTTTGCTCCAAACCATATTGAGATTTGACTACGGAAGCATTTGCATGATGAGCTGCCGCTTACGGGCCAGTAAGATCTTGCCGGCATGCTCGTCGATGACTTGATGGCCTTCTGCAAATTGTAAGAGCCGTACGACGTCGTGCTTCCGGATAAGTAACAAAGTCGGGCTTTCTATACCAGATATAGCTTGCTCAAGATAACCATGTGAAAGTAGAGGCTCAATGGCGCTCCTGCCTATCTTCAACTCCATGGCGGCGCCTCCCGGATAAATATTGACGGGAAGGGAGAGAGCGTTGATTTTACACTACAGTTTCAGTTTTAAGAGATGAAGAGTGTATTTCAGTATTTGTGCCCATTAATCTGATGAATTTCAGTGGTAAAGCTGTTTGCTTCAAGAAATACTATTACATCATTGCTGCTATTTACTAACGATTAAACTTAGCACGTACATAGTGTGAAGAAAGTCTGACCTGTTGAGCCCAAGACTTGCCATGGTGGCCGACACCGTCGAACGACTGTATCGCAATGCTGGCATGCTGCTCCGATACAAACAGATGAAGTGCTGCTATTTACTATCGCAATGCTGGCCGTCAAACGACTGTATCGCCACGCTGCCGATATGAACATAAAAGTATCCAGCTGACATGGTCGTGCGCACATTCGATCTTGAGCCGAGCTGTTGTTTCTACAAAATGGCACTAAGATTCAAATACTGACAAAATAATAGATGCATGCAAATCCAAGTCCAAGTCGCAGCCAAATCAAAATCTGCCAACGCGTTTGCCGAGTAGTCCTGTTTCCGGTGTCCATATGGTAGAAAACTTTATCGATCCTTTTCTCACATAATCTGGTGCGCGAGAAAACAATTAGGTTCCTGTAGAAGAAAAAAAAATGGGACCCATCTTAGATGAAAAAACAAAATCGCATGCATGCATCCAGCTGCTAGCTAGCTAGCTACTTGATTGGATACATGAAACATGCGACAATTAAATTGCTGGAGACTTGACAAAATATTAAAAGTACATGCAGACTGCAGATCGGACAAATCATGAAATCGTTGAGCGCTACCTGGAATTGGAGATGAATTAGTGCAGCTGATCTCGAAAACTGTACGTTGTATCGGAGCTAGCCCGTCCTGCTTCTTCACCATCGGAAACACGTAGCAATTAATCAGCAGACCTCGATCGCTAGAATAGATTCCCATCCTATTTTCCGCTGGATCATTGACTCGCTATGACGACTCTCCAATCATGCACAATTGGTCCAGCGCAACGGTGCTTCCAGGAGTTTGCGACGATTGGAGGTAGGCGCTCGATGTCCCCAGTCCCAACGCCATAGCACGCCATACTCGATAAAGAAACGGAGATGTAGCAGATTGCCAATTGGGCGCTCCGCCGATCGGGGCAGACGGTTTCCTCTTCAATTTCTTTAGTTCGGCTCGGACGGATCGGGATTTGCTAGTTTATCGCCGATTAGGCAGGAAGGACGGGACGATAGCAGGTTGTGTGTGGCCGGCAGCGCAGTAAACTTTCTTTTCTCGTATGGTGGCGGAAAAACCCTAATTTAGTGGTAAACCGGAAGGCTGAAACGTTATTCCATTGTAATGGCAATGGTGGGTAATTTTTTTTACGTCAATCTAATCTAACGGTTTAAAACTTCTGGTGTGCTAAATAAACAGCCGGATGTTTCTGATTTTTGTGGTAATTTCTAGTTAATTCTCTTAATTCTCGTTAGCCCATAATCTACTTTTAATATATAATAGATGATAGATAACTTGAACTTGCTTTTCCCAAGTTGAGTAACTCATGGTGTAGGAACTTGTATTCAAGGGGCATGAGACATCCAACCTTTACTTTGTCAAGCACACTACTCATATTTGCTCTCACATTAAACTATAATCATTCAAGATGCTATGATAGGGTAATGAGAGCTTGACACCAAGTATTACCACATTGCAATCATTAACTTAACTAGGAGAGTTTGGAGGTTAGATGAAACTTATGCATGCTTTACCTCTACTCACTTATTCATCTTTCCAAAGTGTCCACCAAACATATTCAGATTTTCATCATCACTCTATGGACCACATGTATGCAAAAGTAAGAATGTCCATATTACTTGCTACTATGTTACACTTTGTGAACTATCATTGAACATCCTTGCATTGAATACTTGATATCAATTCATAAACTGTTTTGCATATTGCTACTCCTTTGAAGAATGAATCATTTGACTCTATGTAGCAGTAGCAATCATCTTTGATATCCATTGTTAATTAGTGCTATATTGCAAAGCCCATGTTAGTTTTATCACCTTCATACTCGAGGACGAGTATTGGTTAAGCTTGGGGATGTTGATGCATGTAAAATGCATACATGAACTTTGCACTATATCACACATATTCTAATCATATTTGCATCATATAAGGGTTATATTACTGTTATTTAATGATTTTAGGAAATAAATCAATTGTTTCCTATTTTTATGGAATTAACCCTGCGCAGGCAGAAAACCCTATTTCTTTCCTTTTATGTTTCAGGGACCCAAACGTCGTCCAAAAATTATGGAAAAATACAGGTGTCAGTATTTTGGAAGGAGGAAGACCTCGGAGCGAAGGAAGCAAGCAAACGGAGGCCAGAAGGCCGAAAGAGGGTGGCCCACGCGGCCAGGTACTGTGGCCGCGTGGGGCCCACTCATTTGGGCCTCGTGGCTCCGCTGCCGTCGATCTTTCGTCCACCGACTCCGTCTTGACCTAAAAACGCCTATAAAAAAAGTCCCCTGGCGTTTCGCGAAGGGAGCGCCGCACAAACACAGAAACACCGAAACGAAGATCAGGAGCTGTAGATTGGAGGGGGAAAACTCCGGCGGGGCGCTGCCGGTGTGGTCTCCATCCTCTCCATCGACTTCTCCACCGTCTCCATGATGAAGGGGGAGTAGTCCACCTCTGGACTATGGGTTTGTGGAAGTAACTTATGTATCTCTCCTCTCTTGAGCTTCACTAATTAGTACCGTATGAGCTGCTGAACATGATTACGGTCATATTTGTAATACCTATGTGGTGGATCTTTCTATGAGTTAATATATGTTTGAGATTGCAATGTTTGTTTCAGTTATGAGTATAGATGCATATTATGTACCCCGTTCTTGTCTACTTGTTATGATCAAGCATGTTTATGAGAGCGTGTGTGGGGGAACGTCTGCATTAGTTGGAGTAACGGGGAGTGGTGAGTGCGGTAAGCTGACAACTTAATATCGCGATCCACTTGGGTGTTTACCTTATTTTGTTACCTCACTAGGGATAAACAAAAATACCATGCTGCAAGGGTTGAGGGTGACCAAGCTTCTTCCTGTGACTAGATCCAGCATGTTCTTATTTTCACTTCATGTCATGAAACTTATTGCTATACTCTGAGTCATATTAATTACTGAGGTGTTATGATTTGGTTCGCATCTTGGTGGAGTATAAGAGAGACTAATAATCAAAAGGTCTCTATGTTAGGACGTGATGCCCATATATCTAAGTAACTTGTTATCAAACTTTGTGTTGCAATCTCATATGTTAACTCTGTGTGTGTTCCATTGTCTGCCACTTTATAAAGAAAGAGTGCATTTGTGAAACCATGAACCCCGGTCCATTTTTAATCATAAGAAACACCTTTCCAACACCATATACCACTTTTCTATTTTCAGCCATCATTAAATCCGAAAATACAAAAATACTTTTCATCTTGCATACATCATTAAAAAACCCAAAAATATCATTTACCATTGCATCCACCATCATTGCATATTTATTTCCTGTTTGCATTGCATAACTATCTTGATATCATTATTACACCTTGTGCTTGACAACCACAGGTGAGGTTGAGGACCAAAACATTTAATTTTGTTTTGTAGGTAACCAAAAGAAGGATAAGAAGATATATCTTCACTACTGATTCCCCGAGAGTTCGATATTAAACCCTCGAGTCACCCCTCGTGGGGAAAACAAGTCTTCCACTACTACACACTCTGCACTTGGAGTCTCAACCTAACCCATTTACTTTTGACGCAAGTAACTACGCACCGGAGATCAACAAAGTGTTTTCTGGCGTCGTAGATCAACCTCTTCAAGGGCCATCAGCCGGCTACCAGGCCGGTCCAGCTCCCTGGCCAAAATTCGCCCCAACGGCCATTTTTTCAGTGAACTATTTAAAGGGTTTTCCTTCCCCATTGTTTGACACATCTCTTGAGCAAGTTTTTCTCCCCTCTCTCCTCCATTGTTGATCTTTGGAAAAAGCTTGCCTTCCTCTCATTCCCTCCCATAATTCTTGCATATCTTTGAGGGAAATTGAGAGGAGATCTAGATCTACATATTCATCCAATCCATTCCTCCTCTAAGTGAGGGGAACCTAGTAGATCTTGATCTTGAAGTTCCATTTGTTGTGTTCTTCGTTGTTGTTCCTCTCTTCTCCCCCATAAGCATTAGTTGCTTGTGGTGGGATTCGAGAGTGAAGGATTTGAGCCTTGTGCTCTTGCCATTGCTTCGTTGCATCGGTTTGTGCTCTCCACGAGGATTCGTGGAAGTTGAAAGCTTGTGAACTTGTTACTCTTTGGTCTTTGGACCCTAGACGCCCGTGTGGTGGTTGAGACCCTTGTGTGGTCACTTGTAGCTGTTCGGGAGCCCCCAATCCCGTTGTGGGTTGTGCCCCGGATCGTTGTTGAAAGGCTCCGGATATCCGCCTCGAAGGATTCCGATAGTGGAAGATGAACCAAACCTTTGTGGTGCGGTTCATCGGAGAAGAAGGTGAAACCTTTGTGGTTGTTGAACCATTGTGTTGGTTCACACCTCTCCAACGAGACGTACTCCCCTAAAAAGGAGGAACTCGGGAATACATCCTCGTCTCTGCGTGCCTCGGTTATTTCTATACCCAAGCTCTTTACTTATGCACTTTACATTGTGATAGCCTTCGTGCTTGAAGTATTCTATTGCTATCACTTTGTTGCTTGTCTTGCTTAGCATAAGTTGTTGGTGCACATAGGTGAGCCTAGTTTATTTAGGTTGTTCTCTTGTTAATTTAAACACCTAGTTTTATTCCGCAATTAGCAAGCCTAAACCAGAAAAGTTTTAATCGCCTATTCACCCCCCTCTAGGCGACATCATTGTTCTTTCAGTCTCCATAGCAGGTGCACCAGGCGCCCTCCCACGGCGGACCTGGCGTAGAGACGGTACGGTGCGAGGGTCGACGGAGCCATCACCTATCCACAAGCGGCCATTCGCCTTGCCTTGCCCCGCAGGCACGACAGCCTTGACGTCAAGTGGACTGGTGAGAGGGTTAGCGTTCTCACCGTTGCGCTCCTTGAACTTCGCCGTGTACCCCGTGTTGATCCACATTGAGCCTGTCTCAGGATCCGGCTCATCCCTGGTACGCATCTTTGCCCAAACGGCGAAGGGCGAGGGGTCTACGCCGGTCTTCAATTTCTGCAAAGAGAGCACGAACATAGGTGAAAAGGAGACGATATTGCAAAAGAGAGCATGAACATATGTGGATTAAAGAATGCATTTGCTCACCTCCTTTTGTACGCATTGGGAGAGGCTGAGGCTGCCTTGGCTGTGTGTTCCACTTTTGTTGTGCGCCCGCATTGCCTTTCCCTTCTCGTGCACCTTGAGGTACGCCGGGCTAGTCCACCACGCTACCATCGCGAGGTGGCACGCTGTGTTGTTACCGACGTACGAAGGAGGCACCTACGTACACAGAACACATATATTAATGATATTACATGGCGGTCAACAAAATCGATAATATAGAAATGAATCTACCTGCAGGTACTGCCATGGATGCAGCAAGATGTCCCGGGCACGCTTCTTGTCCTGCGCAATCATCTTTTGGGCGTACCAATTGCGGACAGAGTTCACGTGAGCCTCATAGTGCATGTCCGTCACCATCTTAGAGGCCATCTCCAAAAGGACGTTCGTGCACTCCTCCTCGTCCTCCCGCGGTAGGAGAAGAAGTTCTACAAGCATGCACATAGGTAATATAGGGTCGAAGCCATTAGTGCAATCTCGAATTTATAAAATGATGAGAAATCAAACAAACTTACCCAAAAATTGTGGAGTGCCTTATGCGCCATGTTGTGGTACTTGCCCTCGGGATTCGCCTCGTAGCTGTAATGCTTGAAAGTCCAAGCTACACTCTCGCCACCCTTTGGGAGGGTGACAATCCCAGGGAAGAACGTCCTCACAACACATCCAAGGATGCTCGCGTAGGTACGCTGTCCCTTCACTTTAGGAGGCACATACTCAAACACCTACACAATGAAAAAACCAAAATTAGTATGGTTAGCGGGTCAAAACACAATGAAAAGCTAAAATTGAACATAAACTATAATAAGTACTTTTTCCCGGTGGGCACGAGAAGAGTGTGACTCCAGGCGTAAGGAAGATCGGGGAGTTTCGCGGCCCCCCGTTGATACGGCGGCTTGGTCTGTGGCAGAGGGATAGTCGGGTCAGTCTCAACCCACTCCTCCTCCGGCGGCTCCCACTGCAGCGTCGGGTCAAGCTCAAACTCCTGATCCCCAGGTCCCTCCTCGCCCCCTCCTCCTCCTCGCTGTCCTCCTCCTCGCTCTCCTCCAAATCCAGCGACTCGTCCTCAGAATCCGGCTCCGGCTCCTCCACGTACTCCACATCCTCCTCGTCGGACTCCTCGGCCGGGGGAGGACTAGGAGTCCTCTCTCTCCTCGTACTCACACGCAGTGCACTCCTCGCACGTGGAGGTGAGGGTGGAGGTGAAGGTAGCCGTGGTGCCGAACTCGTCCCACCAGGATTTTCTTCACGCTGCCCACCTTTTTTGCCAAGGCCTTCTTCAATTTGTTTCCCCCCATGTTTCCTGCATTGACAAAAAAATAGGTTTCATCAGTATACATGATCCAAAATTAAGGTAAATAGATGAAGCAACAATGAGTAAAGTAAAAATGAATACAATTAGATGAAGCAACAATTAGAATAAAACAAAATACATGGAGTAGCGACAATGAGTTCTCACAAAATAAGCTAGACTGACAATCACTATTACATAGAGTAGCATTGACCTATTACATATAAGCTAGACTGGCAATTACTAATACATGTGTCCTCATCGCTATCAGTAGCCTGTGTCGAGATCATTGGGACCAACTATTGGACCACCCGTGTCGTCATCACTGTCAGGGTCGCGACACCACCAACCATCCTCGGAACCTGGAGGTGGTCCCTGTGGCTCATCGACATAAAGTCCTGCGTGGAACCGCTCTAGCAAAGTCACATCGGCTTGGTTATGAACCTCCTCGACTTCATCATGCGCGGTGTCTTCCTCCATTCCCGTATCTTCGTCTTCTTCGCCGTATTCCATGTCATCATCGGTCGGCAAGTTGATAGTGAATTTCCCAGGGAGCCCTCCATCCTGATAAAACTCGCCGTCAGATGTTGAGGGGTCTAGGCGGCGGTAATCTTGACTATTAGGCAAAGGCGGCCTATTGTGCGGCAGTACCGTCATCACAACATCCCACCCCTGTAGACGCTTTTGATATGCTTTTGCTGTTTTCTTGCACGGGTACGGGAGATAGAATACTTGGAAGGCCTGGGTAGCCAAAATGTAGACGTCGTCTCCCGAATACTTGGAGCTTCGTTCAACTTCGACCAATCCAATTGTAGGATCCCGTCTAACCCGATGCGGGTCTAACCAATGGCATTTGAATACAACGGGATTTAGCCCTTTACCAAAACCATAATTCAACTCGTATATAGCCTCAACTCTTCCATAGTAATGGAGTTTATCTGAGCCTTCACATAACACCCCACTATTTATTGTCTTCCGGTTGGCCGGTTTGTTGTGTATTCATGGGTATGGAAGCGATATCCATTCACGTCATAAGCATGGAATGAGTTGACGGAATGGCTAAAGCCATGGGCAATGTTTCTAAGCTCTGGCTTCATCTCTTTGTCCTTTTTTGCCTACAAGTTTAGCACGAGAAGTTTAGAACGAGGAATGATCGATGAATGTCCACGGTACTAGAAAAGTTAGATAGAACAGTACCAAACCCGCGAACCAGCTAATGAAACCACCACCCTTGCCAAAACCACCACCCTTGTCAAAAAGATCCTTCGACTCTTTCGGGGTAGGGTCCCTTCTCAGCTTCCAGTTTTCACGAGTGAATCGTCTACGCCAATGAGAAAAGAGGAGTTAGCCACGAATATAGGAGTGAATGTTTGTGAAATACTAAATGGTGAAAGACTTACTTGATGTACGGCTTCACTTCCTCCATACTCATCAAGATATACGAGGAGATCATATCCCGCTCGAGCTTTTTCATGATGAACTTCTTCGTGCCACTTGATTTGCCACCGAGCCCTGTGAAGATGCTAAGCTTGGGTACATCTTCAGGGTTGGCTGCATTGTAGCGAACGACTGGATTGTGTTTGTGGGAATGTTGGCATCATAGTACCTTGTCGTGAAGTTTGACACCTCCTCGTTAAGGCATGCCTCGGCCATGGATGCCTCGATCTTGCATTTATTCCCGCAATTTCACGTAGCTTCTTCATTTTTCTCTCAGGCCCAAACTGCCAACGGGTCGACACAGGCCCCCCCAGTAAAGCCTCGTGCGCGAGATGCAAGATCATATGTTGCATCGGATTAAAAAACCCTGGCGGAAGTATCATCTCTAGCTTGCAAAGCAACTCGGGTGCCTGTTCATGCAGCTTCAACCACTTCACGATCTAACTCCCTTGCACAAATCTGGCGGAAGAAAAAGCTCAACTCCGCCAGTACTCGCCAAGTCTCCTCATCGACATAGCCTCGAATCATCACCGGCATTATGCGCTCAAGCCACACGTGGTAGTCATGACTCTTCAGCCCTCCTACTCGCTGCGTTTCCAGGTTCACACACCTCGCCCAGTTAGCTGCATACCCATCAGGGAAGTACAAACACTCCACGAGCCACTGTAATATTTCCCTTTTTTCCGCCCTTGTAGGGCAGAACCGAGCCTTTGGCTTAGACCACCTAGTGCCGTTGACTCCAGGAGGCTTCATATCAAGATTTGGCCTGTCACAAAGTTCTTCTTGGTCAATTCGAGCCTTGACGTTATCCTTCGTCTTCTCAGTCTCCATGATGCTGCTATAAAGAGCCTCGGCGATATTCTTTTCGGTGTGCATTACATCAATGTTGTGTGGAAGCTCGACATCCTCCATGTAAGGGAGCAGCTTCCAGAAGCACGGAATGTGAGTCCACTGGTGCGTCTCCCCATAACCCACGAAACCATTCCCATCGGGGTTAGGCACGAGAGCTTCTAGCTCAGCCTTGATTTCTCTTCCGGTCATCAGACGTGGTTTCGGAGCATGGATCTCGACTCCTTTCTTGAACCGCTTTACGTCACTCCTGTATCTATGATCCTGGTCAAGGAACTGTCGATGTTGATCAAAGCAGGAATACTTGCCTCCCTTCTTAAGCCAGAGAAAGTCATAGCCTGTCTGCACTGTGGGCAAGGCCACTTCCCATGTGTACACCAGCCGCAGAACAAAGCACGCGCTGGTAAGTCATGCAGGGATGTGTGGTACCAGACATACATATCGAAGTGATCATTTGTTGAGGCGTCATATGTTCGGACCCCGCGACCGTTCCAGCCAACAGCCAAGTCTTCAACCAGCGGTTCCAGGTACACGTTCATGTTCTTACCCGGGTATTTCGGTCCTGGGATTATCATCGACAATAACATGTTATGTGATCTCATGGACTCGCCGGGGGGGAGGTTCTGGGGTATGACAAACACGGGCCAACAGCTGTATGTTGCCGCCGACATGCCATACGGATTGAACCCATCGGTTGATATAGCAACAGCTACGCTCCTCGGGTCGCCCGCTTTCAGTGGATACTTCGCTACAAAGTTCTTCCATGCGTCACCATCCGACGGATGTATCATCTTGTCCGTGTATCTCTCCCCTAACGCGGCCCATCGCATCTGCTGGGCAGTGTCTTTGTTCATGTAAAGCCGCTGGATCCTCGGTATAAATGGAAGGTACCGGAGAATCTTTTGGGGAATCCCGGTCTGCCTCTTCTGTCCACCACCGAGGTCGACCTCGAAGTACCTAGAGGAATTGCAATGGATGCAATAATTTGTTCCAGCATGTTCTTTCCTGAATAGCATGCATCCCTTTGGACAGGCGTCTATCTTCTCATATGACATCTTAAGGTCACGGAGGAGTTTAGTCGCCTCGTAGAAGCTCTTCGCCAAGATGTGCCCTTTCGGTAGAAGGCTGCCAACGACGGCCAGAATATCATCGAAACCATCCCTGCATATCTTCCTCTGGCACTTCACGGCCATAAGGCGAGCGATGGCATCTAGAAGGGTAACATCTGTATGTTGATGAAGGGGTTTCTGCGAACCAAACATAGTCTCGTAGTACTTCTTCGTGTTTTCATCCGGCTGCTCACTTGTCTCCGCCTCCTGAGGTGTCTCCGCCTCTACATGAGGGCTTTCAGGCGCATTAGCATTAACAAAGTCGTCTAAGCAGTTGTTGAACCCAGTGTCAAATTCTGCCGCTGGCTGAATCTGACGCGGCTCGGTTCTAGGACGTTTTGCTAACTGTTCACCATGGAAATTCCAAACATGGTAGAACGGTGTGAACCCAAACTTGACCAGGTGCGTACTCACATCTACCTTCGACTGTCGCTTTCGGTTATCGCATTTTGAACAGGGGCAAAACACTTTCATGGGTCTGCTGTGATGTCAAACGCCTTGTTCACAAACTCCTCGGCCTTATCTCTCCATTCATCACTAAACTCCCACTGACTCTTTCTGCCAGCATACATCCACTCACGGTTCTCCATCCTTTAATCGGTACCAAAAAAGACATACACAATGCTTTCAGTTCAACATGTCATTGAATTTTAACAAAACCATTTTTACGGCATGCATCCACCTATCTCTCTAATGGGTAAAGGACCTAAACAACCCGCGGATCCGTAGACTGAGTACGTTCTCCCCGCTCTACCCGATCCGAGACAGAATTTCGACAGCACCTCCCCACTGCTCTCCCGATACACGTCTCGGCAAAAAGCTGAGAGAATGTGCATCCGGAAAACAATGGGGAGGCGCTGCCGAAATTCTATCTCGGATCGAGGTAGAGCAGGGAGAACGTACCCAATCCACGGACCCGCGGACTTCCCCGTAAATGCCGTAAGCGTTACGGCTGAAAATATGCAACTCTAACTCTATGTGCATATTTTTCCGCGTAACGCTTACGGATGGTTATAGACGCCTAGGTGACGCGACAGACTCGGTGATCTAGACCAAAATAAAACCCTAGGTACATTCAAGAGAGGCGACGAATTTCTTACCCACGAAGAGTGATCGACGGCGAAGAAGATCCTTGCCGCTCCTGCAAACCGCCCTCCGTCGACAGCCCCGCTCTCACCCTCCAACCATACTCTTGTATGATAAAATAAAAAGCTCATTTTTATGGTATTTGAAACTAATGCAGATATGCAAAATAATGCAGATATGCAAAAAATCACACACAAAGTAGAGGAAGTCACCTCGGAGCTGTATCCCGGCTGTGGGCTTAGAGGATGGGCGGAGGAGGCTGCAGCGGGCGTGGAGGAGGGAGGAGGCCGCGGCCGGCTTGGAGGCGTGGGGGCGGAGGACGCTGTGTTGGAGGCGGGCTTGGAGGCGGCCGGCGTGGAGGTCGGGGAGGAGGCCGGGGAGGTCGGGGAGGCCGGCGTGGAGGTCGGGGACGAGGTCGGGGAGGAGGCGGCGCTGCGGTGGAGGCCGGTGTCGAGGTTGGGGAGCGCCGCCGCCGAGCTCGATGCGGGCGCGGCAGGGGAGGCGCGGGGTGGGGGCGGCGCTGCGATGGAGGCGCGCGTGGGGGGCGGCGCTGCGGGGGAGGCGCGGGTGTCGGGGCGGCGCTGCGGCGGTGGGCCGGCGACGTTGTCGCGAGCTCGAGCAAGTTAGTGACAGTGAGTGTGCGTGTGTGAGCGGCCGGGCGTGTGCGTGCTGGTGAAGGGATAAGCCCTTTGCCGTGCTGCCCTTCTTTGCCATGTGCGCGTAAGCTGGGCGCACGGCAAAGCTATCCTTTGCCGTGCGCTTTTCGCTACACCCGCACGGCAAAGACACCCTTTGCCGTGTGCTATTATTTCTTTTTGTTTTTTCTTTCTATTTGTTTTTTCTTTTAATTGTTTTTCTTCTTTACTATTTTTGTGGACTGTTTATTAGTATTAGTTAATACATTAATTATCTATATATTGTTTTATGATAAATTATGGTTATGTTTTTTGTAAAACAAAGTACTACATACTATTTGCCCATCATATATATTGTAGTTAAATTTTATTTACTAAACTATGAAGTACGAATTGCGAGAGTAATTCCACGGTTTGACATGATCCTATGATCTAACCAAAGAAAAACAAACAGAAAACTCCACCGAGTTACCATCGTTCGGAGAAAGTATAGGGTGTAGAGACCGCGCGGGGAAGGGATAGACGACCTTGTTTAATTTCGGTGTAGGGTTTCGCCGTAGCGGGGGTCCGGAGCGTTGGAATCCCACCGAAACTTGCATGGGTCCCTAATATATGTATAAGAGTGTGTTGGTAGGTTGTGGGAACCAATATACAGCTCCGAGGTGCGACCCGCTTCACCGACCCCGCTCACTCCGTAGTAAGTTCTGACACTTGGAGGTGAAAACTTTTGTTTCGGGTGCCGGGCATGGAATCATGCGACGGACCACATGAAATCTTGGTTCCCCATGGTCCTATGTACCAACCTAACACAAGCAAGCAAAAAATTTCATGCGTCTACCCCCTCTCGACGCCGGTCAAAGGGGTATATCGACAGGTTGGACTTTTTTCCAGCGAGTGTAGGGTTTCGCCGTAGCGGGGATCCGTAGCGTCGGAATCCCACCAAAACTTGCATGGGTACCTAATATATGTATAAGAGTGTGTTGGTAGGTTGTGGGAACCAAGCTACAGCTCCGAGGTGCGACCCGCTTCACCGACCCCGCTCACTCCGTAGTAAGTTCTGACACTTAGAGGTGAAAACTCCCATTTCGGGTGCCGGGCATGGAATCATGCGACGGACCGCATGAAATGTTGGTTCCCCATGGTCCTATGTACCAACCTAACACAATCGAGCAAAAAGTTCATGCTTCTACCCCCTCTCGGTGCCGGTGAAAGAGGGATATCGACAGGTTGGACTTTTTTCCAGCGGGTGTAGGGTTTCGCCGTAGCGGGGGTCCGGAGCGTCGGAATCCCACCAAAACTTGCATGGGTCCCTAATATATGTATAAGAGTGTGTTAGTAGGTTGTGGGAACCAAGATACAGCTCCGAGGTGCGACCCGCTTCACCGACCCTGCTCACTCCGTAGTAAGTTCCGACACTTAGAGGTGAAAACTCCCGTTTCGGGTGCCGGGCATGGAATCATGCGACGGACCACATGAAATGTTGGTTCCCCATGGTTCTATGTACCAACCTAACACAATCAAGCAAAAAAGTTCATGCGTCTACCCCCTCTCGGCGCCGGTCAAAGGGGTATATCGACAGGTTGGACTTTTTTCCACCAGGTGTAGGGTTTCGCCGTAGCGGGGGTCCGGAGCATCAGAATCCCACGAAAACTTGCATGGGTCCCTAATATATGTATAAGAGTGTGTTGGTAGGTTGTGGGAACCAAGATACAGCTCCTAGGTGCGACCCCCTTCACCGACCCCGCTCACTTCGTAGTAAGTTCCGACACTTAGAGGTGAAAACTCCCGTTTCGGGTGCCGGGCATGGAATCATGCGACGGACCACATGAAATATTGGTTCCCCATGGTCCTATGTACCAACCTAACATAACCAAGCAAAAAAGTTCATGCGTCTACCCCTCTCGGCGCCGGTCAAAGGGGTATATCGACAGGTTGGACTTTTTTCCACCGGGTGTAGGGTTTCGCCGTAGCGGGGTCCGGAGAGTCGAAATCCCACGAAAACTTGCATGGGTCCCTAATATATGTATAAGAGTGTGTTGGTAGGTTGTGCGAACCAAGATACAGCTCCGAGGTGCGACCCCGCTCACTCCGTAGTAAGTTCCGACACTTAGAGGTGAAAACTCCCGTTTCGGGTGCCGGGCATGGAATCATGCGACGGACCACATGAAATGTTGGTTCCCCATGGTCCTATGTACCAACCTAACACAACCAAGCAAAAAAGTTCATGCGTCTACCCCCTCTCGGCGCCGGTCAAAGGGGTATATCGATAGGTTGGACTTTTTTTCCAGCGGGCGGGTGTAGGGTTTCGCCGTAGCGGGGGTCTGGAGCGTCGGAATCCCACCAAAACTTGCATGGGTCCCTAATATATGTATAAGAGTGTGTTGGTAGGTTGTGGGAACCAAGATACAGCTCCGAGGTGCGACCCCCTTCACCGACCCCGCTTACTCCGTAGTAAGTTCCGACACTTAGAGGTGAAAACTCCCGTTTCGGGTGCCGGGCATGGAATCATGTGTTAATATGTGCCCAAAGTTGGGTTGAGATGTTTATATGATCTAACCTAACATAATCAAGGAGGAAATCCTACCGAGCAACCCCTTTTCGACGCCCTGGGTCCGGGGTAGGCGACGCCTTGCACGTTCGGTACACTTTTTCGGGGTGTCGACGCATGCGGGCCGCACCGGAGTGTTCGTTTATATATATAGTATAAATAAATATAATTAAGTGAAGTAAATGAATATGCTAGAAGCCTTAACATAGAAAATAAACAAGGAAAGCATATCAAAACAAAAAAGAAGGTGATACATGCTTTGCCGTGTACCTGACAGGAAGGCACACGGCAAACCCTTTTTTTCCCGTGTGTTGTCCCTCAGGACGCGCGGCAAAGCATTAATTCAGAGCGCGGGAAATTGGCCGCCAAGACGGGGACAAAATTTGTCCAGTCTTTGCCGTGATTTCTTCTATCGTAACACGGCAAACACGTTTCCCGCCAATTTATTGGAAGCGAGGGAAAGTTGCGGATCCTGGTTGTCGCGGATCCCACTAATTTGCCGTGCTAGTGAGTTAAGGCTCATGGCAAAGATGTCTTTGCCGAGTATATATGGTGTGTTTGCCGAGCGTTATTCGTGCCATTTGCCGTGCATAAGTCTTTGCCGCGCGCCCTTTCTGTATTGTGCCGTGAGTAATTCATTGCCGTGATCCTTTCTTTGTCCATCACGGCAAACCCTTCCTTTGCCGTGTTCCGCGAAACGGGTGCACACGGCAAAGAGCTGCCTGCACGGGAAAGACACATTTTCCGGTAGTGGATGTTCTGTATGATGCATACTACTACACCGTACCGTATACGGTCGTCCCACTGAAACTTGTACTCTGGGTATCTGACCTTTTCAACCCAATAGTTTCACCATCAAACTAGAACTAAGACTCATCGCCAAAAAGAAATTAGAACTAAGACAGTCGTAGCAGCTGGTATTCTTTTGAGAATTATAGCAATTGATATGACATTTCTAATTAAATTATGACTATCTAGGATAGGACGCTACTCTACACGTACGTTTACTGGCAGACAACAACCACTGGCCGGGTGGAAAAAATCACTGGTAGAAAATCGTTTACTAGCGATCGAGTACATGTGGCAATTCACAAGTCTTGCAGATTTTGCACTTGGCATCGAATCTGCGTTTTTATGTGGCTATCAGCAAGCAGAAAGCAGACCACACAACATATGTGGTGAGCAATCTAAACAAAACAATATCAAGCAAGCAGCAAGCAGCAGCCATAGGCGAGTCGTGTTGGCGTTAGCAACGACCATCACATCTGATGGCAATAGTGGCCCTGGAATTCCTACCTACATTTACATTTTTATTGACACCATAGTTGACTAGTAGCTGGGGTCGCCTTTATATAGTCTACAAACAAAAAATAACCAACCCCCACACCAACAACAGACATACCAGCTTACTGGCGCAGCGCAACGATGAGCACGATACTCATCGCCATGTCTTTTGTGCTGATGTTCTCGGCAGCTGCACCGCAAGCATCAGCTACAGCCTCTGAAGCCACCGGAGGGATCTTGCAGATCCCTTCTAACGACTCCTTGTCTCACTGCATCCCAAGGTGCGGGGACGTCGACATCTCCTATCCCTTCGGTATAGGGTCCGGCTGCTTCCGTCAAGGCTTCGATCTCACCTGCGACAACTCCACCAAGCATCCCAAGCTCTATTTTGGCAGCAGCACTATACTGGTCACTCGAATTGACATGGAATACGGCGGAGTTACGACCCCTATAATCTTCAAACGTACAGCGAGGCCAGGTACAGATACGTACACCATGTCATGGGAGCCCCATGCTAGAGGTATTACTTTCTCTAGTGATAATACTTTGTTCGTAGCTGGTTGTGATATCGATGTCACCTTGTTCAAGTATGGTACGGGAGACATGGTTGGTTCTTGTATGAGTAGATGCGCCGGCGAGAAGGCACCAACTGGAGTGCCTTGTAATGGAATAGGCTGCTGCTTCATCCCGTTTCCAAGGCACATGCCAGGCTTTCGGGCAAAACTTGTCAGCACTAATACTACTGCAACACAATCAGATTGGTTGCACCCTGGCATCATGGCTTTCGTGAGTGATGATTATGAATACGAACGTAATACAACCGCTGTTTTCTCAAGTTGGACAGATGCAAGCAATATCAATGACGCGTACCTTAGTGTTACCATCAGGGACCAACCAAACTGTAAAAGTGCACAAAGGAACAACGCAAGCTATGCCTGTAGCAAAGGTAGCAGGTGCCAGAATACCTCGCCTGGTTACTGGTGTGACTGCAATGATGGAAGCAACCCTTACATTTTAGATGGATGCATGCCAGGTACTTTTTCTCAAAAATTCCCTTCTATTTAGCCTTCATCCTGTTGTTCTTACTTTTTGCATGTGTCTATCTACTGTCGAGCAGATTATAACCCCAAGCCCAAAGAACAGTGCCGCGCATCATGTGGACGCATGCCTATTCCCTTCCCATTTGGGCTCGAAGAAGGGTGTTTTGCAAACGAAAGATTTCGTCTTAATTGTACATCTCGTAATCTCACACTTTTTGGCAAAGAAGATGCACAATATCGTGTGACTGATGTATCCATGGAAGATGGGACTCTGACGGTTAGCAACATGGTGAGCGGAATTAATGTAAAAGAGGCAATAATAATCCGGGACGGCATTTATTCATATGAATTTTGGCCCCCTATGGAAGATCAATTTGATTTCTCTATGGAATACGACATTGTTATAAAGTGGGCGGTTGCCAGTTTAACTTGTCTAACAGCTATGCAAAAAGATACTATGTATGCATGCCGCAGTTCCCACAGCTATTGCCTAAACGTCACCCACGGGGAAGTATTTATGGGATATCGTTGCAAGTGTTCTTCCGGCTTTCAAGGAAATCCGTACGTCGAGGGTGGCTGCAAAGGTCTGATCCTTCTCATCACCCTTCATTGTGCACTTATGTTGCTCTCACTTGTACAAATATTTAGAAAATTTATGAAAACAACCCGCAAACCTAAGGCCTAGTTTGGTAGCATAGTTTCTTCAAAACCGTAGTAATCGAAAACCTCAGTTTTCCAATGCGTGGACAATTAATACTCTTGGTTTTTTTGTTTGTGGGGGACTACAAAAATACTTTGCATCCAAATGTACCCTAAAGGATTTTCAATTGATACATGGAGATCATATGAATTTAATCTGGCATTTTTAGCAGGTAGTAATACATTTGCCACCAATATATGACAAATGAGAGTTTTCTACAGATATAGATGAATGCACACTGTCAAACTCCTGCAATGGGACATGTCAAAATTTTCCTGGAGGCTACACATGCACAAGTTGCCCTCATAGAAAAGAGTTTGATCCAATAAAAAGGCGGTGCGTTACATCAGCAAAGCAACACAATCTTCTTTTGGGTAAGTCATAGCTAGCAAAATCTCCTGATTGCAATTACAATTAACCAAATGCGTAGTGAGTCAAAGACCGATGATTAATTGTAGGTATTGCAACTGGAACTGGCTGTGGCCTTGGCTCCATAATTATTGCAGTTTGTGTAGTTGTATTCGCCAACAAGTGGAAGAAAGGAATCCAGAAGAGAATCCGACGAGCACACTTCAAGAAAAATCAAGGTCTACTCTTGCAGCAGCTGATCTCAGATGAAAGCGCCACAAACAAGACAAAGATATTCTCCTTGGAGGAACTAGAGAAGGCAACCAACAACTTTGATGCCGCTCGTGTTCTTGGTCGTGGAGGACACGGTACAGTTTATAAAGGGATTCTATCTGACCAGCGAGTGGTGGCTATTAAAAAATCCAAAATTGTGGAGCAAACTGAGATAGACCAGTTTATCAATGAGGTTGCTATCTTGTCTCAAATCATTCATCGCAACGTGGTAAAGCTATTTGGTTGTTGCCTCGAATCTGAGGTGCCTTTGCTGGTGTACGAGTTCATATCTAATGGTACATTGCATGACCTTCTTCACATTGACGTTAGTGTCAAATGCTTGCTGTCATGGGATGATCGCATTAGGATTGCAGTAGAAGCAGCAGGGGCACTTGCTTATCTGCACTCGGCTGCCGCAATACCAATTTTTCATAGAGATGTGAAATCTGCTAACATACTATTGGATGGCAGCTTCGCTACAAAGGTTTCTGACTTTGGTGCTTCAAGGTCTCTTTCACTCGATGAGACTCATGTGGTGACTATTGTCCAAGGAACATTTGGTTACCTAGATCCAGAGTATTACCATACTGGGCAGCTAACTGAAAAGAGTGATGTGTATAGTTTTGGAGTAATACTTGTGGAACTTTTGACAAGAAAAAAACCAATTTTTATCAATGATCTAGGTGCAAAACAAAACTTGGCCCATTATTTCGTGGAAGGATTACAGGAGGGAGCTAACATGGAAATAATGGATCCTCAAGTTGTCAAAGAGGCAAACCCGGAAGAGATTGAGTATATTTCCTCACTTACAGAAGCATGCTTGAGACACAAAGGACGAGACAGACCTACTATGAAAGAAGTAGATATGAGATTGCAAGTCCTGAGAACTAAGAGGCTAAGAAAATGCAAAATTCTCCCAGCTAGTGATGAAGAGATTGAGCATTTTTTATGCCCAAAGGTTAGTAACTCTGATGCACAGATGAATGCGGTCAATGGTGGTAATTTAACATCTGAAGGCATCTCCCGTTGCTACACTCGAGAGCAAGAACTTTCATCCTCAGTCACTCTGTCACGCTAAGTATATATGTGTAATACCATACAATCGCTTCCTTCCTAGTATTCATCTGAATTACCATTTATTTTCTATGGAGTCGTATTATGTTAGTTCACTTTAGAAGAGAGTATGTCATGTAATTTCGCTTTCTGTATATTTGCAAATTTATTTGTAGCCCATGTCAATTGTGTTCAATTGTATTACAATTATTTGCGACGAATAATTTAAGGTACATCATTGTATTTAAGTTACGGTGGTGGAGAAAAACATATTTGTAGCGTTGTCAATAAATTTCATACGCTCCATTGCCGTTGGCTTACTTGGTAGAGGCTCCAATAGGATGTTACTTATGCCCAGCCAGACGGGTAGTTCACTGTATTTTTTATATTAACATCGTAAATGATTAGAAGTCAGAACAAAGAAGTAGTAGCCAAGGCAAAATGAGAGCAAAAGTAAGGGACTCTTATTTGATGTCTTTGACTCTTTAAATAACAAGTATGGATGGAAAAATGAGAGCAAAAGTAAGGGACTCTTGCATTTGATGCCTTTGGCTCTTTGCAGAACAAAGTATGGATGACGCAGTTAGCGTCATTTCATTCGCAAAAAATGCCAAAATCCAACATCCTGCATAGGGAACGGAACTGCAAAATTGTGCTTGCAAAAGTCTTTGAGAATGTCTATTCCGGTCTGTCGGATCTCGGATGTGGTCACCAAAGTCCGCGACAAAGCTCAGCCATGGATTCAAGCGCGGGTGTGAAGAAATTGCGCACCTTTATGTAATTCTGGCATTCTGCTATGAATAGAGGCTTTTATGCGGTTTTTTTCCTTCTTTTTTGGGGTGTTCACCTCTTGTACAGTTTTTCTCCCTGTTTTCCCGTGGGTTCTATCAAATGCAATGACGCACAAAGCTTTTGGACTTCTTTGTTATTTTTTTTCTAAGATCCTTTGTGTTTTTGTTCCTGGTGAGCTGTTACTCTAGTACTAGGTAAGAAGGCGCGTCGACACGCCGCGCCCGTGGAGCATGATCAACTAAAAAGGAAACAAACATTACTATAAAGAAGTTAACAAATATGTACCAATTTAAATATGCTGGCACATTAAAAATATTTCGGTGTAGTTTTGCTGCTCATTTTTGCTAGTTGTTTAACCAAATTATTTGTTTGAAATAATATTAACTTTTATATGCCCCAAAAGTAAAACTTCAGTACAGAGTAATATGTCCAAGTTGCCGAAGTTGGAAATATGTCATATTGAAAGGAAATAGATGGAGCGGACATTTTACCTGGGCTCGAGGCTTTACGAATGTGTGCATGAGCCAAGTAACCAATTGATCGATTCATATTAAAAATGCAGGTTTACATGGCGCATGTATTCTGTATGATGTTTGGTGGATTAAAATGTTGGTAGGAGAAGAAATACCTCGGAGTAAAAAAATCAAAATTTTAAACGTTCACGTTCGAAAGTTGTTTAGTTTTAGAACAGTTAGAATTCAAAGAACTAATTTATATTCTTAAGTTGTTCTTATTTTTAAAAAAATTTGGGAAGGTGTCCATATTTGAATTATTTTTATGTTTATTCAATGCTTAGATTTGGAAGGCATTCAAAATTTTAGAATGTTCAAATTTAAAATTTGATCATATGACATAAATAGTTAGTGTTTTTTTTTTCGTGTTGATATATTTTTCCATATTTTTCCGAGGGGTATAGAAGAAATACCGTGGTGTAAAAAATTTAAATTTGAGAATGTACATATTCAAAAGTTGTTCAGATTTAAAACAATTGAATTTTTTAATAAAAAATTACATTTGTAAATTGTTTAGGTTGGAAAATTTGTTAAAATTGGGAAGTTATTTATATTTAAATTCGTTCTACGTTTGTTAAATGTTTGAGTTTTGAATGCATTCAAAATTTTAAAATTTTCAAACTTGGACTTTGATCGTATGTTGTATTACTTGTTTGTTTTTTTACATATTTGTAAATTTGAACGTATGTTGTATTACTTGTTTGTTTTTTTACATATTTGTAAATTTGAAATAGTTTTGAAGTGATTGTTTTTCGCAGCATTTAGCATTTTCTGGAAATCATTAAAATAGGGTGGGCCCAACTGGTAGAAATTTAGTATTTTCTGAAATTGGTTTTAAAACAATTGATTTTTTTCTTTTAAAAAAATTGCAGTTATAAATTGTTTAGGTTGGAAAATTTGTTAAAATTTGGAAATTATTCATGTTTGAATTTGTTTTACCTTTGTTAAATGTTTGAATTTTAAATGCATTCAAAATTTTAAAATGTTTATTTTTTAATTTTGATCATACCATTGTTTTTCGCAGCATTTAGTATTTTCTGGAAATTGTTTAAATAGGGTGGGCTCGCCTGGCAGGAACTTATCAATTTATGAAATTGTTTTTAAAATAATTGAAATTGTTTTTAAAAAACAATTACAGTTATAAATTGTTTAGGTTGGAAAATTTGTTAAAATTTGGAAATTATTCATATTTGATTTCATTTTACGTTTATTAAATGTTTGAGTTTTGAATGCATTCAAAATTTTAAAATGTTTAAATTCGAATTTCGATCATATGTTGTATTATTCGTTTTTTTTTTTGTATATTTGTAAATTTGAAATAGACTTGAAGTAACATTTAGCATTTTCTGGAAATTATTTAAATAGGGTGGTTCCGCCAAAAAATTTAAACATTTTTTTTGTTGTCATAAATAGTTTTTTTTTAGTCATTTTTGAAAAAAAAATTCTATATTTTTACGATGATTATTTGCAAAAAAAAATTGTATCATCTTTATATGTAATTCGCAATTGTAATAAATTGTCGACATACTCGTTTCTAAGCTTGGAGAGTCTCCACTTTTCCTGATATAGTCACACATGTTTTTTAACATGAAGTTTAATTAGTTTTTATATGACGTAGAAAATGCTTCCTATTTAGATAAGGTCACACTTATAAGATCTTTTGCACTTATGCTGTTTTTTCTTTCATGGCTTAATGTAGATTTTGTCCTTACATGATCGTGTTCGTCGAAATCATTTTAATTGGAGTCCAAATGAGTAGCGTTTAGAGAAACTTCATATTACACAAAATAGGCAATTTAGTTATCCTATGTAAACATGATTCAAAGTTGTTTAAATATGCATGAATTTGATACAAACATGAAGATGCCATTTCTATGAACATTTTGGTGTATTACTTTTTTTTTTTGAAAGATTTAGTTATGAATTTTAAAAGTTTGATACAAATTTAGGCAATTTAGTTATCGTATGTAAACATGATTCAAAGTTGTTTAAATATGCATGAATTTGATTCAAACATGAAGATGACATTTTTATGAACATTTTGGTGTATTACTAATTTTTTTATTTAAAAAGAATTAGTTATGAATTTTGAAAGTTTGATACAAATTTGGAAATTTTGGAAAAGATCAAATTTCTGACAGTTGGACCCACTGGCAGGGATTTATTAATTTCCAAAATATGCATAGAAAATGTTATGTGTCTGACAGCTGGGCCCCGTGCTGGCGTCACTTGATGGCGTCAGCAATGGAGCTCTTGCTCTCCTCCGGCACGGGCACGGCGATTTGAGGCGAGAGAGGCAGCGCGTGGAGCTGAGAACGCATGGATCTGCAAGAAGAAGTGGAGGGAAGCAGAACGGGCGGCACGGCGGACCGTATGGTCGCCGGACTCGCCGGCGGCAAGCAAAGAGGCGGCGGCGGACGGCAAGCACGGCGAAGCTGATTCCACTGCGCACGCGGCGTTCCGGCACGACAGACTCGGCGAGGAAGGAGAGGGTGCGACGGCCGAGGTTTCTGCGTGTTTCGATTCGTGCGGGAAGGAGCAGTACGGCGGCGGTGGGCGTCGGCGGTGGCGGCAAGTTCGTGACGACGCGGGAGAGAGGAAAGAAGGAGAGGGAAGTGTGTCGGCATTTTTCCAGACAGGTCCTTAGGGTTTCCAAAAATTATAGTTTAGTCCTTCGCGGGGGGTTACCGGGAAGTGCGCGTCAAAAATCGTGCGAATCGGTAGGCTACCGGCTAGCAGCGAGCAACGTCGTCTGTGGTGCGCGTTAATTTTCGTGCAGACGCTGCGAAACTGGAAGCGACCGGTTGATCCGGGTGACGCCGCGCGCCAAAATTCGTGCGTGCATAGCACCGCGCTCGGTTGTTGACCAGATGCGGAAGATGTAGGCCGTCGATCATCGGATGGATAGACTGGAGCTACTGTAGCTAGCTATACAGTAGCTACAGTGACAGAAGCGCTGAGAGGCCGTTGACTTGTCCGCCCTTTATGTATAAAGGTTATGTTCCAGAGAGAGGCTGCGTGTGGCGGGAAAAGTAATGAGTGGACACATGGCACTAAAAAACAGAGCTTCCAAAACGAACTCGGCTGGTCCCTTCCCTTTGTACTTTTAGATTAGAAATTTATACTTTTAAAAATCTCAATTTTTAGAAATCTATTATATATTAAAAGTACACTAGTTAAATTCCCGTGCGTTGCCACGGGCTACTTTATATTGTCGCTTATGTCGCACTCAAATATAAAATACACAAAAATATGCAGAAGAAAAGCAAACTATTACTTTTTTTTTAATTTAATGTCACTTGTATAGAAATCAAACTCGTTTCTTGTTTCGATGTTTGAGTGTATAATCATTAGACATATTAAAATTAGAGATTTTATTCTAAAATAAATTGATTTTTAGTATTGTAGAAAATGTATCTTTGTTATCCACGAGCTGCAAACCTGTCGCTACAAGTACACAACGAACGTATAACGTATAAATAAACTGCTCATTGGAAAAAGAAGGAGATTGGATACGTTTAAAAATAGGAGTGTCTCTTTCTTCTTCTTGCCCTGTCGTCTCCGTGTCTCAAATTCCCCATTCCCCACTGTCGAGCTCCCATGTCATCACTCCTTCGCTCGCTCGCGGCGGCCGCCCCAAGTCAGGCGCTCGCGTCTCAAGCTGAGCGATCTGCTCTTCCACGCCTTCGGCCCTCCATAGCCATTGCTGACTTTGGGGATTTCGTCGACTCCTTGCAATAGCGCATCCGCCTCGACGCTTCCCCTGCTACTCCCCGCGCCGCTCATGTGCTCGAACGGCGCCTCTTTCCTTCCCCCGTGGGGAGACCATCCTCTGCTCCGGCAACCACCGGGTGGCTGCCCTGGCGTCCCAGTCCAGATTACAGTGTAAGACGTTGCAACTTATTGCTATTATAGTTTTTCTTATGAACTGCATGCAATTCCTGCAGTTTTTATTTATATTGTTTTGCTTTTTGTCCTTGCCTGTCATGAAGAAGAACATTTATATCCTTTGATTCTAAAATGGCACATGTTCTACCGTATTTTTTTCTTTCATCATATATTTCTCACGTGTAAACTGAATTTGCACATAGATGTTCATATAATAAAAAAGTTTAAATATGTTTACACCCATTACATTTTGGAAGATATAATGCCCTTACATCTCCAATAGCATATAGAAATCATACATAAATTGGAGATTTGCCCTTACATCTCCAATTTCCACACTTTTCTTTGCTGGTTTATTATTTGCCCCCTGGAATATGGTACCCACAACTAATGACCAAAATACCGATCATACATGTACTGGATCCATCGAGCTGCTATTCTCTGTTCGTCCCCATTTTTTCTTCTTGTAGCTCGAACATCAGAACAGAGCTCCCAGGCCGGCTCCAAGCAGAGGAACGAGCGGCGGCTACCCACACGGTGTGCCGGAGCTAGAGAAGGTCAATGGCTGGATTCCGGAGAGCACGGTGACATCTTCCCCGCGACGCTAGGTACGACCCTCTCTTGGGCAGCGGCAACCTGATAGCTAGGGTCATGAGACGCTCCGGCCGTCGGCGATTAGCTGGCTGGTGGCCACTCTCTTGTCATGTTTCGATTATTTTCTTGTCCCTGCTCCTTCTAGCTGTCCAAAGTTTTCGATTTGGATGCAGAGATGGTTTTTGGATGAAGCAGGAGGTGTGGCTGTACTGCGCTGCAAAGGCGCGAGCGGTGGGAGGCTAGCAGCTACCTGCAGGGGTGAGTTCCCGCGACCGGCCGTGCGCGGCAGCTCGGGCACTTGCCCCCGCGCCCGCCCTTGGCTCCGTATCCACCGTCTATCGGCCGCATCTGGCCGTGGCTGGTCGTTGGCGACCCGGTCCTGGCGGCTCTGTGGGTGTGCGCGGGCGCGCTGGTGAAGCGTGAGCGGTGGGTGCTCCTCAGCATCCCTGGTAGGTCGGGAACGCCGTGATTTGGCGTCCACCTCCTAGAGGGTGAGGCTAGGGCGCGCCACCTCCGCGACGGACCCCACGACGGCGACAGTAGCAATTAGCACGCCACGACCAAGTCCCTTCGTCTCTCAGCTCCGACCCCTCCCATCTGCCCCTCCCTCCGACCTCACCTCCAGCTTATTCCCTCCGTCTCCGGTCTCGGCGCAGGGGACAGGTTGGCGCTAGATCTCGTTTGGGGATGGGACAAGAAGAAAAGCCACATCAGAGAGTTGCCTGCGGCCTCGGCCATGGCGAATTGGGCGAGCTCTTCCTGAGGCCTCGGCCATGGTGACCTGGGCGAGCTCCTCCTGGCGGAGGAGGCGGCGCGCTGGCGGCCGAGCGGCGCTTCTCGGCGGTGCTTTTTTCTTTATTACGAACTGTTATGTTGATTTGGCGGTGGCATACTCGGTAATTAACCTATTAACACAAGGGCAGAATCGGAAAAGTGAAAAACGCACCAACACCTCCTCAAGCAATATTATATAGTAGAGATTAAGGGCTAACCAAAAATTAGAGAATTAACTAAAAAATCCCACATTAATCAGAAACATCTGGCCGTTTAATTGATCCACCGAGGAAACATAACCACACGATCTTGCTAATACAAATCTGGACATTAAAGTTAAAAAAAATTACCCACCTATGCCACGCGTAAGTATTTTCTACTCCTGCGCAGCCATATGCATCCCTAGCAACGTCAGCCGCCGGCAATAAGACTCCATCTTCGACCAGCAATCCGGCGCCTCCTGCGCAGCCATATGCATCCCTAGCAACGTCAGCCGCCGGCAATAAGACTCCATCTTCGACCAGCAATCCGGCGCCGGTGAAACGTCCACTTCCCCGCTGGCATACGGCCGGGCGCCGAAACTTCCGATCGACCGATTCTTCGACGGCGCATGCATCCCGATCGCGCATACGGCCGGGCGCCGAAACTTTGGATCGATCGGAGATGTTGCTGATCTGTTAACTTACAGAATCTTCTTTTTTTTTTTTTTTTTGCGGGAAAACAAGATATATTAGAACAAGGATCTTTGCAGATCAGCCCAGAACAAAGAAGATATTACAAACAAGTCCTGCTGGACCACGAACAGCAATGGCGGAAACAGAACATGCCGCCGGCGCGCCGCCGCCGCACTCCTCTTCTTGACTTGGATCAGGAGAGCCCCCAGGCGGACGGGAAGTCGACGATCCTCGAACTTCGAAAAGCCTCCATCCTGCAACGCCATCGTCGCCGTCTTGCACCAACACATCGTTGCCTTCGATTGATTGCATAACCGGAGCCGCCGCACCTCGGCCTCCGGCGCGGGGGAGCCCCGCCCAGTAGATCCGAAGACCCACAAGCAGGGACAGGACAAGCGGTTGACGGAGAAGCTCACCTGAGCTCCACCGACGAAGAAGGCGACCGCCGACCTGCAAAGCACCACCGACCGCGCCGCCATCTCCTCTGCGCCGCCGGCTGAGTACCTACATAGCTCTACACTATATACACGGCGGGATCCAGTGTTCCCCTACCCTCCCGTCGCCGGAGCGACCGCCGGAGGGCGAGGGAACCGCAGGAGTCGCCGCCGGCGAGGTGAGCACGCGGGTGGATTCAGAAAATCGCCTCTCGTACTGTAGCGGGGAGAGGTCGGGTCCAAGTTACTTCGCTGGCGCATGCATCCCGATCGATGTATACTCTCAACGAGATGTATATAAGTACCATGCAAGAGTGCAGACGCACACGGACTTGAGATCTAGGTGCAGCTGTGTTATGCTTGATGGATTGTCTGGTCTGTCGCCCAATTCTTTTTTCTCTCCACGTGCTTCCCTAGGATAAAATTAACAAGAGACCATGTGAAGGCAAGTATACACACTCCAAGCTAACAGGGCTGAAGGTCGGCAACTCGCAGGTGGCTCTTTGCCGGTCAACCGTGTGCACAGCGTCAGCAGCAACTTGCAGCGTACGCAGGTGCTTGATCGTCTCCCTCCGTAAGTGTTTCTGTTTCTTGCATGTACACATTTTATTTTCATGGTTTGCTTGAAAAAAAAAAAATCTAACTAAGCCAAGATTTATCTGTATATTCTAATTACTTTTGTAATTAGTAACATGAATATTTATCCTTTTAAGGCCTCGGACAGTATGGCATCTACACGGCTGAACGCGCTGACTACAAGAACTGGGGCATGGACAATCAAGGTCAAAGTTTTAAGGGTTTGGGACGCAATTAACTTATAGACCAATGACCATATTAGCACTGATTTGATTTTATCAGATAACAAGGTGGACTTAATGGATATGTCTATATATATATGGTTTAATGTCTACTTGATTCAAAGCTTGCTAATATCTTCTTTTAATGTCTAGGGTAATACGATCCATGCTTCAATTGGGAACAAGCTAGCCCACAAGTTTAAGCCACAAATTAAAGAGGACACCATCTACATATTCAAGTCCTTCAAAGTTTGGGAGTATGAAAATTTTAGACCTTTGAAGAACAATCTCAAAGTCAATTTCCTTTTGGATACAACAGCACAGGAAGTTGATGAAGACAAAATAAAAAGATTGGACTACTACTTCGAGTTTGTTGATAACGATACCTTAGAGAGTAGGGTAAATATTGATAAACAATGTTCAGGTATGTCCATATGATAGCGCAAGTTTGATCCAATTAGACTTATAAATATCTTCCTATGTAAATGTGATTGGTTTGCTTACCGTGAAGGAACCAATAAAGGAATTGCACAAAAACAAGGGGAAGTTCTAAGCGAAGATGTGGAGTACATAGAGAACTATTGAACTATCCTACAGTTTGCCTGAGCTTAACATAAGCAAGAACACGCCTTAGTGGAAATAGAGAAGCTCATGAGACAAGCTGGAAAGAACTTAGTGTATACCCTGGAATAGAGCTTCCAAATTATTCAGAGATAAAGGAACTTCGAAACAGACTGCTTGATGAAGAGATGAGCTACAACAAAGAGGAACAAAAACAAGAGCACTTGAGAATCTTTAGTAACCTTAACTCTGAACAGCTAAATGCATTTGATTCAATTATGGAATCAATCGACAAAAAATTGGGAAAACAAGTATTTGTGGATGGATGTGGTGGAACAGGTAAGACCTATCTGTGGAAGGTAATCACAACAAAACTGCGTTCTGAGAGCAAGATAGTACTAGAAGTAGCGTCATGTGGTATTGCAGGGCTCCTTCTACAGGGAGGTAGAACAGCTCACTTAAGGTTACACACTCCACTGATCCTTACAGATGAGTCAACATGTGACAAGGTACACAACTAGCAGAACTGTTAAAAAATATATCGCTAATACTATGGTATGAGGCTCCAAAGGCAAACAAGATATGTTTCAAGGCATTGAACGGAACTCTGCGGGATATATTAAGGCATAGTAAGGAGAAAAGCAGTGAGAGACCATTTGGTGGATTGATAGTGATTCTAGGAGGGCTTCGTCAGATACTTCCAATTCTACCAAATGGAAGAAGGCACACAATAGTAACTGCATCCATTAAATGGTCATATATGTGGAAACACTTCCATATATACTGAAGCTAACAAAGAACATGCAACTCAATAGCGTGATAAATGATGTAACAGAGAAACAAAAGAGTAGCAGACTTTGCAGATTGGATTCTCTGTATTGGCGATGGAACAAGTACATCAGCAGAAGGTGAGGAATTGATAAAATACCAAGTGAAAGACTACTGAAAAAAAGTAAATGATCTGAAAAAAAGGAAATGATCCAAAAAATGTATTTGTGGAGAGCATATGTCCAAAAAATGATAGTGTTCATCATTTTTACATACCTGCTCCCATACCCGTGCGTTTGAGAATTGTATAGTGATGCAAGTCACATAAAGCTATATGCATTTACATATTTCGACCTAATAAGATTGCCTTTCAGATAAACAAAAACCAGCTCAAGGAAAAATTGCTAAACCCAAACAGGAAACGATGGAGGAGTATGACCCTTAAATCTCAATAATACTGTAATAATGCAGGTAGGCAGTAAAAATGCATTTTAATGCTATGACTGTTTTTTACGGTATAATGCTATGACGGTAGAAATCATTGACTTTATGAAATAACTTGAAGAGAAACTAATGCTATGGAATGGAAAAAAAAAAAACAAGAGCAACGTATACAGAATACATTCCTGCACATGAAAGCTCACTGAACCTGGGAGCATCTTACGGAGTTGACACTGAGATTGAATCACGTCAACAAGATGATGGGAAGAAGAGACAAAAGGGCATCGCGTGACGGCACAAGAGGCTGTAGTCCTATTTCCGTTGCAGAATGAAAAGTAAAATGGAAATAGGCTTGTACCGATTTGTAGCAGCATCCTCGGCAATTCAGAACAACAAGAAGCAGCCGGGCCCCTATCTTCAGATAGACGCCCTGCAGGCCGCCGGGCATAATGCCCAGACTGCGACGCAGCATCGGGCTCAAGGTGCCTCACCCTCTTCAGCCCGGCTGTCCGCCATGATTGGCCAACAGCAGAACCTCATGCTCCTTTTCTAGGCTCCATTTGTAGGCGAAGGAGAATGGCGTCCATCTGATTTAGGCGAGATTTGGTGGGATTTAGATGCGATTTGGTGGATTCATGGGAGCGGATACGATTAGATTTGCAGATATGGAGCTAAAAAAAGAAGTGGAACACTGAGCAATGGGGAAAATGGGGACGAGTTTGACGGAATAGAGCTAGAAAATTAGACTATTCTTTATTTTCTACTAGACTTGGTCAAAAGGTAGACAATGCACCGGGAGACCGTCAAACGGATAAACTTCGGGAAAAAAAGAAAGTGAAATTCAAAATACCTAAAATGTATATTACGAAATCTTACAAATTTAATACCACATATATACCACATTAAAAGTAAATCAATTGTACAAGATCACTTGAGTAGTAAAATTAGTTAGAAAAAACAAACGAATTACAACTAATTTAAAATATTATAATAAAAAATTGTAAAGATATCACTTATCTTTATGCCGACTTTTTATAAAAAAAATTCCCTTTTATGGGTCATATAATAAATATTAAAAGACAGTCAAGGTGTTGCCCGCGCATGTCGCGGGCCACCATGCTAGTTACCAACAAAAATAGAAATTTCAGCTTTTAGAAATTCAACTTTCAGAAACTAGCCAAAATTTCAGAATATTTCAGCTTTCAAAATGTACAAAAAATCCTGAAATTTTAATTTTAAAATCTAAACTTTCAGAAATTACCAAAAATTAAGAAAATTCAATTTGCAACTTTCCAGAAATTTTTACAACTTCAACTAAAATCTTGAAAATCCAAAAAAAAAACCCACCAGGACTTGGCCGTCCCTACCTTAGACTGCGTTGTTTCTGCAAGCTCCTCTCGCGAGCCCAGCTCGTCGGCACTCTCTGCAGCACCCATGGCGGCGATGGCGCGCATACCCTTCCCAGCGCGCGGAGCAAAGGATCCCACCACAGATGTTGTCGGCAACCTAGCTGGCGACTCACGAGCACGGGTCGACCAGTAGTTGCAGACGGCACGACCTGTGCCTGGCTACCCCTCGCTATTAGCCGGGGAGAGAGAGTGCTCAGTGCAATAAGGTAGAGAGAAAGAAGCAATAAGGAAGACATTGAGATTTCTAAAACTTGGCAGAAATTTTTGTAATTTTCTCATGCACTGGTGGCATGAGACCCCGGTGTCGAGGTTTTGAGGACCGGCAATGTATTTGTAGGTTCGTATGAGGCCAAAGTCCCGATGGGTGAACACACGTAGACAAAAAGATATGAGCAGATTCAGGTCCCGAGAAAGATCGCCAGTAAAGACCCTACTCTTGTGGTGTGTGTGTATGAATTTGCGTTGGGTATTCTCAAGGAGGCAGAAGGATGAGTTCTAAGAAGTGAGTCGGAGAAGGCTATTTATAGTCAAAGGGGGAGCTGCCCCGCCAGCCTCATAGATACGGCATGACGGAGCTATAGTTCCCTAGCCCCCTTGACGGGACGGGGGAGTCCGCTGACATTATGCTTAAGGCGCTGCCTAATAGTCTGGTGCCGCCTAGTCGCATCATTGGCTCTGTGGCCGTGGTCAGGAGTGTTCTGTCATTTCGTCTTTGCGCGTCGTCCCGAGGCCGGAGCACGCCTGGTCTTGTCGCCGTACCATGGGACAGCTCGCCTGCTGCCTTGCTGACGTCCCTGATGGTGGTGATAACGAGGGAAACTCGAAGGTGTGAAAACACCCTGCGTGTCTTCATGGCGATATGGTAACCGCGACTTGGCCTCCACGTGTAGCCCGGAGGCGAAGCATCGTCCGGGAGGATTGCTTTAGTGCGCCTTGATCATGCTAGGCGACAAGACGTGAAGAGTCGGTGATAGGTCGCAGATAGGTTGCAGATCGTGGAGCGCATACGGTGGGTTATAAACCTTTCGCACGACCCTTTCTTCTCATGTTGCCTTCTTATTGCTAGTGCGCTTGTTTGCTTCTTCTTCTTCCATTGCCACGAGGAACCGTCCCTCCTTTGCTTCTAGGTCGCCTGCAGTGTCTGCCATGTCTGGGGAGGGGTCATATTCCAACACTAGTACATAACGACACATCGGATACCCCTCTATGGAAACGGCAGGCATTAGGCGACGGAGAATCACGCTTTCCGCACGGCCAGTGCGTACAAACCTGACCTGGGCCGTGGCTGGCCCGTCAACATAGGTCTTAATTCTGGCTCCGTTTCCGATATGTGCCTCTATAGCAACGGAGACTTTTGTGTGTCCGTGTGCAATGTGGACACGTTCCATCTTCGTCGAATTCGATGCGAGCGGAGTAACTGCTATGGCGTAATGGCGTAGTGGCGTAGTGGCGCCGCGGCACCGCCCACTACTCCTTAAAAACCCACGATCTCCCTGCTATCTCAGTACGCCACTTCGCCGCAGCCATGGATACTCCTAGCAACTCCTCGGGCGTTCGCCGCAGCAGTTTCCCGCTTTCGCTGAATTGGAACCGCGTCGTCGTGCCGGAGGCCGTCGCGCAGAGGCACTGGCAATATAGGAGGCCAGTGCCCTGGTCAAATGTTAGCCTCCCCGCTGGCTGGCGCATCAACCACAGGAGGGTGCCTATGCCGCCGGAAGAGGACGCGGGATCCTCGGGCGCCCGCGACCGTAGCCGCTCGCCGCGGCAGAGAGACGCTCGTCCGCAGTCGCCTGGATGGAACAGCGTCATCGTCGGACAGGCCGTCGCGGAGCGGCACTGGCAATATAGGAGGCCAGTGCCATGGTCAAAGGTTCGGCTACCCGGTGGCTGGCACCTCAACCGCGCGTCGGTGCCTATGCCGCCGGAAAGAGTTGAGCTGCTTCAGAGCCGCCGGCTCCTCCTCCCGCCGGAGCTGCGCGACGATCCTGCCTACGACGACGACGAGATGTGGGAGGGGCGCACGGGCGGCGATGACATCGTCGGCGAGGAGCCGCGCGACGACACGGACGACTACGCGGCTCTCCTCGCATACGAGCAGGAGAAGGCGGAGGCCGAGGAGTAGTTATAGTTATTTATTTTTATGTTCTTCAACTTCAATACTAGTAGAGATCAGTATAAGCCCAGAGTGTCAGTGAAAAAATCAAAGGAAACGGTTGTTTATACCCTCCGTTTCCGATGTTCTACTTTGCTATAAATGCGCCCTTCGCACAACCCTAAACTCTATCGCTCACTCTCAGCCTCACTCTCAAAGTGTGGCGGCGCCTCCACGCAGCACCAGATCTTAGCTCCACCGTGGCGGTGCGCATCTCCCTCCCTCCGACCGTGGCGGCGCGCATCTCCCTCCCTCCGACCGTGGCGGCGCGCATCTTCCTCTCCTCCGACCGTGGCGGCGCGCATCTCCCTCCCTCCGACCGTGGCGGCGCGCATCTTCTTCTCCTCCGACCGTGTCGGCGCGCATCTTCCTCTCCTCCGACCGTGGCAACGCGTACCCGTTCTTTGCTCCACCCGGGCAGATCTCGTCGCCTGATCTGTAGCTGGAGGGCGCATGGCGTGTCGATCCGAGGACGACGAGGACGACTACGTACTCCCGCCGCCAGATCCAAAGGTTATACATCTATTTGTGACCGGCCGTCGTGCCGACGAACTAGGGTTGTTGTCATTGTTCTGCTTAGGTTTTCTTCCATAGGACACTCATGAACAGAACTAGAACTAGGGTTGTAATACATCCGAGGACGATGAGGACGACTACGTAGTGTCGCTCGAAAAGAACTTAACTAGCACAAATCGGTAGTGTATGAAACTCATGGCTGACTTATCTCCTTTGCAAAACAGATGTACATTTCGGTGACACTGTATAAAAAGCCGAGTCCTTAGACAAGGTGCGCTTGTCGTCCGGCATAATTGTTGGTACACAACAACTATGCAATGGATTTGTAAGTTTGTTATTCTGTCTTATGCATCCTTTTGTGTTGTATGTCCTTTATGCTAGATGTATAGTGAGCTAACATGGAGTCATATATTCTCTCTTTGCATTTCAGTGACCACTTTACAAAAGAGGCACCTTCAGTACATCAGCACTCGCTTATTGCACTATGTGCAGAGCATGGTGCTGATCCGTTTAGCTCATTTAAATGAGCTAAATACAAGGTCGGGGACAAAGCGGCGAGTTGATTATATTTTGGCGACACCGTCCAAGAAGAAGATTGAATTCATGAACTCTAACAGCAAGTCATGAAGATAAATTAAGTTGGAAATGACAAGGATAAGTTTAGAGAGGCATGACATAGATAGATTTAGCTAGACATGTCAATGATAGATTTAGAGAGGCATGACAATGAAGATAAGTAATTGGTTGTCTTGTTATGCAATGTATCGGTGACATTTGTTATACCTTATGAATGAATTTGTTAGCATTTTTGTGCTTCTGCTGTGAAATTTTAAATGTCCAGTGCCAAATCTATTCCTGCTCTAGGCTTATGAAGAAACCTCAATGCAAACGAGCAGAAACAGAATCTCCGTTTCTGATGTCCAGAAACATCGGCAACGGAGACTGGATGGCAACCGTAGCCAAAATCAAGCCTCATCGGTGACGGTTTTTCTTGTCCGTTGCCGATGAGAGCCTTCACATCAGTGACAGGGTCGGGGACACGGACCCTTTTTCCGTTTTCGATGGGCTTTTTGGCCCGTTTCCGATGTGTCGTTCTGTACTAGTGCAAGCACGTGGTCCCAGCCCAGGAGGACCACCATGAGGCGGTGGTGGATGTGGATGTTCTGGAGGATCTTCCCCCGGTCCCCACTGGTGTAGAGCCAGTGGCCATGGCAGCCGAGGAAGATGTCGATGAGGAGGAGGTTGTCAATCCTTGGCAGGCCTCCATGGTTTAGACCCGCAAACTGGAGGGCCTGGTGACCCTTGGTGTGTGCCACTACAGGAGGCGGTGGAGGCATGCCGACCCCGGTGCTCTCTTTCCTGCTCCACGTCCCAAGGAGCGCGTCGTCTTCTCCCCGTTTTTCGAATGAGGATTCTCCATGCCAGCACACCCTTCATTTGCGCGTTGCTAGCCTTCTATGCCCTGGAGCTGCTCAACTTGAACCCCAATGGTGTGCTTCAAGTCACGACTTTCATTATCCTCTGCGAGTGCTATCTGGGGGTCCGTCCCCGCTTCAACTTGTGGAAGTCTTTCATCTACGTCAAGCCGCAGCCGAAAGTTGAGTCCCAGGGGTTGTGGGCAGCGCCAGGATCTAGCTTCGTAGTGGCTGCTGTCCCCACTATCCCGCATTTCCCGTTCGTGATTCGAATCACGGCCGGCATGGGTTTTACGTCCAAAAATTAAGGGGCTCTCTTTCCTGCTCCACGTCCCGAGTCCTCGCGAGTCGTGGCTTAAGGGGCCCCACGCGGAAGAGGAGGAAGACGTGGCTTCTCTTCGCCTGGAAGTCACTCGTCTGATGAGTGAGGGGTGATATGTCCCAAACGTATATACTTTTCCAAACACTTTTGCTATTGTTTTGCCCTCTAATTTGCATGATTTGAATGGAACTAACACGGACTAACGCTATTTTCAGCAGAATTACCCTTGGTATCTATTTTTGTGCAGAATTAAAGTTTTCGGAAAAATTCCGAGAAAATTCCAGAAAATGTTTTAGGCGAAAAGACCCATGCACAGAGCCAGAAGGGCAGCCGGAGAGGAGCCACCAGGTGGCCACACGGGTGCTAGCCGCGGGCCCACCTCTGGTCGTGGCCCATACCAATGTGCCCACCTGGGTGGCCTCCACGTGACCCCCTTCGGACTATTTATTCCTCCCGACGCAAAAAAACCCTATATCCAGAGACTTTTCATTTTCGTGATACGGAGCCGCCGCCATCCTCTGTTCTCCTTCGGAGGGCTTTCCGGCCTCCAGAGAGGGAAGATCGTCGCCATCGTCATCACCAACGCATCTCCATCAAGCCATCATGTTTCCCCATCCATGTGTGAGTAATCCCCTGCTGTTGGCACATGGGATGGACGGGATTATATGAGATTTCTCACGTAATAGATGTTAGAATTGTTAGGGCTTGATGCATAGTATCCATTATGTTCGTGAATTGTTGTTGCTATGACTTTGCTATGCCTAATGCTTGCCACTAGGCGCCGAGTGCCATGATTTCAGATCTGAACTCTTTATGTTATCATGAATATAATTGTTGTTTTGGATCATATCTGCAAGTTGTATGCACCTGTTAATTGTTCGGAACCGGAGACCTCAAGGTGATAGGTTGGGTATCAAAGGGGAAGACTTTAACTTGAGGATTACATGTGTTTTTTGAGTGTTAATGCTTTGCTCCGGTGCTTTGTGAAATGAGTACCTTAATTATCATAAGTTCCTTTATTGGCCCCGCTGAAACGGGAGGGTAGGACAAAAGATGTTGTGCAAGTTCTTATTGCAAGCACGTACAACTATATTTGGAATGCATGCCTACGTATGATTGATGAACTGGATGCTTTATTTGTTTATCTTTGCCCTGTGTTATAACTATTACATGTGTGGTTTTATCCATGCAATGCCCATTTATCCATCCCATGCCTATGGTGTTTCCAACTCTGGTGTTTCCTATAATCATTTTCGTTGCTACTGTTATTAGTGCTACTGTTAACTACTGCTATCAAACTACCGCTACCATCATATTATTGTTGCTACTAATAAATTCTGTCAAGCAAGTACTTCTCCAGGTATGGTTGAATTGACAACTCAGTTGCTAAGGCCTATAAGTGTTATTTGGCTCCCCTTGTGTCGAATCAATAAATTTGGGTTGAACTTTGGTGGTAAAGACGTCGATTCTGGTAGTGCATGTTTTAGTATGGTAAGATAGAATGAACATGGCTTGCACTTTAGTGGTAGTATTGCAGTGGAGGCTTTGATTCAACTTGATGCAAAATTTCCGCTTCTCCTCTGTTTCTATTTTATCTGTACTTGTAGTTCATGCATGATTTCGAACATTCTCATACTCCTTTCTATCTAGATGTTCTGTATGATGCATACTACTACACCGTACCGTATACGGTCGTCCCACTGAAACTTGTACTTTGGGTATCTGACATTTTCAACCCAATAGTTTCACCATCAAACTAGAACTAAGACTCATCACCAAAAAAACAAAAATAGAACTAAGACAGTCATAGCAGCTGGTATTCTTTTGAGAATTATAGCAAATGATATGACATTTCTAATTAAATTATGACTAGCTGAATGCCCGTGCGTTGCTACGGTCCGTAAATATAAGATGCACGTAAATATTTATTTTTGTAGAAAAAAGTCACATATTTTTGCCATGAGTAAAACCTCCGTTAAACATTGCTATTTAAAATCCGCAGAGCGTAATATGTTACAAATCAGTTCCGGTAGGTTAATTGTCGGCGATCATGGTGCATCCCTATGGTTCTTACTTGTATTATTTTTTGAAAAGTTTAGTTTAAACCCCACAAAAGTTTTCCATTTTTTTAAATGTTTGCCCTTTTTCTTTCCCCCAAAACCCCTCCTTGGTCGGGGAGGAAGAGGAGAGGCCGGTTTCATATGATATTTTCTTTCAAGAATATTCAACAATATTCAATCAAGTTTCATACAACATTTCATAAATAAGTTTTTTCAAGGACAATATTCATACAAGCTCTACACAGGTTTCTTCCCATAATCATAAATAATTCATATAATATTTTTGAAGATTATCAAATCCGCTATGTTTCATCAGGATGACAACAGATTCTCAAAGGAGTCAAAACCATCTCATGAACAGAAAAAACCAAACAATAATCAGGAAAAAAACCCAACATATTATCTCCAGCGATAGCTTTAAGGACAACATCTGCATTGACTGGTTGACAGCACATCTGGTTAGATTACCTCTCCATAATAGCTGATGTTCTCTTTATGATAGAAAAAAATACACATTTAAGGAAGAAAAGATGCAAGTGCAAGCTAAATACTGAACACGAGCTAAGAACAAGCCTTTAGAAAGAAGAACAGGAAGGGTTTGGGAGATGATTCGCCAACATACCTTCCGAAGCTCTCAGTGCAGCAGCTATATCTGTTGTAAGAAGTGGATTTCCTATACCAGCAAGAATTTCACCAAAGATAATAACCCTTCGTTTTTCGAGATGTCGTATGATTCTGCAACCTCTTGCATCATTAGTGCAGTTTGGACTCGTGTGTCCACACTCCACACCAATCTTTTCCGGTGATGCTTGGAGCAATACTGCACTCATCACAGCTGCCATCATTCTGAATAGCATAGAAGGAAAGTTAGGATCCACAAGAAAACTTCAATGCGAGCCTGATGCTTAGCATGAAGACTCATGTGTTCTAGATAAATATGTAAAAATGAGAAAAAGAATAAGCAATATGAAAATTGAGCTCCATTGGTCGTTATTAAGCGGTAGGAATTCAAAGATGTGAATGCTTAATTGACTACTGAATCACGCAAACACGAACCAAAGCTACCAATTCTCATGCACTAAAACAATATGATAGGGGTTGAAATGAAGAAGATAAAAAATGAACTTTTCTGCATTTGCCATTGTCTACATTAGTTTCCGAAGATATGCAGAAAATCAACGCGGAGCTTAGCTTACCATGCATGTATTATTAAAGCTCTTAACTGTAAAAGATAATCATACCACCTTTATACTCTAGAAGACAATTTTCCGAACGACACCAGCTTTTTTATTTTATTCATATTTATTCCCACAACCTTAATTTGGCAACTCCCCCTAAGTAGAATATAGTGGAGCTCATTAATAACAGGTCACACAAATGAACTCGATCTTGTACATAAAATTTCTAACAAATTTTGGTTTTCTTCTATGCTCTCCACAAAACTGAACTGCACAGCCTATCAGTAACCATTACTAATGTATTTTGCCGATCTGAGAAACATCCAATTGCTTAATAACCACATTGAGGATGGACTCATGAATGAGCAGGGATGCAAAGTTACAAACTTCCAAACTACGGTGTACCATATGTGCCAATTTGTATCCATCAATGCAAATATATTCATGCCAAGAAGGAAATCTAGCACGACAAAACAACAATTTGAATATTGAGCAGAAAAAATAGGCATAACAGTCTTAAAAGATGAAATACAATGACTTTCACCAAGAAAATACACAAGAGCCAAACTCTATCTTATATTGCATTCGGCGCTTGAAGTAAGCATTGACCACCAGTGATAGAAAAACCCATCAGCGAAGGATACTACAAAGTTCAGCAAAGAAATCAACCACACGAAGAACATAGCTTTTCATGACCTGCATACACAGTTCAATCGTGCGTTGCAACGGGATAACACAATTGTCAACCTTGTAAGAGAGGGAGCAATACATAAAAACAATTCCTGCTTTTCCAATACAAATCCACCCTGATTACCTAGAATTCTAGCACGCAAGTGTGGTAACAAAGAATCAAAGCAATATTTGCTAGTAATATCTAAAACTGAAGAAATCAGGGTTTCAAAATTTTCAAGCAAAAATATGCTAATCCTATATTGTAAAATGTTGGCATCACATGTAGAGTTTTGATATTTGGAACTGCATATGACAATAAGAAAATAAACAGGGATGAATTAACTCAAATAATTTGACAAAATCGTCTTCATTGTGGTTCAAATGAGAGAAAGAAAATGGAAAGCTTTTAAGCAAAAATTGCTAGTCAACAACCATTTCAGAGCTTTCAGTTTTGTAAAGTACAGTAATTCATTTTGCTCTGTGTTCATCTAAAGTCGAATTGACATAAAATTTCTAGTCAACAACCATTTCAGAGCCTGTAGTCTAGGTTTAGTTTTGGTCTGTTTCGTCGTCGGCGTTATGCCGTTTTAGTGCTGTTTAATGGAGCTTGTGTGCAGCTTCCGGAACTTGTCGGCGTCGTCTTTCAGCTCGGTTCCATGGAGGAGGTGGGCAGGAGGTGGTGAATCTGGCGTCAACACTTTCAATAAGCGCATGGTGGAGGCTATGGCCGGTGCAGATGCTGTTGGGTGGTGAATTCTTAGCCCCTCGCGTCGCCCTTTCGCCTATATATTCCCTTTGACCTAAAAACGACGAAGGCGGAGCTATTTTTCCGAGTTTCGATACAGAGAGCTGCCGCCATACGAAATACTAGTTCGGGGTTCTGGAGGTCCTATTCTGGCACCCTGCCAGGACGGGGAATCCACCTCCGGAGTCATCTTCATCGACCTTGCTGTTCCTAATGGTGATGTGTGTGTAGTCCTCCTTGGGGCTGAGGGCTTGTACCAGTAGCTATGTGTTTATCTCTCTCATATGATGTTTCCCCCCTCTATTCCTTTATGTATTGGATATGATTTTGCTCACTTGATTGATGTCTAGTATAATTTCCGGAGGCCCGTTGGGGACTCTATGGATTATAGATTAGAACGACAATGATCATGAGATTGTTCTTTGTCGGATTGAATAATGGAACCATGAGATTACTTGATGCATGTTTAGTATAATTTCCTTAGTACCAAGGTGATAGTGTGGGTACCATATGGATATATTAGAAAAACATTATCCATGAGGTGTTTGTTTAGTATGATCTTTGGATGGCTGTCCATAGATTAGAAAGACGAATTTTAAGGTGTGCTTTTGTAGCCCTACGCATGTCTCATACTGTTTTGATCCATAAGAAGAGTGAACTCGGAGTAACCATTACCATGCATGCTTTTTGAGGGATATCATATGTTTAATTATGTTAATGTTGTTGAGAGTTGCCACTAGTGAAAATATGAACCCTAGGCCTCACTACAAGGATTCCGGTATATTGGAACGAAATTTATTGCTACAGTAGAAATTTGTTGCAATATATCATAATATTACAACAAATTAACTTGTGTGGTAATAGGGGGTGGGTGCTGCCACAATTTTATCGTGTGGCGATAAGTAATTAGTTTGTTGCAATAAATGGTACTTATTGCAACAAAAGTTTAACTCGTGGCAGTAGTTTGAATATATTGCCACAAGTTTGTTACATTGCCATAAGTAAATCTTTCGTTGCAGTAGGTAGTAAATATTACAACAAATATATATGTGTGGTAATATTTTGCACATGTTGCCACGATATTTTGTTGTTGCCAAATACGATTGATATCGCAACAATGTTGGGAGGCCCCACATGTCAGACCAGATTTAATTATTTGTTATACTTTGACATATTGACTAATGGGACCAAGACGTCAGCATGATATGTTTTTTCTTTTATTTAACAAAAAGAAATCTCGAATATTCTAGTGGCAATGACTTTTCTGACCGCATCGAAATTGAGTCCGAATTTTCCAACCAAAGTCTGAAATATTTTAGGCCTTGTTTACTTCTAGTGTATTTTAGGAGATTAGAGAGGATTATCCCGGATCCCGGAAAATCCCCGCTAGTTTGTTTACTTCTTGTGTATTTCAGGGAATTAGAGGGGATAATCCCTAGATATCCCCACCAACCACCTCATTTTTGCCTAGATTGAAAACTCTAGTCAATGCTAGTGTATTTTTGGGATGGGTATTTGTGGAGATTTGTGAGGATTGGGTGAACACCAAATCCCCTCCTATCCCCACTCCTACCGTCCCCTTGGAGTAAACAAAGCCTTAGCGGGCGAAGCGGGTTCGCGGGAAAGAATATTAGTTTCCCGCGACTAGGAACCACGAACCCACGATACCTAATTACATACGACATCTTAAACTAATCCTGATTAAATCTTCTTTCGTTGACCTTTTTCTCCGTCGTCACGGCGTCAGTGCGGAAGATCCAAGAACGAATCTAGGTAAATACTCCACTACTCCCGCGTCTTTGCTCATAGTTGTTTAATCATATTCGTTGGCCTTCGACCTCCAAGTGCGGCGGCGGCGGAAGGTCTTTTCTCGCCTGTGCCCTCGCCGGCGGGGGTAGATTTTTCTGGCCTGAGCGCTCGCCGCGGCGGATGGTCTTTTCTCGCCTGCGTGCTCGCCGGCGGTGGAAGGTCTTTTCTCGCCTGGGCGCTCGCCGGCGGCGGAAGATTTTGTTTGGCCTGAGCGCTGCCGGCGGCGGAAGATCTTTTCTCCCTACTTAGTACTTACCCATAATCTCTATTTCAATGTCCCCCCCACCACTGCGCCCATCCTCCTGATCTAATTCTAATTCTTTTTTGTTTTGGTTTTGCGAATTGATCCAACCCTAATCCAACGTGTTAGTCCAATTTCGGTGCATGATGACAAGTTGCTGCTGCATCCGTACTTCTGGAGACGATAAGTGCTTGCCTATGCCTGTCATGATCTGCGCGCTTTACTCGTGGGTAAATGATGACGATGATGGTCTCGGTGGGGTTGATGTTTTGACGCTGTTCTTGTTATTTATTCTTTGTGCAATCTGACCGTTGAGAAAAACATAAAGCATATTGGTTTGGGCTAGTTAACATCGTTGGACATAATCTGTGTTGTTTGTACCTAGAAGAAATAGCCACCAATTGCATGTAGTTCAACACTTAGATCCGAGCTAGAAGAAATATGCTTGACATGCTTTTGTCTGCACAAACAATACCTTGAAGAAACAATACCTATTATCACCGATTTAAGCATATTGTTAACAAGGCCAGTTGGCGAAGCTGGGATGTAAGTGTTGGATAATAATCGGTCAGTTAGGTATTGTTTGTACCTAGAAGAAATAGCTGCAATATCAATACTGTGTCAAGGGCTGATGCTTTTGTGCGTGCCAGTAGTACAAGACGCCAAGTCCAGGTCATGTCTATGCCCTGGTTTCTGTTGTCCTGTGACTGATTTCATCGCAATTGTCATTCTATTGTCATGCAGGAACCCTGGAGTTCGGTTCTGAGGAGAAAAAACAGTTCTGTTTGTAAACGCTGAGCAGCTATTTTTCAAGACAGGTTACATGCTATACAATCCCACGCTGCTTATATTTTATATACTTTATGTTGATTGTTCTAGTTATTAATGGACAAATCTTATGAAATTTCCGTGCTCTTCTAATATTGCTCGATCATATACTCCGAATATATATGCTTTTGTAGTATATAACAATTTATCTGGTCTAGTGTGCATTAAAATTCCGATGCACCATCCATATAGTTTCCGTATCAATTTTGCTTGTTATTTTTGTGGTTTTTTCTCCAGTGCTGTAGCTTCGTAGCGTGGATGATGTACTGATCCTGATCCCACCCTACACAATCTATTAATTCAATTGTCCAGGGTGTTCTAGAAACAAATGTTCAAGTGACTTATCCAAGTCTCGGCTTTCAGACCATGAATAAATCGCTCAACCTAAGCATGGCCGCTGTTCTTGCTCTTCTCTAATATGGATTCATCTAGTTTGTATCAGTGTTTTAAATAGCCGGCTATACAAAATAGCCCCAACCCTAAAAATGAGGCTAAATCGGGGCTATAGCCGGCTATAGCCGGAAATCAGCCGGTGTTTCATTTAGCCCCAAGATTCTCAAAAGGCTATAGCCGGGCTCCGGCTATAGCCGGCTATTTAAAACTATGGTTTGTATCAATCTCAACACCGAACCCTGCAATCCAACTGATCTAGTGAGCGTTTGTTCTGCTAATCGGTAATTTTTTGTGTGGTGATATTTTACCATAACGTATCCAACAAACTGTCACGCAGGCACCTTGGAATTCAGTTGTGAGGAGAAAAAGGAGTTTTATTTGCAAAGGCTGAGCATCAAACTTTTCTGTACAGGTTCCAAACTCTTCATTTTCTTTTTATATACTTCTGTGCTATATAAAATGTTTGACATACTTTCTTGTAGGAATAAACTTAGGGCAGTGTTGTGAAGAAAGTGAAATGTTTTACATGCAAACATTGAGCAGCACATCTCCTAATTAGGTAATCTTCAATCATATATACTCTCTCTTTCCTATGTCAAAATCACATCATATAGTTGACATATCAAATTTGCTTGTTATTATTGTGGTTGGCCCTATGTGCGGCACCAGCTCTTTGGCTATATCACTTTGTTATTGTAATTTGCGGAAATTATATCTGAACTACTATTTTTATGTTTGATTCTTTTCAAGCCAGATAGATAAATTTGCTCTTTCAAATATCAACCTAGATGGCGAGAGATAGGGGTTGGATGGATAGGGATAGGGATTCTGTAGAGTGGCAAACTGGCATGAAGGAGTTCCTGGATTTTGCTTTTTACGGTGCTGATGAAAACGCCACTGTCCCATGCCCATGTAGAAAATGTCTCAATATTTGTCCCAAAAAGAGGAGGGGCATTCACCTTGACTTGCTACACCATGGTATGGATCCAAGTTATACTCGTTGGATATACCATGGTGAAGAATCTGATGAGGGAAGCGTGTCCGGAGATCTGCTAACGAAGAGGCTGGAAATGATGATTCTGCTGTACGTGATATGGTCGATGCACTTATTAGGGGCAGCAACGTAGGAAGTAACGCAAGTCATGAGGAGGAGGTTGCTGATGCTAATCATGGAGATGCTTCGGGCAATGGTGGACGCAACCAGGAGCCAAATCCATGTGCCAAGGCCTTATTTAATTTGTTAAAGGATGCCGAAAAAGAGTTGTACCCTGGCTGCAAGGAGGTCACGAAGTTGTCTTTCATTGTGAAGCTCTACCAAATCAAGTGCTTGTGTGGGTTGAGCAATAAAGCATGCGATTTATTATTGCAGCTCTTCTCAGAGGTGCTTCCAAAGGGCCACTGCATTCCTAATACTTTAGCAAAAGTACAGAAGGTTATCCGAGATCTTGGGCTGGACTACCAAAAGATACATGCATGTGTTAATGATTGTGTGTTATTCTACAAGGAGTATGCCGACTTGGATAAATGTCCAATCTGTGATGCGTCTCGATGTAGAACTACTCCATGTAATGACCCAGATGAGGCAACGAGCCGGTGCCTCATAAAGTTCTTCGGTACTTCCCCCTTACTCCACGTCTGCAAAGGTTATTTATGACTGAAGCTACCTCATCATATATGAAATGGCATAAAGAGGGTCGTGTAGATGATAAAAAAATGAGGCATCCTGCTGACTCTTTGGCATGGAAGCATGTTGATAAGCTGTATCCTGGTCCCTTCGGAAAAGATGCTCGCAATGTTAGGCTTGGGCTTGCTTCCGATGGGTTTAATCCATTTGGTCTGATGAGTGTATCACACACTACTTGGCCAGTGATCCTTATTCCATATAACTTGCCGCCTTGGTTGTGTATGAAACAACCATATTGGATAATGTCAATGATAATTCCTGGACAAAAGTCCGCAGGAAATAACATTGACGTTTACTTGCAGCCTTTGATAGATGAACTGAAGGAGTTATGGACCAATGGCGCTGATACATATGATGCCGCAGAGAAGCGAAATTTCGAGATGTATGCATGTCTCCTGTGGACGATTAATGACTTCCCAGCATATGCAATGCTATGTGGTTGGAGCACAAAAGGCAAGTTAGCATGCCCTTATTGCCATAGATATACATATTTTTTATGGTTGAAATTTGGTCGCAAGCATTGCTATGTGGTTGGAGCACAAAATGCAAGACATTCATGTTATTTAGGATTTCAATTTGGCAGTTGTGCGTATTTTCTCATGGTGTATATGAGCTAGCTTGTCTTCTTTCATGATTTGGATGTTTTTACAAAACTGAAATGCGATCTGATATATTGTAACCTGTGAGAAGTAACATCTAATTTTGTACTTACAGATTTGAGAGATTAACTAGACAAGGGCTCAACCATGACTTCAAGGCGATATCCTGCATATCGGAATCGAGCCAGTGTGCAGCAACAACACGGCATCAATTTTTTTTTGTTTTGCAATAGCTCTACTTTAATTAATAGTCAACATTTACATGCAGGCCAGGATGCATCCACTCATATGAATGGTACACAGGACATGGATGCTTTAGAAATGTCCTTCAATGGTACATGATATAAATACTTTTATTTTACTTTTTCAATGATGCACAACGGAAATACTTCTATTCTATTTTATAAATGGTACACAACATATAATTATTTAACTAATTGGATTTTATTAATGAGACAACTTGTTTAGTCTAATCAATGTTTCTTTTTGTAACACTATGGCTTGTTTTTGTTTTTCCATGCATCTCACGAAATATTTTTTTCCTGTAGTGCAAAAAGGCTCTGTAGTGTTAACCAGGGTCGAAAGTATAACCGCATTTAAAAACCAGCACCATGGACAAGGCAGATCTGGTAAATTGTTTATTTCCGTTATTCCAAAAAAAACTATTGACTAGCGGAAATTACTGCTATCACTTTTATGTTTGATCTCTCAAATTATTAAATGTTATGTAGGCACACGAGGACAATCTGACACTACCCTAGACATATCTCAACATGCCAATGATATGTGTGCACTAGATAATTGGCCATCTCATGCCCGCCGCAACCGTGTGCATATATAGAATGGTAGCAGTTTTGATGCTATTTGTGTCTTGTTTTCTTATTCACTAAGATGATTACTTCACGCATGCTTTGATCTGTAGAATCTGATGGACAGAGAAAGAGCGGTCGGGGTGTTCTTAAAGGTTTAAACGTATCGAAGAAGCGCTTTGCGAATGGATCTTCAAAGCTTAATGTTGAACTAGGGATATTGGCGCGGCAGATGCCGCGGCCCGTGTGGTGAAATTTGATTTTAAAAACATTCGCACTTGAATGATGTCTAGATTTAAATGTGTTAAAAATTTTTTTTTTGGGAAAAGCTTGCAGTTATGAGTTGTTTAAATTTTAGAATTTGTTAAAATTGGGAAGTTTTTTTTTAAATTATTTCTTATGTTTACTGAATGTTTGGTTTTGAAAGGCATTCGAAAATTAAATTCTTGTATTTTAATTTTGGGCATATGACATCAAAAGGCGCTGTTTATTCTTGTAGTCCTTTTTTTCCCGTATTTGGAAATAACGCGGTGTCAAGAATTTTAATTTCGAAATGGTCACGTTGGAAAGTTTTTCGGATTCGAATCTATTGGAATTTAAAAATATTGTGTGTTGGCAAGTTTGTCAGGAATTTGAAGATTTGAAATTTTAATTTTGGTCATATGACATAAATAGGCAGTGTTTCATTTTGTGGTAATTTTTTTTTTTGATCATTCTGATATATTTTGCGTGGAATTATTGATTTTATTTTTTTGTGGTTTTTATTTCAGTTAGAAAGAAAGTTGTAAAATTCAAATACTGTGTAAAATTTAAGTTTTCAAATAATTTTGGAAAGTTATTTGAAATGGCTTTTTGTTAAAATGTTTTTGCAGAAGGTTCATAATGAATATAAAAAGGTTTAATTAGTTCTTGTAAGTAAAATTATTTACAGTTGTTTAATCATGCATGGAAATTATTTACAGTTGTTTAATCATGCATGGAAATGTGTTAGTTGTAAAGGTTACATTTTTCTGCAAATTTTGGTATACCACTTGTATTTTTCTGAGTTACGGATTAAAAGATATGATTTTCTCAATTTCCAGCATTTTCTGTAATTATTTTAAAAATATGGGAGGTCTGACAGGCGGGCCCGCGGTGACGTCACCGCGTGATGTCACCCGCCGGCGATGGACGCGGCCGCGGCCGCTCTGCCGCGCTCGCGCAGGCGTGCTCGCGCGCCGGGCCAACATCGTGCGGATCCGCGATAGGGCGTCGAGGGGAACCGGAGGGGCGGCGCTGGGGACCATATGGTCGCCGGAGGAGCTCCGGCGACGCTCCCAGGCGGCGGCGGACGGCGGCGACCAAGGCGACGAACCAGGGCACGGGGAGGATGAGGAGAAGGTCCTACGGGACCGGCGGCTGACCACGAAGTCGATGGGAGGGTCGGGGAAGCCGGAGGAGGTCGGGGCAGCGCGAATCGGGCGTGGCGAGGCGGCGGCCGGCCACGGGGAAGACGACCCCGCACGGCGAGCTCGGGGCATCCCGTCACGCGCTACTTGGCGAGGAGGTAGAGGAGATTGAGTCGGTCGTTCTGGTGCTCGTCGATTCGTCTGGAGCGGCGTGGGACGGCGGCGAGTCGTGTCGGCGGCGGCGGCGCCACCGCGGGCGGGAGAGAGAGGAAGAGGAGATGGGGTTGTGCTGGCGTTTTTGCACGCAGGCCCCTATGGTTTCCTAGATTTGCAAAATGGTCCTTAGCGGGCATTTTTTTGCAAAAATGCTGTGCGGGGCGACGTGTCGGCTGGCGATTGGTAGAAACTCGCTTGCTACAGTAGGGCGACGTGGACGCGGGAGAGGCGGCGATTTCTTCCTACTTTTATATATAGAGGCATTCTCAGATAGGTTGGGCGGTTCAACCGGAATGAATTATCGCTCATTTGTAGACGACGTGGTAGTCTTTATGAAAAGAAAGATGCCACTCATTGGAGTGAGGAAGTAGTCAGACATTCACCCTTCTATTCATCGACTCATAGTTGCAGATGTGCTTGTGCGTATTAGCTTTCTCATGTCTTCATTTTCCATCTAGTGTAAATATTGCAGTACTCACTAAATGGATGGTTTTCAGGAAAGATGGGAGCTGGAAGATACAAGCGACAAAGAGGACAAAATTCTTAGAATTGCTAAAGAGCGTTATAGAGGTTGGCGGTCAACTCTTCACTCTACTTATAAGGCATACAATACGGATCTTGCTCGAATGGCTAATGTGCCAGAGGAATTGCAACCAGAAGAGTGGGAATGGCTGGTTGAATACTTTGGCACTGATTCTAAGTTTCAGGTTTTCTTTAGGTTCATTTATTTGTGTCATTTGTACTTACTTCAAATGGTTTGGTCTAACTTGTCTATGCATGATCAGGAAATCAGCCAAAAGAACTCAAATAACCGCAAAAAACAGAAGGGAAAACACAGAGTTGGCTCAAAATCTTACTCCCAACTAAGTTTTGAGAAGGTACGAGTACGGCTAAATGTTGCTGCTTTATTGGAAAATATATGTCTATGGTTTCAGTGTCTCATCTTTATACTACTTTTAGAGAGATTTGGAAACTGGAGAAGAGCCAGATTCTATAGCTCTTTGGGAATTGACCCACACAAGGAATGGAATATGGTCTAACAAAGAATCTCAGGATGTTTATGTGTGTAATATACCTTTCTTAAAACACAGATTTGTCTTCACTATGTAGTGGTCTGTTTATTTGAGTTTCAGGTTTTTAGATGCAACTGTAATTAAACTTTGTTCTGTAGGACAAAGCACGTGAGAAGGTACTCCAGAAAGAAGCCGAAACTGAAGGTCTAGTTTCAACTGAAGAGAGGAACACTATTTTCCAGAGCACCTATAAAACAACTTTGGGTTGCAAATCATCACAGCCTCGTGGGTACGGGTACATGGCCAAACCTCCTAGTGCTGCTGAACGGTTTCGTTCCCAGCTTGAAGAGCAAGCTCGTGCTACAACAGATTTCCAAAAGCACAATCTTCAGCTCAATGACCAGGTTACAGAATTACAAGATCAGCTACAAGCTGAGCGTGCAAGCACACAAGTAAAATTAGATTTTGAGCATGCTGAAAGAGAAAGACTTGAGGAGAGGTTAAAAGAAGAGCGTGAAGAAAGGGAAAGACTTCTAGAAGAGGAGCGAAGATCGAGACAACAAGAACTACATGCACTTCAGCAATCTTTCATGGAAAAATTTACAGAAATGACAAAAATGGTGGGAACCGACAGGCATTTACGCAACAGGTAATCGAAGTCATTTTTTTTGTTAAATTGTGACTTTATTAATTTGGGATGCATGTTCACATTATACTTCTTTGCAGATCGCTCCTTGAAGGACTGGTAAAGAAAATGCCAATCCAAATGTGTCCAGGTCACTTTTTCAGACCCCAAATACCACTGCAGCTCTGGGTACAAAAAATGTGATTCCTAAATACCAGCTTGCTGAAGCTACTAAATTAAACTCACGTGTGTTTCGAGCTTTGGTTAAGTGTCAGCCTTCCATTGCTCAATAAATCAACTCTTTTATTATCTTGCATCCTGAATATATCTAGAAAAAATTGAATTCCTTTTGCTATAGCTTCGACCGCTTCTAGCCTATATACTTAAGGAATTATCTTGAGTCTCGTTTTTACACATGAATGTAGAAAATAAGATGTTTTCCACATTTTTCCTAGATCTTCTGCTCCTCCAAAATTGAACTATATCGTCTAATTTCTTGCCTGGTTGCCTCTCTCAGTTATTGTTTCGTTGGAGCCAACTCAATTCCATGGTTATCCTGTTAAACAGTGCAACTCTGTATTGTTTTTAATTAATGTTGTTAGCAGATGATTAAGCTCAGGTCGTTGTTCAATATTACCCAAAAGAAAGGTGTATTTCCTATCATATGAACAGCCAATCGGTCACAATATTCTGCTGCCAACCTTTAAGTGAAAATGTGATGTACTTGTAGATGTTGTATGATGCATACTATATATATATATATGAACCGTGCGAGATATGGCATCAAATTATTGTAGGTTCCCATTTTTTATATTTTTCTGAATTAAAGTCCGAGGACTAAGTGTTTGAATAGAAATCGGTACTGGGGCCTCATTCAAAGCCGAAGCCAAGCTCACTTGGCCTATGTGGACTGGCTTCTTCCATTTTTCTTGCTGGTAGTGTGCAATGAGCTAACTAGTTCAGGTTACAGGAAAAAACCTCTGGTTTTTTTCCTATTATTATAAAATCTACACCGTAGGGGTTTCCCCTACGGTAACGGCGTCAAAAAAAAGTTCAGGTTACAGGGACAAAAAGAATAACTCTACTTTCATTTTCTGTTAATTGCTTTGTATTCCTTTGTTTACATGTTCTCATTGCTGGAGTTATAACACCATAGTTATTCACGTTTAGAAGAGCTAACAAAGTATTCTGCTTTGTGCCTCGCAGGATGGAAATAAAGGCACGAAGTGAAAGCAAACGGAGCCTAGTCTTGGCACTTTGGATAGTCGATTTCAAATTGAATCAAAGTTGTGTTTTCTTACAATGGATGTTTTTATCTACTCCCTCCGATCCATATTAGTGGACATAGCTTTGTCTAAATTCATATGTATCTAGTTAAGTATTTAGACTAGATACATGTGTATCTAGACAAAGTTGTGCCCACTAATATGGATCGGAGGTAGTAGTATATTTAAGCATATTTGTTATTCAAGATATTCCTAGAAAGTTATGACTTATGTACATTTGAATATTTGCAACCTAAATTATTTAATATATGTATGGTTTCCTGCACGTATTCATTCTTACCAGTGTGATATATTTTGTACATATAGTTGTGTATAACAATTTAATTGTACGGCATGCATGTTTGTACATAATTGAATTGGTTGCAATAAGTTCTTGCCACAAAAAGGACTCATTGCCTTAGTCTAACGCCATGAGATATATTTTTGTTGTAATAATTTGATGCCACATATTAACTTTCGCTGCGAAAACCCTGTGGCCACGACCAACATTCTCGTTGCGAAATCATATTGCCGCAAACCAACTTTTGTTGCCATACCTACTAATTACAACGAAGTGATTTTTGTTGCATTAGGATAGCACCACAAAATGCTGTTCTGTTGCGGTAGGTTAATACCACAAACATGTGGTCGTTGCATTAGGATATCGCCACACTTTCCTATTTCATTGCAACAGGTTCTCGCCACAGTTTTGAGTCTCGTTGCATAAAGCTACCGCAACGATAAGAATTGTGGCAACATGTACAATTCGCTACGGGGAAAAATGTGGCATCACAGCCGGAAACTGTTGCAATATATGCATTTATTGCAACAAAAAAAAATTATGGCGATAATTTTTTACCATGCCTATTATTGCAACGGCTTGCGACGAAAGCGATTTCGTTGCAAAAAGTACCTATTGCAACAAATTCAGTCTTATCGCAACGATTTATTTTTGTTGCAATACACCCGAATCCTTGTAGTGGCCTTCTTTCCAAGCATTGAAACACTGTTTACTTTCATTTTTGCTACTTGATAACAAATACTTGCTTTTACCATCCATATTACCGGTCTATAATCATCTTTTCGCCGAATTAGTGCACCTATACAAGTACCAAGTGTATTAGGTGTGTTGGGGGCACAAGAGACTTCTTGTATCTTATTGCTGGGTTGTTTGAGAGGGATACTTTTCAACCTACACCTCCTGTGGTTCGATAAACCTTGGGTCATCCACTTAAGAAAAATTTGCTATTGTCCTCCAAACCTCTGCACTTGGAGGCCCAACAGAGTCTACAAGAATAGAATCGCGTGTAGTAGACATCAAGCGGCTCCTAGCCAAACATGCCGACTCCCGGATACTAGTAAGTAAAGCCTTTCCCAATGCGACGTTCCGTTTAGTCCTTTTGCCTCGCGATATCATGTTAAGTCGCAGGTGAGCCAGGCGTCATCCCGTGCGGCTTAACCTTTTCTTCTCGCTCCGTGATATGAGACTCAACTCGACTAACACCTTAGTCGTTCTGAGTCGAACATCACATGTTCCGAGTCGCGCATGGCCACGCTTTCCGAGTCGTATAACACGAGAGGGCCCAGAGAATGTCTCTCCGTTAGGAGGGGCAAATTTCGTCTTAGTGATCCGCCTCACGCAAATTGGTTAAAAGACGACCCAAGCACTGCCTTTATGACTGCTAGTTACGGTCAGCGGTTGACGGACTCTTAAGTCGGCTAATCCTCAACTAGGATGACACGAACACTTCAGGTCTAAGGATTACATTATACGAGTCGATTCATATGACGGCTTACTCATGCCGACTCGTTCCTTGGGTCAGTCCAACCGGCTTAACTCTTTAGAACAACTTGTGTAAGTCGGATCGGCATCTCCATGCCCTATTGATGCGTCCATTTCATATAGTGTATTCACTTTATTACTACATAGATGTAGGGATTTCTGCATTTTATCGCGCCAGCGCGCACTTTTATGTCTATGTACGCAGGAAGTCATAATAATGAAGAGTAATTCTATATATGGTATTTTCACCATGTATGGAATGAAATATGCTTATTGGGAGCATTTAATGCCTTCCTTGTGGAAAAACAATTCGCTGGAAATAAGAAGGCAAAGAAAACGCGGCATCCGACCGTACCGCCCAACCGTACCACCCACCAAAAGGACCGCCTCGTCAAGTACTTTAACCCCGTGGTCTCGGATTTCGTAGAGGACGAACACAACAGCCGCCACCAGAAAAACAGTCACGAAAACCTAGCCTCCGAAAGGGATCCGGAGGGGGAATCAGCAGGAGGCTTCCACCATCTTCACCGCTGCGATCCGGAAGGCCAAGGCATCCATCTCCATCATCATTAGCACCATCTCCTTCATCACCATCACCGAATCTCTCATCCATCTCGTTGTAATTCCAAAACTTGTAGTTGTGGATTTGCACTAGTATTTGTACCACTGTTCATCGTACCTTCATACCATTATTATGGTGATGCCTTGTGTTTTCATGTGTGAGTAGTTTCATAGTTCTTGGGAAGATGGGGAAACCCTAGCATAATTATTTACAAGATGAGATAAAGTCATATGGTTTAATACCGTTTGCCATGTAGTAATAGTCTACCTTTGTATATTGTGCGAACGTCGACTGCACAATATTTGCCTTCGGGACGGAAGTAGGCTGTTCGTGTCAGTACAAGGATTGTGTGGTAATCATACCTCATACAAACATGGAGGAAGGGTTGAGATACTTCCTACAGTGAGGTGCCATCTGTTCTTGGACTGGCATGGGAGTAACGGAGAGCCACAAAACTTACCCCACAGTCCACGGGTTATATCCCTTAATTGCTAGTGGCTCGGGCCGGTAACACGGGTTCTTACCGAGCCTGGCAGTGGTTGTGCGGGGCGTGTATGCCTGATAGACTCAGGGTGCACCTTTATACAGGACTCCGCCCCTACATGAACAATTCAATATTAAACGTTATAAACTATCTCCGCTCTAAAGAACATGCTAGGGTGGAACCAACACTTCCTTGTTATGAGAATGCTTTTAACCTTATTGCAGTTTCCATAATCATCACCGCTTGCTTGTTCGTTCACTGTTCACATTGCTCTCCCGTTCTGATAATCACAAACAACACAACAAGACCTTTTTCCACACACTTGCTTGCTTGGAATCAGACTAACTTGCAGGTACAATTCTTTGATAACCAAAGGAGAAACCTAAGACCATTTCCTTCAGCTCTCTGTGGTTCGACAAACTCTTATTTTGAAACTAGCTACAACAAACTGTGCACTTGCAGACATCAACCTATTTTCTGGCGCCGTTGCCGGGGAGCTAAGCGTTTTTGGTCTTTTGTTTTTCATTGCTTATTTTATTATTGTGCTAAGTTGTCTACAGGTTCTTAGCCGGCACCATGGAGGAGTCCTTTACTCACCGGTATAGGCTGCTCCAAATCAAGAACATACCCGGACCACCTATTGATGCTTTCATGCTAGTGAGCCAAAGGGTAAACAAAGAGGGGCTAAAATTAACCCACTACTCCTTGATATGCTGCGCACTAAGCAGTTTAAGGGAGACGATATGGAGGATCCGTATGCTCATGTTGAATTCCTAATGATATATGCGGGACTTTAAGAGTCAATGCTTTTACTGATGAAGAGATGAAACTGAAACTTTTTATTCATACTTTATGTGATGCATCTCTTACTTGGCTTAAAACCTATCCCACAGGACATTTTAATAGTTGGGAAAAATTATGTACCGCGTTTTTCTCTCGTTTTTATCCAGAAAGGAAATCTTATGGAGCGAGACGCATGATTACCAACTTCAAGAACATACCTGGAGAGAGTCTTATCAAAGGATATCTCAGGTTTTGTGGTCTTCTTGACCATTGTCCTCACCATGATTTACCCCCATGGTTAGTTTTGCATACTTTTTCTGGAGGACTTAGCAAGGAGAACACAACTGAATTAGACGCTGCATCTAATGGTTCTTTTATGCATTATACTGCCACTCAAGCTTGGGAATTACTGGATAGGATCCGTATTAATAAAGAATCTTGGAAGCTTGATCTGGGTAGTGATGGTGGAACCGAAGTAGAATATGACTGCATTAAAAACTTTAGTGAATCAGGAAAAGTAGAAAGGCTCAGTAAGAATTTTTCTCTTAATATTGATATCATTTTGCAGGTTGTAAAAAGGTATACTGAGTACCTAATGGTTCCTAAAAAAGATTTCATTAGATTTGAAAAAGAAACTAAAATTGCTTCTGTTGAGAAATTTCTTGCAACAAATCCATTACGGGTGGAAGCTAAACCTCCTTATGAAGAACAAGTACCTTTCCCTGAAGCTAAAAGAAAGCATGAAATGAGATATGAAGCAAAGGTACGTGCTAATATGGTAAATGAGAGAGAAGAGGAAACCCTACCAAAGCAAGAAACTATCAAGAAACTTTTGCCACCTGATCTGTCTAAAAAAGACATAGTGAGATTGGACAAGAACTCATCTCAAGTTATTAAAGGTAAATGCAAAGGTAAAAATATTGGTAAACCTGTATTACCATGCTCATTTGGAGGATCGTCTTATTATGGATTATGTGATCTTGGTTGAGCTATAAATGTAATTCCTTATGAAATTTATGAAGAAATAAAAAATGATATAGGACTTGCAGAAATGAAGTTAGTAGATATGTCAGTAATGCTAGTTGATAGATCATTACAGAAACCTTATGGAGTTATTAACAATGTCAACATTTTTATTGGTCCTTACTGCTATCCAATAGATTTGGTTGTTATGGATATACCTCCTGATTCTTTTTGTCCTATTAGATTTGGGAGATCCTTCTTGAGAGATATTAAAGCTAACATTGATTGCAAGCATGAAACTATTTCTTTGAAGTTTGGAACAGATCTTCTCAAATTCCACTTCTCCAAGTTCAGCAGTAAGCCATACTATAAGGAGCTCGAGGAGAAGGAAGGGAAAACTATTGCTGACCTTGCAGCAACATATTTTGGGACTCTTGAAGACGACTTGGAAAGAAGCTTGCTTGACTTTGAAGCTATACCTGAAGACTTCGAGAAAGAAAATCTCGATGAATATTTTGATTCAGCTCCAACAGTGAGTCCTTCCTGTGATGAAACCTATGAGTTCCCAGAAAGGAGAGGAGACGAAAAACCACCACCACCTGAGCTGAAGATACTATCCGATGAGTTAAGGTATGAGTTTTTAGATGAAACTATGAAGTATCCAGTTATTATCAATTCTAAACTTTCAGATACTGAGACGAAAAAGCTCATGTATGTGCTTAGAATGCACCGAAAAGCTCTTGGGTACTCGATGGATGACTTAAAAGGAATAAGCCCTTCTATTGTAAACCATAGAATATACATGGAGGAAGGTGCTAAACCTGTCATCGAGCACCATCACAGACTAAATCCAATGACGAAAGAAGTGGTAAGAAAAGAGGTAATACGTCTACTTGGCGCTGGTATTATCTATCCTATTAAAAATATTAAATGGGTTAGTCCTGTTCATTGTGTACCTAAGAAAGGAGGATTTACAGTTGTTCCTAATGAAAAGATGAAATCATACCAACAAGAACAATTGTAGGGTACCGTATGTATATTGACTTTAGAAAAATGAATAAAGAAACACGTAAGGACCATTATCCTTTGCCATTTATTGATCAAATGCTAGAAAGATTGGCTAGACATTCTTATTTCTGCTATCTAGATGGATATTCAGGTTTTTCTCAAATTGTTGTTCATCCTGATGATCAAGAGAAAACCAGTTTTACGTGTCCATTTGGTACTTATGCTTATAGAAGAATGCCTTTTGGGTTGTGTAATGCACCCGCCACTTTTCAAAGATGCATGGCAGCCATATTTGCTGATTTTGTTGAAGAAATAATGGAAGTATTCATGGATGACTTCTCTATCTATGGTACTACATTTGACTACTGTCTTGCAAATCTTGACAAAGTCTTGTAGCGATGTGAAGACACAAATCTTGTGCTAAACAGGGAGAAATGTCACTTTATGGTGACAGAAGGTATATTACTTGGTCACAAAATATTAGGTAAGGGCATAGAAGTTGATAGAGCTAAAATAAATGCTATAGAAAAATTGCCTTACCCTGTTAATGTTAGAGGTATTAGAAGCTTTCTTGAACATGCAGGATTCTATAGACGATTCATCAATAACTTCTCCAAGGTAGCAAAACCTCTAACTAATCTTTTGCAGAAGGACACAAAGTTTGTTTTTGATGAAAAATGTATTGCTGCCTTCAAGTATCTTAAAAATGCTCTAGTAAATGCACCAATTATCAAGCCACCCAAATGGGATGAACCATTTGAGTTAATATGTAATGCTTATAATTCAGTTGGAGCAATTCTCGAACAATAAAGTGGAGATAAGTTCAATGTTATTCACTATGCAAGTAGAACTCTAAATGAAGCTCAACAGAATTATCCTAAAATTGAGATAGAGTTATTTGCTGTTGTGTTTGCTTGTGACAAATTTAGATCTTATCTTATTGATTCAAAAGTGAGGATTTATACTGATCATCAAGCTCTGAAGAGAATTAAAACAGCAAAAGATGTTACGCCAAGGCTAGTACGATGGCTTCTACTTCTACAGGAGTTTGAGCTCCAGATTGTTGAGAGAGGATTCAAGGAAGAAGAAATAGTAGAGAACAAAGATGTATCTTCACTTCGTGTGGTGAGGTATCTCAATATGACTATCCCTTTTGGTACAATGACCATAGCTAAGTACAAAGGTATGAATTCTAGTCCCAACATCATCGACGGTAAGCGGAAGAAAAATAACAAAACCTCATCAGTTGATCCCACAAAGAGTAAGGCAGGGATCATGACTCTCAAGCCAAACTAGTTAACTAGGAAGTATCAGTTAGGTTAGTTTATTTTTCCAAGATTTTTGTGTGTGCTTTTGGTTTATTTTGATTCAGCTCCAACAGTGAGTCCTTCCTGTGATGAAACCTATGTGTTCCCAGAAAGGAGAGGAGACGAAAAACCACCACCACCTGACAGTACTAGGGAAAAGGCATTCTGTGGCGCACCCACTTTGCCTTTCTGTGGCGCATGGTGGGTGCGCCACAGAATTGTCGCCACAAAAATGTGAATTCTGTGGCGCACCCCTGGTGCGCCACAGAAATCCCAATATTCTGTGGCGCACCCAGGTCCATGCGCCACAGAAACATCTTTAGTGGCGCATCCTCAGGTCGTGCGCCACAGAATATCATGCGCCACAGAAAAAAAGGGCATGCGCCACAGAATACCTGTACAGGTATTCGCAATTTGCTGCTGCCCGCTGTACAAATACAGGTATATTACAGAAATACAGGTATATTACAGGATTTATATAGACAATAATACAAACAACAATATATTTTGACAGGTATATGAAAACAGACACATTATACTAAATCATCACATCACTTAGAGCCCAAGATACATACATATAGTGACAAGTGCCAAATTAATTGTACAAAAGTTCATCTCATGTCACATAAGTCATAGTACAAATAAAGTGACCCAGCAAGAGACCCCAGCAGCGACTCAAGAAAAGACTCTAGCGGTTCCTCCCGCAGAGACCCTCGACAAGTGGGCTGAGGCTGAGAAGCCAGATTCAGCGTGGGGCGCAGGAGCCGACGATGATAAGTGGGGCCTAGTGATTGCTTAATGTCTAAGCAATCACTAGGGCCCACTTATCATCGTCGGGCTCCTACGCCCCACGCCGAATCTGGCTTCTCAGCCTCAGCCCACTTGTCGAGGGTGCGGGAGGAACCGCTGGAGTCTCTTCTTGAGTCGCCGCTGGAGTCTCTTCTTCTTGAGTCGCTGCTGGGGTCTCTTGCTGGGTCGCTGACGGAGAACACGTCTAGCTCCACTGGTAGGATTGAGCCTTCTTCTTGATCGGCTCCGGGAACGGTTTATAGCAGTCTTTCGTCATCCACGTCCTCATGTCATTTTGCATGTCTAGGCGTTCTTCGATCTCCCACTTAGACAACCCTGGAGATAGATTGGGACATATATTTGGTTAATAATATAAATAGAGTATGATTTATTCATCTAATTAGGTGGATAAGTCTATAATAAATAAAATAAAGAAGCACTTCTATCGAGTGAGGCAAGGCTTTCTTTTATAATACATCCTACCTCTGGCGTTGTGTAAGGATCCCCCTGCAGTCATGACATCTTCCAAGATGATTTGCGATAACTGCATTTGGATACGATGGAAGTCTTCTCTAAGCTCAGCATCGGTGATTTCCCCCGCATTTTTGGCCCATTCTTGGAGACTAGATGGCCACCTCATTTTCTCTGCATCCCGGACAAACCCTTTAATGTGATGGAGGACGTAGAAGGCATCGTTCACGCTGCCAGGCGCATGCTTGATGCAATGGAACCCGGTCCCATGCCAGAAAATGTGTTTGTTGTCCTTCGTGAAACGTTCCCCATTCTTTTCTTTGTGGAAGTGGCCTCCCTTTTGGGCATAGCCCTCGAGAGCCTCATCGAGAACACCCTTTAATCTGGTGTAGTCTTTAAGACTCCCCGAGTCGAAATAAGTGGCAACGGACCACCTCGGGCTTAGGACGATGAGTACGCAGTACTCGTCACTGCTCAACACAATTGAAACAGAATGTTGGAAAGGATCAACAACGGAAGAAATCTATAAGAAAGCATAAGATACGACGGCGGCGACCGGATGCGTACTTACTCGGAAAAGAAAGGCAGAAGAAGGCTGTGCTTATCCTGGTTGTTCAGCATGATTCTCTGGAGGAACTCCGTGGCCATGGCCCGTGTCTTTGATCCTTCCACCAGCAGGCTGTCACGCATGTAGTAGGGATCCACTACCTTGACGTACGGGGTATTATCTCTCCTGATCCTCATCGCCTGGTTGAGCGCGTATAGGCGGACAAAGTTATAGTCCAGCCGTCTATAGTGAAACAGCCTGAAGACGTCCTCGTACGATATGAAGAATAGATCCGCGGGGGCTTCATGGACGAAGTCGGCCAAGTCCTTTGGCACCTTGACAGTGAACACCGGGTAATTTGGATTCTCTTCTTTAAGAAGGTTGCCCTCTAGCGTCAAGATAGCATTTTGCAAAGAGAGCATGCATCCGTCTGCGAGGCGGAGCAGCTCCCGAGGTAGGATCGGTTGACCAGCTTCATGAACTCGGGTCAAGCCATCCGCACGGGGTGATACCATGTCTTCATACCCCGGATAGTCGTCTTAGGAGCTGGCTTACTTCTCTTCCTGTGCTTCTTCTTCTTTACCTCTGGGGATGCTAGGGGTGCATCTTCTGTAGCCACATTGATTGAGTAGTTGTTGGAGCCGAAGCTAATCGTTGGGGGAGGCCCTTTTTTCCCTCCCTCAATCCAAACCCTGACAGACTCACAGACGGTAGGAAAGAGCGACGTGAACGTCTTTGTCACTGCCTGTGCGATGACCATCTGAAGCATACTATTTTCCTCTATCGGTTCCTCGGCTCCTGTTCGAGAACCCCCGGCCTCGTTATTGTCAGCCATGTTCGCACCTATAAGAAAAAAACGTCGAAGTTAGTACACCAAATATAAGAAAAAAATCACTTAATTAAATACTGAGATACCCCGGCCCATGCATTAGTCGCAATACCCCATATGTCCTATTTTTTGCAAAGTCATGCCAAAATTCACGAAAAATTTCGGCATGACCTCTCCTAAAAGTAGGACATATGGAGTACCCGAATTTGCCGGAACGGAAGTTAATCGACGTTCCGGCAAACTCAAGGGCCTCATGGGTACCCGCAGACATTTCACAAATCATGTTGCCGGCATCTCCGGCCGGCCAACAACATCACATCAACACATATCCACATCTGCCGACCGACAACAAACACAATAACACATCCACATCTCGGCCAGCATCTCCGGCCGGCATCTCGACGACACGATGGTCGGAGCACAAACAACCACGACCATATCGACATCTCCGGCCGGCATCTCCACGACACGATGGTCGGAGCACAAATAACCACGACACGATGGTCGTGGTAGCACAAAACACATGCTCCAAAGTACCAACTTTGGAGCATTTTGAAAGCATGAAGTCGCCACATCCACATCTCACCTGAAAGAACGCGGAGCTTCTTCTAAATTTCCTGCATACGGCAAAATAATGCATTAGTTAATTAAAAATGCATGAACCAATGCAAAACTATGGATACTATTTAGAACTAAAAATGTTATTACTAAAAGCCAATTCCAACTAAAAATGCATCTTCAAGACAGTTAGAAAGTACCAACTTTGGAGGCTTACAAAGTTATGAAATCTTGATCCTATTTACAATGTACCTTCATGGATCTATTGCACTACATGATTACATCATGATAAAGCTCAAAAATAGTTTTTTGAAAATTTCTAGCACCTTAATTCAAGTCAGTTTTAAAGGTATGTTTAAACAGTGACCATTTAACACTTAGCAAATTTTTCATCTCCAATTTTTTTGATCAAGCAAACTAACCTAAAACAGCAAACTAACCTACACTAACCTACAGTGAACTAACCTACACTAATTTGATCAAGCAAATAAACCTACACTAACCTAAAACAGCAAACTAACCTACACTAGAGCAAACTAACCTACACTAATTTGATCAAGCAAATTAACCTACACTAACCTAAAACCAAAATCTAGAAGTAGGTCCAAAACTGACCCAAAAATGGCTCAAATTCAACCAGTGCACCAGCAATGGCTCAAATTTGTAAGTTACAACACATGCACCAGCAAGAAAAAAATGTAAAATAGTGCAACCTTGGTCTAGCAAATTTCACAAACACCTTATGTGCATGTTTGGAGGGGAGGGAGAGGGGGAAGAGGAGCAGCACCTGATCAGGGAGGGGATGGAGGGAGTCGAGGGAGGCGGTGTCGAGGGCGCGGCGGCGTTGAGGTCTCCTCCGGCCGCGGGCGTCGAGGAGGGAGCAGCGTGGTGCGGCCACGGCGTCGAGGTCTCCTCCGGTCACGGGCGTCGAGGACGGGCGCGTGGTGCGGCGCGTGGGGGCGGTGGTGGTGCGGCGGCGCGTGGGGGCGGTGGTGGTGCGGCCGGCGGCGAGGTGTGGTTCAATTCACGCGCGCGCGGGACTGCCGGCCGTTTCTTCTCTTGCGAAATTGGGAAGAGAGAGGCCGGCGCGGGGAGGGCCCACATGTAAGTGGGCGCAGGAAAATTCTGTGGCGCATCCCCGCCTGGGTGCGCCACAGAAATGTGAGAGAGGCGGGCGCGGGGAAGGGCTCACTTGTAAGTGGGAGAAACCATTCTGTGGCGCATGGGCCCACATGCGCCGCAGAATACCTCCTTTCTGTGGCGCATGGCCGGCCGTGCGCCACAGAAAGCAGGAATTCTGTGGCGCATGTGGGCCCATGCGCCACAGAATGACCCCAGAATTCAAAATCCAATGTTTGGTGGTGGGGCCCACACTTTTTCTGTGGCGCATCTCCATGCGTGCGCCACAGAATGTGGACTTTCAGTGGCGCATTTGGGCTGCGTGCGCCACAAAATGCGCACACATTCTGTGGCGCACCTTCTATGGTGCGCCACAGAATCATTTTTGTGGCGCACGCACGTTTTGGTGCGCCACAAAATGCCTGTCTATAGAAAGGCAGTTTCCTAGTAGTGTGAGCTGAAGATACTATCCGATGAGTTAAGGTATGAGTTTTTAGATGAAACTACGATGTATCCGGTTATTATCAATTCTAAACTTTCAGATACTGAGATGGAAAAGCTCATGTATGTGCTTAGAACGCACCAAAAAGCTCTTGGGTACTCGATGGATGACTTAAAAGGAATAAGCCCTTCTATTGTAAACCATAGAATATACATGGAGGAAGGTGCTAAACCTGTCATCGAGCACCAACGCAGACTACATCCAATGATGAAAGAAGTGGTAAGAAAAGAGGTAATACGTCTACTTGGCTGGTATTATCTATCCTAATAAAAATATTAAATGGGTTAGTCCTGTTCATTGTGTACCTAAGAAAGGAGGATTTACAGTTGTTCCTAATGAAAAAGATGAAATCATACCAACAAGAACAATTGTAGGGTACCGTATGTATATTGACTTTAGAAAAATGAATAAAGAAACACGTAAGGACCATTATCCTTTGCCATTTATTGATCAAATGCAGGAAATATTGGCTAGACATTCTTATTTCTGCTATCTAGATGGATATTCAGGTTTTTCTCAAATTGTTGTTCATCCTGATGATCAAGAGAAAACCAGTTTTACGTGTCCATTTGGTACTTATGCTTATAGAAGAATGCCTTTTGGGTTGTGTAATGCACCCGCCAATTTTCAAAGATGCATGGCAGCCATATTTGCTGATTTTGTTGAAGAAATAATGGAAGTATTCATGAATGACATATCTGTCTATGGTACTCCATTAGACTACTGTCTTGCAAATCTTGACAAAGTCTTGTAGGGATGTGAAGACACAAATCTTGTGCTAAACAGGGAGAAATGTTACTTTATGGTGACAGAAGGTATAGTACTTGGTCACAACATATCAGGTAAAGGCATAGAAGTTGATAGAGCTAAAATAAATGCTATAGAAAAATTGCCTTACCCTGTTAATGTTAGAGGTATTAGAAGCTTTCTTTAACATGCAGGATTCTATAGACGATTCATCAATAACTTCTCCAAGGTAGCAAAACCTCTAACTAATCTTTTGCAGAAGGACACAAAGTTTGTTTTTGATGAAAAATGTATTGCTGCCTTCAAGTATCTTAAAAATGCTCTAGTAAATGCACCAATTATCAATCCACCCAAATGGGATGAAGCATTTGAGTTAATATGTAATGCTTATGATCATTCAGTTGGAGCAATTCTCGGACAATAAAGTGGAGATAAGTTCAATGTTATTCACTATGCAAGTAGAACTCTAAATGAAGCTCAACAGAATTATCCTAAAATTGAGATAGAGTTATTTGCTGTTGTATTTGCTTGTGACAAATTTAGATCTTATCTTATTGATTCAAAAGTGAAGATTTATACTGATCATCAAGCTCTGAAGAGAATTAAAACAGCAAAAGATGTTAAGCCAAGGCTAGTACGATGGCTTCTACTTCTACAGGAGTTTGAGCTCCAGATTGTTGAGAGAGGATTCAAGGAAGAAGAAATAGTAGAGAACAAAGATGTATCTTCACTTCGTGTGGTGAGGTATCTCAATATGACTATCCCTTTTGGTACAATGACCATAGGTAAGTACAAAGTTATGAATTCTAATCCCAACATCATCGACAGTAAGCGGAAGAAAAATAACAAAAGCTCATCAGTTGATCCCACAAAGAGTAAGGCAGGGATCATGACACTCAAGCCAAACTAGTTAACTAGGAAGTATCAGTTAGGTTAGTTTATTTTTCCAAGATTTTTGTGTGTGCTTTTGGTTTATTTTGATTTTTTCTGTGCAGGAATCAATTTTCTGAAGATGGTACGGTGGCCGGTACGGCCCCTGACGGTCGGACCGCCGATCGTTAAAAAATTCTGGGCTCCGACGAATTTTCGCAGACTGGTACGGTGGCTGGTACGGTCATCTCCGACTGTATCGCCACTCGTTGAAAACCTCTAGAACTTAGTGTCGAAAAAGTGCACCGGTACGATGGCCGGTATGATCAGGTATGACCGTACCGTTGTTCGTTAAATTTTCCTGTAGCTTTATTGTGTTTAAAAAAAAATTGTCTCGGAAATCAGTACGGTTGGCGGTACGGTTATCTCCGACCGTACCCCCAAACGTTAAAAAATACTGTTTCGGGATGATCTCTAATCGGCTTTGGAAACGCGATACGATCGCGGGTACGGTCGCCTCCGACCGTACCGCGACTCGTTATGGTTCCTGTTCTTTCCAAAATGATTGATTTCTTTCCTGTTTTGTTGGGATTCTTTCCCAACCGACCTAAAACCCTAATGTCGTGGGTAGAAGGCGGCTCCCCTCATATATACCCACGAAAAAGTTTCTCTCTCTCATTGATCCATAGGAGAAAACTACTATGCGCTATCCAGGGCCGGGTATCGGAAAGACCTCGAGGATCATGATGAGGTCGTGCGAGGACCACCAGACCTCTTCTCAAGAGGATGATGACCGTGAGGTCAATGGTCTCAGCCCCAGGGGCAACACATCCCTCCTACGATGCTTTTGACGAGAGGCTGGCCGCCAATGCCTTCAACAAGCCGGTTCTCTCGTACAATCCCGAACTCCGTTGGACCCTGCTTGCGTTTGAAGATGGAGAGCCCGAGAAAGATTTAGAAGAAGAGAGAGAAGAGTATAGCAGGGAGGAGGTGGAGACCATCAAGTCCATCCGTACATCTACCTCATCAAAGAGGAAGAGGTCTCCATCAACAACGAAGACCATATCTGAGAGATACGAGGAGGTCACCTCGAGCAAAGGAACAACAAAGAAGCTGACAATGAACGCATGCATGAGCGTGCGCAAGCAGGAGGAGTGGGATACCAAGTTTTTCCCAGACTCCGTTGACACCAAGAAGAAGGGTTTCCTCAGCATCGGGGAGCGCTTACATGAGTTCGAGGTATTTAGAAGATATTCTGAAATCCTACATGAAGTGTCTCGTGATCGTATTAAACTGGTAGAGAGCAAAGGAGAAGATAATTTAGGCACCACTGCAAGGTTGTGCATCAATAACCTGTCTTCTCTGCGCACGAATATGCGTAACTACAACCGCCGCATCAAACACTTGGAGGAAACCAACCACGCACTTCGGCAGGCCCTCGAACGCAGCTTCACCTCCTTTAACAAGGAGCCGAGAAGTGGTACCAAATATTCGCAAGGATTATTTGATCCCACCTAGCTTGAGTTTAAGCTTGGGGAGATTTTTAAGCCTTATAAATTTATAGTTTTTAGCATGTTTATTTTCAGCAATGCATTAGTTAAGTATCGTGTTGCATAATAAATCAACTACCCATGAGTGGGAGATGAGTCATATCCAATGAACTTCGAGTAATTTATTATAAGTGAAGTTATTTCAGTTTGTGGTAATATTATTAGATGTATGAATTAGGATGATTTCTTCTTTACTTGTTATTTTGCAATGATATAGAGGTCTTCCACACCACTACTGTTAATTGGGCAAATGTAAGATCTTTCAATAACATGAAGTATTATATTTAATTTGATTAGCCATGTTAATATTTAAAAATAAAAATAAGAACAAAGACAAAATTCATATGCAAAAAGAGCTTTTAAGAATGAGATCAAGCAGAGGAGTATCTCAAACCACAAACAAGTGAATTGCTTCATATTTGGCTTTGAAGTTAATATATTGCCTGATCCTTTCTTTATTTTCTCATGAGATAGTTATGCTTAGTTCTTGACACACAACATAAAACAAGTCTTGATATTTGTGTCATGAATAAATAAGCATACACTTGATCACGTGAAGAAAGAGAAGAGATTGTTCATATTATTAAAGTCTAAAGGGATGTGCAAAGCTCTAACAATGTTTGAGACCACCTCACACCTCGTTCGGTTGAATTAAATATTTTATTTATGTTATTGAACTTTCTTCGTAAAACAATTATCTATAAGGTGTGGAAGCCTTCTAAGTCATTAAACTAGTATAAGTATAGTAGAGCTCGTGAATGGTTATATATCTTTTATTATTACTACTATGTGAAATAACCGCATTTTATTTTATCGACTTGCCCTTCATGAACATGATGATCCTGTTCTTCAGTGCAACCTTGCTCGGGGATGAGCAAGAGTCTAAGCGTGGGGATGTTGATGCGTCCATTTCATATAGTGTTTTTATTCACTTTATTACTACGCAGATGTAGGGATTTCTGCATTTTATCGCGCCAGCGCGCACTTTTAAGTCTATGTACGCAGGAAGTCGAAATAATGAAGAGTGACCATGTATGGAATGAAATATGCTGATTGGGAGCATTTAGTGCCTTCCTTGTGGAAAAACAATTCGCTGGAAATAAGAAGAAGGAGAAGAAAACGCAGCAGAAGGATGCAGCAGCTATAACGAGGGGCGGTACGATCGGATCCAACCGTACCACCCGCCAAAAGGACCGCCTCGTCAAGTACTTTAACCCCGTGGTCACGGATTTCGCAGAGGATGAACACAGCAGCCGCCGCCACCAAAGCAATCACGAAAACCTAGCCTCCGGAAGGGATCCGGAGGGGGAATTAGCAGGAGGCTTCCACCATCTTCACCGCTGCGATCCGGAAGGCCAAGGCATATCCATCTCCATCATCATCAGCACCATCTCCTTCATCACCATCACCGAATCTCTCATCCATCTCGTTGTATTTGCAAAACTTGTAGTTGTGGATTTGCACTTGTATTCGTACCACTGTTCATCGTAGCTTCATACCATTATTATGATGATGCCTTGTGTTTTCATGTGTGAGTAGTTTCATAGTTCTTGGGGAGATGGGGAAACCCTAGCATAATTATTTATGAGATGAGATAGAAGTCATGTTGTATAATACCATTTGTATATTGTGCGAACGTCGATTGCACAATATTTACCTTCTGGACGGAAGTAGGCTGTTTGTGTCAGTACAAGGATTGGGTGGTAATCATACCTCATAAAAACACGGAGGAAGGGTTGAGATACTTCCTACGGTGAGGTGCCATCTGTTCTTGGGCTGCCATGGGAGTAACGGAGAGCCACAAAACTTACCCCACAGTCCACGGGTTATATCTCTTAATTGCTTGTGGCTCGGGCTGGTAACACGGGTTCTTACCAAGGCTGGCAGTGGTTGTGTGGGGCGTGTATGCCTGATATATTCAGGGTGTGTCTTTATACGGGACTCTGCCCCTACATGAACAATTCATTATTAAACGTTATAAACTATCTCCGCTCTAAAGAACATGCTAGGGTGGAACCAACACTTCCCGAGAACGCTTTTAGCCTTATTGCAGTTTCCATAATCATCACTGCTTGGTTGTTCATTCAGTGTTCACATTGCTCTCCCGTTCTGATAATCACAAACAACACAACAACACCTTTTTGCATACACTTGCTTGCTTTGAATCAGATTAACTTGCAGGTACAATTCATTGATAACCAAAGGAAAAACCTAAGACCATTTCCTTCAGCTCTCCGAGGTTCGACAAACTCTTATTTCGAAACTAGCTACAACAACCTGTGCACTTGCAGACATCACCTATGGCAAGTAGAACTTAGCCATCTCACCGTTTACACATTAGTCTCGGGAGTGTGAGCCCATCCACAACCTCAAATGACTAAGGACAAACATGCATAAGTTTAACAAGTACAAGGTTCTACATTTGATTCACATACTCAAAGAAAGGTACTTAAGCTTATACATTGGACTACTTATGAACACATCCGGATTGAGCCACCTCTATTTTGTGGAACCACATTTTGTGGCGCACCATTTTGACCATGCGCCACAAAAATGTTTCTGTGGCGCACCCCAGGACATGCGCCACAGAAAGTGTCCACATTCTGTGGCGCATGGAAGACCCATGCGCCACAGAATGTCTGCTTTCTGTGGCGCACGCAGCAAGGTGCGCCACAGAAATAAAGTGGGGCCCACCACCAATGATTGGATTTCAAACTCCGGGGTCTTTTCTGTGGCACATGGGCTCAGATGCGCCACAGAAAGGGATATTTCTGTGGCGCATCAGATTGCATGCGCCACAGAAATATGGTGGGGCCCCCACCAATGATTGGCTGGGTGATGTTTCTGTGGCGCATGGACCTACATGCGCCACAGAAAAGGGGCTTTCTGTGGCGCATGGGGCCACAGAATGCACCTTTTCTGTGGCGCATGTGGGCCCATGCGCCACAGAATAGCTTTTCCAGATGTACAAAAGGAGGGCAGCCCCCTTTCCCCTACCCATTTGGTTCTTCTTCCCTCCTCCACCCAGCTCGTCTTCCTCCTCCCTCCCATCCCATTTGCCCATACTTTTCTCCATTTTTTGTAGTTAAACCTACTTTGGTTGATAGATAATTGGTGAGGGCCGGAGGAGGCTCTCCATATATGCTCTCCTCCTCTCTCCCACATCTCTTTTTTTCCACTATTTTCTCTCCAACACCACACACTCTCTCATCGATCGCGGTCACGTCTCGGTAACGAATCTACTAGGTGAGGAAAGTTGGATGGACATGCATATGCATGTTTTGTGTAGCCAGTGGTGTGTGGATGTCACTAGTAGGAAACTGCCTTTCTGTGGATCCACTATCTGTGGCGCACCATATAGTCCATGCGCCACAAAAACATTTTAGTGGCGCACCCTGCCAAGTGCGCCACAGAATACTGTGGCGCATGCAAGCTGGAATGCGCCACAGAAATATGGTGGATCCCGCCTGCAAAAAAATCTGGTGACATTTTTGTGGCGCATTGCGCTGGATGCGCCACAGAACGAAGCATTTCTGTGGCGCATCCAGTCCAATGCGCCACAGAAATGTGGTGGGCCCCTTCCAATGATTGCCTGGGTGCTTATTCTCTGGCGCACGGTTATGGATGCGCCACTGAAAATAACATTTATGTGGCGCATCCCCACAGGTGCGCCACAGAAAAATATGTGTGTGTTCTTTATTTTTTTTAAATTTAACCAAAAAATATTTGGTCTACTAACAATTTTGTGTACATTCTTTTTTTATAAAATTTGTGTGTGTTCTTTCTTTAAATATAACCAAATTTTTATAAAATTTAACCAAATGTGTTTGTGTTTTGTACATTCTTTTTTTTAATGTGTGTGTTCTTTCTTTAAATATAACCAATTTTTTAAAAATTTAACCAAATATGTTTGTGTTTTGTACATTCTTTGTTTTTAAATGTGTGTGTTCTTTCTTTAAATATAACAATTTTTTTAAAATTTAACCAAATGTGTGTGTTCTTTCTTTAAATATAACCAAATTGTGTGTACATTCTTTTTTTTAAATGTGTGTGTGTTCTTTCTTTAAATATAACCAATTTCTTTTTAAGTTTAATTAAATGTGTGTGTTCTTTCTTTAAATATAACAAATGTATGTAGTGTTCTTTCTTTAAATTTAACCAAAAATATTTTTTAAAAGAAATAAAAAGTGAGACAGCCAGGATTCGAACCTGGCTGCCCTAAGTTCCAGGTTCAGTGGCTAACCACTAGGCTATGCTTTGTGTGCTTGTCACATACAGCCATCACTGCATTTTAGCACTTCTAGCCATGGAATTCTGTGGCGCATCCCACCACAGATGCGCCACAGAATCAATGAATTCTATGGCGCATCCCACCGCCGATGCGCCACAGAAAACTTTTGCCTCCACTTACATGTGGCCCCGCCCCGCGCCGGCCTCTCTCTTCCACAATTCTCCACAGACGCACGCGGCCGTTTTCTCGCCCTGCTCTCGCGCTCGCGTCGTCGACGTTCCCTCGCCCCCACGCCGTTCCGTCGCCCCCACGCCGTTCTCTCGCCATCGCCACCACGCCCATCCCCGCCGTCGCCACCGCGCCCATCCCTGCCGTCGCCACCGTGCCCATCCCGTGTGCCGGAATCGCTCCTGCTTGGGGTCAGAGCCGCTGCCCCAGCTCGGCGCCGGAACCGCCGCTCTTGCTTGGCGTCGGAGCACCTCCACGACCGGCGGCGCCTGCGGAAGCAACTCCACGCCGCCCCTCCCTCCCTCTGTTCGAGGTACACGTCCCCTCCCCTGCCTTCCATCGCCTGCTCGCGATGTGTTCGACGAAATGCTGCAGCTAGGTTAGTTGCTTGCTGTTAGTTGCCGCTGTTAGGTTAGTTGCTGCTGCCAGTGCTAGGTTAGTTTCTAGGTTAGTGTTAGGTTAGTACATGAAAAATTTGGAGATGAAAATTTGGAGATGAAAAATTTGCTAAGTGTTAAATTTGGAGATGAAAAACATGCTAAGTGTTAAAACTGACTTGAATTAAGGTGTTTGAAGTTTTCAAAAAATTATTTTTGAGCTTTATCATGAAGTAATAACATAGTGCAAGAGATCCATGAAGGTACATTGTAAATAGGATCAAGATTTGATAATTTTGTAAGCCTCCAAAGTTGGTACTTTTTAACTGTCTTGAAGATGCATTTTTAATTAACTAATGCATTATTTTGCCGTATGTAGGAAATTTAGAAGAACCTCCGCGTGATTTCAGGTGAGAAGTGGCGGCCATGATGTGGATGTGGATGTGTATGTGTATGTTTGTGAGATGTGTATGTTTGTTGCCGGCCGGAGATGCCGGCCGGAGATGTGGTTGTGTTATGTGATGTTGTTGCCGGCCGGAGATGCCGGCCACAAATGTTTGTGGATGAAATGTCTGCAGGTACCCGAGAGGCCCTTGAGTTTGCCGGAACGTCGATTAACTTCCGTTCCGGCAAATTCGGGTACTCCATATGTCCATTTTTTAGCAAAGGTCATGCCGAAATTTTTCGTGAATTTTGGCATGACTTTGCTAAAAAATAGGACATATGATTTGTGAAATGTCTGCAGGTACCCCGAGAGGCCCTTGAGTTTGCCGGAACGTCGATTAACTTCCGTTCCGGCAAATTCGGGTACTCCATATGTCCCTTTTTTAGCAAAGGTCATGCCGAAATTTTTCGTGAATTTTGGCATGACTTTGCTAAAAATAGGACATATGGGGTATTGCGACTAATGCATGGGCCGGGGTATCTTAGTACTTAATTAAGCGATTTTTTTCTTATATTTGTTGTACTAACCTTTTGCCTCTTTTTAATGCAGTGCAAACATGTCGGAAGGCGGCCCTTCTAAGCACATGAGCGTCGAAGATCAAGCTAGAGATTTCAACAAGTCGTTCTGGGAGGTGTCCCAGCAGATGGAGGAGGAGGTGGAGGCCGCCGAGAATGAGCAAGAGGACCGGGTGGAGGACGCCGAAACCACAGATGGAGCTGCTAGTGCCGGTCAGGAGGATGACACCAGCACCACTGATGGTGGCGACCACACAGATGCTGCTACCGATAGCAACCCGACCGCTAAGCGGAAGAAGGCAAGGAAGGATCGGAAACCGCAAGCGCTCGACAACGTCACACACGTGTTCACCAAGGTCACGCCATGTGGCCTACCAGTGGAGCCGGAAAAGCATGCCAAAGGGTACAGCATGCAACTAGGGTGCATCGTCCGGGAAAGCATGTCGATCAACACGAAGGACCTCAGAAGCAAGGGCAATGAGGCTTTGGTCGAACACCTCCTCACGAAGCTTCACCAACGATACACGTTCCCGCTTCCGTTGAACAAAAAGGTGGACAGTTTAGCCATCACGAAGATGAGCACCGCCTTGAGCAGCTGGAAATTTCGGGTGAAGAAGAAGATCAATAAGGGTCAAAGCTGGGAGGAGATAAGTGCCAAAGAACCGACGCTCGACAAAGAAGAGTTCGAGATATTCAAGGAGTCCTTAAAGTCTGAGGAGGCTACAAAATGGACCGAGTGGGGTAAGTCTATGCGGGAGCTGAACATAGGTAACCACCGTTTGGGAAGCGGCGGTTACCGAGGAAAACAGCCCGTTTGGGAAAAGGAGGATGCCATTGTTGCAAAAATGGGAAAAGAGAACATGTGGAACAAATTCACGGACGAGCAAGTGAGGAACTTTGTCCGGTCCCGCTACTATCTGAACGAGGCGACGGGGGAATTCGTTACCGACGATGACGATGTGAGGACATTCGAGAAATTACTGGTAAGGAATTTAATTTCCGCGGATATCTCAAAGTCCATTGCGTTGATCTAATTAGATAACGAAGTCATATATTTCTACATGGGTTCACCTTAATTTCCTTTGTCTGCAGGAGGATGAGTTGAAGGATGGCCCGTCGTCCCAGGAGTCGACGGAGCCGTGGGACACGACTTTCAACAGGGCGACGAACGCTTACAAGGATAGGGACAAGTCGAAGCCGCCGACGTCAGCTGGTCGTGTGTCCGGCTTTGGTACGAGCATGAAGTTCGTAGAGTACTACTCATCTGACCCGGAGAAGAGAAAGGAGAGGAGGAAGATGAAGAGGGATAATACCGCCGAGGTTGTGGAGCTAAGGAAGAAGGTGGAGTCACTAGAGAAGCAAATAGTGGACTCCAGTACAGTGGACAAGTTAGTGGACGAGAGGATCCGGACGCTCATACCCCCTGGGTTGTTTGAGGGGTTAGCTGCTTGGAATGCGGGAGGTCAACAAGGGCCCATACACGTGCCCAGCTTCAGCGGCAGCAACTCAACCATGAACCGGGCCGTGTCGCCGGACCTGGTGACCCCACCCAACGCCACCCTGCAGCAGTCGGTCCCTTTTGTCGCACCGACACCCCCTCCCGCGAAAGATACCGAGGCGCCACCACCCGAACGGCCGGAGGAGAATGTTAGGCCGGCCGCCGGCACCGGCGCCCTTGTCTCGACATTAGCCGAGATCAACGCCATCGACAAGGTAACTAATTAATTACTTAGTCCGCGTCATTTTCTATAACTCTGCCTTTTATGACTGCCACCTGATGATGCCCAACATTTGTTCACAAAAGGACACGCCTTGCATACTCCTGCATAGGGTGGTACCCGACGGCGAGTTGAAGGAAGTTGCTGAGGGCATGCTCATACAACCATTGTGCCGTGATATGCACAACAATAGAATGAGCGAGGCCGTGATGAGGGTCAAGGTGACTGAGGTACTGCCTGAGTTTAGTGGCATCGACCCCCCCATGCAACCTCCGGGAGCCGAGAAACACATGCTCCTTGGAAATTGCCCCAAGTGGGTCCTGGAATGGCCGAAGACCCAAATTCGTCTTGGGGGGTTAAGGCGCCGCTCCACCGGCGCCACCTCTAAACCCCGGAAGCCGATCGTTCGGCCCTCGAAGCCGCCACGAAAACCTGTTGAGAAGGAACCGGCGCCACAAGCAGCAGTCGCCACCACCCGGAAGGAACCGCCGGTCGTTGCCACCACCAGCCGCCACCAAAGACTGTTGGGAATGTCTGTACCGCAACAGCCGTCCGAAGCCAAAGACGTTGCACCTCAACTTGATGGCAACGACGATGATGATGAAAATATCGACGTCGATGGCTTCATCAACACGGGCGCGAGCAAAGATTTGTTCATGCCTGCTATGGATGAGGAACCACCCTTCCGCGCTCACGGTGATCAACCTGGTCGTCGCACTACATGCCAGCGCCTGAGTTTTTCTCAAAACACGCCTCCGGAAGCCGGCGATCAAGCTCCAGACAAAACGGGTAACATTTTCAGCCCTGGCACACTGACACGGACGGTTTGCGCGGGGTTCACTGCACCCCCACCATCCCCAGAGAAGATCAAGAAGTCTAAGAAGAGAAGTAGGCAAGGCACCTCTACGAGCCAGCCAGCTCCTAAGGTTATCCGGGGTCATGAAGACATGACATCACCCCGTGCGGATAGCTTGACCCGAGTTCATGTAGCTGGTAAACCGTTGCTGCCTCCGGAGTTGCTCTGCCTCGCAAAAGGACCCATGCTCTCTTTGCATGAAGCTATCTTGATGATGGAGGGCCTGCTTCTTAAAGACAAGAATCCAAATTACCCGGTGTTGACGGTCCAGGTACCAAAGAACGTGGACTTCGTTACTGAAGCCCCCGCCGATCTGTTCTTCATAGCGTTCGAGGACGTCTTCAACCTGTTTCACTCTAGACGGCTGGACTATAACTTGGTCCGCCTATACGCGATCAATATGGCGATGAAGATCCAGAGAGATGTTGCCCCGTACGTCACGGTAGTGGATCCCTACTACATGCGTGACAGTCAGCTGGTGGAAGGATCAACGACACGGGATAAGGCCACGGAGTACCTGAAGAGGTTCATGCTGAACAACAAGAGGAAGAACAACCTTCTTCTACCTTTCTTTCCCGAGTAAGTACACATCCGCTCGCCGCCGTCGTATCTTATGCTTTCTTATAGATTTCTTCCGTTGTTGATCCTTTCCACTGCATTTTTTCCGACTAGGGACAAGTACTGCGTACTCATCATCCTAAACCCGAGGTGGTCCATTGCCACTTATTTGGACACGGGGAGTTCGAGCAATAAGAAAGACTACACCAGAATAAAGGGTGTTCTCGATGAGGCTCTCGAGGGCTACGCCCAAATGGGAGGCCACTTCGAACAAGGACAGACGAACGGGGAATGTTTCTCGCTGAACAACAAACACCGGTTCAGGCATGGGACCCAGTTCGATTGCATGAAGCAGAAGCATGGCAGCGTGAAGGATGCCTTCTACGTCCTCCATCTCATGAAAGGGTTTGTCCGGGATGCACTGAAAACAAAGTTGCCATCTAGTATCCGAGAATGGACCAAAAATGCAGGGAAAATCGCCGAGGATAAGCTTAGAGAAGACTTTCATCTCATCCAGATGGAGTTGTCGCGAATCATCTACGACGATGTTGTGACAGCAAAGGGGACCTTCAACAAAGCCAGTGGTAGGATAAATCATGCATACTCGCAATAAGTGTTTCTTTATTTTCTTTACTATAGACTTATCATACTCAATCTATTTATATTATTAACCAATATATATACCTATATTGACATGGTTACAAATATGAACACTAATACATGGTTGTATCCATTTCCAGGGTTGCATCAAAGGCAAATCGAAGAACACCTAGCTCTTCAAAATGACAGCCGGACGTGGACGACGAAAGACGGCTACAAACCGTTCCCGGCGCCGCTCAACAAGAAGACTCCTTGATCAGCAGGACGTGGACGTGTACTCAGTTTGATCCTAGTTTAGGCGGTCGTGAAAACTTCATTTATACTAAGACTTGTGTGAACTTTTGTACCAGTTAATTGTCACTATATATGTATGTATCTCGGGCTCTAACTGATGTAATGACATATTTATCTGTCTGTTTTAATACCGTGTCAAAATATATTACTGTTTCTATTATTTTCTGTATAAATACTGTAATATACATGTATTATTGTCAAATTAATACAGCAAATAATCGATAATACAGCAAATAATCGATAATTCAGCAAATAATTTAGTGGCGCATGGTAAATAATTTTGTGGCGCACCATATTCTGTGGCGCACGAAGCAAGTGCGCCACAGATAAATTATTGTCAAATTCATCAGCGCATGGACTAATATTTCTGTGGCGCATGATGTCGTGGGTTTGTCACGTCAGGTGTCATGGATGACTTCGTAGGTGTGGGATTACGCGAGTCAAGCATCTCCGAGCTTGGGATCGCAGGAACAAAGATCAACACAGATTTACCCAGGTTCGGCCCCCTCAATGTGAGGTAAAAGACCTACTTCCTGCCTACCCTAGATTGGTATTGATATGATAATCGAGGTGTTACAATGGAGGCGATCCGATCTGGTACTCGCCGTATGAGCTAGGGTTTTAGGGCTTGACCCTCTCTAAGTCCCGCGAGTCCTCTTTATATACACAGAGGCTCGCCAAGTTACAAAGGAAACTTCCCCCATAAGGAATACGTCCACAGAGGCCTATTTGGAGACTACTTGGTCTTCACGTCCTCCGATACGTCTTCTAGATCTTTCCCCTTATGGCGGTTCAATACTGGGCTTGCTCCCAAGTGGGCCTTTGTCCGTGCGAGTAAAGTAAGTCGCACTGGGCCGCGGGTTAATCCAGAAAGTATTCCCCCGACATTAGCCCCCAAGATTGGTTAGGACTTTACGGTGAGAATCTTCTGACCTCTTGAAATGGTCACTGAGCCGCACTGCAAACGTTCTGACCAATCTTCTGACTTATGCGATTCAGAGCTGTGACTTATCTGTGCGACTCATATCCTCTTCTGGAAATATTCTGTTTCCTTTAATTGCGGACCGTTACTCGTTTTGCGGGCGCAAATTGTGCCGTTGGTTGCGAGCGCAGATTGTGCCGTTAGTTGCGGGTCCCTTCAGTTATAAGCTGCGGCCGCCTAGGTCATTATTCACTTGCCCTTGCAATCTCCTCATCCCTAGCCGCGCCGTCTTCTTCCTCAATCCGAGCTTAGTTCCCCGATCCAATCTCCTCTTCGCAATGGCGCCCAAGGCAAAGCCATCTGACGATAAGCGCAAGATCTCCTGCAACTGGGAAGGATCCTGGGTGACGGAGGAGACTCTTACGGATCTTGCCGAAGCTGGCTTCTTGCCGCCGAAGGAGGACAGCGTCTGGCGGGCGCCAGGCGATGAAATCGAGCCGCGCCCCAAGCCCAACGAACTGGTAATGTTCGTGGAACACGTGGAGCGTGGATTCACGCCGCCAGGTTCTCCCTTCTTCCGCAATCTGCTGCAACGCCTAGGCCTCCGTCTTCACGACATCGGGCCCAACTCAATGCTCCAGGTGAGCAATTTTCATGTGTTGTGCGAGGACTATCTTGGTATAGCCCCCAACATCGATCTGTGGCTGGCCTCTTTCACCTGCAACAGCCAACTTGTCTCCAAAGGCGGCGCCTACGTTCAGGTCGGCGCCATCTCTCTTCAACGCCACAGAAACTCTTGCCTTCCCAAGCTAGCCCTGGCGAATCGACCCAGGGCTTGGCAAAAATCTTTCTTCTACTGCCAAGACACTTCACCGGAGGGCGAAACTCCCTCCCCTCCTGGTCTAACACCCCTTCGTGCCCACTGAGGCACTGAAATCCAAACCACGGGATGCCTCCATGTCCTTTATTAATGAGTCGCTGATCAAGGTCCGTGCCTTGATTAGTCATGGCCTTACTGGCCTTGATCTCCTTTCTTGCTGGACAAAGTGGCGTATCCAACCAGTGAGTCCCCGTCAACGGTCCTTCCTTGAATGCTCTGGCACTTCTGCTGACGTTGATCGTGTCAAGGCCGCTGACTGGGAGCCTGAAGACTGGGTGGAATTCATCTCCCGTGTGACGGAGGAGAAAGACATCTCCTTTGGTAAGGTGGGGCTTGCCCCTTTTAGTGTTAACAACAAGCCTTTTGAGGTAACTTCTCTTCCCTGTCTTTTTGCCTTTGTAGTTGAGTCGCATTCCTTTCTTAATACTGCGACTTATATTTTCCTGATCCAGGCTGATGAGAATTACTGGTCGCTGCCTGCGACCGACGCCGGCACTGCTGCTCCCAAGCGTGCCACAAGAAAGAAGTTGCTGCCCGCTCTAGAGGGCAGCGAAATTGCTGGTGTTCCCTCTGTCGCCACTGCGGCCTCAGAAGGTGAAGAGACTGAACTGGACGAGGATGACAGTCCAGTGCCAGCCGCGAGTTCTGCTGCCGCGGCTGGACCAACTCCCCGTAGAGCCTCCAAGAGGCTATCTCGTGAGGAGCCAGAGCTTGATGCTCTGGAAAATCCTGAGGCCGCGAAGCGTCGCAAGCCTGCTACGGGCGCGACCTCCTCCGCTGCCAGGCGTGTGTACAAAGCCACCGCCTCAACTGAAGAAGACATGGGTCCCCATTCTGGTAATTTCTGCTGTCTTGACATCTTGACTGTTTATTCTTTTTCCTCTACTGACAGCAAACTTCTGCTCGTAGATTCTGGGATCCAAGGCCTGTCATCACCGTCAAGTGACGACCTTATGGCCTCTGTGAAGATGGCTCCAGAGTTAGTGACTTTCTTGCGCTTATAACACTTTTATTCTGGTTTATGTGCTTCTTCTTCACACAATGCCCTTGCTTTTTGCAGAAGTGCGGTTAAATCCGCGACTGAGCCTGGAGTCGTTTCTGAAACCGTAGTTGAGCCGCGCTTATCACCTGCGGCTCATACCGCCATGGTGGAGGGCGTGGCCACCACTGATGACTTGGCTACGGCCTCTGTTCTTGACACAGCTACCCAAGAGGTGGCTCTGGAGGACGGAACGGATCCCCTTATGATCCAAGACGTGGAGAAGGTCAACCCTTCCTCCATAATTGCTGATGCGCCGCTGATTGAGTCGCCAGCGGCTGATAGCCAGCGGTCGCCAGTTCTGCGTGCTGAGGTTGCTTCCTCCTCCTCCATGAGCCGCGCTGAGAAACTGTCAGAGGCCATCATTGCCTCAAATGACAAGCAAGCCGCGGAGCTCCGCAAGGCGCTGTCTGACCTGTCTGCGGCTTACAAGGTAAACTTCTGTCTCCACTTATCTGTCTCTAGCCCCCAAGGATCAAGTTTCTTCTTTGACTGTAAAGGGAGACTTGATACTTCTCTTTAGCTGTTGATATGTACTTACTAGCTGATGTACTCTTTGTAGGAGGAACTAAGCTCCGTAACAGCCGCAAGACTCGCCTTGGAAAAGCAGTTGGGGGAGGCTCCTTCTGAACTGGAGAGGCTGCGCGAGCTCCTTGGCCAGCGTGACGCTGAGCTGAAGAAGAGGGAAACCAGGATGGGCGAGCTGTCTGATGAGAGCTTTAAGTTATCTGAACAAGCCAAAGCCACTGAGCTGCGGCTTAAGAAAAGTTCCAAGAGAGGGTCCAGCAGCTGGACCTCCAAATCAATGCTCAGAAAGACGCCATCGCTGAAGCCAACGAGGACGCAAGGCTCAAGGCTGTTGCCATTGGCGATCTTGAGAAAAAGTTGGCAAAAGTTTCTGATGCCCATAACCTTGTCCACGCCAAAGTTTGTATCATGACCCAAGAGTTGGCTGGTATGTGTTGCGACTTGCCGCTGTATCGTGGTATCTGACCACCTTCTTTTTGTATGTAACTGGACTAACTGGCGGACATCTTGTTGCAGGTGAGGATTCTGCACTTCAGCGTGCGACCACTCAAGAACAGCTGAATAACATCCGCGAATTTACGCGGAGGACTTGTGATGCCATGAAATCGCTGTCTAAATGTCTGCTGCCGACCAAGCCAGTCCCCGGTGATTCTGAAGGCTTGCTGAAAAGACTGCTTAAGGCGCCTCAGTTCTTTTTGGACTGGAAGGAGTCCTCAGCTCGCACCGGTGCGGCTCATGTTCTTGCTTTGGCCAAGACATACTATCCTTCTTTTGATGCTGCCAAGGTTGCACAAGGCAGGCCCTCGAAGAAGGTGGATGGCACCGAGCTGAAGGCCTCAGAATATGCGGCGACTTGGAAGACATGCGCGGCCATGCGACTGAGCTGGTGGAGGGGATAGATCTTGCGACCTATCTGGGCAAGTATAATGCAGATGGAAGCAGATGGGAGAAGTTACCCGCTCCATCATCCAGTGCGGTGATCCCGCAGGAAAAGAACCCTTCACCGGGTGTTTCCAGCTCTGCAGCCCCCAAGCCCGCGACGGAGAAGCCGTCCAGCGAGCCTGCGACTGCTCCTTCTGGCAAGCTTGGTAAGCCGCCTGTTCCTCCTTCCCACAGGCCAAAAGCTGCGCACAAATGAAGAAGAGAAACAATGGTTTGATGATCTTGGCCCTTAGCGGCCTGTAATAATTGTTAGAATTTATGTGTCATAAGACAATGTTACGGTTTGCTTAAGTACTCTCAGCAGTACATGTTTCGACCAATAGGCTGGTCCTTATGATTTGTCTCGGTTTTTCCTCACTTAGGCCCTTGCGCGGCTCAGTATTTCCCAGGTAAAAAGTGCGTGTTCAGGGTCGAGAGCGGCCATGATAGGCGATCAAACTCGATTGACGCGCACCCCCAGTACTTTGGCCGCATAGTGCAAGTCGCATCCAAGAGAGGTTGAGTATAATCACGATAAATGCCACTCGTTTGGCGATCCCAAGGAATAGGCCGCGCTAAAAAGCTGCCGCGCCCCCAAGGAACCAATGATTAAAAAATAAAAGACTCACAACTCAATTGGTAGTTTGAGATGCTTTATTTCAGAATCATTATATGATACATAGGGTCGGTCGCGCCTAGGTGGCGACCAGAAGTGATGCTTGGGTCGGTTGCGCCTAGGTGGCAACCAGAGATGTTACATGGGTCGGTCGCGCCTGAGTGGCGACCAGAAATGGGTCGGTCGCGCCTTGGTGGCGACCAGAGATGTTACATTGGGTCGGTCGCGCCTGAGTGGCGACCAGAATGTCGGTCGCGCCTTGGTGGTGACCAGAAGTGTTACATTGGGTCGGTGCGCCTGAGTGGCGACCAGAAATGGGTCGATCGCGCCTAGGTGGCGATCAGAAATGAAGTTTTTAGCCCTGAGTGGCCAGCTTGATGATGTAAACTCTTAATGGTTTTGTTGCGGCTGCTGATGGCAACTCGCAATGCCTGGGATGTGTCCTTATTGGCAATGGCCTGTAGCCCTTGACTTCCTTGCCTCCCTTGCGGCCGTAATCTGAAGTCGCAAGTCAGGCAGGTGCCTCTTGGCCTCCACGATGTCATCAAAATTCTCCTGCGACTCGCGCATGGGCGCGCTCTCTGCGATGCAAGCTGCTCTGGCCATGGCCTTGTCGCCTTCTTCGCATTCTTGAGCTATTCTTTTGTCGCCATTAATGGTGATGACTCCCCTGGGGCCTGGCATTTTAAGCTTCAGGTACACATAGCACGGCCTAGCCATAAACTTTGCGAATGCTTCTCTGCCAAACAGCGCATGATATGGGCTCTGGAAATCTACAACCTCGAACCAGATATACTCGCTCCTGAAGTTGCTTTGTGTGCCAAAGGCAACCTCCAAGTTGATTCGCCCCAATGGCTGAGCTGATATGCCTGTCACGACACCGTGAAACGTTGTTCTCGATAGGTGTAGCTGCTTTTCTTGGAGGTTCATTCTTTTGAAGGTTTCATAGTATAATATATTGATGCTGCTGCCTCCATCCATCAGCACTTTGCTCAACTTGTATCCTCCGACTTGAGGGGCAACCACCGGCGCGAGTTTGCCCTCTTCATTTATTTCTCCTGGGTGATCCTCGCGGCTCCAAACTACTGGCTGCTCGGACCACTTTAGCCACTGTGGTACGGCTGGTACTATGGCGTTAACAGCCTGATTGCGTCGTCGCAGCTTTTTCTCCCTCCTTGAAGTATTGACCACAATGGTGTGATACTGACCCAACTGCTTTGCGAACTGTGGCTGATCTGGCTGCGGATTTGGGACAGCGTTGTTGCTGTTGTTACCTCCGCCGTGGTTACCTCCCTCATTGTTTTGATGATTGTTGTTTGTGTTGAATGGTTGCCCATCCTTCCACTTTTTATAATGATAACACTGTGCCTTTGTGTGGTTGGGTGGTGTGGGGACCCCTCAGATTTACCAGTCCGAGGTGCCCACGTTATGTAAACAGATCACGATCCCAATGATCAGTGCATCGCGATCACATAACCAACATGGTATACAGAGTTACATCATCCAACTCGATTAGTACAAGACTTACATAAATGGTGGTCACACGACCAAGCCTGCAACCATCGTCACGCAGGACGGAATTAACTATGATATAGCAGAAGCTTTCGGCTAGCGTCGGCCCTCGTCACAACCGGACGCATTCCCACAGAGCAGTTGACCGGTGACACTCAATTGGCGTAGTCGTCGGCGTACTCCTCATCTTCGGCGTAGGTCTTCTCGTTGAAAATCTGGACATTGGAATATCCAGGGACACAGCCATGAGTACAATTACGTACTCGCAAGACCACCACCAGGCTTAAGTTTTCATGGTAATGCAATAAAAGCGTTTTCGAGAACTGGGATAGCTGATATATATGACTATAGGGCTTAATTTTCGCAAACGATGCTTTTAGACATGGAGAATACCACATCTCTATATCTTTGTTGAAAACAAAACATTTGGAGATATAATTCTCCTTTTATAAATGGCAGAAACCATTTCCACGTTTGAAAACATTTTTTTTTTGTAAAACCTTTTTAAAACCCTAGGATAGGGATGCCCTTTTTCCTTTCCGTGTTCCGACTGGTTGACTCCCCGAGACCAACCATCTTCTCCCAAAAATCCGTACCTCCCAGGTACCTCCTGGATGCCTCCTTCTTCTTTGGCGAAAACAGTTTTCTTTTTGAAAACATAAAAGTGCCCATACGCCTAGATCGGGGACCTTTCCAACCGTCCATGACCGCGGACACGGCTATTCGAATAGTTTTACACTCTGCAGAGGTGATGCACTTTCACCACACCAAACGGTCATTCCGCCGTGATCAGCCACGGTCCGTCATACATCAGTATGCGGGGGTTCGGATAACCTGATCAAAGCTTTTCACTATGTCTACCCTAGTACAGAGCCTCCTCTTCAGTGGGTCTGAATCTCCCCGGCACCCAGTGGAGATGGCCCTCGTATCGATCCGGTCCCTCCAAGGAACACTGCGCCATGACAGGAGGCCCACTGTTTGCAACCAGCAGCGATCCAGACTCGAACTGGATCCCGCATTTAGATAACTTGGTTCAGAGAGCCCCGCTCTCCTAAGCAATTTGAGGCGCTCCGTACTAAGATAAACAAGTTTCCGGCTAAGCCCTACCCATCTCAGGTAATGTGGTTGCACGGGTTAATTGTTCGGGCGGCCGCTAGGGCTGTACTTTGTTTTTTGAAAATCATCTCCACCTCCGACTGCTCCCAGCAGCTCGGGCTTTCGTAATCACTTCCGATTGCTCCCAGCAACTCGGGTTTTCATAAACATCTCCGATTGCTCCCAGCAACTCGGGTTTTATAAAACACTTTCTCGCCGATTGCTCCCAGCAACTCGGGTTTTTCCTCCGAAAGCATTTTATCAAAACCAGGCTCCCATCCTATAGTTTTGAGATAAGAATATAAGGATATACTACTAGAAAATATAATTTTCTTGATAGCGCCTTCAGTAGAAGGCTTCTCAAGTGAAGACCTATTTTTATAAAACCTATTATATACTAGTATATATCTTTGGCCAAACAACATTTTGTAAATTAGTTTTTGGGTGGCAAAATGCCACGGAAGAAATAAAACATGCAGTATTTTATTTTGAAAAACAAAACATGCTTGTAAAAATAATAGGATTTCATTAGAGTGGTGAGGTGGCTTGCCTGGCTCAGCAATATGTCCATGGTCTTTATTTTGAGGTTCTTCGGGTTCACTCCTCACTTCCAGTTCCTTCCCGATCGTATCTAACGTCGTAAACAGGAAAAGAACAATACTCAAACCACAAGACAATACCACAGGGACATATCAAACAGCAAGCATTTGCACAATACACTAAGCTAACAATTAAGAGCAAGCAATTCACTTAGTTATACAACATCAAGCAACAAGTCCATATAACTAAGACAAACAACAAACACAACCAAGAGAGTATACACCACAACCTTAATAGTTAAGATAGGTAGTTTTAACTAAACCCTAAAGAGAAACATCTCTTATGGTGATTAGATCATTTTAACAGGGGTTGCTATACTAGCTCAGGAAATACTTCAGACAAAAAAAATATCCTAATAGTTTAGGAAATACTTCAGACAAAAGTATCTTAATCCCAAGCATTATCACTACCTTTAGCACATCCACGTGCAAGTATGTTACTAGTTCTAGGAACACATACTAATATGTAGTTAATCAACCAATCAAGGTTAACACCATTGCTCACACAATTTGCTGATTAAGAGCTAAAAGGTGCAGGTGAGTTGCTTAAAAGAATACCACAAACCAAAACCACAAAGGAGCGGGTTGACAACAATCTAAAGTAAGCAAACAATAAAGCAAGCATTGCAACTCACAACCATTCTCTGGACAAGAGTGTAAGACAAACCTAAACACAAACAATAAAAGACAAACAATAAAAGGGGGCTTTTATTAGCAATTAAGTTGCTGTCTTGGGGAAAAATCCACCAGTCCTAAAATAATGCTTTTAAAATTAAACCCTTTTAACACAGTACTTCTAAGAGTCATACTAAACTATAGGAATTGGATTTGCCTCAAAAGCTACCACCAAATGGGAGCTAAAAATCCTGGAAGTGTCTCTGGTCTCAACACGAACATTGCGACAACTTCTAAATTAGGACACTCCTGCAAGCAAGGTTAATTTCTATGGAAAGGTATAGGTTTTAGCTTTCTGTAGAAATTGGATTCACTCCAATTGGATACTCCTAGCTCAAGTTATCTAAAAAAGAGTAGAAATTATACTTTTTAATAGATTACATCTACAAATAAAACTAAATCCTATTTTTGCAAACGGTCTGTACCACGTGGTTAAGAAAACACCGAGGATTTCTACAAAATTTACTCCAATCAGTTTGCACGTATAGATCTACCACACTCGAATTAATCTAACATGCAAACAATTCACAGAAAACGAAAAAAGAAAAGAATGGAATAAAAAAAAGACTGGGCCTTGCGCGGGCCGGATCTGGCCGTGGCTAGCACAGATCCAGGCCTGGGCGAGGCAGGCCGGCCCAGCAGCGTGCACAGAGCGGCCCAGGTGTGAAATTTGAAGGACGCGCGCGCTGGTCGTCGTCTTCATCGCGTTCTCGCGGCGAGTCCGCGCCGGAGGAAGACGGCGGCGATGGTGGCTCACCTAGGGGCGACGAGGGGCTGCGGGAGGGCTTGGATTCGAAGGAGGAGGTGACGGCGAGCTCGTGGACGTCCTCAAGTGCCGCATGCACGGCCGGAGTTCATGGCGCCGGCGGCGGCTCCTTCCGCGGGTCGAAGTCGGAGCGGCGAGCTCGGGCGGGTCCTGGGCAAAAAGAGAGGGGGATGGGTTAGGTCTCGAAGAGGGGAACTTGACAAGCCAAGAATGGCGGAGAATGGTGGAGGGAGGCGCCGGCAAAAGCAGTTCGACGCCGGCGGCCACCGAAACTCAACTTTCGTCTCCGGGAGTGTGGAGAGCAAGAGCTTGGGCGGGCCTCCGTGGGAGAGGAGAGGGGGTGTGTGCGCAGCTTTGGGTGGTGAAATGGAGTGGAATGGTGGGCAGGGGAGAGAGACGAGCTGGTGGCGTTTTTGCCTCCTCACAGGTGTGGGAGAGGGAGAGGGTGTCTGGCTCCGTCAGTGGCTGGCGTGGGCGGTGGAGAGGGGGACAGAGGGGCCGTGGTCGGGACGGTGACGTGTCTCGACCAGTAGGGAGAGGGGGAGTGAGCTCCCATTGGCCACGGTGGCAAAAGAAGGGAGGTGAGTGGAAGGGAGGGGTGAGTGAGGGGCTGGCAGGTGGGGCCAAGTCGGGGTGGAGCTGCTCTGCTCCAGAGGGGCGTTGGAGGTGGGAGAGAAATTTTTAAATAGAGTTTTGATGAAATAAAAGAAAGTGCAGCAGGTTAAAATGACGCCATGTTTAGTAATAAACACTAAGCAATCAAGGGTGCAATTGTGATTGGGAAAAATGTTGCAAGCAAGAACAAGTGATGGTGAGGTGAGGTATGCAAGTGTATTACCAAAAAGAATTGAGGAATGCTTAAGAAGAGAGAAGTAAAAGTGGAGGATATAACTATTCGAAAATGTCACTGATTTGACTAGCCCTAAAACCCCAGATGGTCAGATGATCAATCAAGGTGTTAAGAGAAAACCACACGTGGGTTTTGCAAGTAAAGAAGACAAGGGCTCACTTGGTCGAAAAGCATGTTGAATAAGGCCTAAGGTTCGCTTAACATGGGCCCCTAGTCTTGCTATGTTTTAACAAACAGGAAGATCACTCCACTAAAAACTAATCAAGCAAAAATTATAATAGTGTCTCTAGCAAACACCAAACAAGGTTAGTGGTTTCATAACCAGGTTAATAAGATCACAAAAGCAAATACTTTTAAATAAAAAGGGTCACACATGACCATAGGAATGTTGGGAAATTTTGTTGAGAATTTTGGAAATACTTTACTTTCTTAAATCATGGGCATTTGGATAGTTGATAAAATCAAAACATCTTTGAAAAAGAGTTTGGCCAAAATAAGAGGGTAGCTGAAGGGGGTAGGTTCTCTTGTCATGACTTGAGCACCAGGGGGGTAAGTTTAAGTAGGTTGTGCTCAAAAGGTTACTACTAGGTGTTAACAAACACAAACAATAAAGCACACAAAATCAAACAAAGCAATGGGAAGTGAATCACAAGCATTAGTGAAGCATTTAAGAAAAGTTTTTATTGCCTCTGATTTTTGGCTCTATAAAAACTGTGTTCTTCTAGCTTCCCAAAATTGGGGCGTTACAGACCTTCCCCCCTTAAAAGAATCTCGTCCCGAGATTCCTAAGCGGGGACTAAGAGAGTGCAAGGTTAGGGGTGTTGGAGGCTCCTTCAACTTCCGAGGTTATTGATCCCCAACGGTTTCCTTGCCGGTAAGGCGTCTGGCTTCTTCTTGAAGGCTTTGGTCTTTGTTGACAGTGTCTTCATGCTGGGCGATGCTGAACCGCATTCTTGATGGGTTGCTTTCGAATACTCCAAGGTTGGGGCGTAAAGGATAGTTTGCCAGGACTCCCTAATAAAACTAGCGTATGTCTTCCCCCCTTAAAAAGGGGCCTTGAAGGGTAGCTGTTGAAGGTGTAAGTTGTTGCCGACTTTGATATGTTGTTGCTCTTGGGTACCACGGCGATCTTCGTCTTGGTCGTAGCTCCTTGGCGCTTGCGGTTGATGTAGACACTTGTCCAGATATTGCCGTTTTGAGGCGTTAGCAGTAAAATATCCGCCAACAGTTTTCAAGCCTCACAGGGGTGTCAGGTTCGTAGACTTGACTCTCTCTGGTTTTCCAACTAAGTCAGGGGGGGGGGGGGGGGGCTTTGAGCGACTAAGGATGTCTAAACTAGCTTATTGGTAGAGGTTGACAACTGCAACAGTTTTCGGGATTTTGGTCGTTCTTGGCGTTTTGCTGGGTATGACGTCTTCTATTGAGTCGACCTTCTTTTTGGTTGGCGAACAAAGTTGTTGAAGACTTCCTTGGTTCGTTGACTTCAGGACGCCACACACTAACCTTCAGAGGTCGGTTCTATCTTAGTTAGCCTATAAGATAAGTTAAGATACTTATTGCTATCAGACTCAAGTCGGGCAAGTCGAGTTAATAAGGTTGGCGCATAGTAGCCACTTATGACTCTTGCTTCGGGATACATATTGAGGTAGACGATCTTCAGTGCTGGTTGTCTTCGTTGTTGTTGACGTTGATCTTCTTTGTGTGTCACGGCTTGAGGGCTTCATAAAAATCTTCAAAAAGTAGTGGCCCTTGCCGATCTTTGAGTCCTTCTTGTTGCCGCTTGTGGGTCTCGAGGAGGTTAGCTAGTAACAAGTCACTGGTGTTAGATGTTACTCTAAAGTTAGATACGCTAAATTAGTGATGGTATACTGGTAATTCGAAAAGTTAATTAAACTAGGCAAGGCTCGTCGCATCACGGGGATGGGCTTTCTCGGGGTGGTCTTCTGTATCAGGTGCGGGTAAAAGCTCTCACGTGCCAAAGTTTAGATCAGAGGCAAAACATGATAGAGAGCTTTTCTAAACAAGTTTTGAAATGCATCACGATGCATCTAACGCTTAAAGGGCCAAAAAGGTATTTTGTGTAGAGGCAAAAAGATGTTTAAACAAAAGGGAAGTATGTGCCTAATATGTGTTGCCGACAAGGCGTGCTTGTGAAACATACCAGAAAACAACACACCAACAACAAACACACAAACAAGACACACACAAGCAAAAAGCATACCAGTGAAACAGCACACCAAGCACCCATAGTTCCTAAAGGGCACTTAACATTCGTGACAGTCGGGTAATCCAACCAAGGGTCATATCCTACCTCATCATATGGGTTTTGGGGTCACATGGTTGCTGAAGTCCTCATTTCATCACCATTGGCTTCTGCCGGAAAGCTCGGGATTCTTGAGGTTGCCGATGGCGTAACATTGTTGAGGTCGAGTCGAGGGAGTGAAGGTGATATGGCAGTCTGGTCTTGTATTCTGCACATTCCAAAGGATTTGGAGGTCTTGGCTTTGTTGTCATCGACGACCTTGGTCTTGCGGATTGTGCATCTGAAGGCTCCTTGCTGGGTTGTAAATTCCTTGACAACGAGCTTCTCCATCTGGGTGCTAGCTACTTAGGTCTTATTTGGGTTTATCGTCAAGCCTAAACAAGTTTGAATAGGGACAAGAGAGTAGAGAAAACTCTTTTTAAAATACTTGAAATTAGAGAGCTAAGATCAAGAAATTTTTGAGAATAGGTGAGGAGTGGAAACCATACTAGGCTTACCTTGAAGAAAATAGATTTCTGTAGAAATAAGTTTTAGCAAAATATTTCCTTCCTAAGCTAACGACCACGCTAACTAAGGTCTCCTAAGGTCAACGATGGCTCTGATACCAAGTCTGTGGGGACCCCTCAGATTTACCAGTCCGAGGTGCCCACGTTATGTAAACAGATCACGATCCCAATGATCAGTGCATCGCGATCACATAACCAACATGGTATACAGAGTTACATCATCCAACTCGATTAGTACAAGACTTACATAAATGGTGGTCACACGACCAAGCCTGCAACCATCGTCATGCAGGACGGAATTAACTATGATATAGCGGAAGCTTTCGGCTAGCGTCGGCCCTCGTCACAACCGGACGCATTCCCACAGAGCAGTTGACCGGTGACACTCAATTGGCGTAGTCGTCGGCGTACTCCTCATCTTCGGCATAGGTCTTCTCGTTGAAAATCTGGACATTGGAATATCCAGGGACAAAGCCATGAGTACAATTACGTACTCGCAAGACCACCACCAGGCTTAAGTTTTCATGGTAATGCAATAAAAGCGTTTTCGAGAACTGGGATAGCTGATATATATGACTATAGGGCTTAATTTTCGCAAGCGATGATTTTAGACATGGAGAATACCACATCTCTATATCTTTGTTGAAAACAAAACATTTGGAGATATAATTCTCCTTCTTTTAGAAATGGCAGAAACCATTTCCACGTTTGAAAACATTTTTTTTTTGTAAAACCTTTTTAAAACCCTAGGATAGGGATGCCCCTTTTTCCTTTCCGGGTTCCCACTGGTTGACTCCCTGAGACCAACCATCTTCCCCCAAAAATCCGTATCTCCCAGGTACCTCCTGGATGCCTCCTTCTTCTTTGGCGAAAACAGTTTTCTTTTTGAAAACATAAAAGTGCCCATACGCCTAGATCGGGGACCTTTCCAACCGTCCATGACCGCGGACACGGCTATTCGAATAGTTTTACACTCTGCAGAGGTGGTGCACTTTCACCACACCAAACGGTCATTCCGCCGTGATCAGCCACGGTCCATCATACATCAGTATGCGGGGGTTCGGATAACCTGATCAAAGCTTTTCACTATGTCTACCCTAGTACAGAGCCTCCTCTTCAGTGGGTCTGAATCTCCCCGGCACCCAGTGGAGATGGCCCTCGTATCGATCCGGTCCCTCCAAGCAACACTGCGCCATGACAGGAGGCCCACTGTTTGCAACCAGCAGCGATCCAGACTCGAACTGGATCCCGCATTTAGATAACTTGGTTCAGAGAGCCCCGCTCTCCTAAGCAATTTGAGGCGCTCCGTACTAAGATAAACAAGTTTCTGGCTAAGCCCTACCCATCTCAGGTAATGTGGTTGCACGGGTTAATTGTTCGGGCGGCCGCTAGGGCTGTACTTTGTTTTTCGAAAATCATCTCCACCTCCGACTGCTCCCAGCAGCTCGGGTTTTCGTAATCACTTCCGATTGCTCCCAGCAACTCGGGTTTTCATAAACATCTCCGATTGCTCCCAGCAACTCGGGTTTTATAAAACACTTTCTCGCCGATTGCTCCCAGCAACTCGGGTTTTTCCTCCGAAAGCATTTTATCAAAACCAGGCTCCCATCCTATAGTTTTGAGATAAGAATATAAGGATATACTACTAGAAAATATAATTTTCTTGATAGCGCCTTCAGTAGAAGGCTTCTCAAGTGAAGACCTATTTTTATAAAACCTATTATATACTAGTATATATCTTTGGCCAAACAACATTTTGTAAATTAGTTTTTGGGTGGCAAAATGCCACGGAAGAAATAAAACATGCAGTATTTTATTTTGAAAAACAAAACATGCTTGTAAAAATAATAGGATTTCATTAGAGTGGTGAGGTGGCTTGCCTGGCTCAGCAATATGTCTTTGGTCTTTATCTTGAGGTTCTTCGGGTTCACTCCTCACTTCCAGTTCCTTCCCGATCGTATCTAACGTCGTAAACAGGAAAAGAACAATACTCAAACCACAAGACAATACCACAGGGACATATCAAACAGCAAGCATTTGCACAATACACTAAGCTACCAATTAAAAGCAAGCAATTCACTTGGTTATACAACATCAAGCAACAAGTCCATATAACTAAGACAAACAACAAACACAACCAAGAGAGTATACACCACAACCTTAATAGTTAAGATTGGTAGTTTTAACTAAACCCTAAAGAGAAACATCTCTTATGGTGATTAGATCATTTTAACAGGGGTTGCTATACTAGCTCAGGAAATACTTCAGATAAAAAAATATCCTAATAGTTTAGGAAATACTTCAGACAAAAGTATCTTAATCCCAAGCATTATCACTACCTTTAGCACATCCACGTGCAAGTATGTTACTAGTTCTAGGAACACATATTAATATGTAGTTAATCAACCAATCAAGGTTAACACCATTGCTCACACAATTTGCTGATTAAGAGCTAAAAGGTGCAGGTGAGTTGCTTAAAAGAATACCACAAACCAAAACAGCAAAGGAGCGGGTTGACAACAATCTAAAGTAAGCAAACAATAAAGCAAGCATTGCAACTCACAACCATTCTCTGGACAAGAGTGTAAGACAAACCTAAACACAAACAATAAAAGACAAACAATAAAAGGGGGCTTTTATTAGCAATTAAGTTGCTGTCTTGGGGAAAAATCCACCAGTCCTAAAATAATGCTTTTAAAATTAAACCCTTTTAACACAGTACTTCTAAGAGTCATACTAAACTATAGGAATTGGATTTGCCTCAAAAGCTACCACCAAATGGGAGCTAAAAATCCTGGAAGTGTCTCTGGTCTCAACACGAACATTGCTACAACTTCTAAATTAGGACACTCCTGCAAGCAAGGTTAATTTCTATGGAAAGGTATAGGTTTTAGCTTTCTGTAGAAATTGGATTCACTCCAATTGGATACTCCTAGCTCAAGTTATCTTAAAAAGAGTAGAAATTATACTTTTTAATAGATTACATCTACAAATAAAACTAAATCCTATTTTTGCAAACGGTCTGTACCACGTGGTTAAGAAAACACCGAGGATTTCTACAAAATTTACTCCAATCAGTTTGCGCGTATAGATCTACCACACTCGAATTAATCTAACATGCAAACAATTCACAGAAAACGAAAAAAAGAAAAGAATGGAATAAAAAAAGACTAGGCCTTGCGCGGGCCGGATCTGGCCGTGGCTAGCACAGATCCAGGCCTGGGCGAGGCAGGCTGGCCCAGCAGCGTGCACAGAGCGGCCCAGGTGTGAAATTTGAAGGACGCGCGTGCTGGTCGTCGTCTTCAGAGCGTTCTCGCGGCGAGTCCGCGCCGGAGGAAGACGGCGGCGATGGTGGCTCACCTAGGGGCGACGAGGGCTGCGGGAGGGCTTGGATTCGAAGGAGGAGGTGACGGCGAGCTCGTGGACGTCCTCAAGTGCCGCATGCACGGCCGGAGTTCATGGCGCCGGCAGCGGCTCCTTCCGCGGGTCGAAGTCGGAGCGGCGAGCTCGGGCGGGTCCTGGGCAAAAAGAGAGGGGGATGGGTTAGGTCTCGAAGAGGGGAACTTGACAAGCCAAGAATGGCGGAGAATGGTGGAGGGAGGCGCCGGCAAAAGCAGTTCGACGCCGGCGGCCACCGAAACTCAACTTTCGTCTCCCGGAGTGTGGAGAGCAAGAGCTTGTGCGGGCCTCCGTGGGAGAGGAGAGGGGGTGTGTGCGCAGCTTTGGGAGGTGAAATGGAGAGGAATGGTGGGCAGGGGAGAGAGAGACGAGCTGGTGGCGTTTTTGCCTCCTCACGGGTGTGGGAGAGGGAGAGGGTGTCTGGCTCCGCCAGTGGCTGGCGTGGGCGGTGGAGAGGGGGACAGAGGGGCCGTGGTCGGGACGGTGACGTGTCTCGACCAGTAGGGAGAGGGGGAGTGAGCTCCCATTGGCCACGGTGGCAAAAGAAGGGAGGTGAGTGGAAGGGAGGGGTGAGTGAGGGGCTGGCAGGTGGGGCCAAGTCGGGGTGGAGCTGCTCTGCTCCAGAGGGGTGTTGGAGGTGGGAGAGAAATTTTTAAATAGAGTTTTGATGAAATAAAAGAAAGTGCAGCAGGTTAAAATGACGCCATGTTTAGTAATAAACACTAAGCAATCAAGGGTGCAATTGTGATTGGGAAAAATGTTGCAAGCAAGAACAAGTGATGGTGAGGTGAGGTATGCAAGTGCATTACCAAAAAGAATTGAGGAATGCTTAAGAAGAGAGAAGTAAAAGTGGAGGATATAACTGTTCGAAAATGTCACTGATTTGACTAGCCCTAAAACCCCAGATGGTCAGATGATCAATCAAGGTGTTAAGAGAAAACCACACGTGGGTTTTGCAAGTAAAGAAGACAAGGGCTCACTTGGTCGAAAAGCATGTTGAATAAGGCCTAAGGTTCGCTTAACATGGGCTTCTAGTCTTGCTATGTTTTAACAAACAGGAAGATCACTCCACTAAAAACTAATCAAGCAAAAATTATAATAGTGACTCTAGCAAACACCAAACAAGGTTAGTGGTTTCATAACCAGGTTAATAAGATCACAAAAGCAAATACTTTTGAATAAAAAGGGTCACACATGACCATAGGAATGTTGGGAAATTTTGTTGAGAATTTTGGAAATACTTTACTTTCTTAAATCATGGGCATTTGGGTAGTTGATAAAATCAAAACATCTTTGAAAAAGAGTTTGACCAAAATAAGAGGGTAGCTGAAGGGGTAGGTTCTCTTGTCATGACTTGATCACCAGGGGGGTAAGTTTAAGTAGGTTGTGCCCAAAAGGTTACTACTAGGTGTTAACAAACACAAACAATAAAGCACACAAAATCAAACAAAGCAATGGGAAGTGAATCACAAGCATTAGTGAAGCATTTTAAGAAAAGTTTTTGTTGCCTCTGATTTTTGGCTCTATAAAAACTGTGTTCTTCTAGCTTCCCAAAATTGGGGCGTTACAGGTGGTTTCCCAGCTTTTCCTATATGGATGTCGCAGGGGCGGTTAAAAACCTCTTCCAAGTTAACTGGGTGAAAATTCCTTCCTCTGCCGCTGCTTTGCTTGTAACGAGTGTTCGTATTTGCGACTAACCCCGAGTTTCCTTCCTCGTTTTTGCGCTTGTTATAACTCGCATTAGCATTGCTAGCTTGCTGTTGTTGAGGCTTGCTACTGGCCTTCTTTCCCTTGCCAGTATTTTCCTCTTCCTCCCCATCAGATGCGTCTCTGGTTTTATCCGAGCTAGCATACTTGTTGGCCGCTGCCATTACCTCCCTTAGGCTCTTGACTTTGTCCTTCATGCGACCTAGTTTGTGGACCAGCGGCTCAAACTTGCAATTTTTCTCCATCACAAGGACTGCTGAACTGGGTGGTATGTTATCTGAGGAATGTATGATTTCTGCGACCCTTCTCATCCAGTGGCGACTCGACTCACCTTCCTTCTGTACACAACGCTCAAGGTCCTCTATACTGCAGAGTCGCTTGCATGTTCCTTGGAAATTTTTAATAAAAGCTTCCTTCATTTCATCCCAAGAGTTTATTGAATTTGGCGGCACGTTCTGCAGCCATATGTGAGCTGCACCTTCTAACATCATGTTTAGGTACCGTGCGCAGATCTCTTCGGATGCGTTTAAGATGCTCATGTCCATCTCGTAATTGTTGAGCCAAGTAACAGGGTCCATGATTGCGTTGTAGTTGGCGACCTTGCGAGGTCCTTTGAAATCTGCAGGAAACGGTTCAGACCTGATTCTTTCGCTGAAACAGACTGGGCCTTTGAGTCGCGACGATAGATTGGACGAAGCTGGCCTTCCTATTGAATTAGCCGCCGCGCGCGGTTGCACAACTTCTATGGGTTGAACTTGCTGCGGTTGATTTTGAGCCGCAGGTTGATTTTCCCTTTGTCGCCTAGCCGAACTTGAAGTCGCAACGTGCGGCGACTCCGCGTGGATGCTTCTCTCCGCCGTTGCTCTGCTATTGTAGGGGGTGGAGTGCAGCCGTCCCGCGTGTTCGGACATGTTTGCCTGCTGTATTACTACTGTGCTCAGCATCTCAATGGCGCGCCGCGCCTCTCTGTCAATTGGTGTGTTTCCTGCTGGCGCTAACCTGGCCAAGATGTTCGTAGCCGCAAAGAGATTCTCCACTGGGCTAACAAAATGTCCTTGCGGCGTGTGGAACCTTTGAGGCTGTTGTGGCGACTGCTGAACAAAGGTTGGCTGCGGCAATGGCGGGGGCATGATGGCCCTATTGTTAGCTTGTATTATGGCCCTTGATTCAGGTATTTCCGCTGCTCTTGGTGCTGCGAAGGACGGAACAGCTGGTACAACTGATGGTACAGCGATCGCTTGAACCGCTGGCGCGGCTAATGGTGCCACGGACCGCATAACCATGGCAGACGGTGCCATGTGTGTGGGTACCGCGACTGATGGTTGTGCGACTCCTGACCATGCGACCGGGTGCACTGTGTTGGTGGCGACAGATGGGATCGTGTTGGGTGGTGCCGCGGGAACCGCGATTGTTGGTCCAGCGGTAGGCGATTGGAATAGGTCCATATGATTTACTGTTCCTGGCTGCAGGCGACTCGCATGGCGTCTGTGTGGCAAGGTGGCATGTACTCCTTGCAAAGTATTGGTTTCCTCGATGAGTCGCAGCTGCTCCTGTTGGAGGCGCTGTTCCTCGCGCGCCAGCCTGGCTCTCTCATCTGCGATTCTCTGGACTTCATCATATAGCCCGATCCTGGTAGCCTCCAATTCTGTCACTCTATCGGCCGCGTTAACCACAGATATTGGCGTGAGCAACACACTTCCCTGTGGCGGCGTGACCGCTGCGTCGGGGGCTACCCTTGACCCTGATTCCGCAGGCGCAACTCCGGGTGGAGTCTCTCTGTTTGCGACTCCTGAGGCCGCGACTCCTGGCGTTACCGCAGCGGATGCCGCGACTCCTGATGCGTCTAGCGCGGCTTGTTCTGCTGCTTCTGGCGGCGTGGGGGCTAAGCTGCCTGGTGGCATGCCTAGCCCTTCATCCGCTTCTGTGGTCCTGTAGACCCCTTCCAGGTGCCGATCTTCTACAGAGGGCGAGTCGCCATCCACAGGGCCTCCGCATAGCCTTTCCTCAAGGACATACTCAATGGATTGGCCTTCTTCGTCTTCAAGAGGTAGCGACTCATAGTTGATAGATTCTTCTTCTTGGTCCACGTTACCGCGACTCCTTCTTCTGAGTCACCATGTTGCGATGGATCTTCTGACTCGCCGCCGATGAAACCGACGAAGACATGGACAGATCCAAACGGGATGATGTGGCCGGTTTCCAGGTAGTCAGCTTCCGGCCCCCAGCTTGAATCGTCAATGAGGGGTGTGCCATTGACCGTGATGATACGGCCAACAACAAGATCTTCAGTTCCCTTCGTGGATCCTGCGTGGAACGTGACGCTCTTGACCGCAGGCCCCACGGTGGGCGCCAACTGTCGTGGGTTTGTCACGTCAGGTGTCATGGATGACTTCGTAGGTGTGGGATTACGCGAGTCAAGCATCTCCGAGCTTGGGATCGCAGGAACAAAGATCAACACAGATTTACCCAGGTTCGGCCCCCTCAATGTGAGGTAAAAGACCTACTTCCTGCCTACACTAGATTGGTATTGATATGATAATCAAGGTGTTACAATGGAGGCGATCCGATCTGGTACTCGCCGTATGAGCTAGGATTTTAGGGCTTGACCCTCTCTAAGTCCCGCGAGTCCTCTTTATATACACAGAGGCTCGCCAAGTTACAAAGGAAACTTCCCCCACAAGGAATACGTCCACAGAGGCCTATTTGGAGACTACTTGGTCTTCACGTCCTCCAGAATACGTCTTCTAGATCTTTCCCCTTATGGCGGTTCAATACTGGGCTTGCTCCCAAGTGGGCCTTTGTCCGTGCGAGTAAAGTAAGTCGCACTGGGCCGCGGGTTAATCCAGAAAGTATTCCCCCGACACATGAGCAATATTTCTGTGGCGCATTCTGGAAGTGCGCCACAGAATTTTCTACTTTCTGTGGCGCACAGAAGGGTGCGCCACAGAAATAATATATTTGTGGCGAGAATTCTGTGGCGCACCCACCATGCGCCACAGAAAGCTATTTTGTTGCGCCACAGAAAGGCACTTCCCTACTAGTGTGTAATTTGTTGTAGGTTAAGTTTGCACGATGGCATGACGATGTTTATACATGAAGCTTGTGTGTTGTGCATGAATTGGGCCGGAAGAAACTTGTTGTTGTTGCTTGCGCCGGCGTGGTGCATGGATGTTTGCCGAAATGTTGATTAATTTCCATTTCGGCAAATTTTTTGCACTACCCATATGTCATACTTTTAGGAGAGGTCATGCCGAATTTTTTCGGCGACCATGCATGTGTGGTCTGTGTGTGCATGTTGCGGTTCTAATTAACATACTCTCGTTTCTGATCTATGTATACCGCGTAGTCAACCATGGTCATCATGATGAGCTCCGGTCGAATCAGTAGATACAAGGAAGAAGCGAAGGCGGACATGATTCGGTGCAACAGGCGCCAGATAAGATGCCCATGTCGAAAATGCAAACTCGTGAGCTGGATCGACCCTGATTTTGGACAATTGGAGGATCACCTGCTCAGGCGCGGTTTCATGCTGGATCAAGATGGACAAGATCATCATGACGAAGGAGATGCTGGCGGACAAGATCATCATGACGAAGGAGATGCCGGCGGACAAGATCATCATGACGAAGGAGATGCCGACGGACAAGATCATCATGACGAAGGAGATGCCAGCGGACAAAATCATCATGATGAAGGAGATGCCGGCGGACAAGATCATCATGACGAAGGAGTACATGGTGGTGGCGCGAACACGCAGACCCCGCTAACTTCGGCCTTGCAGGACGCTCATGTTCAAGAACTGCTCCTCAAGGAGACGAGCAATGCCAGAGCTGCAGCCAAAGAGAAAGCCAAGCTGGCGCAAATAGAGATAGACGGGATCACTCCGTTGTATCCTGGGTGCCGGCCCCAGGATACGCGCTTGCAAGTAACGCTTGATGCTCTGGAGATGAAGGCGGAAAACAAATGGACCGACGTGAGCTTCGACAAGAACATGAAATTCATGCACGATATTCTCCCCAAGGGGAACACATTGCCAAGTAGTATCGTGGAGGCCAAGAAAGTCGTGTGCCCTCTTGACCTACCGCACGTCAAATACCATGCCTGCATCAATGATTGCGTAATTTATCGGGGCGATTACAAGGACATGACCACATGTCCGGTGTGCGGCCACGGACGGTATAAGAGTGGGAACAAGAAAAATCCTCGAAAAGTGGTATGGTACTTTCCTATCACTCCCCGTCTGCAGCGGTATTTCGTGGACACTAAGGAAGCAAAGCTCATGCAATGTCACGCGGAAAGGGAGAAGCCCGAAGAAGATCCGGAGAAGGGCAGGATCCTGACAAACCCTCAGACGCTAGCCAGTGAGAAGCATTGGACATCGCCTTGAAAAATTTCGGGGGCGACGCAAGGAACGTCAGGCTGGGTATGAGCACCGATGGACTAAATCCGTTCGACAACCAGAGTAGCACACATAGCACCTGGCCCGTGTTTGTATGGCCTTACAACCTTCCCCCGTGGCTGTGCACGAAGCAAAAGTACATACACATGAGTATTCTCATTCAGGGGCCGAAACAACCAGGTATCGACATACATCTGTATCTCGGGCTGTAGAAAGAGTAGTTAGCCACGTTGTGGGAGACGCCAGCCCATACGTGGGACGCCTACACTAAAGATTATTTCGATATGAGAGCCGCGTTGCTCACGACGGTGCAGGACTATCCTGGATACTCATATGTATCGGCCCAGGTGGGCCACGGATTCTGCGCATGTGTCAAGTGCATGGATGAGACCCCGCATCTCCAGCTACCAAGGGATCCCGGGTCTTCGAAAACCGTGTTCCCAGGGGCTCGAAGGTGGCTTCGCATGGATCACCCATGGAGAAAACGCGGTGATTTGTTCGATGGCCAAGACGAGCTCGAAAGAAGCGACCGAGCTTTTGAAAAATTGGGAGGAGTGCCCTGCGCCGGGAAAGAAGCGACCGAGGGTAGATCCGCTGCTGGGTGTATGGAAAGCGAGGTCTGTTTTCCATGACTTGGAGTACTGGAAGGTCCTCCACACGCCCCATAGCCTCGATGTAATGCACATTACGAAGAATGTTACCGAGAGTCTTCTTGCCACTCTTTCCAACATGTCGGATAAGACCAAGGATGGAACGAAAGCATGATACGATCTGAAATGGCTTGGCATCAAGAAAGATCTTCAGGCCCCCGATAGTGATGATGATCAGACGGAAGAGACTCAATGTCACCGCAAAAGGGTAAAGAAGAAAGCGGTGGTGCTTCCCGCTGCCAATGTTCCGTGTGAGATGGGCCAAGGACGTCGTCAAAGAAGGCCGGTATTTCACCACAATGGTTATACCCGAAGCCAAATTGAAGAACGCCTCCACAAAAAAATGAGCCATGGGTACTCGCTAGCCAGGTTGAGCAATGCTTCTTCATTACCGACCCATCAAAGCCTAGCCGTGTTGTCGTGAGGAGGGGCAAGAGGAGCATCATCAGAATGGAAGGAGACGCCAACGAGGAAGACTTGGACAAGAACGGCGATCCGAAGATCGAGGAGGAATTCGACAAGTACTTCGACATGCCTACTAATAGTAAAGAAAGAAGGAAGACCTCCCTACCTACTAAAGGTTGTCCGTTCACGCGAAGAAATCTCAAGGTGCCCGACCTAAAGTATTCAACCGCGAAGAAGGGAAAGAAGAGAAGCTAGCTCGGAACCGGCCGGGACGAAGAAGACTTTTTTTTGTGTATTAATTTGTGTGTGTGTGAGACAAGCATATATATGTATATCATGACTAAAAATAATGGTCTACTAAAAAATGTGTGTATATTCTTTTCTTTAAAATGTCTGTCTGTTCTTTTTTTAAATTTAACCAAAAATATTTTTTTGAAAAAAAAAATGTGGCCCAGTATACAGGTTTAGACAGACTAACCATTGGGCTATGTGTTGTGGGTGTCATATAACTGTCAGCACAGTTTTTTAACCACCGGATTCTGTGGCGCACCCCTCCAGCAGATGCGCCGCAGAATCAGAGCGCATCCGCTAGAGGGGTGCGCCACAGAAATGTTCAGCCCCACTTACATTTGGGCCCGCCCCCGCACCGGCCTCTCTCTTCCCAAAATCCCCATCGTCTCGCGCTCTCGACCCACGTCGTTGACCACCACACCGCCGTCGACCACCGCCGCTCGACCACCGCCGCTCAACCACCGCACCGCCGTCGACCACCACCGTCGACCACCGCCGCTCGACCACTCCCGCCTCTCTCTCTCCTTGGCAGGGCACTGGATCGAGCGCCGCCGCTGCCGCCTGGATCGAGCGCCGCCGCTGCCGCCTGGATTCGCCCATCTTGGCCTCCTGGAGTCGCCTCCATCCCCGCCCGTCTCCAGGAATGAGGTAAATCCTCCCGCCCTTTGCTCTGTCCCCTCTCTGCAGTAACACAAATCTGAAATTTCGAGTACCCAGATTGCCAAATCAGAGGGAATATAGTCAGAGTGATTTGTAAACCTTGTTCGCACGATCATTTTGAGTGGTCAAACGTCTTAATCGGAGTTGTGAAGCTCCTGATGTGGCTGTTTCTTTGCAGCTGTCCAAAATTTCAGAGACAGTAAAGAATAGCGTGTTTTACCATGCGTTTTAGGAGATGTTACCCTGCATCTAAATTGAATATTTGTTCTTTCCTAGCTTGTATGTGATTCATATGTTCTAATACAAAAGGATTCGATTAATTCCCATGAGCATTGTTGCTTCCATGCATCTCCGAATGTAGCTACTCTATATTCTGAAAACTGGAAGCAGCAGATATATATATAGAAGATATTAATATGCTAATAGTTGCTTAGTTGCTTGTTTAGTTGCTTGCTTAGTATAAAATCCAAGTTAGTTGCTTGCTGTTAGTTGCTTGCTTAGTTGCTAGGTTAGTTGCTAGGTTAGTTTCTAGGAAATTGCTAGGTTAGTGTTAGGTTAGTTTTACTTGTATTTTTTTGTTAGTTGTTGTTAAGACAAATTCATGTAATGCTCCTATTTTTAAGGTTAAGTTTAATTAACTAATGCATTATTTTGCCGTATGCAGGAAATTTAGAAGATGAACCTCCACGTTCTTTCAGGTGAGATGTGGATGTGGTGATGCCGCGTATGTGTGTGAGATATTGTGGATGTATTTGGATGTGGATGTGTGTGGATGTGGATGTGTGTGGATGTGGATGTGCATGTGGTGATGATATTGTGTTTGTTGCCGGCCGGAGATGCCAGCCGGAGATGCCAGCCGGAGATGTGGATGTGTGTTGGTATGATGTGTGAAATATATGCAGGTACCCCGAGAGCCTTGAGATTGCCGGAACGTCGATTAACTTCCGTTCCGGCAAATTCGGGTACTCCATATGTCCCTTTTTTAGCAAAAGTCATGCCGAAATTTTTCGTGAATTTTAGCATGACTTTGCTAAAAAAAGGACATATGGGGTATTGCGACTAATGCCTGGGCCGGGGTATCTTAGTACTTAATTAAGTGATTTTTTCTTATATTTGTTGTACTAACTTTTTGCTTCTTTTTAATGCAGTGCAAACATGTCGGCCGACGCGGAGCCCGGCACTTGTAAGCGCATGAGCGTCGAAGAAGTAGCTAGAGACGCCAACAAGTCGTTCTGGGAGATGTCCCAGGAGTTGGAGGAGGCCGCCGAAGCTGCTAGTGGCGGCGACCGTGCCGACGATGAGCAAGAGGGACGGGAGGACGACCCCGAATTCAGCTTAGAAGGTCACGACGGCCATGAGGATGACACCACCACCTCCGATGGCGGCGACCACACGGATGGTGGTATCGGCGGCAGCAACCCGGCCTCTCAGAAGCAGAAGAAGCCAAGGAGGGATCGGACACCGCAATCGGTCGCCAATGTCACAGATGTGTTCTCTGAGGTCATGGCAAGTGGCCTACCAGTGGCGCCTGCGGAGATTGCCAAAGGGTACAGCATGCAACTAGGGTGCATCGTCCGGGAAAGCATGTCGATCAACACGAAGGACCTCAGAAGCACAGCCAATTAGGCTTTGGTCGAACACCTCCTCAAGAGGGTTCACCAACGATACACGTTCCCGCAGCCGTTCAACAAAAAGGTGGACAGTTTAGCCATCACGAAGATGAGCACCGCCTTGAGCAGCTGGAAAACCCGGGTGAAGAGCAAGATTGAGAAGGGTGACAGCTGGGAGGAGATTAGTAAAAAAGACCCGCACATCACGAAGAAGAGTTCGAGGAATTCAAGTTGTCCTTAAAATCTGAGGAGGCTAAAAAATGGACCCAGTGGGGGAAGGACATGCGGGAGCTGAACATAGGTAACCACCATTTGGGAAGCGGCGGTTACCGAGGGAAAAAGCCCATTTGGGACAAGGAGGATGCCGAGATTGCACGTCTTGGAAAAGAAAACCCGTGGGAAAAAATCACGGACGAGCAGGTGAGGAACTTTGTCCGGTCCCGCTACTATCTGAAGTGGGCGACTGGGGAATTCGTTACCGACCATGAGGATGTGAAGGACTTCGAGAAAGTGCTGGTAAGGAATTTAATTACCGCGGATATCTCAAAGTCCATTGCGTTGATCTAATTAGATAACAAAGCCAAATTTCTAAGTGGGTTCACCTTTGTCTGCAGGAGGAAGAGTTGAAGGCTGACGCTGAGGCCGGCCCGTCGTCCCAGGGGTCGACGGAGCCGTGGGACACGACTTTGAACAGGGCGACGAACGTTTACATGAATAGGGACAAGTCGGCGCCGCCGAGGTCAGCTGGCCGTGTGTCCGGCTTTGGTACGAGCATGAAGTTCCAAGAGTACTACAGCTCGGACGGCGGCGCGACGAGAAGGAGAGGAGGAAGACGACTAAGGATAGAGCCGAGGTTGTGGAGCTAAGGAAGAAGGTGGAGTCACTAGAGAAGGAAAAAGTGGACTCCAGCACGGTGGAACAGTTAGTGACCGACAGGCTCCGGGAGATGTTTCCCCCTGGGTTATTTGAGGGGATAGCTGCCTGGAATGCGGGAGGTCAAAGGGGCCGATACACGTGCCCAGCTTCTCCGGCAGCAACTCCAGCATGAACCAGAACGTGTCGCCGGACCTGGTGACCCCGCCGCCCAACCGCGGCACAGCCGCCGCTCCATTTGGTCCCACCGACGCCCCTACGGCGGCGGTGCATGATAATGCGCCCGAGCGGCTAGAGAATAATAGTCCGGCCGCCGGCACCGGCGCCCTTGTCTCGACATTAGCCGAGCTTGACGCCATCACCAAGGTAACTAATTAGTTAGTCCGCGTCATCTTCTATAACTATGCCTTTGATGACTGCCATCTCATGATGCCCAACATGTGTTGACTCAGGACATGCCTTGCATACTGCTGCATAGGGTAGTGGCTGGCGGCGAGTTGAAGGAAGTTGCTACGGGCACTGTCATACAACCAAAGAGCCGCGATATGCACCACACTAAAATGGACGAGGCCAATATGAAGGTCAGGATAGCTACGGTAGTGTCTGCGTTTTTCGACATCGACCCCCCCATTCAACCTCTGGGAGCCGAAGACAACATGGTCCTTGGAAAGTGCCCCAACTGGGTCACGCCATGGCCGAAAACCCAGATTCGTCTTGGGGGGGGGGTCTTCTTGAGGGGTGCAGGCGCACCACCGGCGCCACCTCGAAGTTCCGGGCCCCGATCCGTCCCCCGAAGCCCTCGAAGCCTGCAGCCGTCGCCACCACCCGGAAGGAACCGGCGGTCGTCGCCACCACCAGCCGCCACCAAAAACTGTTGGGAACGTCTGAACCGCAACCGTCACAATTAGGCAAAGTCTTTGCACCTCAACTTGATGGCAACGGCGACGATGATGAGGATAATGTCGACGTCGATGCCTTCAACATCACTGGCGCCAGCAAAGATATGTACATGCCTGCTGTGGATGACGAACCCTTCCGTGCTCACGCCGATCAACCTGCTCGTCCCACTACATGCACGCAGCGCCTGACCTTCCAGGGATTATCTCAAGAGACGCCTCCAGGGGCCGGCGATGAAGCTCTAGACAAACCGACTAACGTTTTCACCCCTGGCACACTGCAGAAGACGGTTCGCGAGGGGTTTCCAGGGGAGATGAAGAACAAGAAGCACAGGAAGAGAAAGTCAGGTGCCTCTTCGAGCCAGCCACCTCCTATGATTATCCGGGGTCATGAAGACATGGTACCACCCGTCCGGGTGGCTTGGCGTGCCGAATTCATGAAGCTGGTAAACCGATACTGGCTCCGGAGCTGCTCCGCCTCGCACGTGGACACATGCGCTCTTTGCATGAATCTATCCTGCACCTAGAGGGCCTCCTTCTTAAAGACAAGAATCCAAATTACCCGGTGTTCACGGTCCAGGTGCCAAAGGATGATGAATTGGACTTCGTCCATGAAGCCCCCGATCTGTTCTTCATAGCGTTCGAGGACATCTTCAATCTATTTCACTTTAAACGGCTGGACTATAACTTGGTCCGCCTATATGCGCTCAATGTGGCGATGAAGATCTGAGAGATAATACCCTGCACGTCGCGGTAGCGGATCCCTACTACATGCGTGACAGCCAGCTGGTGGAAGGATCAAGGACACGGACCAGGGCGACGGAGTACCTCCGGAGGTTCATGCTGAACAACAAGACGAAGAACAACCTTCTTGTGCCTTTCTTTCCCCAGTAAGTACACATCCGCTCGCCGCCGTCGTAACTTATTCTTTCTTATAGATTTCTTCCATTGCTGATCCTTTCCAACATTCAGTTTCAATTGTGTTGAGCAGGGACACGTACTGCACACTCATCATCGTAAACCCGAGGTGGTCCGTTGCCACTTATTTCGACTCAGGGAGTTCGAGGAAGAAAGACTACACCAAAATAAAGAAAGTTCTCGATGAGGCTATCGAGGGCTACGCCCAAAAGGGAGGCCTCTTCGAAAAGAACGCGGAAGTTTTTAGGAATGACAACAAGCACCGGTTCAAGCATGTGACCGAGTTCCATTGCCTCAAGCAGAAGCCTGGCAGCGTGAAGGAGGCCTTCTACGCCCTCCATCAACTTAAAGGGTATGTCCGGGTGCAGAGGAATTGAGGATGCCATCTAGTATCCGAGAATGGGCCAAACTTGCGGAAAATCTCACCGATGCTGATGTTAGAGAAGACTTCCATCGCATCCAAATGAAGTTATCGGAAATTATCATCGAAGATGTCAACACAACGGGGGGGGGGGGGACTTACACTACAAAGGCAGAGGTAGGATGTGTTATAAAAGAAAGCCTTGCCTCACTCGCAAGAAGTGCTTCTTTATTTTCTTTTATTATAGACTTATCCACTTAGATGAATAAATCATACTCTATTTATATTATTAACCAATATATCCCAATCCATCTCCAGGTTTGTACCAGAGGGACATCGAAGAACGCCTAGAGATGCAGAATGACACCAGGACGTGGACGACGAAAGAGATGTATAAACCGTTCCCGGCGCTAATCAAGAAGAAGGCTCCATGATCGTCGTGCTCCCGCTCTTGCTCACCATCATCGCCGATGTACTCTATTTGATCCTAGTGTAGGCGGTGAACACTTCATTTGTAACGTGTGACACGATAAACTTTTGTATCAAGATGTGTAAAAAGTCGGCACTTGTCACTATATGTATGTTATCTCGGTCTCTAAGTAATGTGATGACATAGTAATGTGTCTGTTTTCATATACCTGTCAAAATATATTAGTGATTGTATTATGTCTGTATAAATCCTGTAATATACCTATATTTCTGTAATATACCTGTATTTGTACAGCGGGCAGCAGCAAATTGCGAATACCTGTACAGAAATTCTGTGGCGCATGCCTTTTATTTTCTATGGCGCACGCTCTTCTGTGGCACATCTGCAGGCATGCGCCACTAAAAAGATTTCTGTGGCGCACGGCACATGGTGCGCCACAGAATCTTGGTCTTTCTGTGGCGCACCTGGGTGTGCGCCACATAAATATATTTTTGTGGTGACAATTCTGTGGCGCACCCACCATGCGCCACAGAAGGCAAAAGTGGGTGCGCCATAGAAAGCCTTTTCCCTGGTAGTGCTAGTGTCGGGGGAATACTCAATCGAGTATGCGTACGAACTCATGAAGAGATGAGATGACGTACGAACTCATGAAGAGATAAGCTGATGGATGACTCATGAAGGGATAAGCTGACGGACGACTCATGAATAGATAAGCTGACGGATGACTCATGAAGGGATAAGCTGACGGACAACTCATGAAGAGATAGGCTGATGAACTCAAGGCCCGTGATGAACTCAAGGCCCATCCGGAAACTCCAATACATATTCGACTAGGACTCATGTAAACCTTGACCTGGCCGCCTATATAAACCAGGCAGGGGCTCCCCTTGAGGGACAAGTAATTTAGAAGATAGAGAAACCAGCTCGATAAGTTGTAAGACGTCCAGAGAGACGCATATAGACTCAATAGTACAATGTAGATAGAACAAGAGGAGCCGCCCCAGATACGGCGACTCCAGAGCATACGGAATAAGATCTAGCCTTAAACAGCATGTAGGATTTTTACCGGATGATGATTCCCGGGGCCTGAAGCTATATAAATCTTTCTCTTGTGTGCAATCTCGCTCCCGGAAGGTCCAAAGTCGTTTAAATTCTACGATCTCACAAGTCATCTGACGATTACATCTGCCGTATTTATCCCACGACAGTTGGCGCCCACCGTGGGGCCTGTGGCATTTGGAATCGTTGTCCGGGGGAGATCCCTTCATCAACAATCTCAGCGACTTCATTGCCACGCCGATTTAAGCGACTCGGCGGTATCAACATCTACATCAAGACTATCGGGCAGCGGAAACATCCATGTTGCAACTGTCCCCAATAACGTCTCGGAAATAATATTGGCGATCCCTTCGGTGGAAAGATGCGAAATCGAGTTTACTACCAGCTGTTAAAAGTTCGTCGGTTTCCTACGGCTGGATCTTCCTGGCCGACTCATACACTGAACCTCTGTCGGAACCTAGCGAAACTCCACATGATATCAGAAAAATAATTACCGAGGTCGACTCAGACATCAATTGGAAGATCCCTCCGGTGAAACCGTGCGGAATACAATCCCGCAACACTCCAAAAAGTTTGAGCCAATTCCAACGGTTGGATCTCCGTCCACGACTCGTGCACTGAAGCAAAGTTTCATATCTAGGCGAGTTCGTGAATCCAAACCGAAGCCGGGTTCGAAATCAATCTCGTCGACTTGCAAAAAACAATGTGGTCAAGCAAGGTGTATCGTCATACAACTTCCAATCAACCTCAACTCGCCTAGCACCGCTGGCGACATCAACAACATCGGCAACTCGCCGTACCAGCACCTGGGGGCTCGACAACAACACCGTCCCCACGCGTACATGTCTACAGAATCAAGAATTATCGGCATATTTTGTGATCCGGTGTGATCATTGGAAACCTCAGTGTCATCGTCAAACAAATTCGCGTAGGCGTGGCTTCTACATTGCTTGCGAGCTCATGCGTGCGACTCAACGATCGGGTTCATTTGCACTCAGCCATTACGGACATCGATTTTAGCTCGTCTCGCCTCGGTGACTCGTGTGGCCTCGGTGACTCATGAGGTTTCCACTTCAACTCGTCTAATCGCGGGTGACTGTTTATGGCCACTTCAAGCTCGTGGACGACTTCCAGCTCATCGTGACTTCGAGTTCGCAGACGATGGTCCACGACTTACACCATTATCAACATTGAAAGGACAAGAATAAGCTAAGTCACCTCATATTTCGAGATTCATATTATTTTTGTGTTAATCAAATAAGATTAAGTTTCACCTCTGAGTCAATATCGGGGGCTTACTTCTCAAAGTTGGGTTCCTTACAACACACATTGGATTTATCAAAGTCGAGTTCTCTATAGCTCGCACTGAATTTATCAAAGTCAAGTTCTCTATAGCTCGCACTGAATTTATCAAAGTCGAGTTCTCTATAGCTTGCACTGGATTTATCAAAGTCAAGTTCTCGAAATAGCTCGCACCGGATTTATCAAAGTCGAGTTATCTATAGCTCACACTGGATTTCTCAAAGTCAAGCTCTTTATAGCTTGCGTCGGATTTATTGAAAGGTTAGGTTTTCTTTACACCCACAAACAGATATCTTAAAGTATCAAGGTCACCATCACATAATCAAAATTGTCACTTGTGGATTCATTACATCATTTTACGAGTCACCCTGTGACTCATTATATCATTTCACGAGTCACCCAGTGACTCATTATATCATTTTATGAGTCATCTAGCGACTCATCATTATATCATTTTATGAGTCACCCAACGACTCATCATTATATCATTTTATGAGTCATCCAGCGACTCATGATTATATCATTTTATGAGTCACCCAGCGACTCATCATTATATCATTTTATGAGTCACCCAGCGACTCATCATTATATCATTTTATGAGTCATCCAACGACTCATCATTATATCATTTTATGAGTCTACCAGGGACTCACCATTGTATCATTTTATGAGTCAACCAGTGACTCACCATTATTTCATTTTACGAGCTCATTATATCATTTTATGAGTCACCCAGTGACTCGTCATTATATCAATTTTTGAGTCAAATCAGTGACTCGTTATATCAATCTTTGAGTCAAATTAGTGACTCGTTATATCAATCTTTAAGTCAAATCAGTGACTCGTCAAAAAAAAGCAAAAAAAAGATGCAGTAGGGGCTTTCCCTACTGTTTTATCGTCAAAAAAAAATTCAGTGACTCATTATATCAATCCTTGTGTCAAATTAGTGACTCGTTATATCAATCTCTGAGTCAAACAAGTGACTTGTTATATCATTATCCGAGTCAAGATAGTGACTCGGCATATCAATCTTTGAGTTAGACCAGTGACTCGGTATATTATTATCATTATCAGGGTTAATGAAATAAAGCCAGCACCTCTGGTATCCGGAGGTTTGTCGTTTCACCTCATATCATTTTGAGATTTTTGAGCCTTTATTTTCATTAATCTTGGTTTCATGGGGGCTTAGTAGCTGATTGTGACACCCCTCCCTGGCACATATCACCAGAGAGGCTATCGCCCCGTGCGCCAGCCCAAGATATCTGGCCGCACGTCACGACAGTGCAACATCATGGAAATCATTACACAATCAGGCACAAGAAGTGCTACAAATGGTTTACAAAGCCATCAAGGCATGACCAAATATCAAGCCAAGCATGGCTCAGGACAGAGTTTAACTGGCAACAGAAGACGGCTAAGGCAACGGCTTGGAGCGGCTCCACTCCACAGGCATCTGGCTGGGCTACTGATCCTAGAACGCTCTTGCTCCATCTCCTCGCTAAGGTGGAAGATGAATCCTCGCCAATATCTGGCCACAAACACAAGGCCCGTGAGTACATTTGTATGCACTCAGCAAGAATCGACACTCACTACAAACAATCCAACAATCATGCAGCAAGATATATATTGGAAATAAAGTCCTACAACATGGCAAGGTGTACTCTAGATTCATGACATAAAAGTAGCATGGCATTGACAACCAAACATGTCATAAGCAAGCAATGGGGGTATCACCAGTACAGAGTCCAAGCCAGGTGGGGTTGGATCGTGCACCGGCAATCATACAAAGAGATTACCTGTGACGAGTAAACGAGTGTACCAGTTGGTACCAAATAATACACAACAGCACCTGTGATCACTGCTAGGCCCACTGGCCTCATCTTTCCACTCTGGGCATACACGGTTGATGTTGGCTCAGGCCTAACTCTAGGCTCCCAACGATCACACCGCCATCCCATATCACGGGTTACCATCGACATCTCAAGGCAATATTCCCTCAATCATCTTATTTGTTCATTTAGTGTAATCAGGTCGTTCATTAATTCTCTCAAACAAATCTTAAGTTTAACCTCCTGACACCACAAAGACACACAGTGTGACCGACACTGAACTGTTGTTCCATATCCCAGGAACGAGGCTAACTTGCTAGGTTGACACTCTCGAGAGGTTGCATTCCCAACTATCGAAATACACCTTACTCAGCCGGCGCTTTAGGTTGTCACGCCAAAGTCGTACTAAGCAAAATGCACTTACATGACCGTCCACCTGCTAAGACACTCTCCTGCACCACCCTATATGCATGGTACAACGGGCAAGTGAATCCGGCACATCCCCCGGCGCGACCGGGTATGCCTATCTCCGGACTCCTTAGCATAGTCGAACCCGTGCCTGTCGACCACTACCCTCGGACAGCACAACCGAACGACTGCGCCCAATGGATGGCACAAAAGGGGCTCAACAACCTACTAGGTCACGGTCCTCCATGAGACGACGATGGTCCTGCTTTCAAAGTTCAGATTAGTGGCACTATGGACTGACCCTATCGTTGTTTGGAGAGGTGTTTCATTTAATCAAGTTTCATCATTCACGAGTCCAAACAATAGATGATTAGTCCAGCATAACAACCACAATATCATAATAATCTATCATCAAACAACAAGACATTAGCAACACAATATTTCAAGAAATAGTAGTTTGTATTGATCGGGTGACTAAGGCGGAGCTACCTCCGACCAGCGCCATCGCAGATCAATACAAAAGGTAGCACAAGTGGTTTGCGTCGATCGGGTGACTGTGGCGGAGCTACCTCCGACCAGCGCCATCACAGATCAACTACAAAAGATAGCACAGTTGGTTAGCGTCGACCGGGTGACTGTGGCAGAGATACCTCCGACCAGCGCCATCGCAGATCGACGTTAATGTTTTAGGGAGGTACATCACTCCACCATTCCATCGACGGCGGCGGTTCCCCCAGTCCATTGTTTCAAGAATGATGTGTGTTTGATAAATATTAACAATACATAATATAACCAAGCAAGTACGATAAATAGATATGCAAAATTATATGCAACATGGCAGGAGCAATATTCAAGTAACATATTGAACACAAACAATAACAGACCGACATAATATATACAGTACGCAGACAAATGTAAATACTCGCCATGGCAATAAGCAAATAAACAAACAAACACTGCTGAACTGCTCATATCAAGGGGTTAGCTTGCTGTAGGAGACGGGTTCCAAATGATCCGGGAGGTCTCGGTGTCGTCGCGCGTCAGAAACTCGAAAAACGACTAAACCCCAGAAAAGAAAACATCGTGTTAAATAAAGTCAATGAAACTAAATATTTTAAAAAACAACAAAACCAGCACCAACTTGGAGATCTCATCGAGATGAAGATTTAGAAATTTGACTCACCAAAAACGGAGCTACGGTTCAAAAGTTACGAGTTTACAAAGTTTGGCCACCAGGGAAAAAAACTGCACGAAAAAAAAAAACAGGACGGGCTGCGTCGGCCGCGCGCAGATGGGCCGCTGCGCGCCGCACGCGCGCGCGCCAGTGCCAGCGCGGGGCAGGCCGCTGGTGGGCCGCTCGGGCTGCTGCTGGCCGGGCCGAAAAACGGTTCGACGGGAGAAAAAAAAGAAGAACAGAGGGGATCGACCCCTGGTCGTCTTCCTCCTCTGTAATCGCACGGGAGCGAGCAGGGGATGGCCGGGGACGGCCGAGGAAGACACCGGGAGGCCGGCCGGCGGCGGGGACGGTCCGGTGGCGGCGCACCGCAGCCCGGAAGGGCGAGGCCGACGGCGGGGCAGCCTCCCATGCACGCACACGAGCTCGCGGAGCTCCGGCCATGGTGGCCATGGTTTTTGGTGGTGAATTTTGTGGAGATTTTCCCTGCTTTTGGGCACCGAATGGAGAGAGCAGGGGGGGGGGGAATGGGGAGGAGTGGCTAACGTTTGCTCAGGGCTGCTTGGGTTGCTCTTATATAGGGGGAGAGGAGGAGAATTTGATGGCACCGACAGCCACCGGTGCACCAACCTTGCTCCAACAATTAAGTGGCAGGGGATAGGCTCGGGCTGGATAGGGGTGACTCCGGTCTGAGCCAGGGGAGCAGGAGAGAGCTTGGTCGCTGCGGGGGTTGGGCTGGGGCGCGGGCACAGCAGGGGAACCGGAGGAATAGGAACGTGCAGGACGCCGTCATGCGCGCTCTGGCGTTCGGAGTGCGCCACGGGCGGCATCGTCGCGTTCCCGACAACTCGGAGCACCAAACGCAAGAACGAAGGTATCTACGGGTTTCTAAGGACAAGGCCTACGCTACTACAATGGTCACACGCAAAAACTCCACACTTGGTAACACAAAGTTTTTCGAAACTCAAACGCACACAAGGTGTTCGATAAAAAGATTGAGGTCTTCCTCAACACAGAAAAATCCCAAACAATTTCCACTGGGTATGTTTGGTATAGGGAGGGTGTCTAAAGAGTTTGAACTTATTTGGTGTAGTAGAAAAAGGGTTTTTTGCAAAAGTCCGCTAAGCCGCGTACCGGCATCGATTTTCGGCTTACAAAGGAAGTAGGTCCAAACTTGCTCAAATGGGTTCGGCTCCAACAGAAGAAGTGTAGGAAATGCAAAAATATGCAACTCCCTAAATTATGAGAATTTTTCGAGACTCCTAAGTTGCCTGAATAAATTTGAGATCGGAGCCGACATTTAACAGTTAACTCCGAAACTGAAAATATTGGATTGAAGTATGAAATATTTTTGGGCGGGTCTTCTGGAAATGGGTAGGGGAGTCCTCCGGTATTTTTAGTGGAATTTTCCAGCTATGGAAATAGGCTTCCCTATGGTAGGTGGAGAAAAGGGTTTAAAAGGTTCGATAATCAGGGCTAGGATTTTTGAGGGGAAAACTTAAGCACCAAAATTATCCCGGCTGATGGAGTGGTTCGCGGATTACTAGGAAAATTCTTGAGGGAGCAATTCCCAAGTCAATTCATCCTCAAAGATTTGAAGAAATATTTAGGAAAAGAGAAAAAGTTTTTCAGGTGTCATAAAACACCACTAAAATTAGGTTTCAATTTTCGGGGTGTGACAGACCTTCCCCCCTTAAAAAGAATCTCGTCCTCGAGATTAAGGAGGTTATACAAGATAATTCTTGAATGATCCATTTATACCCCACTTAAAAACTTTTTCTACAAAATCTTAGATTTTAACACTCCAGAGATTAACACTCCACAGGATTTTTATTAAAAACAGTATGATATTTCTACCATACTCCATGCATTTAAAATATGGCATGGCAGGAGCTCACTCAATCAATCAACATAGGATCTACCACCATGGTTAAAAATTAAATCTATGGTTTTGCTCAACTCAACACAAACATGGCAAGATCAACAAAGATCTACAACCAAACTATCAACCAACAATCAAGGATTTAACTCGGGCAAACAATTACCCAAATTTTGCAAAACAAAGATTAGGAATATGCTAATCATATCCTCTATCTAGGGTTTTTATTTTAGAAAAGCTATATATACACTTTCATGTATACACAGGTTTTGAAAAACAACAGGGTTTCTTTTCAAAAGAAAATATCCATGTCACCAATAATTGGCTCACAGACACTGTGGGATAGGCCATTTCCCAAAATCCTTTTTCCAAGATTTTTCCCTAAAAGAAACACTGGAGAGACGAGGGGATGAGTTTCTGAGAAAGGGATAGAGGCACGCCGTGGCTATCGGCCTACTCGCTGACATGTGGGACCGGGGTCCACCTGGCAGTCTCCTGGTTCCTTTCTCTCTTCTTCTTCCTCGCACTCTCTCATTCTGTACACGACTGGTTCTCAGTGTGCGGAGCACTCCACTGCAGCACTGCTGCGCGTGCGGTCCATCGGTGCGGCGGCCATCACGGCTTTGGGCAACAGGGCCTCGACGGTTTCGCGCCCTTGGGCGAGCACTGCTCGCGATTCTTTCTCTTTTCCCGCGTGCGGTGCCGAGGAGCGGCATCCGAGCTCCGGCTATAAATCAGATATCCCCAAAATCCTCTCTTCTTTCATCGCAACCATGGGCTTCATTCAGAGCTTCTTCAGAGCCTACGTCGAGATGCTGGAGAGGCCGGACTTCATCGAGCACGTGATCATCGTCGTGCTCTTCGAGATCTCATCCTCGGTGGTGGGCGCACTGCTGTTTGTGGCGGTGGTCTTCCTGATATTTGGCCTGTGCAACTGGTGGTCTGGCGCTGGTGGTGATGCGGCGGCGGAGGGGCAGGCTGCGGTGGAGGGGCAGGCTGCGCCGCCGGTTGCTGAGGTGGCCGCTCTTCCAGCTGGAGGTGAGCCGGCCGCTCGAGCCGTCTGTCGCCGTCGCGCGGCTCACGACTCGTCTTCGGGTGAGCCAGGCTCATCTTCTAGCAACACCACTGAGCTTGAGAGGGAGTAGGATTTCTGGGGTGCCTTCGCATCTGCACTGAGGTAGTTGTAGTGTTCTACGTCATAGTAGAACTAGTATCCTTTGTTTCTGAAATTTCCCTTCTGTACTGAACTTAGTGGATGTATCAAATTTGTCTCCTCTGATGAACTAGAACAAGATTTTCATTTCTGAATCTTTTCTCACGGCCACAAAATTTGGTCTTTCAGCATAGATGGAATTGCAGAGGTACCAGCATACAGATAGGAGAACTTGCTACACTGAGAAAAATATCTTTTAGAAAATAATCCTGCATTTTATGGCCCAAAACAATTGCAGGAGTGTAGCATAATCCTCTCAACCATAATAGTTAACAAGAGAATCAGAACACCAAGTTTTATTACGGGCTGATTCAACATCAACCAGAAATCATACAACAAACTTACATTACAAGCTAACACAAGAAAAACAAACAACCTCGCCGATTCTCACCTACCAACATACAAGCGCCACTCAGGCTAACTAAACATGGGTTCTACTCTGCTTGACGGCCTCTGGTAGTCGGTGGAGCGCGGCCGAGACGAAGAGTGGTGTCCACATCTCCATCTTCCGCGAGGTGGGGAATTGCAGGCACGCCTTCGAGGATTATACCTCGCTCTTGGGGGTGCTGCTGAACTCGGGCTAGTGCCTACGTCACAGATGCATCAAGACTGCGTTCCAGCAAATCATCTGGGAACGGGAGTCCTGTACCCTGAGCTTGCCCATGGTCGGGGGTAGGTGGGTTCCTTGCTCGACTCAGTTGCATGCGAGCACGACCGAGGTTGCGCCTTGTGGTCATGAGTTCATCCATCAGAGAATGGCTGAACCTTGTCATTGCAGCTCTGTAGGTGACCAGGGTGATTACGGCAGGGTCGACTTCTTCTCCAATGGGAGTTTGGATAGCCTCCGCACCATGCTGGGGTCTGGCTGGGAGAAGGTGGAAAGCTCGACTTTTCGCCATCGCCGGTTCCAAGTACCTTAGGCGGACGAGACCTTCCCAGGCTACTACCTGGATGGCTTGATTAAGAGTGGCCATGCTCCTGCCTTGGATCAAGTAAGCCTGACTTGTGCCCATAGGACACGAGCCGACATGCACGTCTACTCAAAATTCACTCCCGGCAGGCGAGAGTGAGTTCTCGAACACCACATATCGAGGGCGAGCAGGCCTACCAAGAAGAACACAGACGGCCTTCCACAGCATCAGTGGAAATCCGCCATGATCCTTGGCAGTGGTTGTCGTGGGTTTGTCACGTCAGGTGTCATAGATGACTTCGTAGGTGTGGGATTACGCGAGTCAAGCATCTCCGAGCTTGGGATCGCAGGAACAAAGATCAACACAAATTTACCCAGGTTCGGCCCCCTCAATGTGAGGTAAAAGACCTACTTCCTGCCTACCCTAGATTGGTATTGATATGATAATCGAGGTGTTACAATGGAGGCGATCCGATCTGGTACTCGCCGTATGAGCTAGGGTTTAGGGCTTGATAGCTTGACCCGCTCTAAGTCCTGCGAGTCCTCTTTATATACACAGAGGCTTGCTAGGTTACAAAAGGAAACTTCCCCCATAAGGAATACGTCCACAGAGGCCTACTCGGAGACTACTGGTCTTCACGTCCTCCGGGATATGTCTTCTAGATCTTTCCCCTTATGGCGGTTCAATATTGGGCTTGCTCCCAAGTGGGCCTTTGTCCGTGCGAGTAAGTTAAGTCGCACTTGGCCGCGGGTTAATCCAGAAAGTATTCCCCCGACATTAGCCCCCAAGCGTGGCCTGAACTTTACAGTATTTCTTGATCTTGAATGTTTAGGCCGCTTTTCCTTGTTTCGCGACTTATAATTCTTCTTGGCGGCTTAAGAACGCGACTTAACCTACCTTGACGGTTGATTTTCAGATCTAAACGTCTTCCGCATCTGGGCTATTTATCTTGGCTCATCGTTTTTCCCAGCGTTCTGCATCAAGTCCTGCATTACGCATCCGCTGCTCCTTTCCGCCGCCTCCAATCTCGCTTCTCGTACTCACAATCCTTCGGTGGAGATCTCCATAATCTGAGAAAAATGTCTCGCCGCAAGTGCAACTGGGAAGGCTCGTGGGTCGACGAAGATTTCCTGGAATCCCTATCTGCACGGGGCCTTCTTCCGCCAAAAGATCAATGCGAATGGCGGGCGGCTGGTGAGGAGGTAATCCCAATCCTCAACCAGGAGAAGTAGTGATTTTTGCGGAGCATGTTGAGCGCGGGTTCAAGCCCCCGGGCTCTCTCTTCTTTCGCTCCTTGATGCAGCGGTTAGGTCTCCGCTTCCATGATATTGGCCCTAATTCGATGTTGCAAGTGAGCAACTTCCACGTCCTCTGCGAAGATTATCTGGGTATCCCGCCTTCAATAGATTTCTGGCTTGCTCTTTTCAATTGCAATAGTCAAAGGGAAACCACAGATGGTCCTTTTCTCCAATGCGGCGCCATTTCCTTCCAACGCCGTAGGGGTAGTATTTCCCAAAACTAACTCTTGCCAAGAAAATCAAGGATTGGCAAAGGACATTCTTCTATTGTAAAAACACTTCTCCTGAGGGTGAAATTCCTCTTCCTCTTTGGTCTCCTCTTCCCTTCGAGGCTACCGATGCTCTGTCTTCTAAACCTGATCCTTCTTCGTTGCCCTTTATCGAATCCCTTCTAGACAAGGTGAGAGCGCTGACACTCCATGGTCTCACTGGATTAGATCTCATATCTTGCTGGACTAAGTGGCGAGTTCAGCCTGTGAGTCGCCGCTCGCGGCTTATGGTGGATTTCACTTGTCATGCAAACGACGTCGATCGTACTTGCCCTGAAGATTGGGACAAAGGGGAGTGGATAAATTTCATTCGCCGAGTGACGGACGAGGATATTGACTCGTATGATAACGTCGGACTTGCTCCCTTCTGGGCTGAGCACAAGCCTTTTGTGGTAATGTTTACTTGTCACCTGTTTCCTCGAAAATTCCTTCTCCAAAATTAATTATTTCTGACCTGAGCTCCTTTTCAGATCGATCCCTATTTCTGGGTTCTTCCTCAGAGGACGTCGACTTGAACCAAGGAACCGCGGCTGAGTCGTCAAAGCAAGCCGCAGCCTTTGGCGAAGATACAGTTATGCACGAGGGTAGCTTCTGAAGAGGAACAACAAATGGCCGACGCTCTTCTGTCCTCGACTCCAAATACACCTTTCCTGGAACTTCCTGAGGTGCCTCGCAGGTCCTCGAAGCGTATTTTATGCCAGAGCTCAGAAGACCCCGCGCAGCCTGAGAAACGTCGCAAAGCCTTGGCGTTACTAGCAGAAACAAGAACTGCCAAATCTTTAAAACTCGCTGATCCCAACAAGGCTACTTTTTCTTCCGAGGCTGTTGCAAAGGATTGCTTCTCAATAAGCTCGGGTAATTGTTTGCGACTCTCTCCTTTTCTTTTTGTGTTTACGTATTCTGGCAAGGAATTGCTGATCACCACTTCTTTTCATACTCTGTAGGTTCAGATTTGCAAGGTTTATCTTCTCCTTCCTCTGGTTGCCTGATGAAGAGTATCCGTGTCGCCTCTGGGTATGGTTCGCCTTCTTTTCAATGTTGCGGCTCTGCTAGGTCAGCTTATTAACCCATCAATGTTTTGCAGGGCCATGTCTGAAGAGGATACCAAGTCTAATTCCCATCCCACTTCTTCTCAGCAGCTATGAGCGAGGATGATGCTGCTGATGAAAACGTGGGAAACAGTAATGGTGCGACTCATCCAAGGCCCTCCCTGGAGGAAGGTATTGCAGATGCGGCTCCTGCCGCGACTCCAGTCGCAGCTCCATCCACAACTCCTGCTGCTGGTAGGGTATCTACTGAAATAGAATTCCAGCTCCAGGAAATAGTTCCAAGTCAATCGCAGATGCCATAATTGCTGCTGGAGACAAGCATGCTGCTCTGCTGCGCGGCTTAGTTGAGCAATTTTCTTCAAGTCGCCAGGTACATATACCGTAGCCCCCAAGGATCAAAACCTTGTGTCATCGCACGGGTGTTGATTCTTTTCCTGGCTTCAAATCTCGAGCCCCCAAATTCCTGGATATTTACCATGCGTTTTGCTCTGTTTATTTTCAGCGTGAACTGTCCTTGCTTGATGCTTCTGGCTCAATAAAGGGTAAAGGCATTTCCATAGACCATCCTGAAATGATGCAGTCTCGCCTGGAGCAGCATAATGAGGTCATTAGGGACCAAGATCAGGAAATAAAATCTCTCAAAGGTCAACTCGACTCCTGCGAAGAGCAATTTAAAGAACTTGAAGCCGATATGCAGCAGCGACTCATGGAGAAAGACGAGTCATTAGATCTTTGCGAGAAGGGCTGACTCTTAAATCTGAATTGATTGATCGCCTGAAGGGAGACCACGCAAAGGAACTCGCCGCGCGAGATGAAAAATATAACTCGCTGCTCAAAGCCTTTGAGGGTTTTGGCTCCATGGTCAAATCAGCCGTCCTGCAGCTTGCTGGTTGGTCTTTTATTCCTTTAATCATATATTTTGGGTAACCAACGTTAGTCTCTGACTTGTTTCTTGCCTTTTCTTTCTTGACATAGGCCTGAGGCCCCAGTGTCCCGCTCCAATTTGAAGGATCAACTGGTATATCTGTCTGACTTCAGCCAGCGCTTCTTAAAGGTTACCAAGGAAGTTATGACGGTAATCTCTCCTGCGACTGATGGCCCAACATCTTGCGAGTATTGGATAAATAAACTGCTCAAGGCTCCGCATTATGTCTCTGATTGGAAACGATCCTCTGCTCGCGCCGGAGCCGCGCATGTCTTGACATTGCTTCGAGCATATTATCCAGAGATAGATGTTGGCAAGGTTGCTCGCCACGGCCTGGCGATGAGCGCGGATGATACTGAACTGCCAATAAGCGAGTACTTCGATATCTGGAAAGGGATGCGCGGATATGCCACAAAATTTGTTGATAACTTAGACTTGGGCACTTATCTCGATAAATTCAATCTTGATGGGAGCAAGGTGTCAAAGGAAAAGTCCTCAGGAGCTGAGTCATCTCGGGCTGCCACTCCAGCAACAGTATCTGGTGGCCCTTCTGCCTCGTCTGGCGGCGCCCTGATTATTAGGACACCTGCGACTGCAACTGCGAGACAAGCCGCGCCAATTCCCACTCCTGTAGCTCGGAAGAGGAAAAATAAATAATGTGGGACATGCCCGTTAGTCTGTAAGACATTCATGTATTATAAACAGTATTTTGTGACCTATAAGCAGGTTCTTTTCTTGATAATTCCATTAAGTAGACGCTCGCGCGGCTCAGTATTTCCTAGGAACATGTGTGTTCAGGGTCGAGAGCGGCCATGATAGGCAATCAAGCTCGATTGACGCCACACCCCAGTACTTTGGCCGCATAATGCAAGACGCTTCTAGCTTAAGGATTGCCACTAGTTTGGCAAAATTTGAGGTGCGATTGGTACTCGCGATGCTCGTAAGGAGCCCTCAAGGGTCAGTGATATATGAAATTCAAAAGACTCAGCGACTCAATGATAGTTGAGGCGAAACGACAAACCCTTGAATGTCAAGGGTGCCGGCTTTATTTCATAATCACTCGATGTTTTACAGGGTGTTACAGATGATGCAGGCCCTTTAATGCGGGTTTTCTATTCCCCGCAGGCCATGCATACTTGATACTCATCGCACTTAGTTGCGAATTAATACTCCTAACGGAGTGGGTTGAACACCTGATTGGTTCAATTTTGAGTCGCTAAAAGCGACTCGGGTCGAGCATGATAGCTCCGATGTATGTCTCATGTTGAAGCAGAGAGCAATTTGTTGGGCGATCAGCCGCACTGAGCTGCGACTTATGTTGAGTTGAGTTTGCTTTGTAAGGACTCACGATAACTGAGCCTTTGGCTGGGGTTGTTGATCGAGGCTGGGTCTATGCACATGCGCCATTCTTGTCTTCTTTTTGTATCAAGGCGACCTCTGGGGCATTATCTTGCTGATGCGCGACTTCTCGGTGGGTATTTACCATCCGGTGGCTGCATCCTGTTGGCCGCTTCCGCGGTACCTCCAACGCGACTCGTTTTGAGCTGCGATTACCGATCTGCGACTGATATCCATGTGAGAGTTGGCGATGCAAGCTTCTTCTGCGAGTACTGAGCCTGCGTTCTCGCATTCTAACGCTCTCTGCCTGTCTCCATATATTGTAATAACACCGTTTGGTCCTGGTATCTTTAACTGTAGGTAGACGTAGCAGGGGCGAGCGGTAAATTTGACATAGGCTTCTCTTCCAAAGATCGCATGATATGAGCTTTTGACTGCTACAACCTCAAAGTCTAGGAGCTCTGTGCGGAAGTTCCGCTCTGTTCCAAAGCTAACTTCAAGTGTTATCTTTCCGATTGGTCGCGTAACAGCTCCTGGGATTATGCCTTGAATTTCTTTCCTGGATGGTCGCAGCCTCGTCTCGGGTATATTCATTCTTCGGAGCGTGTCTTGATATAGGATGTTTACTCTTCCTCCTCCGTCCATTAGGACCTTACTTAACTTGTATCCCGCGACTTCAGGCGTGACCACCAGAGCTGGCTGTCCTGGATCTCTTACTTCTGGGGGGTGATCGCCGCGATACCTTTCTGGCGTTGAAATCTGACCGCTCTTCCGGCTTCCATCCGTTGTTTGTACTCCACTGTATGAAACTGTCCTATGTTTCTTCTAGGTAAAACGTCAGGCCTTGACGAGAGCTAGATTTATTCTTGTGCTGCATCGATTGCTGCGAGCCGTGTCTGGCGTGTCGCCTTCTTTCCACCTCCGGTAATAATGACATTGCGCCTTTGTGTGACCCGCTGGCCTGCCATCTCTCCTGCGATGTAAGTCGCAAGGCACGTCGAAGATCCCCTTGCAGTTATTAGGGAGTAAGGCCTTATCACTCCTTGCTCTGCATCTGGTGTGCGCGATGTTCAGTTTTCGCGACTTGCAATTTCCCTGTTGGGTTCTGTGATAAGCCGCCTGTCCCTTTATCTGTCTTTGCGTACTTGTCAGCTGTTGCCAAAAGCTGGTCGAAACTATCAATCTTGTGCTCAGCGCGACTTAATTTGTGCACCAACGGCTCAAATCTACAGTTCTTTCTCATAGCTTGTATTGCAGCTTGTACTGTTAAGTTTTTGGCGGAGCCAAGGATCTCCGCGATTCTCTTGATCCAGTCGCCGCTTGATTCGTCCTCTTTTTGAATGCATTGTCTAAGGTTTTTCATATCTTCTGTTTGGAATCTGCGATGAACTTGTCCTTCAAGTCTTCCCATGTGCTTATTGATTTTGATGGCAGCCTTAACAGCCAATCCCTAGCTTCTCCCTGTATTGCCAAGTGGAAGTATTTCGCACGTATTTCTTGAGTCACATCAGCCCCTGTTATGCTTGCCTCGTAATCTTCTATCCATAAGGCAGGGTCTTGGTCACTGCGATAGGTGGTGACTCGCTGCGACTCGTCGAAGTTCGGGGGGAAACGAGTGAGCCGTATTTCCTCTCCAAAACATGCTGGTCCTTTCAATAATGAATAGGAGTTTACTGGCGCTGAATCTTCATCTGAATCAGTTTCAATCTGGGATGGCTGAGTCGCTCCGGACGTCCGTGACTCGCCTTCTATCTTCTTTTCTTTTTCCAATGATACCTGCAAACCTGCTAGCTGGTTGACCACTTCTTCGACGCTGCACCTTTCTCCTCCCCATGATACCTCGTTTTGCGGCTCATTGGGCGTGACTCCATACATATTTGCTTGTTGTAAAGCAGCGGTTTGCAGTAGGTCGATCGCATAGCGAGCTTCCTTATCAGCTCGTGTGTCTCCAACCGGTGCTATCTTTGACAATATCCCTATCGCGGCGTGCACGTTGCTCTCTGGGTCGCCGTGGAACTGTGATTTCATCTCTCCTCTGTCCATCTTGATCTGATGTTTTTGCTGCCAACGACGGAGTCGCCACTCTTCTTCTTGGAGTTTCTTGCGCTCAGATGTCGTCTTGGTTCGCCGCCTGGTGCTTTGGCTGGCAGCGACGGAGTCGTCGACCTTCTTCTTGGAGTTTTTCGCGCTCAGCCGCGAGTCTTTGTGCCTCTTCACAGAGTTCCGTCCTGATAGCTTCAATCTCTTCAATCTTGAGGTCTCCTTCCTGATTTGGTAGAGATCCCCAAACAGGTCTTGACGGGACGGGGATGGGCAGTCTTGCCGTAGCTTGTTGTAGCTCCTCCAACACGCGGACCCTGACCGGCCGCAGTTCCTTCACCGATTCGCTTCCTTGAGTCGCATCTATAGATCTGCGACTGACGGATCCGACGAAAACTTTTACTGATCCGATGGGAACAATGTATCCAAACTCGATGCGATCTGCCTCGGGTCCCCACTCTGAGTCGTCGATGAAGGGGACCCCATTGATGTCTTCAACTTGGCCGATGGCGATGTCCTTGAAGCCTGATTTCGATCCTGCGCGGAACGTGACGCTTTTGACCGCAGGCCCCACGGTGGGCGCCAACTGTCGTGGGTTTGTCACGTCAGGTGTCATAGATGACTTCGTAGGTGTGGGATTACGCGAGTCAAGCATCTCCGAGCTTGGGATCGCAGGAACAAAGATCAACACAGATTTACCCAGGTTCGGCCCCCTCAATGTGAGGTAAAAGACCTACTTCCTGCCTACCCTAGATTGGTATTGATATGATAATCGAGGTGTTACAATGGAGGCGATCCGATCTGGTACTCGCCGTATGAGCTAGGGTTTAGGGCTTGATAGCTTGACCCGCTCTAAGTCCTGCGAGTCCTCTTTATATACACAGAGGCTCGCTAGGTTACAAAAGGAAACTTCCCCCATAAGGAATACGTCCACAGAGGCCTACTCGGAGACTACTTGGTCTTCACGTCCTCCGGGATATGTCTTCTAGATCTTTCCCTTATGGCGGTTCAATATTGGGCTTGCTCCCAAGTGGGCCTTTGTCCGTGCGAGTAAGGTAAGTCGCACTTGGCCGCGGGTTAATCCAGAAAGTATTCCCCCGACAGTGGTTTCCAGGATGACCTTGGGGTTCGCCATCGGATTATTTTGGCTCTGGGCGTAGGATGAGACGAGAACGCGGGATTCCTTTGCGGGATCCTGCTTCAAGAGAGTTTGGTTGCTAAGGATAGCAGGCGAGGGTGGGGATAAATGGCAGTTAGGACTGGGTCTCATATAAGCTGGGTTGTGTCGGCTCCTTCTCATGGAAGAAACCGGCGAGCCTCTCTCAGGGAAAGGGGGCAAGTCCTACTGCACCTTACTGTGGACCGACACCAGCCATGCCGGTTAGGCGGAGATGGGTTAAATCCATCGGGCTCACTGTCGGGCAAAAGTAAGGTGGGACTTTCCATGCTAGGGTAGTCTACAGCCAGCCTGGTGCTCTGATACCATGTGACACCCCTCCATGTCACATATCACCAGAGAGGCAGTCGTCCCGTGCGCCATCCCAAGACAACTGCCCGCACGTCACAACAGTGTAACATAATGGACATCATTACACAATCAGGCACATCAGTGCTACAAATGGTTTACAAGGCCATCAAGGAATGACGAAATATCAATTCCAGTATGGCTCTAGACAGAGTTTTTAACTGGCAGCGGAAGACATATGAGAGGCTACGGCTTGGAGCGGCTCCACTCCACAGGTTCTGGCTGGGCTACTGATCCTAGCACGCTCTTGCTTCAAATCCTTCCTAAGGCGGAAGATGAATCCTCGACAAAACCTGGCCACAATCACAAAGCCCGTGAATACATTTGTATGCACTCAGCAAGAATCGCCACTTACTACAAACATTCCAACAATCATGCAGCAAGGTATACACTGGATATAAAATCCTATAACATGGCAAGGTGTAATCTAGATACATGATATAAAAGTAGCATGGCATTGACAACCAAACATGTCATAAGCAAGCAATGGGGTTATCACCAGTACAGAGTCCAAGCCAGGTGGGGTTGGATCGTATACTGGTAATCATACAAAGAAATTACCTGTGACGAGTCTAATCGAGTATACAAGTTGGTACCAAATAACACACACGACACCTGTGATCACTGCTAGGCCCTCTGGCCTCTCCATTTCACTCTCGGCACGCACGGTTGATGTGGGCTCTGGCCTAACTATAGGCTTCCCAACGCATCACACCGCCAACCCTATCACGGGTTACCATCAACATCTCAAGACAATATTCCATGCATCATCTTATTGTTCATTTAGTGAAATCAGGTTGTTCATCTTTCTTTCAAACAGATCTTAAGTTTAACCTCCTGACACGACAAAGACACACAGTGTGACCGACACTGAACTGTTGTTCCATATCCCAGGAACGGGGCTAGCTTGCTAGGTTGATGCTCTCGAGAGTTTGCTTTACCACCTATCAGAATGCACCCCACTCAGCCGACACTCCAGGTTTATCACGCCCAAAGTCGTACTAAGCAAAATACACTCACATGACGGTCCACCTGTTAAGACACACTCCTGCACCACCCTATGCGCGTGGCACAACGGGCAAGTAAATCCGGCACATCCCCCGGCGCGACCGGGTATTCCTAGCTCCGGACTCCCTATCACAGTCGAACCCGTGCCTGTCGACCACTCCCCTCGGACAGCGCAACCGAACGACTGCGCCCAATGGATGGCACAAAAGGGGCTCAACAACCTACTAGGTCATGGTCCTCCCATGAGACGACGATGGTATCGCATGCAAAGGTTCAGATTAGTGGCACTATGAACGGACCTTATCGCTGTTTGGAGGGGTGTTTCATTTAATCAAGTTTCATCACAACAAGTTCCAAAACAGAGGATTAGTCCAGCATAATAATCATGACATCAATATCATATATCAACAACAACAAGGCATTAGCAACATAATGCTTGCACGTATAGATATCAACATAACAATAATAATAATACCCGGGTGACTGTGGCGGGAGACCCGGCCGGTGTCACTCGGGGGTTAGTGTTCACAGAATAATCGCATAATGTTTCAAACGGATGACGGTGGCGGGAGACCCGGCCGGTGTCACCGTAAAAGAATGAACCGAAAAGCACTCATAAAAATGAGAGAGCATCCATTCCACTCGAGAGTTATCTTGACGTGGTGTTAGCAATCTCGGCAAAAAGAACCAAAGGGAAAGTCAGCTCCCAAGCGTCGCAGTCCGGGTGGTCTATGCCAACCATATTTGACGGAGGGACAAGGCAAATAACTCTTTTGGCAAATGCCCCCAACTCCGAGGATCATAAGACGACATTCGTCCGCTCCTCACCTCGGCGAAGAGGAAAAAGCAAACAAAGCCCCGCAAGCGCGAGACGCACAGGTGTAATAATTTCCCCCATTCCTCTGACTGAGGCGGTTCCACCGGCCATTGTCTCGGGAATGTGAGTGATGCACAGGTAAGCGGTTATACAGCAGTGCAATAATTAAAATGCAACATGATATATATACAACAATACAAGGCTCATATAAAATATGGACAACATACAGACATGCACAATAACAGTAGACAGACATAACAATAAGACAGACATAAACACCCGGCATGGTATTAGGCAATCAAACAAACAAGCATTGCGGGATGGCTCATAGCAAGGGGTTAGCTTGCCTCTGGAGATGGTCTTGAAATGGTTCGGAAAGTCTCGGACTCGCCCGGGGCCGGAATCCCGGAGAACGCCTAAACCACGAAACGACCAACGATGCATTAAATCAAGGCAGTGAAACTAAATTGCTCCAAATACAGCAAGACTGGGACCACTGGTTAGGCCTCGTCGAGTTACAAATTTAGAAATTTGAATCGGCTAAAACGGAGCTACGGTTCAAAAACTACGGGCATTTGAAGTTACTCACCGGAAGAAAAAGAAAACAGATTGTCCGAAAAAAACTGCTCGGGCTGCTTCGGTGCGGGGTTGGGCCGTTGCTGGGCCGAACGGCCTGCTGCGCTGCAGGGCAGCGGCCTGCTGGGCTGGGCTGCTCGTGTATTCGCAGGAATACGCCTTCTCCGCGGGAAAGCGGAAAGCGCGGAATGCGCTTCCACTTAACTGACGTGGCAGCTGGGCCAGCGCGGGACCCGCCTGTCGGCGTCACAGGCCCGCCACGCTGGCACCACGCTGGCGCTTCCTTCTCCTTCCCGCGTTGCACGCTCGGGAGAGCTCGATGCGGCACGGGCCGGCTCGGCCGCCGGCCGTCGCCGTTGCTCCGGTGAGCACCGCCGGCCACAGAGGGCAGGGAGAGGAGCGCCCCGCCGCGCCGCGTCCGAAGATGGAGGCCAAGGACTCGGGGATGCAGGGAAACATCGGCACGGGGTGTGCCCTGCGAGCTCACCGCCGGCGAGTCGAGGATGGTGACGAGGCTACGGAGTATCAAACTCTGAATGGATTTGTCCAGAAGGTAGAGGGAATCAAGAGGAACATCCTTGCCCGTTTAATTGAAGAATAGCTCGGTCTAGGGCTTGCCACGGTCGATGGACCGACGGCGACGACCTCGGCCGATTCGGAGCAGAGCTCCGCTATTCCGCAACTAAAGGAGCAGAGGAGGTTCCAGGGAAGAGAGTGAGGGTTCTGGGGTGCGCTCGCGAGGCTCGGGGTCCTTTTATAGGCTAGGGAGAGGGGGAGGTTGGTGCGTGGCCACTGCAGCCATCAATGGCGCAGCGAGGTCACGGCTACAGGTGAGGGATAAGAGCGACCGACCTCAGCCAGTGGAGCAGGACGAGCTCGGAAAACAGCACGTTTAGCTCGAGCCCGCGAGCAGTGGACGGCAGGAAGCCGACGCGCGGCTGGGCGGCGCCTAACTCCGGCCAAGCTTTAATGTGAGGGGGTTAGGGCGTCTCAGACGCGAGCCAGGGAGCAGGAGGGGGTGCGGTCACGGCTTGGGTGCGGCGGAACCAAGGAACAGCGAGGAGGGTCGGAGGAGCAGTGCGGCGGCGCTCTTTGGGCACGGCTACGCCGGTGGTGATCACGCCAGAGGGCATGCCAACATTGGCATCGAGATGGCTCTCTCGTCCTAGGGTGCCAGAGGAAAAACCAATCGTGTCACTTCGTGCCAAAAGGAATTTCCAACAACTTTGCAGGACAAAGTTTTTGCAAATTTGCAAGTTGGTGCGACTACAATTTTTGAAAAACCGTACTGGACTATTTTGAAATCTGATGTTTGGAGAGGCAAACCATTTTTGGTTTGATCAAGGCTTGGTCCAGAGGTGGAGGATTTCCTAGTGCTTGCATCTAGGTGCTTACTTCCCACTACAAAAATCATTTGGTGTGTTTTTGAACACAAATGGGTTTTAGGGCAGAAACTTGCACATGGAACAAGTCCAACATTTTCCTAGCAAGGTACCAAATATTTTTGCATAAATGGGTTACACACTGCCTAGGGATCACTCCCTAATTTTTGAGGAATTTTTGGAGACATACAAATAGGGGTTCCTTTGGGAATTGCAAAAAGGCATGAAAAGGGCATTACAAAGGAAGTACCTCAAATATTGCTCAAATGAGGTTGGGGCAATGGAGTGAAATGTTCAGGAGGTGAAATCATGCACCTTCCCAAAATGGCAGAATTTTTTGATGAGTGTAAGGTGTCTAGATAATTTCTGGATCAGAAATGGCATTTTAGAGAATAATGTCCAACTTGGAAATATTGCATTGGAGTATGCAATATTTTTGCAGGGAATGTCTTTATAGGGATGGGGGAGTCCTCTGGTATTTTTAGTGGAATTTATCTAGCTATGAAAACGGACTTCCCTTTTGTAGGTGGAGGAAAAGGGTTTAAAAGGTTTAATAGCCGGGGCTAGGGTTTTCGAGAGAAAACTCAAGCAACAAAATTATCACGGCATTGGAGTGGTTCGTGGATCACCGGGGAAATTTTGAGAGAGCAATTCCAAAGTCAAATCATCCCCAAAAGATTTGAAGAAACATTTAGGAAAACAGAAAAAGTTTTTCAGGCGTCAGAAAACACCGCTAAAATCAGGTTCGAATTTTCGGGGTGTTACAGACCTTCCCCCCTTAAAAGAATCTCGTCCTCGAGATTAAAGAGGTTATACAACATAATTCTTGAACGATCCATTTATACCCTATTTAAAAACTTTTTCTGAAAAATATTAGAGTTTAACATACAAGAGATTAGCACTCCACAAGATTTTTATTAAAAACAGTATGATATTTCTACCATACTCCATGCATTTAAAAGATGGCATGGCAGGGGCTCACTCAATCAATCAACATAGGATCTACCACCACGGTTAAAAATTAAATCTATGGTTTTGCTCAACTCAACACAAACATGGCAAGATCGAACTAGATCTACAACTAACTATCAACCAACAACCAAAGATTTTTTTTCTTGGGTAAAGAATTACCCACCATTTTATAAAACCAATTTATTGAGGGATATCCTAATTATACCCCTTGCCTAGGGTTTTGTTTTAGAAAAGCTGCATAAACATTTTCACGTTTACACAGGTTTTAGAAAACCAAAAGGTTTCTTTTCAAAAGAAAATATCCGTGTCACCAAAAATTGGTTCACAGACACTGTGGGATAGGCCATTTCCCAAAATTATTTTGTAAAGATTTTCCCTAAAAGAAATACTGGAGAGACGAGGGGATGATTTCCCCGAGAAAGGGATAGAGGCACACCGTGGCTATCGGCTTACTCGCTGACATGTGGGACCGGGGTCCACCTGGCAGTCTCCTTCTTCCTTTCTCTCTTCTTCTTCCTCGCTCTCTCTCACTCTGTACATGGCGGTTCCCAGTGCGCGGAGCACTCCACTGCGGCACTGCTGCGCGTGCGGTCCATCGACGTCGCGGCCATCACGGCTTTGGGGAACATGTCCTCGATGGTTTCGCGCCACTGCTCGCGATTCTTTCTCTTTTCCCGCGTGCGGTGTCGAAGAGCGGCGTCCGAGCTCCGGCTACAAATCAGACATCTCCGAAATCCTCTCTTCTTTCATCGCAACCATGGGCTTCCTTCGAGATTTCTTCAGAGCCTATGTCAAGATCATGGAGGATGGGGTCTTCCTCGAGCGTGTTGCTGCCTTGGTGCTCTTCGTGGTCTTGGTTCCGATGGTGGGAGCACTGTTGTTCGCGACGGTGGTCCTCCTGATCTTCGGCCTGTGCAACTGGTGGTCTGGCGCTGGTGCTAATGCTGCGGCGGAGGAGCAGGCTGTGGTGCAGGGGCAAGCTGCGGCGGAGTGGCTCGGGCACGCTGCGGCGGAGGAGCACGCCGTGGCGGAGGAGCATGCTGCGGTGGAAGAGCACGCTGCGGTGGGGGAGCACGCGGCGGCACAGGGGCAGGCTGCGGCAGAGGAGCCGGCTGCGCCGCCGGTGGCTGTTCTTCCGGCGAGAGGGAAGCGGGCCGCTCGAGCCGCCCGTCGTCGTCGCGCGGTCCGCGACGCGGCGTCGGGTGAGCCTGGCTCGTCCTCTGGGGGTGCCGTGGAGCGTGAGAGGGAGTAGAATTTCTGGGGTGCATTTGCATCTGCACTGAGTAGTTGTAGTGTTCTGCGTTGGGGTAGAACTTGTATCCTTTGTTCCTGAAATTTCCCTGCTGTACTGAACTTGCTGGATGTATCAAATCTGTCTCTTCTGACGAACTGGAACAAGGTTGCATTTCTGAACCTTTTCTTAGCTGCCACAAATCTGGTCTTGCAGCACAGATAGAATTGCAGAGGCACTATCATACAGGTAAGAGAAATGGCTACACTGAGAAAATATATTTATAGAAAATAACCCCCATTACAAGCAAACACAAACCACAACGACCTCACTGATTCTCACCTACCATCATACAAGCGCCACTCAGGCTAACTAAACAATGGGTTCTACTTCGCTTAACGGCCTCTGGTAGTCAGTGGAGCGCGGCCGAGACGAAGAGTGGTATCCACATCTCCACCTTCCGCGGGGTGGGGAATTGCAGGCACGCCTTCGGGTACCGCATCCCGTGCTTCGATGAACTGGTGAACTGTAGTTGTCGCGTCTGCTGGGATGGCCTGGAGACTGGGTCCTGGCGCATCGCCCGGAATAGGGAGCTTCTGACTCCGATCTTGTAGGAGGGAGGAAAGATTCCTCAATTCCGTAAGCTGTAGGCTAACGTGGATAAGGTTGCGCCTAGTGGCCACGAGTTCTTCTAACAGGGAATCGCTGAGCATCGACATCGCAACTTCGTAGGCGACGGTGCTAATAATGGCAGGGTCGGCTTCTTCGTTGGTGGAGGTTTGGATCAGCTCTGCACCAGGCAGGGGCCTGGCTGGGAAAAAGCGAAACGCTCGACTTTGCGCTATCGCCGGCTCTGAGTGCCGGAGACGAGCGAGGCCTTCCCAAGCTGCTTTCTGGATGGTTTGACTCAGAGTGGGCATGTTCCTACCACGGATCACTTGGGGCTTCTTCGGGCCTGAAGGGTACGGGCTGATGTGTACGTCTGCTCGGAAGTCACCCCCAGGAAATGGGACTGAACTTTTGAACACAACATAACGAGGGCGAACATGGCAACCGAGGAGATCACAGACTTTCCTAAGGACTAGTGGAAAGCCGAGGTGTTCATCGGCCGTGGTTTCTAGGAGGAAGGTGGGCATCGCCGGTGGTTCACTCGGGGCTTTAGAACTGGAGCAAGACATGAGAGCAAGATCTCTCAGTGGGGTTCTGCTTCGATGGCGAGGGTGGGGAGAAATGGCAGCTAGGACTGGGGTCTCTTATAAGATGGGTTGTGTCGGCTCCTTCTCATGGAAGAAACCGGCGAGTGGGTCAGGTCCTACTGCACCTTACTGTGGACCGACGCTTGCCATGCCAGTTAGGCGGAGATGGGTTAAATCCATCGGGCTCGCTGTCGGGCAAAAGTAAGGCAGGGTTTTCCATGCTAGGGTAGTCTACAGCTAGCCTGGTGCTCTGATACCACCTCTGTGACACCCCTCCCTCGCACATATCACCAGAGAGGCAGTCGTCCCGTGCGCCATCCCAAGACAACTGGCCGCACGTCACAACAGTGTAGCATAATGGACATCATTACACAATCAGGCACATCAGTGCTACAAATGGTTTACAAGGCCATCAAGGAATGACGAAATATCAATTCCAGTATGGCTCTGGACAGAGTTTTTAACTGGCAGCGGAAGACATATGAGAGGCTACGGCTTGGAGCGGCTCCACTCCACAGGTTCTGGCTGGGCTACTGATCCTAGCACGCTCTTGCTTCAAATCCTTCCTAAGGCGGAAGATGAATCCTCGACAAAACCTGACCACAATCACAAGGCCCGTGAGTACATTTGTATGCACTCAGCAAGAATCGCCACTTACTACAAACATTCCAACAATCATGCAGCAAGGTATACACTGGATATAAAATCCTATAACATGGCAAGGTGTAATCTAGATACATGATATAAAAGTAGCATGGCATTGACAACCAAACATGTCATAAGCAAGCAATGGGGTTATCACCAGTACAGAGTCCAAGCCAGGTGGGGTTGGATCGTATACTGGTAATCATACAAAGAAATTACCTGTGACGAGTCTAATCGAGTATACCAGTTGGTACCAAATAACACACACGACACCTGTGATCACTACTAGGCCCTCTGGCCTCTCCATTTCACTCTCGGCACGCACGGTTGATGTGGGCTCTGGCCTAACTATAGGCTTCCCAACGCATCACACCGCCATCCCTATCACGGGTTACCATCAACATATCAAGACAATATTCCCTGCATCATCTTATTGTTCATTTAGTGAAATCAGGTTGTTCCTCTTTCTTTCAAACGGATCTTAAGTTTAACCTCCTGACACGACAAAGACACACAGTGTGACCGACACTGAACTGTTGTTCCATATCCCAGGAACGAGGCTAGCTTGCTAGGTTGATGCTCTCGAGAGTTTGCTTTACCACCTATCAGAATGCACCCCACTCAGCCGACACTCCAGGTTTATCACGCCCAAAGTCGTACTAAGCAAAATACACTCACATGACGGTCCACCTGTTAAGACACACTCCTGCACCACCCTATGCGCGTGGCACAACGGGCAAGTAAATCCGGCACATCCCCCGGCGCGACCGGGTATGCCTAGCTCCGGACTCCCTATCACAGTCGAACCCGTGCCTGTCGACCACTCCCCTCGGACAGCGCAACCGAACGACTGCGCCCAATGGATGGCACAAAAGGGGCTCAACAACCTACTAGGTCACGGTCCTCCCATGAGACGACGATGGTATCGCATGCAAAGGTTCAGATTAGTGGCACTATGAACGGACCTTATCGCTGTTTGGAGGGGTGTTTCATTTAATCAAGTTTCATCACAACAAGTTCCAAAACAGAGGATTAGTCCAGCATAATAATCATGACATCAATATCATATATCAACAACAACAAGGCATTAGCAACATAATGCTTGCACGTATAGATATCAACATCACAATAATAATAATACCCGGGTGACTGTGGCGGGAGACCCGGCCGGTGTCACTCGGGGGTTAGTGTTCACAGAATAATCGCATAATGTTTCAAACGGATGACGGTGGCGGGAGACCCGGCCGGTGTCACCGTAAAAGAATGAACCGAAAAGCACTCATAAAAATGAGAGAGCATCCATTCCACTCGAGAGTTATCTCGACGTGGTGTTAGCAATCTCGGCAAAAAGAACCAAAGGGAAAGTCAGCTCCCAAGCGTCGCAGTCCGGGTGGTCTATGCCAACCATATTTGACGGAGGGACAAGGCAAATAACTCTTTTGGCAAATGCCCCCAACTCCGAGGATCATAAGACGACATTCGTCCGCTCCTCACCTCGGCGAAGAGGAAAAAGCAAACAAAGCCCCGCAAGCGCGAGACGCACAGGTGTAATAATTTCCCCCATTCCTCTGACTGAGGCGGTTCCACCGGCCATTGTCTCGGGAATGTGAGTGATGCACAGGTAAGCGGTTATACAGCAGTGCAATAATTAAAATGCAACATGATATATATACAACAATACAAGGCTCATATAAAATATGGACAACATACAGACATGCACAATAACAGTAGACAGACATGACAATAAGACAGACATAAACACCCGGCATGGTATTAGGCAATCAAACAAACAAGCATTGCGGGATGGCTCATAGCAAGGGGTTAGCTTGCCTCTGGAGATGGTCTTGAAATGGTTCGGAAAGTCTCGGACTCGCCCGGGGCCGGAATCCCGGAGAACGCCTAAACCACGAAACGACCAACGATGCATTAAATAAAGGCAGTGAAACTAAATTGCTCCAAATACAGCAAGACTGGGACCACTGGTTAGGCCTCGTCGAGTTACAAATTTAGAAATTTGAATCGGCTAAAACGGAGCTACGGTTCAAAAACTACGGGCATTTGAAGTTACTCACCGGAAGAAAAAGAAAAACAGATTGTCCGAAAAAAACTGCTCGGGCTGCTTCGGTGCGGGGTTGGGCCGTTGCTGGGCCGAACGGCCTGCTGCGCTGCAGGGCAGCGGCCTGCTGGGCTGGGCTGCTCGTGTATTCGCAGGAATACGCCTTCTCCGCGGGAAAGCGGAAAGCGCGGAATGCGCTTCCACTTAACTGACGTGGCAGCTGGGCCAGCGCGGGACCCGCCTGTCGGCGTCACAGGCCCGCCACGCTGGCGCTTCCTTCTCCTTCCCGCGTTGCACGCTCGGGAGAGCTCGATGCGGCACGGGCCGGCTCGGCCGCCGGCCGTCGCCGTTGCTCCGGTGAGCACCGCCGGCCACAGAGGGCAGGGAGAGGAGCGCCCCGCCGCGCCGCTTCCGAAGATGGAGGCCAAGGACTCGGGGAGGCAGGGAAACATCAGCACGGGGTGTGCCCTGCGAGCTCACCGCCGGCGAGTCGAGGATGGTGACGAGGCTACGGAGTATCAAACTCTGAATGGATTTGTCCAGAAGGTAGAGGGAATCAAGAGGAACATCCTTGCCCGTTTAATTGAAGAATAGCTCGGTCTAGGGCTTGCCACGGTCGATGGACCGACGGCGACGACCTCGGCCGATTCGGAGCAGAGCTCCGCTATTCCGCAACTAAAGGAGCAGAGGAGGTTCCAGGGAAGAGAGTGAGGGTTCTGGGGTGCGCTCGCGAGGCTCGGGGTCCTTTTATAGGCCAGGGAGAGGGGGAGGTTGGTGCGTGGCCGCTGCGGCCATCAATGGCGCAGCGAGGTCACGGCTTACGCCACGGCTATAGGGGAGGGATAAGAGCGACCGACCTCAGCCAGTGGAGCAGGACGAGCTCGGAAAACAGCACGTTTAGCTCGAGCCCGCGAGCAGTGGACGGCAGGAAGCCGACGCGCGGCTGGGCGGCGCCTAACTCCGGCCAAGCTTTAATGGGAGGGGGTTAGGGCGTCTCGGGCGCGAGCCAGGGAGCAGGAGGGGGTGCGGTCACGGCTTGGGTGCGGCGGAACCAAGGAACAGCGAGGAGGGTCGGAGGAGCAGTGCGGCGGCGCTGTTTGGGCACGGCTACGCCCGTGGTGATCATGCCAGAGGGCATGCCAACATTGGCATCGAGATGGCTCTCTCGTCCTAGGGTGCCTGAGGAAAAACCAATCGTGTCACTTCGTGCCAAAAGGAATTTCCAACAACTTTGCAGGACAAAGTTTTTGCAAATTTGCAAGTTGGTGCGACTACAATTTTTGAAAAACCGTACTGGACTATTTTGAAATCTGATGTTTGGAGGGGCAAACCATTTTTGGTTTGATCAAGGCTTGGTCCAGAGGTGGAGGATTTCCTAGTGCTTGCATCTAGGTGCTTACTTCCCACTACAAAAATCATTTGGTGTGTTTTTTTTAACACAAATGGGTTTTAGGGCAGAAACTTGCACAGGGAACAAGTCCAACATTTTCCTAGCAAGGTACCAAATATTTTTCCATAAATGGGTTACACACTGCCTAGGGATCACTCCCTAATTTTTGAGGAATTTTTGGAGACATACAAATAGGGGTTCCTTTGGGAATTGCAAAAAGGCATGAAAAGGGCATTACAAAGGAAGTACCTCAAATATTGCTCAAATGAGGTTGGGGCAATGGAGTGAAATGTTCAGGAGGTGAAATCATGCACCTTCCCAAAATGGCAGAATTTTTGGATGAGTGTAAGGTGTCTAGATAATTTCTGGATCAGAAATGGCATTTTAGAGAATAATGTCCAACTTGGAAATATTGCATTGGAGTATGCAATATTTTTGCAGGGAATGTCTTTATAGGGATGGGGGAGTCCTCTGGTATTTTTAGTGGAATTTATCTAGCTATGAAAACGGACTTCCCTTTTGTAGGTGGAGGAAAAGGGTTTAAAAGGTTTAATAGCCGGGGCTAGGGTTTTCGAGAGAAAACTTAAGCAACAAAATTATCACGGCATTGGAGTGGTTCGTGGATCACCGGGGAAATTTTGAGAGAGCAATTCCAAAGTCAAATCATCCCCAAAAGATTTGAAGAAACATTTAGGAAAACAGAAAAAGTTTTTCAGGCGTCAGAAAACACCGTTAAAATCAGGTTCGAATTTTCGGGGTGTTACATACCACGTCTGTGACACCCCTCCCTGGCACATATCACCAGAGAGGCGGTCGCCCCATGCGCCAGCCCAAGATATCTGGCCACACGTCACGACAGTGCAACATCATGGAAATCATTACACAATTAGGCACAAGAAGTTCTACAAATGGTTTACAAGACCATCAAGGCATGACCAAATATCAAGCCAAGCATGGCTCAGGACAGAGTTTAACTGGCAGCGGAAGACGGCTAAGGCAACGGCTTGGAGCGGCTCCACTCCACAGGCATCTGGCTGGGCTACTGATCCTAGCACGCTCTTGCTCCATCTCCTCGCTAAGGTGGAAGATGAATCCTCGCCAATATCTGGCCACAAACACAAGGCCCGTGAGTACATTTGTATGCACTCGGCAAGAATCGCCACTCACTATAAACAATCCAACAATCATGCAGCAAGACATATATTGGAAATAAACTCTTACAACATGGCAAGGTGTACTCTAGATTCATGACATAAAAGTAGCATGGAATTGACAACCAAACATGTCATAAGCAAGCAATGGGGGTATCACCAGTACAGAGTCCAAGCCAGGTGAGGTTGGATCATGCACCGGAAATCATACAAAGAGATTACCTGTGACGAGTAAACGAGTGTACCAGTTGGTACCAAATAATACACAATAGCACCTGTGATCACTGCTAGGCCCACTGGCCTCATCTTTCCACTCTGGGCATACACGGTTGATGTTGGCTCAGTCCTAACTCTTGGCTCCCAACGATCACACCGCCATCCCATATCACGGGTTACCATGGACATCTCAAGGCAATATTCCCTGCATCATCTTATTTGTTCATTTAGTGTAATCAGGTCATTCATTAATTCTCTCAAACAAATCTTAAGTTTAACCTCCCGACACGACAAAGACAAACAGTGTGACCGACACTAAACTGTAGTTCCATATCCCAGGAACGAGGCTAGCTTGCTAGGTTGACACTCTCGAGAGGTTGCATTCCCAACTATCGAAATACACCTTACTCAGCCGGCGCTTCAGGTTGTCACGTCAAAGTCGTACTAAGCAAAATGCACTTACATGACCGTCCACCTGCTAAGACACTCTCCTACACCACCCTATACGCATGGTACAACGGGCAAGTGAATCCGGCACATCCCCCGACGCGACCGGGTATGCCTAGCTCCGGACTCCTTAGCACAGTCGAACCCGTGCCTGTCGACCACTACCATCGGACAGCACAACCGAACGACTGCGCCCAATGGATGACACAAAAGGGGCTCAACAACCTACTAGGTCACGGTCCTCCATGAGACGATGATGGTCCTGCTTTCAAAGTTCAGATTAGTGGCACTATGGACTGACCCTATCGTTGTTTGGAGCGGTGTTTCCTTTAATCAAGTTTCATCATTCACAAGTCCAAACAATAGATGATTAGTCCAGCATAACAACCACAATATCATAATAATATATCATCAAATGACAAGACATTAGCAACACAATATTTCAAGAAATAGTAGTTTGAATTGACCGGGTGACTAAGGCGGAGCTACCTCCGACCAGCGCCATCACAGATCAATACAAAAGGTAGCACAAGTGGTTTGCGTCGATCGGGTGACTGTGGCGGAGCTACCTCCGACCAGCGCCATCACAGATCAACTACAAAAGATATCACAGTTGGCTAGCGTCGACCGGGTGACTGTGGCAGAGATACCTCCGACCAGCGCCATCGCAGATCGACGTTAATGTTTTAGGGAGGTACATCACTCCACCATTCCATCGACGGCGGCGGTTCCCCCAGTCCATTGTCTCAAGAATGATGTGTGTTTGATAAATATTAACAATACATAATATAACCTAGCAAGTACGATAAATAGATATGCAACATTATATGCAACATGGCAGGAGCAATATTCAAGTAACATATTGAACACAAACAATAACAGACCGACATAATATATACAGTACGCAGACAAATGGAAATACTCGCCATGGCAATAAGCAAATAAATAAACAAACACTGCTGAACTGCTCATAGCAAGGGGTTAGCTTGCCTTAGGAGACGGGTTCCAAATGATCCGGGAGGTCTCGGTGTCGTCGCGCGTCGGAAACTCGAAAAACGACTAAACCCCAGAAAAGAAAACATCGTGTTAAATAAAGTCAATGAAACTAAATATTTTCAAAAACAACAAAACCAGCACCAACTTGGAGATCTCATCGAGATGAAGATTTAGAAATTTGACTCACAAAAAACGGAGCTACGGTTCAAAAGTTACGAGTTTACAAAGTTTGGCTACCAGGGAAAAAAACTGCACGAAAAAAAAAGGACGGGCTGCGTCGGCCACGCGCAGATGGGCCGCTGCGCGCCGCACGCGCGCGCCAGTGCCAGTGCGGGGCAGGCCGCTGGTGGGCCGCTCGGGCTGCTGCTGGCCAGGCCGAAAAACGGTTCGACGGGAGAAAAAAAAAGAAGAATAGAGGGGATCGACCCCTGGTCGTCTTCCTCCTCTGTCATCGCACGGGAGCGAGCAGGGGATGGCTGGGGACGGCCGAGGAAGACGCCGGGAGGCCGGCCGGTGGTGGGGACGGTCCGGTGGCCGCGCACCGCGGCCGGGAAGGGCGAGGCCGACGGCGGGGCAGCCTCCCACGCACGCACACGAGCTCGCGGAGCTCCGGCCATGGTGGCCATGGTTTTTGGTGGAGAATTTTGTGGAGATTTTCCCTGCTTTTGGGCACCGAATGGAGGGAGCAGGGGGGAAATGGGGAGGAGTGGCTAACGTTTGCTCGGGGCTGCTTGGGGTGCTCTTATATAGGGGGAGAGGAGGAGAATTTGATGGCACTGACGGCCACCGGTGCACCAACCTTGCTCCAACAATTAAGTGGCAGGGGATAGGCTCGGGCTGGATAGGGGTGACTCCGGTCTGAGCCAGGGGAGCAGGAGAGAGCTTGGTCGCTGCGGGGGTTGGGCCGGGACACGGGAACAGCAGGGGAACCGGAGGAATAGGAACACGCAGGACGCCGTCATGCGTGCTCTGGCGTTCGGAGTGCGCCACGGGCGGCATCGTCGCGTTCCCGACAACTCGGAGCACCAAACGCAAGAACGGAGGTATCTACGGGTTGCTAAGGACAAGGCCTACGCTACTACAATGGTCACACGCAAAAACTCCACACTTGGTAACACAAAGTTTTTCGAAACTCAAACGCACACAAGGTGTTCGATAAAAAGATTGAGGTCTTCCTCAACACAGAAAAATCCCAAACAATTTCAACTGGGTATGTTTGGTATAGGGAGGGTGTCTAAAGAGTTTGAACTTATTTGGTGTAGTAGAAAAAGGGTTTTTTGCAAAAGTCCGCTAAGCCGCGTACTGGCATCGATTTTCAGCTAACAAAGGAAGTAGGTCCAAACTTGCTCAAATGGGTTCGGCTCCAACAGAAGAAGTGTAGGAAATGCAAAGATATGCAACTCCCTAAATTATGAGAATTTTCTGAGACTCCTAAGTTGACTAAATAAATTTGGGATCGGAGCCGACATTTAACAGTTACCTCCGAAACTGAAAATATTGGATTGAAGTATGAAATATTTTTGGGCGGGTCTTCCAGAAATGGGTAGGGGAGTCCTCCGGTATTTTTAGTGGAATTTTTCAGCTATGGAAATAGGCTTCCCTTTGGTAGGTGGAGAAAAGGGTTTAAAAGGTTCGATAATCAGGGCTAGGGTTTTCGAGGGGAAAACTTAAGCACCAAAATTATCACGGCTGATGGAGTGGTTCGCGGATTACTGGGAAAATTCTTGAGGGAGCAATTCCCAAGTCAATTCATCCTCAAAGATTTGAAGAAATATTTAGGAAAAGAGAAAAAGTTTTTCAGGTGTCATAAAACACCACTAAAATTAGGTTTCAATTTTCGGGGTGTTACACTGATTCAGCTCGGTCATTTGTACTGTGAAACCGCCCTTTGTTGGCAATTTTCCTGATTAGACTCGCCCTTAAGTCAGATGTGACTCGCCTTATGTGGTCAAAGTATTGGGTATGTGGCGTCAATCGACTCTGAAACCTACCATGGACGTTGTCGACCCTGAACACACATATTTTTTCCCAAGAAATATTGAGTCACGTGAGGGCCTACTTAACGGATGGCAGAGATAAATCAGTAGGGCCTATCTATGGGCCATATTTATCAAGTACCATATGCTATCATGCATAGTACCAAGTGTTTAATCAGAAACACAAAAAAATAGTTTATCAAGTACCATATGCCATCATGCAGAGTACTAAGTTTTATCAGAATTATCACGAGCCGCCAGGGCTAAAATATTATCATCAAGTTATTTATTGTTTCCTCGGGGGCTTTTCCTCTTGAATTACAGGAACCTATAACTTGGCCACATGATTTGGAACAGGCACGACTGGAATTTTAGTGATTGGGATGATCATCTCCCCGACTTCAGTTGTTGAAGTCACAATTATTGATATAACTACAGCCACAACAAGTGGAATTCTTAAGGATAAGTCCTTGATTTATCTTGCAGTTTCGATCAGGATTAACTTTTCTTTCTAGCGCCTCAAATAATATTTCACAGTTCGGAGCTTATAAGCAGCTTTGCTATACTCCAAATAACATTGTTTTCTTGAAAGCAACAATTTTGGCTCAAGCTGTTGTAGGATCAAATTGTGAAAGGAGGGAGATATGACATCAAGCAGGATAAAAAAAGCATGCCTACTTAATGCTCGGGGGCTAGGACAATCAAGTTTTTCTTGAAATAGTATTTGAGTCCCGAGCCGCATGATCAAGCATACAGCTCGGCCCTCGGGGGCTACATATCCACCAGCATCACAGCTACAAGATACAAAATATCCATTTGCCAAGTCAAACCAGTGACTCGGAAAGCATTAAAGTCAATCAGTGGCTATATACTCTTGAGCCGCCATGATTCAGCATGGGTTCAGATGGCTCGTCATGAGAACTTAATAGATTATTATACTCTAATGGCTGGGCAGCTTATATATGCCTACGGCTTGTCTGCTTCGACGTCTATGACTCCGCAGCTTATACGCTTATGGCTCATATGTCTTGATAACCATGACTTGGCATCTTTATGATTTCAGCTCAGTCTTCATGTCCGTGATATGGCGGAATCTACATCGACAACTCGGTATCCTCCACGTCGGCACTTCAGTGCATCTGCATCAATAGCTCAACAAGCCTATGCTCATGACTCGCCAGTCACTTCATGACTCGCCAGCATCGATTACGCAACTCATCAAATTTTACATTCATGAAATCAGCAAGCTCTTCATCCATGAGTTGACGTCCTCTACAACAGCAACCTAGCACAAACTTCATATCTAAGGAAGACAATATTATCATCAAATCATGATCTTCCGCCTGACTCTTCGAATCACCCGAAAGCTCGGGGGCTAATGTCGGGGGAATACTTAATTGAGTATGCGTATGAACTCATGAAGAGATGAGCTGACGTACGAACTCATAAAGAGATAAGCTGACGGACGACTCATGAAGGGATATGCTGACGGACGACTCATGAAGAGATAAGCTGACGGACGACTCATGAAGGGATAAGCTCACGGACGACTCAGGAACAGATAAGCTGATGAACTCAAGGCCCATCCGGAGACTCCAATACATATTCGACTAGAACTCATGTAAACCCTGACCTAGCCGCCTATATAAACCAGGCAGGGGCTCCCCTTGAGGGACAAGTAATTTAGAAGATAGAGGAACCAGCTCGATAAGTTGTAAGATGTCCAAAGAGACGCATATAGACTCAATAGCCACAATGTAGATAGAACAAGAGGAGCCGCCCCAGATACGGCGACTCCAGAGCATACGGAATAAGATCTAGCCTCAAACAGCATGCAGGGCTTTTACCGGATGATGTTTCCCGGGGACTGAAGCTGTATAAATCTTTCTCTTGTGTGCAATCTCGCTCCCGAAAGGTCCCAAGTCGTTTAAGTTCTACGATCTCACAAGTCATCCGACGATGACATCTGCCGTATTTATCCCACGACATCTAGGGCACTAATCCTAACATTACGATGGTTAATTAGAAACATGAGAGAGAGTAACCAGAATTGTTGCAGAATGATCAAAATAGTTTCAGAGAGAAAACCGGAAAAGTTTTGGTCTACCGGAAGGTCCAGGAGGATCCAAATGGACATCGAAATAATTTAGAAGGGTCTGGAAGGTTCCAAAACCTTCTCGATAATTCTAGGAGGTCCCATGGACTGCCGCACTAGGTTGGACCCAAGTGGGGGAGCCACATCACTAGTAGGAAAAGGCTTATAGCCACCAGCCTACCGCTGGCGGACGTCATTTCCGTCCGCCAGCGTTACTACCGCTGGCGGGCTAGTTTCGGAGCCCGCCACTGGTTTTGCACGTACCGCTGGCGGACGCCCACTATGCCCGCCAGCGGTAGTAGCAGAAATTTGCGAGGAGGTGGGACAAACTACCGCTGGCGGACAGAATCCGTGCCCGCCAGAGGTACTAAACGTACCACTGGCGGACGCTATATAGTGCCCACCAGCGGTAGTTGCCTCGGCTGAGCCCAAAAACTAGCAAATTACCGCTGGCGGGCGCCTAAATCGTCCGCCAGAAGAAAGTGCAATACCGCTGGCGGGCACCCCACACCGTCTGCCAGGGTAACTTTATCACAAACTATGTGTTGGGAATTGACATATAACTTGGTCATTTGGTTCGAAACTTTATAGATGTTTATACATGATAGTGCTTTTTGTGAAGAATGTTTCTGAAACTTTTGTCAAAAATCAAGTTTTATGAGACATAACTTGGTCATTTGGTTTGAAAATAAGTTGTACGAGACATATTATTAAACAAACATTGCAACTTACGCAGACAACAAGAAAAGTGGTAGTAGCGACAACACAACATAAAATGAAAAAGAAAAGTCATCTGCCATCGACACAGCCTCCCGCATCATGCACTCTTCCTCTTCGACGATGCTTCACCCTTGTCCTTCGACGACGCCGCACCCTTGCCCTTCGACGCCGCCGCCGCTGCAGCAGCTTTCTTGCTCGCTTCAGTCGGCATGAAGATATCATCTTCATCCTCGCTCTCCTCGACCCATAAAATCGGTTTACGAAGAGCATCCAACATATCAGCTGCACTCCTATATTTTACCTTCTTCTTCTGCCACCTAGCATGCAGCCTCAGAAGTTCTTTTTCTATTTCCTTCCAATTCCTACATGGCCACCCATGCCTAACTAGCTTCGCTGATAGCTCACGGAGACGAGGTGGATGACTAACAATATCCTCGAATGGGATCTCCTTATTGTCTACCTTGAACTCGGTCGTAAACCTCAAAAGTAGTGCCGACATTCCTCCCGGGAAACTACCATCTGAAGGAAATCTCGACATGTTCGAGTGAGTGGACTAGAATGCTTGCCAACCTCAGTGCGCAGGGATTTTTAAAGGCCGAGATGAGAAGAATTAGCGGGAGAAACAGGCGGGAGATATATAGGCCAGCGGGAAAAAGGGCGGGAGGAAAAGGGCGCGCGGGAACAAAATGGCGGGAACAATTGACCGGGAAACAAATTTACTCGAAAAAAAAACCCATGCATTACTCGTCTTTGTCAAAGACGACTAGGGCTTATCGTCTTTGTTAAAGCCGATTAAGTCTTGTCGTCCTGTTAATGCCGACAGCTGCATTTTTGCCACTTAAAAAAAGAAAACTGATATTTATAAAAATAATTTGTAAAATTATTTTGAAATACACACATGTGTTTCAAATGTGTTTGGAAATAAAAATGTTTTTGAAAAGATAAAGGAAAAAATAGAAAAACAGAAAAATAAACTTACCACTGGCGGACAAGGCTGCTGTCCGCCAGCGGTAAGGTGGCCCCAAAAATTATAAGCCCGGGCCCACCCCTTCGCTCTCTTCTCACCGCGCCGCCCCATTCCCCACGCCGCCACCGCCCTCCTTTCCGCCGCCGACGACCCCCCTCTCGCGCCGGCCGCTCCCCGGACCTCCTCCTTCCGTTGTCTGCCGCCACCATCGAGCGCCAAGCCGCCGCCGCCGTGCACGTCCCCGAGCGTGCTCACGTAAGCCGCCGTCGTGCACGTCCCCGAGCGCCCCGCGTCGACCCCTGCACCACCGTGACCTCCTACGTCGACCCCTGCACCGCCGTTTCCTCATACATCGCAGCTCAGCCCGCCGCCCCATGGTTCGGCCGCACCCTCCCCTTCTTGTATCTAGCACCCACAAGGTGTTTGTGAAAATGTCTAGCCCAATTTGTGAAGTTCAAAATTAGTTTTTAGGTGATTGTTTAGTTCAAAATGGTGATGGTGGCTGTGAACGCAGTCTTGTGATGGTGATTAATTTGTTGTGCTTGTGGTGGTGGCTGCGATTGCGGCCTTATGGCTATGTATGAAATGTTTGCAGGTACCCTAGAGACCCTTGAGATTGCCGGAATGTTGATTAATTTCCATTCCGGCAAATTCGGGTGCTCCATATGCCATAATTTTAGCAAAGGTCATGCCGAATTTTTTCATGAAATTTGGCATGACTTACTAAAATTATGACATATAGAGTAACTGAAGTCATTTGAAGTCTCAAATGGTTTCATGGGTATATGCAAAGTTTTCATCACCACCCAAGTGAATTTTTTCTTATAGTGTTGTTTTACTAACTACGATTTTTTGTGTGTGCGAAGATGGCTAACAATATGGAGGCCGGGACTTCTCGAGGTGGAGTCAACAAGGAGCCGGAGGATAATTATTTGATGATGGTTCGGAAGTCAATCGATGCCGAGCTGGATGCCGACGATGACGAGACCACATCTGGTGACGGCGGAGGTGGCCACGAGACCACATCTGCTGGCGGCGGAGGTAGCCACGAGACCACATCTGCTGGCGGCAGAGGTGGCCACGAGACCACTTCTGCTGGCGGCGGAGGTGGCCACGAGTAAGTCATTACCTTGCCGCCATAACATCTATTCGTACATTTTCATCGTTAACTTTGCATAAGTGAGAATGATGGTCTCTTTTCATTGTTTTGTGCAGTAACCAAGACGGCACACTCATCGTTCTGTACCCTAAAGAGTCGTTTGCCATCTATCTCGACACGGGTAGTGATGAGAAGAAAGACTACATGCACATCAGTAGTGTTCTCGATGATGCTCTCAACGGTTACTGCTTTCTAAATGAAGGCATCCTAAGAAGAACTAATAATAAGAGAGGCGAGATGGCATTCACCCACAAAGTGGATCTAACCTGCATCAAGAAGGGGCATGGCAGTCCGACGAACGCCTGGTATGTCATCTATCTAATGCAGCAGTTCATTCGGAGTCACCGAAGACTAGAATTTCCAGTTGCTATGGATAAATGGTGCAAGGAGCTGGCGAAAACCACTGATGCTGATATCACGCAAGAGTTTGCTCTAATCCAGAAGTCGTTTGCTGCAATAATCGTCAGAGATGTTTGTCGTGACACGCCACCCGGGTTGTTCTACTACCAAGGTGCGACACCATCTAACGTTGGTCTACAAAATCGCATAGCACAACAGTGTGACTACAGGCCATTCAACTCTTTGAATGGTTCTGAACCGTTCCCGCCGAAGCCAATGTCAAAGCCGACCAAGATGATCAAGAACTGAAGGTGTGTTGACGATTTAGTACTCTTGTAAAATTAAATTGCCTAGCTCTAGTTTACACCATCTTTCTTAAGTTGCCTAGCTCTAGTCTTCCAATAATACTTCATTCTTTTACAATGCCGATGATTAAAATGATGTGGCGCACTATATGAATCCAGATAGTTTTGTTGAACCTTGTATCATGCACACATACAAGTTGTGCGCCTCCTACTTGGTTCCACAAAGCTATCAGGATTGCTTGTGTGTTTCCAATAATATTCTAAGAATGAGGCATAATATTTTTTTGAATCTTTTTTCTCTAAGTCTTCCAATAATACTTCATTCTTTTACAATGCCGATGATTAAAATGATGTGGCGCACTATATGAATCCTGATAGTTTGTTGAACCTTGTATCATGCACACATACAAGTTGTGTGCCTCCTACTTGGTTCCACAAAGCTATCAGGATTGCTTGTGTGTTTCCAATAATATTCTAAGTATGAGGCATTGATGCATGTAAAATGCATACATGAACTTTACATTTTATTACATGTTATTCCATGTTATTTGCATCATATAAGGGTTATATTCATGATTTATATTGAGTTTTGGGGATAATTAACAACTTCCCCATTTTTCTGGAATTAACCCTGCACTGTCAGAAAACCCCTTTTTCTATATTTTTACGTTTCAGGCGACCAAACACGTCAAATGACCTGAGATTTTACGGGGATCACTTTTTTGGAAGGAACGAAACGTAGGCGCAAAGGAATCGAAGAAAAGACCAGAAGGCCGAAAGGGGTGGGCCCACGCGGCCAGATTCCCTGACCGCGTGGGACCCACCATTGGCCCTCGGGCCTCCGCTGCCGTCGATCTTTCTTCCCGAAGCTTCGTCTTGACCTAAAAACGACTATATATAGACCCCCCCAGGGCTTTCGCGAAAGGGAGCGCCGCCGAAACAGAGAAACCACGAAACAGAGACCTGGAGCTGAAGATTGGAGGGGGAAAACTCCGGCGGGGCGCTGCCGGTGTGGTCTCCTTCCCCTCCAACAACATCTCCACCGACACCATGATGAAGAGGGAGTAGTCCACCCTGGACTATGGGTTTGTGGAAGTAACTTATGTATCTCTCCTCTCTATGAGCTTCACTAATTAGTACCGTATGAGCTGCTGAACATGATTACGGTCATCTATGTAATTCCTTTGTGGTGGATCTTTATTATGAGTTAATACATGTTTGAGATTGCAATGGTTTTGTTTCAGTTATGAAAGTAGATGCATATTATGTACCCCGTTCTTATTTACTTGTCATGATCAAGCATGTTTATGAGAGCATGTGAGGGGGAACGTGTGCATTAGTTGGAGTAACGGGGGGTGGCTAGTGCAGTGAACGTGAGAGAAGTTCTGCGATCCACTTGGGTTTTCTACCTTACTTTGTTGCCTCACTAGGGATAAACAAAAATACCATGCTACCGGAGAGTGGATGTGACCTTGGCCACTACCTCCATGACTAGATCTAGCATGTTCTTATTTTAACTTCATGTCATTGAACTTATTGCTATGCTCTGATTTATCTTAATTACTAAGGTGTTATGATTTAGTTCGCATCTTGGTGGAGCATAAGAGAGAGAACAACTTATACTTGAGATCTCTATGTTAGGACGTGATGCCCATATTATTAATAACTTGTCAAACCATGTCTTGCCATCTTACATGTTAATTTTAGTGTTCCATTGTCTACCACGTTATCAAGAGAGAGTGCATTTGTGAAACCATGAACCCCGGTCCATTTTTAATCATAAGAAACACCTTTCCAACACTTTTATCACCACTTTTGTTTGCTGCCATTATTAAATCCGAAAATACAAAAACATTTTACATCTTGCATTCATCATAAAAAACCCAAAAATATCATTTATCATTACTACCATCATCCTTGCATATTTATTTTACCATCATTGCATATTTACTACTGTTTGCATATTTATTTTATTATCATTCTCACACCTTGTGCTTGACAACCACTTGGTGAGGTTGAGGGCACAAAACAATTTATTTTGTTGCAGGTTCTCAAGAGAAGGATAAGGAGATAACACCTGAAATACTGGTTCCCCGAGAGTTCGATATTAAACCCTCGAGTCACCCCTCGTGGGGAAAACTGTCTTCCACTACTACATACACTCTGCACTTGGAGTCTCAACCTAACCCATTTACTTTTCACGCAGGTAACCAAGGGCCATCAAGACTGTTTTCTGGCGCCGTTATAACTAGTGGGTATCAAGACGTTTTCTGGCGCCGTTGCCGGGGAACCATAGCTGAAAGGTTTATCCAAGGATCACTCACATCAAGTCAACTTCATCACCAACTTGTGTAACAACCTAAGCTTGGGGAGGTTGCACCTACGTGAGCATCATCTTATCCATCTTTACCTACAATCATTTTATTTTGTTTTGTTCTTGTCTTGCATATCATCTTTATATTTCGGTTTGCATATTTATATTCAGTTTTGCATTTTTGTGTTGCATTTGTTATTTCGAGTTGCATTAGTGTCATTTTACTTTCAGTTTTGCATAAAAAATTAAAAACACATAAAAACTTGTTAAAATGGGAGATAGAACTAAATTGTGTGACTACACAAACACTCCTAATGATCAATTTATTGCTAAGCCTATCACCACACCTGAGATTACTGCTGAGAGCTATGAAGTTAGTCCTAGTTTGTTAAACTTGATAACTAGGGAACAATTTGGTGGTAGTGCTGTTGAGGATGCCTCTATGCATCTTCATGATTTTATTGAAATCTGTGACATGCAAAAGTTTAAAAATGTTGAAAGTAATGTCTTAAAACTGAAGTTATTTCCTTTCTCACTTAGAGGAAAAGCTAAAGAGTGGCTACATTCATTACCTACTGGTAGTATTAATTCTTGGGATGATTTAAAAGAAGCTTTCATTAAGAAATATTATCCCCCTGTTAAAATACTGCAAAATAGAAACAATATCCTCTCTTTTAGGCAAAATGAAAATGAACATGTTGCCATGGCTTGGGATAGGATTAAACTCATGCTTAGAACTTGTCCATCACATGGGGTTAATGAATGGACCATTTTACACTCTTTTTACAATGGTCTAAATTACATGTCTAGAAATATACTTGATTCAGCTGCTGGAGGTGCTTTCATGGGAAAAACTGTTTAGAAGCTAAGAACATTTTGGAAAGTATCTTGCAAAATTATAGTCAATGGCATACTGATAGAGCACCTAGTTCATCTAAGAAAGTGAACTCTATAGAAGAAACAAATGATTTGTCATCTAAAATGGACACCATTCTTGCTTTTATTAATAAACAAAATTTTGAAAATATGCCTTTGCAAGAACTAGTTGGTAATAATCCTGAAAATGTTGATGTCAACTTCATTAGGAACTATGGTAATAATGGGTATGGTAACAACAATTATAACTCTTATAATAAGCCCCCATATGTTCCAAACAAATATACCACTAGTAGTAATGTTTCTAGTGATTTGGAAAACACCATTAGATCATTTATATCTACTCAAAAGGAGCTCAATAAGGAGTTCATATCCAAATTCGAAAAACATGATATTTTGTTTGAAAGAGTAGATCAACTCACTAAGGAAGTTTCCTCATTAAAGAACATCATTATATCTCAAAAAGAGAAAAAAGTTGAGGAAGTTAAAATGCTTAGTGAAGTTAAGGAACCATTTGTTGATTTAGAGAAGTGTAGCTTGCATGAATTAATTTCTATCTTACAAAAATTTGCAAGTGATCCTTCTGTTAATATTAACCAGGCTGGTTTTGGTTCCTATATTGCTAATCATGTCTTAAAAGAAAAGATTGCTAGGTACAATCAAGAAGCTATGATACCACCTAAGCTTGGGGATATCTGGATCCCAAGGTACTAGTAACCATTGGAAAAGAGACACACCATGCATACTTGATCTAGGATCTAGTGTCTCTATATTATCTAAAGAACTATATGAAGTCCTTGAACTTAAAAATATTGAGAAATGCTCTATTGAACTTGCACTTGCTGATGATTCCATTAGACATGCTCTAGGAAAAGTAAGTGATGTTATGGTAGAGTTACACATGACTTTTGTGCCTGTTGATTTTCTAATCATGGACATGGGGAATAAAACCTCTAGTCCTATTATTTTGGGAAGACCTTTTCTTCGTACTACAGGTGCCATTATTGATTCAAAGGAAGGGAATGTGAAGTTTCAGTTTCCACACAAGAAGAGCATGGAACACTTCCCAAGGAAGAGGGACACACCAAGGTTCAAGCTCCCTCATGAGCTACGTCCCTTTGATTATCAAGTAAGTAAGCCTAGCTATATGGCTATAAAGAAAGCGCTTTACGGGAGGCAACCCGGTTGTTTTTGTTTGAGATTTTCTTTGAGTCCTCTTGCTATAACAAGAGAGTAGTTTGTTAGTTTTGTTTCTGGAATCTATTATATAATTAAAAGAACAAACAATGGATGGTGGAGATCGATCCAATCAAAGTTCAGAAGTTTCAGCGGTCAAGATGATTTGATAGACCGTCCGTGCGCGCAGCCTAATCTGTAACCTAACTGGACTCTTAGTCTCCTATTGAGCTACGACTAGATGCCAGTTAAAAAAAACATAGACTGCTAACAATTAATGGATGCATCGTCATTATCTATACTACTATTAAAAGAGCAAACATATGCCGGATACATTAAATCGTATGCATCCAATATTTAATTAAAGGCTGAGATTGCAAGTTCGATGTTGAGCACCTCAACACAATCACGCGAAACGTTATTTTGTTTTAACTTTGCCGACACACATCCGGAGACGAAAAGCCTCGCCCTATGCACGCTCCCATCACGGCCGGCCAGCTCCTCCTCCGCCGTCCTGCTCGATGCCGACTGCAGTAGGGCAGGACCAACCTGAAGCGCCGCGGCCGGCCAGCTCCTCCTCCGCCGTCCTGCTCGACGCCGGCTGCCGGCCAGCTCCTCCTCCGCCGTCCTCCAGAGCGCTGGGAAAGAGGAACCAATCCGGCCGGATTTCAGGCAGGCGGAGGGTGCGGGGATGGAGACGGCCAGGAGATTTGTCGAATCAGCTAGGGAGACTGCGAAAGCTCACCCTGAGCGTGAAAAGCTGCTCGGTTGACCAAGGCGAGGTCGGTAACGCCGGGGAGCTTGTCGGAAAGGCGGCGGCCGGGTTGAGGAAGAACGTCTGATTCTCATGATTCAGGCCATCCGGGCACGAGTTAATCGACAGGAAAGAAGAGAAGAAGATGGCGGAGCTCTTATATTTCTCGGATTCGACTGGGAAGGTCAGAGATGGCGGCGCAGTATTCGACTGGGAAGGTCAGAGATGGCGGCGCAGTACGGCGGCCGGAGCGGCTATGGCTAGCTCCCGATGCGCCGCCCCGAGCTCCCCCATATGCAGACGCCAGTTCCTGTGGGCCGCTTCTGCTCCACGCACCCTAATCGCTGTCGCCGTTACGCGCATCTGCGGCTTCTGCTCCATGCGCCCCAATCAACGTCGCTGTCGCCGCGTACCGCCGCAACTTCTCCTCCACGCGCCCCAATCGCCTGACTCCCCGCCGACCAACCGCAATCAACGGCGACGGGCGTGGCCGGCCAGGCAGGAGCCTCCAGGAAGGAGCTGGCTGGATGCCGGAATCCATCCACTGCATGTAGGACGTCCCCTACGTTGTACCATGGAGCCGCTCACTGCCGACGCGGTTAATTTTCTGTGTTCTTTTTTCCCCTACAGATGCGGCCATGGAGGGGTTGCTGCGGGCAGAAGCGGACGCGGACATGGAAGTTCTGCAATTAGTGCTTATCACCTACTAGCTGCCGAAGGCCATGCATCATACGGTGATAGCTTGATTGATTTTGTTGGGCAAACAACTGCAGAAATCCTCAGGTGGCTCTGATCATAAATTGTGCGAATTATTTCAGTTATTCCATCGAATTCGTGTTGAAGCCAGTGTAATGTACATGGGTGAGCATCAGGTAATTAAGCCTAAGTCCTAACACATTCAGATATATCCATTGATCTGTTATTGAAGCTAACTTTTTAAACAATTTTCTGAATAATGAATGAGAGTTTAGGTAAGTATTAAATAGTGTCAAAAATACTTATCTACTTCAGTTGATGTTTGATTATTTTGAAGTGACGAGCTTTGCCAGTTCCCTCTGATTTGTGAGATTTGACTCGGTGCTTGATCAATTTAGTTGTCTGATTGATAAATTGTTTTACTCAGTGCTCTCAAGGTCAGTTTCTTTTAGAGTATTGGACTATTCCTAAGCTGCCATGATTTGAAATTTGTTGTGCTTCACTTTTACTTCAATTCTACAGCCCTGGTGATATCGCATCCCCTGTTGGAATATAGACAAACTAATTTACAGGTAATTTTCCTGCACATCCATCAATCATTGTAGTGTTACTTTGCACTGAAGCAGGACTGACAGTAGCAAATTCTTTGGACTAGCCTGATTGCTGGACTTGTAGTCCTTAGGAAATGGAGATTTTACACGGGTGAGAGATCAAAAATAGGGACATAATTCATCAGTTTTACACAGTGTTGCTCTACGATCCGAACTTTGTGTTGCTCATAGACTAATGTTAAACTGCACTATTTTAAATGTACAACTACTTCTCAATGGATGGAGTTCTTTACTACAACCCTCATGTTGAGAAGCTTTTCAAGGAACCTTAACTTCTGTGTTCTGTGGAACTTGGGAAAATTGTGCTGGCTGTAAGAATATTGAGCATCAAGCTGAAACTGAATGTTCTCTTGCTGTCTGACAAAACGTAAAGATACACTTGACTATCCTTTCACCTGGTTGTGAAACTGAATTTTGTCTTGTTCTTTTCCTTATCTGTTCTGGCATTTTATTTCTTCAACTGAGGACGGAGAGGATCATTGTGAGGATGTGGATGCTGCAGCCCTGGTTCCTGGTTATGAAAAGGTTTAAGTTATATTGTATAACTGCCAACTAATTATATGACAATTTGAGCTCAAAAAATATTAATTATATGACTCCATGCTCATTAACTTTTGCGTATAGGGTACTAACCTGGGAAGAAAAATATGCGCTGTGATAATGCATATATATTTTTACCTATATTTTACTTTGGTGTAGGTGGTTGTATTGTATATGCAAAATCATCACGAGAGGAACATCAAGAAAGAGTGGATTTATGTCAGTTTCAGGTCAGCAGCTGAGCATCATTCAGTTGTAGATAAGAAATTCATGATTTCAGATGTTAGATTTATTGATTCTCATTTCTCAGTATTGGCTATCGCTAGACCAATAGGTTTGTTGCCTCATGATTCATGAATGTTTCATGACGCGAAATTCAACTTCTACTCATTACTAATGGTAAAGTTTTTGTGCCGGGTAAAAGTGATATATTAAACATATAGGGGTACATACATGTCATGGTCAAGAACCTGAACCAGAGTTTCAGGACCAGAGCCAAGCCAAATATCAGTTCTATACTCTCTCCTTGCATAATTCGCAAGACAGTGGCTAACCCTATTCTGGGATCTCTCCACTTTTACAAAGGAAAAATTCCTATTTGTACTAAACATCTCCTTTTGGCATATTATTTTATAGACTACCTAGAACACATAGAGGAGGAAAAGAGTTTGTTTATTGTCTAAGCATAATTGAACTCGGTCAAATAATATGGTTATGTTGATGATAAAATCTTCCCAGACTGCAGGAATGATTTTCGCATTATAACCTGTGCTAAACAAGATAAAAATATATTTGGTGTGGTCACAATTTTCTTAAATTTTGGTTAGAACAAGTTGGAGACGTAGAGTAGATATAACTTTAGAAATAGATCTTATTTTGGTTAGAAGAAATTGCATGCTATAAATATGTATCGAACAATTGCATGGGATTTTCTAACAATGTTTTCTTTCTCCAATAACAAAATTTCTAACATTTGTACTATGGCCTATAATTTTTTTCATTTATGCTTATTGTTTGCAATGGTTGGTTACGTGCGTTGCACGTGCACATCAACTAGTATAATTAAAAGAACAAACAATGGATGGTGGAGATCGATCCAATCAAAGTTCAGAAGTTTCAGCGGTCAAGATGATTTGATAGACCGTCCGTGCGCGCAGCCTAATCTGTAACCTAACTGGACTCTTAGTCTCCTATTGAGCTACGACTAGATGCCAGTTAAAAAAAACATAGACTGCTAACAATTAATGGATGCATCGTCTTTGCGTCCTAGGTTTTCCTAGCGCAGCGCCGCCGCTTTTCCTGTTATTGTTTGGCCGTCACTACCAGTAGCTGCCTATGAAATTGTGTCATCGTTGCTGCATATCTCTTCTCCAACTATGTTTTTACGGCCGGCAGCAACGTCACCGACAATTGTGTACATAGCAGCGCCGGACACCGTTGTTTCAGCTGGGATCAAAATCAGATTGGGGCTTGAAGCCGGCAACCTGCATCTAATTGCCAGAACCGGCGTGGACCATATATGCATCTGATCGAAGTTGTCGCAAGAAGCTTTAGGCCTCACGAAGCAATACTTCAGGCGTTCTTGACTCCATGGATGTGGAGGCATAGCGTGATACGTGTTCATCGACATGGACCTGATTGATGTCGCGTTGCCGGACGTATAGCTCATCATGCATGCTACTCCGTGGCGTCAGCGAAAGCACGATCTGCCTTGGTCCACTTCAAGCGGCCAGGAACTCAGAATATAGGTATATATATGTTGAGGCATGTAATCCTCCAATGCTATTTACTGTTTCTGAATTGTCACTTACGTACAGCACGATCCGCCTTAGTCCACTTCAAGCGGCCAGGAACTCAGGATAAAGGTATATATATGTTGAGGTATGTAATTCTCCAATGCTATTTACTGTTTCTGATTTTGTAACCTACATACAGAATTCGATCGTGAAAGATTAAAGCAGCTAGACATGCCTATGCCTATGAACTGAAGTCCGCCGGCGTTCTCGACTCGATGGCCATGAAGGCAACACATGATATATGTTCACCGATAGGGATTTGCTTGACGTCGCGTTGCATAGTAGTACCTCTGCGGTGGGCTGCCAGGAGGAGCTGCGATTGATCCTCAGGTAATCTGGCTATCTTCATGAAAGGCAAGGCCGGGCGGCCGGCGGCCGCGCTCCGCCAACATCCGGAAAATGTCAGCTCCATACACGCATCAGATTTTTTTGTTTTTGACCGTCGTATGCGGGGCATGCCAGAAGGTGGTGCGATTGCTCTCCAGGCATCTTGATAGCATAAAAAAGCAAGATTGTGGCGGCGGCCTTGCTCCGGCACATCAGGAAGACAGGAACCAATCAGATCTCCAGGGCTAAGCTTAGATCATGGTGGCGAACATGATCTGCATATCGCCGCAAGACAAACATATGACATACGAATCGACAGCTGGATTGGACTATACAAGTATACAACTCTGATCCCTGTAGATCACGAGTTAGACAGCAACCACTACGTTCTACTTGCACGAGCTCATGAATCGGTACTCGATTTGCTGCATGCATCATGCACGGATTTATTCTGAGGTAAGTTGTACATATTTAATATTTTAATCTGACGATATACATGGACATATTTGGAGCCCCGTTCTTGAGAAGATTTGCAGTGGATTTTATTTTTGCAGGGATGAATAAGCATTCACACGTGCCACAGATTGCTCGACTCGCCTGTAACATAAATCTTGATGCTTCACCCAGATCAACCATCGGCACCAACTTCAGAAATCATGTCAACAGTTTGCGCACGACGGAGTCATCCTAGATCTCTGTAGTTGTTTAGTCTGTTTCTCTCCTACCTGCAGAAACACTCATCACAGGTCCCAGGATGTGCAAAGCCAATCACATCAGTCGTCGAGTGAATCTTCAAACGGCAGTGTTCCATGTAAGGTCTCCGATGAGTTTCCGCCGACGGCAACAAGGCTTCTGAGTTTAAGGCAAGGTCTAGGAAGAGACGTCCATGGCGATCCATCCTGCTGGAGGCCAGGTTAGGATCTACGGCGACTACAGACCACAGAAGTATCACACAGCCGTAACAGAGCATGAGCTCCGATTATTTTCAGGTCCATTGGAAATAGTTTTTAGAACCGACCGCTCAATCCAACAAGTATACACGTCCGGTAAGCCACTTGAATTAGCATGCACATGCAGATTGATTATATGACAAAGCTTAGATCACACAAAAGGTTGAGTCCAACGTAAGGAAAATAGAGTAAAGTTCAGAGTAAGAAGTACACCCCATGTGATGATTAAGGATGAGGGAAGCACAGTACTGGCTGGCTGAGCCATTTACATACGCCTCAGATGTATCTATCAAGTGTTATACCAAGACTGTCTTATTAATATTTGTGGACAATTTTCCCAGATTGTTAAACCTCACACAATTAATTAAATCACAGCCTGCCTGAAAGGATAGAAAATAAGCAGAAACTTAGAGGGGTTAAAGTCACATGAGTCAATAAAACTTCAACGATGCAGATATATGAATTCCATTTATGAAAATATATTATAATAAAGTTGTATTTAAACTTTATGATTCTAATAGATATAAGCAAGGTGCGATAATTTCAGCTATGAGGATGGTAGAAGAAAAAATATATGTAACACCAAATTTAATTGTTAGTAAGAAATTTAGAAAGGACGGGTGAGAATAAGAAGGGAACTATCAGGAAAATTGGCAGAAAGATAATACACCTCATGGTTCCTCTAAGAAATAGAGGAAATCATGGAAAGTGTAAATAAAACATTTCTAACGCTCCGCTAATGTATAAATATGATTGCTCAAGTAAAGTTGATGGTATATATATTATATAAATACATTTGTACGATTAGATATTGAACAAACATATCTATGCACGCATATATTGGAACGATTAGGCCATGAAAAGCATAAAACAGAATCCAGTACACTCGGTAAACAATCTAGCCGCGCAATTGCGCGGGTGACCCTGCTAGTTTTTAATAAAGAACCAAGTTTTACCTATTTTGGGTTTGAAAAGTTGCTATTCATTTTCGGAGAGTTTTCTGCCTGCACGAAGTCTGTGCACGGTTTGATTTTTCATTTTTTATCTGTAACTCCGATTGAGCTGTAATTTGAACTAGCTTCAACTTTTCATCCTCTGCACACGTGATTTTTGCAGATTTTTCTGACGAGTTTAAGTAGGGTAGAAAAATGCGTTTTGCTGCTGCTGTTTTTCTGGACAGATTCTGTCTTGATATTGTTTGATGCATTCTTTGAGCTTTTTGCTTGAATCTTTTTTCAATTGAGTTTATGAGTAGGCATACAACATTATATACTCTCTGGACATTCATATGAATTTTTGCCTAAGGATTTTATGCAGCAAGGAACCTATTTGTTTATCACTACTAATATCACCCCACAGAAAAGAAATGGGAGAAACGGTGTTTTGAAGTTTTTTCACAGGGATTAGAGGAGCTGCACCAAGAGCTATCCAAGGATGGTGAAGACCATAAGCTTGGGGATGTCAAGACAACCCCACTGGACCAACACACTCTCGGTTTGCACACGTCTAACTTCTGTTTTTCGATCAAAGCACTTTATCGTATAAACTTGGAGCGTCTGTTTTTTTTGCTTTTGTTATTTCGGTTTGTTAATAAGACCACCACTATCATTTATATATGAGAGAGCTACTGGAAGTTTGGGTTGAATTATGTTGGATGCTATTAAATATATTGGGATAGGGATGTTTGAGTTGATTTTAAAAGATACATATAGTTGCATAATTCATGTGCTTTGAATGAATGTTAATTTGCAAGTGTGTTGTCAAGAGCTATCTTTTACCATGTTTAGATGTTGAATTTTAACTTTACTTGGTTTAACATGGATTGATTAGTTCTATGGACACTTATGCATGCATTTAGATGGTCAACTTTCTCCCTATTGCTAGCCCAAAAATTACAACAAGTAAAAAGCTTGTTTCCCAACACCTTCAACCAAAGTTTTTCCAGTGAGTCCACCATATCTACCTATTAGCTTTATGCTATTCCAAGTATGTTTATCATGTTATATTGTGTTATCTACATTTCTGAATTTAAATGCTTATGTTATTGATTGTCATGGGAAAAATTGGTTAAAAGCTCTCACGAACTTGATGCACAATTTACTTTTATTGCATTTAATAAGCATGAACCATTGTGATTAAAATTATGAAGTTGTGGGCTTGACAATTGTTTTGGTTGGGAGTTAGCCCATATGTGCTGTCACATGGCAAGCTTTCAACATTGCACTTATTTATATTTAGTTGATGTCATGTACTTTTGTTTATGGATGCCTATCATGGGTGAAATGAATGTGGATACTTAGTAAGTTCAAAGAGTTTGTATAAATGGTTAGAGAAATGCCTGGGCCGCTAATCTAAGCCATGCATCATTCATGGTGGAAATTTACAGCATAACCATAATGTTCATTCAGTGATGCACCTCATAATAAAAAGCTATACCCATAGTAAATAAAAGAGTGCTGAGATTGTTCATTGTCTGTTTGTCTTGTTGTTTTGACATGGGCTTGTTCATGTCAAGGGGCAAGAGGTACCCCAGTGCAGTTCTTGATGATACTATTATTACTTGCAATGACCTTTATTTGAATTTACTTTGTGGACCAAAGTGAGTAACACATGGTGTAGGTACTTGTATTCAAGGGACATGAGACATTCAACCAATACATTGTCAAGCACACCACTCATATTTGCTTTCACTTTAAACATTAATCATTCAAGATGCTATGATAGGGGTAATGAGAGCTCCACACCAATGACTACCACATTGCAAGCATTAACTTAAGTAGAAGTGTTTGGAAGTTAGATGAAACTTATTCATGCTTTACCTCTACTTATTTATCTATCCAAAGTGTCCACCTTTTATATTCAGTTTTCATAAGAAGTACTCTATGACCACCATAGGATGTTTTTACTTTTCATTATGCATACATTTGGTCCATAGTACTTTCTTCTATATTACACTTTGTGAATTTATCATTGAACATCTTTACATTGAGTATTTGATATCACTTCATAATTTATCTTGCATATTGTTATTCCTTTGAAGAATGAATCATTTGACTCTATGTAGCAATAGTAATCACCTTTGATATCCATTGATAGTATTAAAATGCAAAGTCCATGTTAGTTTTATCACCTTCATACTCGGGACGAGCATGGGTTAAGCTTGGGGATGTTGATGCATGTAAAATGCATACATGAACTTTACATTTTATTACATGTTATTCCATGTTATTTGCATCATATAAGGGTTATATTCATGATTTATATTGAGTTTTGGGGATAATTAACAACTTCCCCATTTTTCTGGAATTAACCCTGCGCTGTCAGAAAACCCCTTTTTCTATATTTTGATGTTTCAGGGACCCAAACGACGTCCAAATGACCTGAGATTTTACGGGGATCACTTTTTTGGAAGGAACGAAACGTAGGCGCAAAGGAATCGAAGAAACGGAGACCAGAAGGCCGAAAGGGGTGGGCCCACGCGGCCAGATTCCCTGACCGCGTGGGACCCACCATGGCCCTCGGGCCTCCGCTGCCGTCGATCTTTCTTCCCGAAGCTTCGTCTTGACCTAAAAACGACTATATATAGACCCCCCAGGGCTTTCGCGAAAGGGAGCGCCGCCGAAACACAGAAACCACGAAACAGAGACCTGGAGCTGAAGATTGGAGGGGGAAAACTCCGGCGGGGCGCTGCCGGTGTGGTCTCCTTCCCCTCCAACAACATCTCCACCGACACCATGATGAAGAGGGAGTAGTCCACCCCTGGACTATGGGTTTGTGGAAGTAACTTATGTATCTCTCCTCTCTATGAGCTTCACTAATTAGTACCGTATGAGCTGCTGAACATGATTACGGTCATCTATGTAATTCCTTTGTGGTGGATCTTTATTATGAGTTAATACATGTTTGAGATTGCAATGGTTTTGTTTCAGTTATGAAAGTAGATGCATATTATGTACCCCGTTCTTATTTACTTGTCATGATCAAGCATGTTTATGAGAGCATGTGAGGGGGAACGTGTGCATTAGTTGGAGTAACGGGGGGTGGCTAGTGCAGTGAACGTGAGAGAAAGTTCTGCGATCCACTTGGGTTTTCTACCTTACTTTGTTGCCTCACTAGGGATAAACAAAAATACCATGCTACCGGAGAGTGGATGTGACCTTGGCCACTACTCCATGACTAGATCTAGCATGTTCTTATTTTAACTTCATGTCATTGAACTTATTGCTATGCTCTGATTTATCTTAATTACTAAGGTGTTATGATTTAGTTCGCATCTTGGTGGAGCATAAGAGAGAGAACAACTTATACTTGAGATCTCTATGTTAGGACGTGATGCCCATATTATTAATAACTTGTCAAACCATGTCTTGCCATCTTACATGTTAATTTTAGTGTTCCATTGTCTACCACGTTATCAAGAGAGAGTGCATTTGTGAAACCATGAACCCCGGTCCATTTTTAATCATAAGAAACACCTTTCCAACACTTTTATCACCACTTTTGTTTGCTGCCATTATTAAATCCGAAAATACAAAAACACTTTTACATCTTGCATTCATCATAAAAAACCCAAAAATATCATTTATCATTACTACCATCATCCTTGCATATTTATTTTACCATCATTGCATATTATTCTATTATCATTCTCACACCTTGTGCTTGACAACCACTTGGTGAGGTTGAGGGCACAAAACAATTTATTTTGTTGCAGGTTCTCAAGAGAAGGATAAGGAGATAACACCTGAAATACTGGTTCCCCAAGAGTTCGATATTAAACCCTCGAGTCACCCCTCGTGGGGAAAACTGTCTTCCACTACCACATACACTCTGCACTGGGAGTCTCAACCTAACCCATATTCTTTTGACGCACGTAACTCAACGCCATCAAGACTGTTTTCTGGCGTCCGTTATACACTAGTAGGGAAAACCTATATAGGTAGGTTGGCATTCGGTGGCGCACCCTTAATTGGTGCGCCACAGAAATATTTTTTGTGGCGCACCAAGCTCGGTGCGCCACAGAAAGTCACATTTCTGTGACGCACATGGTCAGGTGCGCCACAGAAAATTAACTGGGGGGCGGGTTAAATTTTGAAAAAAAAAATTCTGTACAGAAAGGTGACATTCTGTGGCGCACCAACACAGATTTTTTTTTTCAAATCCCACACACCCCCCCCCCCCCCCCCCGTGGATCGCCTTTTCAGTCTTGCAGGAAGTAAAAGAAAATGATAAAAATTTCAATAAATAGAATCCTTTGACATGTAGTTAGGTGTGAGTGTCTAGTAGGTATAGAAATTTTGAAATATGAATTTTGACCTTTTCTGTAATTCACAGATTCCTCTAATTACTAAAGAAAAAAAGTTATTCGCAGCAAAATAAAAAAAAAGGAAAAAATTTAAAAAAATAAAAAATTCAAAAAGTCCAAAAAAATACACAGAAATGTATAACAAAGAAGATTGTTGAATTTTTTGCAATGTTTTGACTTTTTTAATTTTTGGATTTTTTGAAATTTTTTGAATTTTTTTGGATCTTTTGAAACTTTTGAATCTCCTTTTGAAACCCTATAAGTTTTTGAAAAATCTGAAATTTAAAAACACACATTTATAACACATACCACACGTATACACATACAAGACTTAAGAGGGTTCATATGATATATATATCAATAAGAACTTGAGTAGCACAACGGTAGGTGAACTGGGTGGAACTTAGAAGTTAAGCGTGCTAGGGTTGGAGCAATTTGAGGATGGGTGACCTAGCGGGAAGGTATCAGTTCAAAAAATTCAAAAAATCTGAAAATAATTCCAATAATTAGGATTTTTCATATTATTTTGATTTTTCTGATTTTTTTTGAAACTTTTTATATATTTTTTGATTTTTTTTGAGAATTCTGCGGCGCACCTTCAATTTTTTGAGAATTCTGCGGCGCACCAGGTGCGCCAGAGAAATGTGAGAATTTGTGGCGCACCAAGCCAGGTGCGCCACAGAAAAAAATTTAGTGGCGAGAATTTTGTGGCGCACCCAGCAAATCTGGGGGTGCGCCACAGAATCAAAAAAGGGTGCGCCACTGATAGCCTTTTCTGTACTAGTGATAATAGCATCATTGGGTATCAGGCATAATATTTTTTTGAATCTTGTTTTCTCTAAGTCTTCTAATAATACTTCATTCTTTTACAGTGCCGATGATTAAAATGATGTGGCGCACTATATGAATCCTGATAGTTTGTTGAACCTTGTATCATGCACACATACAAGTTCTATGCCTCCTACTTTGGTTCAACAAGGTTATCAGGATTCCCTTGTGTGCTTCCAATAATATTCTAAGTATGAGGCATAATATTTTTTTGAATCTTGTTTTCTCTAAGTCTTCCAATAATACTTCATTCTTTTACAATACCGATGATTAAAATGAGGTGACACTATGTTATTCAGGGTGTTGTGAGTGAGACCTGTAATATGCAAGAAAACATATCTTCTGCATCATACTGGCTCACTCACACCATCCCTGAATTTGTGTGTCCAATCTATTATATGAGGCATTCTTTCGAGTTGGCTTAGTTTATTTCTCTACTTTGTTTATTTCTGCACGACATGTGAACAATTTAGTTGCCTAGCTAACATTTCTATTTGCCTTTTGTGTATACGGATGAAGAAGTGGAGAGTATCACGAGGAGGCGGAGATAAAGACTTGAAGCCACTAAAAGAGAGCAACAACAACCGGATGATCGAAACCAACTTCATCGCGCCCTCTCTTAAACATTGTGGTTCTCTATCTTTTATGTGATGTATTTGTGTACGATAACTTATTTTCGTACTACTATGCTTTGTAATGCATGTGATAATGAACTAATGTATTTTTGTATCACAATTTGGTCATTTGTATGTGGAATTATTGTTAATTTTGTCGCCTGTACCTGAATATACTGTATTTATATTCGATATACTGTTGGAATACGATTTTCTGTAAAAAAATAATAATATCACAAAACAATACCGCTGGCGGACACAGAGGAGTACCGCTGGCGGACAGCGCTTCCAGAACCCAAACCAGCGACTAGTACCGCTGGCGGCCGTGGTGGCTTACCACTAGCGGGCGCTTGCCAGCCAGCGCTGTGGCAGATAATGATGGCGGGCGGAAATTGTGCCCGCCAGCGGTAACCAGCCTTACCGCTGGGGGCCGTGGTGGCTTACCACTGGCGGGCGCTTGCCAGCCAGCGCTGTGGCAGATAACGATGGCGGGCGGAAATTGTGCCCGCCAGCGGTAACCAGCCTTACCGCTGGCGGACGGCCACCCGCCAGCGGTAATTATTACCACTGGCGTAATGATCGCTGGCGGGCGCCCGCCCGCCAGCGGTAGGCCATTTCCATCCGCCAGCGGTAGGCCTTTTCCTACTAGAGCATGGACCTCAAGTCCCATAGGGGAGGTGCCCCCACTTTGCTTGGGGGGCAAGGCAAGCCCAACAGGGTGAGGGGCTGGGGTTGGGGGGCAACACCTCCTCCCTTATGCACCGGCGGCTGGGGAAGGGTGCCCCTCCTCCATGACATGCCTCCCCCTTCCCCTATATAAAGAGAGGAGGGCAGGCCCCCTCATTGTACCAATCGGCTTGAGGGCTGCCTCTCCATCTCAATCTCCCTCTCTCTAGTTGTTCTACACCATACGCCGAAAGGCCGACATACTCTGGCTTCTCTCTCGCTCTGGATAGCGGAGCGCTGCTGAACTGAAGAGGACGAACACATGGATACCGGTAGAGGGATTGTGCTTTCGATCCTAGGACGGAGAGAACATGCTCGCGGCTGGGAGGGATATGCCTAGTTGCGGGAATCGGCATCAACCCGCTTCACCAATAATGTACTTCCGCTACCAGTTGTTGGTATGATCTAGATCTAATTCTTCACTTGCAACTTCATAGATAGATCTTGGGTTTGATCGTCTAGGATGAAATTTTGTTTTCAATACATGAATCCCAATAGTTGTATCAGAGCGATCTATGAGTAGGTGTAGATACGATCTAGAGCACATAGTGATGTGCAGGCATAGCATAATGGTTTTTGTGCAGAGAAGTAGATTAGATCTATTACTAGATCATTCTTGTTGCTTCCCTTGAAATTGCAATGTATGGTCTTGTCAGCATAGTTGAGATTTTGTTACAAAGTTCTGGCTATCGGCGGTCCTTCTGTGCTGCTCCTGAGTATGCTGGTTGGTCTTGCTATAGTTGGGAAAGATTAATCTTGCTATGGAAAGGGCTTGTAGATGAGATCTACACGGGGGTCACGCGTTTAACGATCGTTTGGATTGGGGCTCGAGATCTGGCAATAGGTCTCGTGTTCCAATCAACCCACATGTTAAACTAGCAAGTTGACTAATCATGCTTGATGATGGACATAGGTAGCTAAAGGTTTGCTTCGTAAACCCTAGCAGCCACGGCAAAAATTGCAAAACAATGTTTAGAGGTATCTAACTTGGTTTTGCAGGACATGTCATGACAATTTTTTGTATGAGATGCTATCCAATGTAATTATTTTTAGCATGACCTGTGAGTCATGGTACGACATGATGGCTGGAGCCATGTGATTGTCATTTATTCGGCCTACGTGCCAAACTTCATGTAATGCATTTATTTTATTAGCTATAGAGATAGAAATAGTTATAATTGCGGTGGATATGGAGATGATGATCGCGCGTCGTGGACCTCGATGTGATGCCGTGTGCGAAGAAGGCCTTCTCCGCCAAAGAAGAAGAATGACTATGCCATATCATACTTTTACGAATTGCACGTGATGTTAATCCTTTATGAACCATTTTTGATGCGCAGTAGTCGTGTTTATTATGGTGATTCCTCACTTCAAAATATGAAGTAGTTATTGTTCTCCAAAGTGTAGCACCGTCTGGAATACATGTCATTTCGAGGTGTGCCATGTCACATGGGTGAGACAGACTTATCGTGTATGAGGCGGGTGCCAACTGTGCGCACAACAAGATCACTTGGTTATCTTGACGTTCAGGCATGATCGTCATGAGGTCGGAACACAAGCATCGAAAGATGAACATAAGTCACATTGGATGTGATTGGCAAGTTGGCCTACCGATCTAAGTTCCCGTCATTAGTGATGTCACATCAATGGCGGTCAATTTAGATTCGGGTTCTGAATCACTAAAATCAATTATGAGGAATGTTGGTTTTAGTCGGAGCACACCTTTTAATTAATAGTGTTCAATTTAAAAGTGCAAATTAATTATGAACATGTCTAAGAGAACTTGCTATTATTGTAGATCAATGGCCCGCAACAGTACCACCATTAATCTTGGCCCTATGCTTGCTGCAAATGGAAACAATTATGCGGACTTGGTCCGTTGCCCGAGGATTGTCCTCAGGAGTGAAGGAAGGAGTACGTCCTAGATGCACCTCTCCCAGCGGCTCCCACTGATGATGATGCGGAGGTAGACAGAAATGTCTATGTCACCACACTACAAGAAATGTGCTAACTTGTGACCTTCTCATAGTGACCGTGGGTGAAATGGTCATAAATCTATGACCATTTCGAACCAAATAGTCATAAGGCATTTGGGAGGGTCCAAACCCAGAAGCGGTCAGCGGCGACCCGCAAGCACGAGCATGGGCCTCGCGCTTAACCAGCCTGGTGGACTACGCATGCCGATGTCGAGCTCCACCAACTCTCCAAGCCTCGGAGAACGAACCTTCAACAAGCACTCCTGCGGCGGTCAACCTCATCATCGTCAACCCTGCCTCCGATCTGCCGGGCAATGCACGCCCCAGCGGCAACCTTGTCCATGGGCCTGATGGACGGCCCCGCGAAGGGATCGAAGCAGAGATCCGACTCGGGCGTCATCGCAAGGACGAGCTCTCGGAATGGGTAGTGCAGCTGCGTGATGCCCGCAGGGCACCATGCCCCGCCAACCTAACCGACCTCTATCGGGTGATTCAGGCGCCCAACGAGTCGTTGCGCGCCTACGTTCAACATTTCCGCATCGCGTCACAATCTGTACCGGAGCCTCCATGGGTGGAATCGTCACCACCTTGTATCTTGGCGCGCGCAATCCTAAGCTACGGTGGAAGCTCAGCTCGCGTGAGATCGGCTCCCTCGACGAACTGTGGGGGCTGGTGGACAAGTGCGCACTAAGTGTCGCGGTCATCACCACCGGGTTGTAATCAGCACCCCGAAAAAGCATTTACCGGCTGCCCTTGCCAGCCGGCAGCCCGGAAGACATCGTCGGCTGCTCCCGCCAGCCGGTATCCAGAAGACCTCGTCGGCTGCTCCTGCCAGCCAGTATCCGGAAGACCTCGTCGGCTGCTCCTACCAGCCGGCGCCCAGAAGCATCCTCACAAGATAAAGATCTCCAGACAAGGCAGTACGGGCTTGGAGTCCTACCGAGTCACCCAGTCAACAAGTGACATCATGAGCAATGTATAGTGCACAGCGCACAGTGCCCAGTCGTCGACACTGACAAGACATAAAGTAGCCGGCCACTACGCTGACCGGCATGGCGGGCGTCGCCCACAATACCTAGTACTATAGCCAACGTCAGGCGGCCCGACACTGCAGATGACCGTTGGGCAGGACCCATCTGGCGGCCAGCCGCCACCTGACACTCTCCTGTAACCCGGCCCCCCAGCTCCTATATAAGGAGGGCCGGGAGCCCCATAGAAAGGGTTCGAACCTTGAATACCGAGCACCCGACCCAGGGAAGAAGAACACCGAAACAGCTCCAGGAGCACCGTTGTAACTCTTGTACTCACTCATATACGAGCTCTAGCAGGAGTAGGGGTGTTACCTCCATGCGACGGTCTTGAACCTGGGTACGTCTTGGTCTCACCTTGCTCGTAACCATTCCCGAGCGAGCGCCGTTCTTTGCACCATTCCGGCTCCACCCACTCAAGTCATCCCCTGATGGCACTACCGTGCACAATACCACGACAGTTGGCGCCCACCGTGAGGCCGATAGCGGCAACCGAAGTAACGTTCCGCTCGAGACCTCTGATTGCTTCCGGCAGCCGCGTCGCGTCAGGCCTCATCCTGACGCTCGGCGCATTCGACTGCATCACCGACAACGCCGTGTGTTTTGCGGACACGCCTCCCCCCAGCGGAGGCTCCATCATCCGGTTCGGCGACCACCGCGTCTACGTCGCCCTCGTCCCCGAGTACCCTGCCGCGGTGCTCCCTTGCTTGGACTCCCTGTCCTTCGAGGACGACGCCAGCATCGAGCCTCGTGACTATGCAGAGGTTCTCATGGTCGGCTCAGCCACGGACGGCGTCCCCGGCACACGCCGCCCTCTAGAGCGCGGAGACGTGTCCAAGGCGCCCGTTGACCCCCTCGAGACGACGCTCGAAGAGCTCCTCATGCCCATCAACCTCAGTTCTGATCCGGCTACCGCTGCCACGGAGCTGGAGGCCGCGCGCCAGCATCACGTGAGCGAGGCCCTGGAGGTCCAAAACACGCGGCGCCGGCTGGCCGCCACCATGCGCGAGTACAATTCCGCCCATGGTTACAATCCGGCTGGAGATCGTCCCAGCCGGCTGGAGGAAGTTAGTCGCCGAGGAGGAGACCTTGGTGACGATATGGCTCGCGATCCCGCGAGCCGGGTCACCCTCGCTCATCCCATCTACAACACTCCTGCCAAGAACATGCGCGCGGCCGAGGCCTCCATTGCCGAGCTCCCCTACTTGCAGGGCGAAGAGTTCATCCAGCAGCAGGTGCGAGTCCAGCAACTCGTGTCGGCAGCCAACCGGCAGCTGGCCGCAACCGGCGCATCCGGCCAGAGTACCGGCCACCTGACCCCCGAGCCTCGAGCAGCCGGTAAGTCCGTAAGGGAGCCTCTTCCCCTTCGGGAAGCAAGCGACCTGAGCAGCATTCGCATGGCCGCGAGAAGAGCATCAACTCCGGCAAGAATAGACGACCCCGCGGAGAGGCCCCCGGCAACAGCCAGACTGATCACCCCGAGCCATGAGCCGACAAGGCCAGGGCGAATCCCGAGCCGACATGGCGCAAAGGCAAGGACCCCGTCAGGACCCGGCTGGGACCATTGGGGCCTACAGCTGGCATCGACGCCCGCGACCGTATCGACACGCTGGCCACATCACGCGCCATCGAGGAGGAGGGAGCAGTCGGCCCTCCTTGCTTTGGGCCGCGCATCCAGCAGGAGTCTTTCCCCAAAGGATTCATGCTTCCCCGAGACACGACCAAGCACAACGCCACCACCAAGCCGGAGGATTGGTTGATTGACTACTCCACCGTCGTCGGCATAGCAGGCGGCAACAAGCGGGTGGCGGTGCGCTACGCTCCGCTCATGCTCCAAGGGTCGGCTAGGATATGGCTGAACAGCCTTCCCGCCGGCAGCATCAACGCCTGGCTGGACTTCGAGGAAGTCTTCGTCATGAACTTCACCGGCACTTACAAGCGACCGGGTCTCCCTCGTCAGCTCGCCCTCTGCATCCAACGCAAGGACGAGTCGGATCGCGACTACCTCTCTCGGTGGTCCGAGCTGCGCAACTCGTGCGACGGGGTCCAGGACGTGCAGGCCATCCAGTTCTTCTCGAACGGGTGCCTGGGCGGCAATATGCTCAAGCATAAGCTCATGCGGGCAGATCCGAAAACCATGTCGGAGCTCATGGCCATCACGGACAAGTATACCACTGCCGAGTCCGCCATGAGGGAGCCAATACGGCTCGACGAAGCCAGCAAGATGGCCATCACCGAGCCCAAGAAGAAGGATCCAGCTGGGTGGCGCGACGATGTCGGCTCGTCCAGGCGGTACTCTGATAGCCGACGAGATAACCGCGGCAAAAGGAAGGGCCAATACTCGGAAGATCGCGCACCTACGGGTGGCGACAGAGGCCGCATGAGGGAGTCTCGCCCGTGGCAGAAGACCAAGTACACCCTCGAGGCCATGCTTGACCAGTCTTGCAAGTACCACACCACCGACTCCCGCAAGCCGGCCAACCACACCACCCGGCAGTGTCGCTGGACTATCCGGCTGAGCCGCAGTGAAGGCCTACCATCTCCACCTCCCCGCGCACCGGCTGGCGGAAACCGAGACGACCGCAACGACAACCGTGGAGGAATGACCGACGCCGATCCCCGGCCCGAGGAGCCGACAACCGGGACGATTTCCCCCACCAGGATGCCGCCTACGTCATCTACACCAGCGAGCGCGACGACAAGCGCGCCAGACATCAACGCCACGCCGAGGTGAATGCCGTGGTCCCTCCCGTCCCCCAGTTCATGCACTGGTCGGAGAAATCTATCACATGGGGATGCGAGGACCATCCAGCTGTCATGCCCAGGCCAGGCGGCTACGCGCTGGTGCTGGACCCGACCATCGTCTCCGACGAGCTCGCATGCATTTTCTCTCGAGTCCTCATCGACGGCGGCAGCAGCATCAACATCCTCTACCGCGACACGGCGGAGAAGCTGGGCATCACTGAGTCCCACATGTGCCGAGTTCTGCAACGTTCCATGGCATCATGCGGGACAATCTTGCTCCGTCTTGGTCCAGATCCGGCTGGACGTGCTGTTCGGCACCAAGGAGAACTTCCGCCGCGAGCCCATTTGGTTCGAGGTGGTGAACCACAACAGCGCGTACCACGCGATCCTCGGGTTCGCCGCTCTTGCCAAGTTCATGGCGGTGCCGCACTATGCCTACTTGAAGCTGAAGATGCCCTGCTACCACCGGATCATCACCGTCTCTGGTGACTACAAGCGCTCCATAGCATGCGCGTCGGCCGGTGCGAAGATGTCTGAGGCCCTCATTGTCGCTGAGGAGCTGAACCAGATCAAGCGCAAGATCGCCGAGGAGCCGACAGAGGCTCCCGAGTCGAAGAAGTCGGCTGGCGAGGGTGCCTTCCAGCCGACAAAATACACCAAGAAGATCTTACTCGACCCGACCAACCCCGACAAGTTCGTCATCGTGGGAGCCAGCCTCAATAGCAAATAGGAAGGCGAGCTTGTCGACTTCCTCCGTGAGAATCGGAACATCTTTGCTTGGTCTCCAAAAGACATGCCAGGTGTTCCGAGGGAGTTCGCCGAGCACTCACTTCATGTGAAACCGGATGCCAAGCCGGTCCGACAATCCCTCCGCCGCTTCGCGGAGGAGAGAAGAAAAGCTATCGGGGAAGAGATCACCCGGCTGCTAGCAGCCAGGTTCATCATGGAAGTTTTCCACCCGGAATGGCTAGCCAACCTGGTCATGGTTCTCAAGAAGAACAAAACATGGCGCATGTGTATTGACTACACAGGCTCAACAAGACTTGCCCCAAGGATCCCTTTGCTCTGCCCCGTATCGATCAAGTCATTGACTCTACGGCCGGCTGCGAGCTCCTGTCCTTTCTGGATGCCTATTCAGGCTACCACCAGATTAAGTTGAACCCTATGAATCACTTGAAGACATCCTTCATCACCCGTACGAGGCTTTCTGCTATGTCACCATGCCGTTTGGTTTAAAAATACAGGAGCCACGTACCAGCGGTGCATGCAGAAGCGCCTGCACGACCAGATCGGTCGCAACGTGCACGCATATGTGGATGACATCATCGTCAAGACCAAGGAGCGGGGTGCCCTCCTTGGCGATCTCGAGGAAACATTCGCGATCCTCAGGCGCTTCAAGATGAAACTCAACCCAAAGAATTGTGTGTTCGGTGTCCCGGCTGGCCAGCTGCTCGGCTACCTCGTGTCGGCTCGGGGCATCGAAGCCAACCCGAACAAGATCGCCGCCATCGAGCGCATGCAGCGGTCGAGGAACCTGAAGGACGTGCAAAAGTTCGCCGGCTGCTTGGCGTCGTTGAGCCGGTTCATCAGCCGGCTCGGTGAGAAGGCCATGCCCCTATACACCCTCCTCAAAAAGGCGAACAAGTTCACCTGGACGGACGAAGCCGACGCGGCCTTCAGTGAGCTCAAGCGTGTACTGTCGACTGCGCCAGTCCAGGCCCCACTAGCTCCCAAAGAGCCCATGCAGATGTACATCGCGGCCACCAACCGGGTCATCAGTGTCGTCCTAGTGGCAGAGCGCAAGGAGGAAGGCAAGGCGCAGTCGGTACAGAAAATAGTAGTAAATTATTTTGTCCAAAATTTGTAAATAAAATATCCTTGGAAAGCCCCTAACCTGTATATTATTTTGGTTCTGTTAATTTTCAATTTTGAGTAGTTTAGATTTATTCAAATTTCAAATGTGATGTTTAAGTAAGTTTGACATAACTTTAGATTTATAAATTATTTTTGAGTGAATCCAATTGTAGAAAATTTGTGTATTTGCCCTCTGTCCAGTAGTATTATTTTTCAGTTTTGAATAAAAGTTTAATTACAGAAAACATTAAATCTTGTGTTAATGCCTTTAAAGTGTCTTCATATTGTTTTGATTTAATTCAAACTAATTAAAACTTGACCTATGTTTTCATGGACATAATAATAACAGAAAATAGTAGTAAATAATTTGTGTTAAATATCTTGACCCAATTAATGTGTGATAGATTTTGATTAAAGACCAACCCATTAAAACCTATTGAACAGCACATCAATATATTTTAATTAGTTCAAAATTATTTGTTTGACCAACCTTTAACCACATTGGAAAACCATAAACCCAATATATCAATTCTTTTTGCATATTGAATTATGTGATATTCCTTGACCACTTATTTTGTGAAGACTTTGTTTTGTATTTTTGCTTTTGTATGCTTTGTGTTGTTGTGTGGTTTGTTTATTGTTATGTGATTTCTATGTATAGATTTAACGGAGTGCAACGTTCTTTGTGGAAAAGAGTGTGTGAGCAACGATAACGTACAAAGGCAAGTGGCACATTCATAAAATTCCTAAGTTTTTTGTCTATGCATGACTTAGTTTATTTTCCTTAAGCATGTGTAGGTGTTATTAGTATTGCTATGCAAGACATGTTTAGAATAGCACCCTTATTCCTATGTGTCTAGGAACCTATATATAATAACTTAGTAGATATTAGCGTTGCTATGCTAAAAATATTTTATAAAAGTAAAGGGATGAAAATTCTACTAAGTTAATGAAACACCTGGGTGGATGTGGCATGTGGATGGAGGTTGGAGTTGAGTGGCTACTTAGGCTCATTTAGGTGAGTGCACCTGGATTAGACCCAGGCTCATTTAGATGAGTGAACCTGAGTACGTGCACTTGTGGATTGCCACCCAGGGACAAAGGGATTTGAAGTTACTCCAAGTGAAGATTGCTTCCAGTGCAGCCATTGGTCATATGGGCTCTGTCTTGATCGAATAAGTTGCGTGGACTCATCCCGGCTTGACAGGTGGTTGTAGAGGATTGTAGGTGGAGCGTGTCAGGCCGGTATGGGGTGGGAAAATGCTTCTGAAGGATCTCGTCTTAACCTTCTTCTTTTCCCCGATCACTATTGCAGTGTGGGGATAGTTTGGATTGGTTAAGTCTAATGGTGAACATGCACAACCTCTCGAGAGTGTCAAAACTAAGTACTTAGCCGTGTCCCCGGTTACGGACAATTCTGAGCAGCTGATCAAGGACGTCAACGGAGGATCCCAACATTCCAACTTCTCAAGTAAAATTTTGAAGGGTGAACAAGGGTTAGGAACTCAGGCTCATTTAAGTGAGTGCACCTGGTTTAGACCTAGGCTCAACTAGATGAGTGAACCTGAGTATGTGCAAGTTTTCCAAAGAGTTAGGAAAAAGATGGCTTTATGCAAAATAGCATTTGAACTCCACCAGCCAAATATGCATATAGGTTATTAGAGTTATTCCACTATGAGTCCACAGAGTGTCACTTGCCAGTTCCATTTTATATGGTTCTGACCCACCTTGTTGCAACATTTTTTGTGTTGCAGGTTGTTCCGACGACGAGTGAGAATTCGTTTAAGGGTTTCGAGTCTGCAACCAACATGTTTCGCCTGTGGCACATGAAGATGATGCAGACTCACTGCTACTTTTATTTCCGCTGCTTTACTCTTTCAAAGCTAGCTTCGTGCTATGCAATTTGTAATGGATATTTTCCTAAGTACTGGATCCACGTGTAATATTTGATGCTTTGTTGTGATATTTCATCTTAGACTGTGTGTGCAAATGAATCGATCCAGGATTTGCACTATACACAGGGACTTGCCAATTTTTAAGTGCATGTCCGCTACAATGAGTTCCACCACGTCCCGCGCACAAACAACGAAGCAGCCGACGCGCTAGCCCGGACTGGTTCCACCCGGCAAACCATCCCACCCGGCATCTCCCTCGAACACTTGCGCAAGCCATTGATCAAGCCATCACCGGACTCCGAGTCCATCCGCCAGCCGGACCCGGGGGCTGCCACCTCCTCAGCAGTCGCCAGCTCCGTGAACCCGGGGGCTGGGGACCCGACATCGCCCTCTGGCTCCGAGGACCCGGGGGCTGAGGAGCCGACAGTGGAAAATGTCTTCGCCATCCGGGAGGTGCCGTTCTGGGCGCAACCATTCCTCACCAACATCATCAAGGGTGAGCTGCCAGAGGACGAGGTCCTGGCCAGGCAAATTCAGTGTCGATCCAAGGCCTACACCATCATCAACAACGAGCTATACAAGCACAGCGTCTCCGACGTTTTTCAGCGTTGCGTCAAGCCAGAGGAGGGTTACGGCCTCCTCAAGGACATTCACCAAGGAGAGTGCGGCCATCACGCATCGTCGAGTGCCATTGCGGCCAAGGCACTACGCCACGGCTTCTACTGGCCAACCGCTCTGGAGGACGTGGAACGGCTGGTCCGCAAGTGCACCGGCTGCCAGCTCTTCCGAGCACAGCAGCACGTACCGGCTTCGGCCCTGAAGATGATCCCCATCACCTGGCCGTTTGCCGTTTGGGGACTCGACATGGTCGACCCTTTCCGGATGGCACGCGGTGGCTTGACACACCTTTTGGTGGCCGTCGACAAGTTCACCAAGTGGATCAAGGTGAAGCCCATCAAGAAGCTGGACGGCTACTCCACCATATCCATCTTCCAGGACATCATCAACCGGTACGGGTACCCGCACGGCATCATCACTGACAATGGCACAAACTTCGCCAAGGGCGTCTTTGCTCGTTTCTGCGGCAACAAAGGCATCCGGCTCGACATCGCCTCCGTTGCCCACCCGCAGGCCAACTGGCAGGTGGAGAGGACGAACGGCTTAATCCTAGCCGGCATCAGGCCCCGGCTGGAGGAACCTCTACACCAGGCCCCTGGCTGCTGGATCGACGAGCTGCCAGCTGTCCTCTGGAGCCTGCGCACAACTCCCAACCACTCCACCGGCTACACCGTATTGGTCCTCGTGTACGGAGCCGTAGCTGTCTTGCTAGTCGACATCGAGTACGACACGCCCAGGGTTGCTCTGTACATGGAGACGGAAGCCGAGGAAGCTCGGGCAGACAAAGTCGACCTGCTCGAAGATGCACGCGAGGTGGCCTTGTCGAGATCCGCCATCTACCAGCAAAGCCTCCGCCGCTATCATAGCCGGCGGATCCGCCCAATCGCATTTCGCAAAGGAGACCTTGTGCTCCGGCTGATCCAGGACAAGAAGGGCATGCACAAGCTAGCTCTCCCCACCATGGGAGGGACCCTTCATCATCAGCAAAGCCTTCCACAAAGATGCCTACTACCTCGTCGACGCGCGGAAGCCCAGGAAGAACATGAAGGACACGTCGGGTGATGAGTCGGAGAGGCCTTGGAATGCCAACCTCCTCCGCCCCTTCTACACCTGAGTGTAAGATGTACGTACCCTTGTATCCAAGCTATGAATTAAAGCAGGCAGCCCCAAGCGACACTTGGGGGCTGGCCTTTTGTGTCAACTTCAATTTGCATATCACCTGTGCCTCTTACCGGCTCCCCGGGCCCAAACCCGGGGACCCGGCCGTCTCTTCGGCTTAGTAACATGTGCAGCACCAGAGGCCCACTCTTCGGTTCTAGCCGCAGACCCGCAACCCGGCAGTTCGGCTGGCAAGAGCAAAAGCCCGAGGTCGTTGGCACGTGAAAACACCTAAGGAAAGAGCGGTCGCCGGCTCCACGACACGCCTAACTCCGGCTACCAGATCATAGTACTGTGCCCCATGCATCCCGACATCTCTTCGGTTCTGGCTGCAGACCGCAACCCGGCTGACCAGCCGGCAAGAGCCTGCGTCGGGTGGCAAAAGTGCACAAGAAAGGGATCAAAATGGCCGGGCAAGGGCGAGTTGGCTCCCAAAAATTGCCTAACAAACTCAAAGATGTGAAAGCATTCATTTACATGAAATTCCTACTCGTGTACTAACGATATACCCTGCTTGTGTCCAACACAAACACAACTTGCCGGCTCCACCGACGAGCCGGCACCAAGCGGACGCACCCACGCATTTCTTCAAGTACCGGGTCCAAGAGTTTTGACCCAGCTCCCACAGCGAGCCGGCACGCAACTCTGGGGCTGGGGACACCCGGTGGGTACGCTCTCACCGGGTCAAGACAGGAAAAAGCACGAAGTCAGAAATGCAGAAGCAAAATAAGTAAAGGAGTCGAAGCTCCACATCAAGTTTCACAAATAGTAGCAAGACAAACATGATGTGAAGATTAAAAGTCTATGTACAAGTACGCCCGACATCTCGGGGATCAAACTCAAGCAGCCGGCTCCCGGCTTTGCTCGGGCGCCTTCTTCAGTTCCTCCACCACATCCGCGATGTCGTCGAACTCGACCATCTTCTGGATCCAGCTGGCGGTGAGCGCAAAGCTGAGAACTGGGTACCGGCTCGGAAGCCGGCGGAGATCTGCAGGACGTTGGCATTCTTGTACCAAGACAGCATACACGCCAGGGCCATCTCGGCTCCCCCTCTGCAGGACGTTGAAGGCGTCCAGAGCCTGAGGCACACTCCGAAGCCGAGCTGCGAGGCGGGAAGCGCTATAGGCCTCGCTCTCATCCGGCCACAAGGCCTCGTAGATGGCGACGCCAGTCGACCGGAACCTCTCCATATGCTTACCAAGATCAGCAAGCCACTCCACGGCAGACCCCTCGGGTGCCTCCTCGCCCGATTACGAGTAGAAGCCTGCAGCCGAAAAATCAGGTCAATCCGGAAGAAAGAAGGAGCACGGATGGAAGAATGGCAAAAGATGAAGAACTTACGAAGGATGGCCTGGTCGATCTGACCGAGCTGATCTTGCAGCTCCTTTTGGCGGTACTCGTGGAGCCGGATTGCCTAAGCGTGTGCCTCCCGCTCCTCCTTTGTCATCCGGTCCAGGAGCTCGAAGGCCTCCACCCGCTTGGCAAGCTTATCGGAGATGTCCGCCACTTCCTGCTTTGCCCCCTCCAGTCGCTGCTCCACCTGGTCCTTTCACCCGACCAGCCAGTCGAACTGCCCTTCGTGGTCAGTGTTGGACTTCTCCAACCGCTCCACACAGATCTTCAGTTGGTCAGCCTCATTCTTGTAGCTGTCAGACTAGGAGGCGCGGTAGCGAAAACTCGCCATCTCCTCCTCGAACTCTTTATTCTTGGCGTCAAGTTTCTGCGCCATCAAGCCTGCGGGGAGGTAGTTCTTCAGTTTCTCTCGCAAGAGAGGAAGTTCCCTCAACTCCCCTGTCGGCGCAGAGGCTGCCCATCAGCAGTTTGGAATAAAGAGAAGAAAGAAGCCAGAAACAAGAAACACGAAAGCAAGCACTTACTGTCAGCATCCTTAAGCTACTGCTCGAGAAGCCGCACCTCTCCTCCAGCACCCGGTTCCTGTCCACCGGCTCCTATAGCGCGCGCTGGAAAAAGAAGCAGGACATCAGAAAAAGAAACAAGACCCCAGGCGGTTACCCGTGACCGGCTCCGGGCACCCGGAGCGTAGAGGGACGTACCTTGACCAACTACCGGAGAAGCCGACATCCTGCGAGCCCGGCCTCAAAGTCCTTCTCCATGCCGCCGAAAAGCTCCAAAGGTGACGTTGGCTGATGGAGCTGTTCTAGCCGGGGGGCGTCTCCCGCCGCCGCACCCGGTGTCACGACCTGGTGCGAGGCCGGAGCAGCCGAAGAAGCCGCGCCTTCGGCTCCCTTCTCCGCCGGTTTCTCCCCCGCAGCCACCACCATGGCCAGAGAGGCCCCAACCTCGACGCCGGTCGCCGCGGTCTCGACGCGGCCCTCATCGCCACCAACTGGCCCCGATGCTGCCGGCGGCTTCTCCACAGCCTTAGCGCTTGCCGGAGGGTCCGTCGGCCTGACCGCCACTTCCGGACGTGCACGAGAGCTGATCCTGGTGTCGACCACCACCGTCTCGGCCTCGGCAATGATCGCCATGTCCCGCGACCCGGCCTCCATGGCCGCCTCGATCTCGCCCGTGCCTTCCTGGCTCCCGGCTCCCGCCTCGACCCGGGCGAACGACGTCGGCGGTGGAGTCGACGCTCGGTGCGCCATCGAGTCCACCTCCGTGTCGCCATCGCCACCCGGCAACGGGTATGCCCCTCGCGTCAAGCTGGGCCCAGCCAGTGACAACTCGTCCCTATGAAGAACAACCATCAAGACCAAGAAAGAAGCAAACAGAAGCACAAGCGCTCCGTCGAAAGAAGCTTACCCCTCGAGAACAGGCCGGATCGCCCGTCTCCTCGCCTTCTTCAGCGCGACCTTCCGGGTCGGCTCCTCGCGCCCCATCTTCGGAGCAGGCTCGTTGTCCTTCCGGCTCGCCGTTTTGGCGGACCGCAGTCGCTTGACTGCCTTGGGAGACGGCGGCCGCTTGATCTCCATTACCTCATCGACGTCCCCTTCGGAGACGCGAGCAACCTCAGTACTTCCATCGTCCGGCCAGTCCCGCATGTCGGGTGGAAGGTTTGACTTATCTGAAGCAGTCGACGAGCCCTCGGCGTGGCTCGCCTCCAGCTCCAGGTCCTCGTCCGGGTCTGCCTCGGCCTCCTCCTCGTCCGGGTCCTGGTTCTCTTCGGCTCCTTCCGCAGGGTCGGGCAGGTTGCTAGCGAAGACCGGGCCGTTGGGGCCATCCTCGCTCCTCTGGCACGTGAACAACTGCAAGCCGTGAGCCGGTCAGAAGAAGAAATTCAACCACGAGAGAAATCAAGCAAGTTAGGATTGGAGACACTTACCACAGGAGGTCGGTTGTCGTGGCTATACGGCATCAAGCCCCACATCCAGCCGTCCTCCACCGTCTCCTTGGAGACGGAAATCAGCAAGCCGACCACGGCCGCATTTGAGAAGTTGAACCGTGACGTCCGGGTCGGGTCGTTCCTCCCATTCAGGAAGCACATCTTGTGCGCTCGCTCCTGCAGCGGCATCACCTGCTGCGCTATCCAGGCGAGCGCCAGATCCCGGGTCGTCAACCCAGAGGTGATCAAGCTCTTCATGCGCGCCACCAGTGCCCCATCTTCCAGGTGGGGGCTGCCCCTCGGCGCACTCCAGTTGGTCTTGGCCAGCGGTCCGACCGTGTACAACGCCAGCCCAATGTGGTCCACCTCCGTCATGTTCTTCACATAGAAGTAGCTCCGCTACCACTTCCGCGCGGAGTCGATGAGGGAAAGCTTGAAGAGGCCCATCCCAGCCCGGGCCTGGATCGAGGCGGAGCCGCAGTCGACGAGCAGCCCTCCGCCTTGCTTCGTCTGCCCCTTGAGGAAGTAAAGGGTCCGGAAGAACTCGATGCTCGGCCATATCCCCAGATATGCCTCGCAAAGAGTGGCGTAGTAGGCCAGCTGCATGACGGCATTGGCGCCGAGGTGATGCAGTTGGATGCCGAAGAACCCGAGAAAGCTCCACCGAAATGGGCTAAGCGGAAGCCCGAGCCCGCGCTCGATGTAGAAGATAAAGCAAACACGCTCGCCGGCCCTCGGGTTCGGCGAGACCTCTTTCCTGTCCGGAATGCGGCATTAGACGAGCTCCTTCGACGGTAAATAGCCCTCGCGCTGGAACCGCCGCACCTCTTTCGCATTCGCCAGCGAGTCGCGCCATGCTCCGCGCTCTGACATCTCCGACAAGGTTTCGATGGCGATGACGGGTCGCGAGTGTCACGCTCCTATGGCGGGATGCAAGAGGAGGAGGAGAATGCAAGGAAGACGAAAGAAAGGAAGGAGGCAGTGAATAGTGGATTTTCGCCCCCTCACCATGGCGGTGAATATTTAAGGGGGGAGAAAACGTTAACTGCCCTGAGATTACGCCACGTGGCGGGTAACTGACACACACGATTGCCGCGCGCGAGTGGAAACTACCCCCACGATCCCGCGCGTGGGTGGTTGCCACAGAAAATCCTGCGCACGGGAACCGGAGAAGTGACCTGCGCCCTGCACCGCGCGTCGTGGCCGACATCAGCCGTGATGTCAGCTGCAGAGCGCCTGATGCCCACCGGCTCCTCTAGCCGGAGAAGTTTCTACCCGTTGACGGCTCGAAACTCCCACGTGCTCGGGGCTACTGTCGGGGTCATCACCACCGGGTGGTAATCAACACCCCGGAAAAGCATTTACCGGCTGCCCTTGCCAGCCGGCAGCCCGGCAGACGTCGTCGGCTGCTCCCGCCAGCCGGTATCTAGAAGACCTCGTCGGCTGCTCCTGCCAGCCGGTATCCAGAAGACCTCGTCGGCTGCTCCTACCAGCCAGTATCCGGAAGACATCGTCGGCTGCTCCCGCCAGCCGGCGCCCAGAAGCAACCTCACAAGATAAAGATCTCCAGACAAGGCAGTACGGGCTCGGAGTCCTACCGAGTCCCCCAGTCAACCAGTGACATCATGAGCAGTGTATAGTACACAGCGCACAGTGCCCAGTCGCCGACACCGAGAAGACATAAAGTAGCCGGCACTAGTATAGAACGACACATCGGATACCCCTCTATGGAAACGGCAGGCGTTAGGCGACGGAGAATCGCGCTTTCCGCGCGGCCAGTGCGTACAAACCTGACCTGGGCCGCGGCTGGCCCGTCAACATAGGTAACGGAGAAAGTATTAACTCCGTTACCCATAGTATTGGCAACGGTCTTAATTCTGGCTCCGTTTCCGATATGTGCCTCTATAGCAACGGAGACTTTTGGGTGTCCGTTTCCAATGTGGACACGTTCCATCTTGGAATTCGAAGCGAGGCGAGTAAATGCCATGGCGTAGTGGCACCGCCCACTACTCCTTGAAAACCCCAATCCTTGCTAGCTCAAGACGCCACCGAATCTGCTCTCTCTCTCTCGCTCGCTCGCTCCCTCCTACTGATTAGCGAAGATGCCTCGCAGCAACGACACACAGGAGCACACTGAGTCGCCGCGGGACAGTCCCCCCGTCAGCGGCGAGTCCGTTGAAGGACCGACGCCGGAGACGAGCGACGACGAATACGCCAACTTCCATGATCCCACCTTGATGCTGGGCCCGCCGAAGGTTGATTCTGATGACGAGTCAACCGAAGAGGAGAAGGAGGAGGAGGAGGAGGACGACGAGGAGGACGAGGCGGAGGCGCCGGTCCCGAAGAAGGGAGCCCCGGCGACGGAGAAGAAAGCCGCCGCCACCGCCTCCGATATGCCGCCGCCGCCGCCACCACCTCCAATGGCCCCCAATAAGCGAGGCCGTGAGAAGGACGAGGATTGCGCGGAAGCAGGGCGCAAGAAAAACAAGAAGTAGCTAGTAGTAGTTCTATAAGTTCTCCAACTGTAATTTACTTTATTATTATTAATATGTACTGCGTATGTAATGTAGTAATCACTAATATTAATATAAGTATCCTATAAGTGGTTTTCTCCATATAGTAGAGATTAGGAAAATATTATTCCAGAGAGTAGAAGAAATTCCACAGAGTGGGCGCGTAGGTCCCACACCTCAGTGGAAGAAACACAAAGGAAACGGTCCTTCTAAAGAACCGTTTCCTATGTTTTACCTATATATATGGGCGTACAGAGCAAAACCTAACACTCGTTTCCTCACTCTGTCCCAGTATGCTAGATCTGTTCGTGGCGGCGCCTCCTGGCGTTGCGGCCATCGCCGGCGCCGTGGCGGCGCCGTCTCCGCCCAGACGACGGCTATCACGGCGAGGTCTTCGCCATCTCCCCCGACACGGCGAGGTCTTCGCCATGTCCCCCGACACGGCGAGGTCTTCGCCATCTCGCCCGACACGGCGAGGTCGTCGCTCTGTCCGCTTCCTCTGCCTCCACCACTTCCGGATCTGCTAGATCGATCCAACGGCGACGTGAAGAAGGTATCAGATCCACATCCGGTAGTTCTATCTAGATCATTTCTTGATGTAGTTAACTTGCCTATTGTGCACTTGCAACTAGTTGTAGTTTAGCTTACTTGTTGATAGTAGTTCAGTTCACATCCGGTAGTTCTATCTAGATCATTTCTTGATGTAGTTAACTTGCCTATTGTGCACTTGCAACTAGTTGTAGTTTAGCTAACTTGTTGAAAGTAGTTCAGTTCACATCCGGTAGTTCTATCTAGATCATTTCTTGATGTAGTTAACTTGCCTATTGTGCACTTGCAACTAGTTGTAGTTTAGCTAACTTGTTGAAAGTAGTTCAGTTCACATCCGGTAGTTCTATCTAGATCATTTCTTGATGTAGTTAACTTGCCTATTGTGCACTTGCAACGTTGTAGTTTAGCTAACTTGTTGATAGTAGTTCAGTTCACATCCGGTAGTTCTATCTAGATCATTTCTTGATGTAGTTAACTTGCCTATTGTGCACTTGCAACCGGTTGTAGTTTAGCTAACTAGTCCATGTGAAAACAGGAGTCTATTTCGGTGACACTGCATAAAAAAGTCGGAGACACAGAACAAACAACGAACATTACTCAAGAGAGTAGTGTTTGTTGACTTTCCCATAATGGCCTCCAATTATATACACAGGTCAGTACACACTATATACTACTGTATACTTCATATTATTGTGTTAAATTGTTTGTTCTATCTAGTAGTGTCAGAACTAACATAAATCCTTATTTACATTTAGGGATATCAAGCTGTTCCCTTTCAAACTCCACCATACATATCCACCGTCGCTATTGTGACGTTTTGGTACACTGCATAAAATACTTTTTTAAGTAAGAGTGTTTTATACAGTGTCGCCGAAATGTCACATCGGTGACGTATTAGATTAGATTTCGGTGACACTGCATAAAAAATCCAGAGCCGGTGGTGGCCTCCATGGAAAGGATGATCGTTGTCAGGCATCCTATGAAGCTGCTGACATCGCAATATCTTGTTGACAAGCCGTGTGTTGGCTGCTCCGGTTCATCAATAAGAGCCACCTCAAGACATAGGTAAGATATCGTTTCAGTTTGCTTAAATTCATAGTGTATTTGTTTTAGCATATGTATTTAACAATTGTAACTCTATTTACTAATGTATAGGGTCCAAAGCTTCAACATCCTTCTCTCAAGAAGTTGAGATAAGAAGAGATAGCTAGAGTGACACCTGCGAGGATTGTGGAAAAGGATGTAGGGAAGAAATCATATATTCTTTCCGTCCTTTGACATGATAGGCTTAGTATAGATGAAATCTGTTATCGTTTTACCTCTTATGTTTGTCACATCTTGTGATGCAATTGTAAAGGTGAAATTGTGATGGAAATGTAAAGTTACATTGTGATATGAATGAAATCTGTTACCGTTTTAGTATTTGAGCTTGTGCTGTGAGATTTTAAGTATCTAGTGGCATTTGTAAACGTGGCATCCTGTAACCGAAATATGAGAAATGCTCAGTGCAAACGGGTGGATGGCAAACTCCGTATCTGATGAAGGAAAACTAAGGAAACGGAGGTCTGCGCACAACCGTTGCCAAATGGAGACCTCATCGGAAACGGTTTTTGGCCTCCGTTACCGATGAAGGCCTTCACATCAGTGACAGAGGCGGGGACACGGACCCTTTCTCCGTTGCCGAAGGGGTTTTTGGCCCGTTTCTGATGTGTCAGTCTGTACTAGTGCGGCCACTACGCTGACCGGCATGGCGGGCGTCGCCCACAGTACCCGGTACTGTAGCCGACGTCAGGTGGCCCGACACTGCAGATGACCGTTGGGCGGGCCCCATCCGGCGGCCAGCCGCCACCCGACACTCTCCTGTAACCTGACCCCCCAGCTCCTATATAAAGAGGGCCGGGAGCCCCATAGAAAGGGTTCGAACCTTGAATACCTAGCACCCGACACAGGGAAGAAGAACACCGAAACAGCTCCAGGAGCACAGTTGTAACTCTTGTACTCACTCATATACGAGCTCTAGCAGGAGTAGGGGTGTTACCTCCACGCGAGGGCCCTGAACCTGGGTACGTCTTGGTCTCACCTTGCTCGTATCCAATCCCGAGCGAGCACCGTCGTTTGCACCATTCCGTCTCCACCCACTCAAGTCATCCCCGATGGAACTGTCGTGCACAATGCCACGACACTAAGCGAAGAGATGGACGAGCTCCCATGGGAAGGCTTCTCCGGGGGCTCCAGCCAGCAACCTGAATACTGAACAGGCATCGCCTATCCTGAATGCACCCGGGGAGCAGGCGTCACGTTCAAGGCTGTGTAGCGTCCCCAGCAGTTCATGTGACGTCATAGGAGCGACTCTCGCAAACGTCGTGAACTGCAAAGCTAAGTTATCTATGAAACGTTACTAAAATTTAATGGAGCCCCCATGTGTGGTTTTGGTAATTAATGACAATCCCTATGGACTAATGGTTTCATTGAGTTACATTTGAAGGACTTTTCTATAGGTAATGATATGAAGTCCATATATTGGATTCAAGTTTGGATGCCATGAAGATAAAGATATAGTTTGAATATTGGCATCAAGATCATTAATATGAAGAGATGAATATGATATGATCAATGAGAAAAAATGATGATGAAGTTCTTGTGTGGAACTCAAAGGAAGACATGCTCTAGCTTATGTGTTAAGCCATGAAAAATCAAGATCTTGAGTGTTTGATTTCAAGAGAAGAATTCAACATATGGCTCTAAGTCGAGGTCATGACGGACTCATGTGTTGAGCCCTAGTTGACCAAGGCTTGGAGCATGCAAGCAAGTGAAGAATTCATTGTGTATCTCAAGATATTGTGATAGAGCATGAAGAAGATTAAGTGATGGCCAAAGTGGTGTTCAAGGTGTTATCCGAAGAATTGTCATGTGAGAATTGAGCCTTTGGCAAAGTGTGTCTTGGAGAAATGAAAATTGTGTGAGCATTCCTGCTTACCTCCAAGACATTATCATAATGAAGTTAGAAGAAAAGATAAGAGGTTGATCAAGACAAAGTATAAAGATTGGATTCAAATTGATCAAGTCACAAAGCAAATATGGTGTACCAAGTGGGATCAAGTGATCTTGTGGTACGGTAAGCAATTGTCAATTGTGCTTTGTGAACTAACCCATGATATATGTGTTTTGCCTTTCTATATGTGGTTAGGTATCTTTTCATGGGCTTGCATCAAAAGGAAGATTTCATGTAGCCCATGGGAGGATGACATCAAGTGTTGATCGTCATCAAGGTTAAGAAGTGCAAGTTCATGATGAGCATCTCGAAGATCACATGCTTGAATCTTGCCATCCATTTTGGTGTAATGGACATGTGAAGATATTACTAAATGAGGCTTTCCCATAGTGGAGCATGGGGGAGCAATTTGCAAGTCTTCACCGAGCAAATGAAATCAAGAAAGATGGTCCATCTTGAGGCGGGCACGATCGTCATCATCTAACTCAAGTGGAATGCGCAAGTCGAAGGTATAACCTTGATAGGTTTTCTATTTTGACGGTCTCAAGGTGATTGTTGGGAGACCGGGTTACATGTTTGATAGCCGTACTATCAAGGGGGTTCTCGGGTTAGTAACTTGTTCGCATCTTTCGTAGAGAGCTCAAACCACTGCATATTTGATAACATCTTTCTTGGTTTTTGTTTGGGTTTTCTCTGGTTGAGGTTTTAGAACTTGTTGTCATCTTCATGACAAGCTCAAGTTTATCAAAAACGGATTTCGTATGAAAAACTTATTGCGGTTTTGGTGTTGGAGGTTTTACCGGTTCTTCATTTATAGAGAGGTCAAACCTCTCCCCTTTTGGTTTTATCCTCCTTTGTCTAAATTTGATGTTTCTCTGCATGAGGAGCTAGAGCTTGATGTTAGCTTCAAAACAAGCCCAAATTCATCAAAAACGGATTCCGTATGCAAAAGATATTGCGTTTTTCGTATGAGTGTTTTTCCTGTTTTGAAATCCTGATTCAGGTCCGGATTTTTCTGGGTCTCGCACCGGGGCCCGGAACGATTTACGGGTAAGCACCGGGCTTGTTCCGGGCGAGTCCAGTACCTGTTTTTTAAGTCCGGTATAAATTCCAGAGCATTCCGGGTTTGGCATCGGAGAGTGTAAAAACTGTGTAACGGGCAGATTTCATCTTGCCCTATATATAGGTCTTCTTCCCCAACGGTTTTGCAAGCTTTTTCACACTCTCTCACCTCCATTGTTGCCCTTGAAGAAAGCTTGCTTCCTCTCCATCCCTCCTATGATTCTTGCATCTTTTTGAGGGAAAAGAGAGAGGGGATCTAGATTTACAAGTCCACCAATCAAATCCCCTTCTTAGTGAGGGAACCCCTTTGGATTTAGATCTTGGAGTCTTGGCTGACCTCCTCCTTTGTTCTTCCTCTCCTATTCCTCCCTAGCATTTGTTGCTTTGGTGGAACTTGAGAGAGAAGGACTTGAGCACCTCTTGTGTTCTTGCTTTACATTTGTTGCATAGTTTTGAGCTCTCCGGTTCGATTAGTTCGAGTGAGAGCCCGTGTGCTTGTTACTCTTGGAGGGTGACCTCCTAGACGGTTTGGTGGTGGTGACCGCGGTGACCTCTTCGTGGAAAATTGTGAAGAGGCTCGGGTCTTCTCGTTCGTGGGAATTGTGAAGTGGTTGTGGAGCTTGCCATCTCCGTAGTGGAAGAAAAGTTAGCCATAACGAAAAGGTACCTTGCTTCGTGTGGGGGCTTGGAGAAGAAGGTGAGCCTTCGTGGCGTACGGGTGTTCTTCGTGGTATCCCGCACCTCTCCAATGGTGACTACCTTTCTTCGTGGAAGGGAACATCGGGATACATCTTCGTCTCCACGTGCCTCAGTTGTTTCTATACCCGAGTTTATTTCCTTGTGATAGCCTTCATGCTTGAAGTTATATATATCTTGTTTATCACTTGTTATATATATCTTGTGCTCATCTTGTTTAGATTATATTGTTGGTGCACTTAGTTGAGCCTAGCATATTTAGGATTTGTGATTGAAAAATAAACGATAGTTTGTTTCCGCATTCTTTCAAGCCAAATCCGTAATAGATTTTAAAAACGCCTATTCACCCCTCCTCTAGGCGACATCTCGATCTTTCAATTGGTATCAGAGCAAGGTCTCTCTTGTTTAAGCTTCACCGCCTAGAGTGAAAAGATGTCGGCTAGTTGTTTAGCGCACAATGACACTTTTGAATTTGATTGCACAAATTATATCTTATGGAGAAATCGCATGCTTTGCAAACTTCGGGCCTTGTGTCCATATATAGAGCGATTTCTAGATGTTGGTCTTTCTACTGCGGTGGATCCGCAAAATCTATCTCTAGAGGATGATAAAAACTTACATCTCGAAGCTCAAGTATATAATGAATTTCTTCATTCTATGAGCTTCGCATTTTATGCTTTCTTGATTGACTTAAAGTGCAAGTCGTCTCATAAGATGTGGACCAAGCTAGAAGAAACATATGGTGGGTTCATTTCTCTTGAGATCGATTATCTCTTCAAGGAGCTTTCTTCACCATCACATCATGAAGAGCTCCAAGTAGCTTCCACCTCCGGTTATGACGATTCCTTCTCTCTAGATGGCTCCTCATCATCCCCCAAAGTTCACATGTGCCTTATGGCTAGAGGTTCAAAGGTAACTCCTACTTTGAATTCCAACATATCTTGTAATGATGAGAGTGATGACGACGAGGAGGAAATTGATGATGCTTTTATGCATGAGTTGGGCATGGTGTATGTTTCTCTTCGTAGTAATACAAATGCTCGTGCTAAATTCGAATTTTTAATGGATACCATTGTTGAAAACAAGGAAACCATTAAAGTTTTGAATTCCCTTGTTAATGAAGGGAAAATGAGATTCAATCTCCTTAAGCAAGAGCTCCGCGATGAGAAACATACTAGTGCTTCTCTATCTCAATCTTTTGAATCCATAAGCTTGAAAATGCTAAATATATTAATGATGCTTGAGGAAGGCGTTTTGGCTCCCGGGAGCACATGCTCCCGGTATGTTCAAAAAAATAGAACAAATTGAAAACTTTTCAAAAAAATCCGAAAAAAATCATGCACGTACCTGACGATGTCACGCACGACCGTGTCAAATTTCGCACCAAAACGACATCGTATGCGTCCTGTGCAAAAATTACAAAATTCTGACAGAAAATTCAAAATTTTGGATCTCATATTCTGACAGAATTTTTGTCATTTTTGCACAGGGCGCATACGATGTCATTTCAGTGCGAAATTTGACACGGTCGTACGTGACATCGTCAGGTACGTGCATGAGTTTTTTCGGATTTTTTTTGAAAAGTTTTCAATTTGTTCTATTTTTTGGAACATACCGGGAGCATGTGCTCCCGGGAGCCAAATTGAATTTCCGATGATGCTTGTGCTACTAACTCTACTTGTTGTGAAGCATCTATTTTAAAGGAGAATATTGAGCTAAGAGCTCAACTTGGGTTGCTAACTAGCAATTATAGGAAATTGGAAGAAAGACATGAAAAGCTCTCGAGCTCTCATGAGGATCTTCTAATCTCCTATGATGGGCTTAAGTTAGCTCATAGGGAAAGTATCACTAAGGTAGCATCTTGTGAGTCTCATGTGGACATTAGCACTACTACTCAAAATGATGTATTGCCACGTGCTAGTCCTAGTAATTCATCTAGACATAATGTTGCCACATCTTGTGATGAATTGCTTTCTTTGCGTTGTAGCTCTAACAATGAAGTTTCTACTTCCTCTAGTACTTGTGTTGTCACTAACCATGTAGAGGATATCAAAGAGCTTAAGGCCCAAGTCACTTCATTGAAGAAAGACTTGGAAAATCGTCATGAAGGGAAATCCACACTTGACAAAATGTTGAGTGTGCATCAATCCCCCAATGATAAGAGTGGACTTGGATTCAACTCCCATGACAAGAACAAGTCCAAGAGCAACAAGAAGAAGGGCCAAGACCAAGTCAAGAAAATCAGCCAAAATCATTTGTTTCAAGTGCAAGGTTGAAGGGCATCATGTTAGATCTTGCCCATTGAAGAAGAAGCACTTGAGTGAGAAGCAACAAGGGAAGCGGCCACAAGGTCAAGATCAAATCCAACCTCAAGTTGGAGAAAGGCTACTTCCCAAGAACATTCAAGCTAATGCTCCCCAAGTCAAGTAATCAAACAAGAAAAGTAAGGGGAGCACTTGTTGCTATTTATGCCGTGAGAAGGGGCAATTTGCTTCATCATGTTCTAATGGTACCTTATCAAACCCTATCATTGTTGATGATGATTATTCTCTTAGGAAGGATAAGGGTGGCAATGTTTTTGCCAAGTTTGTTGGGACTCAAAGTGGTTTCAAGAAAAGAGCCATTTGGGTTGCCAAGCCTATTGTGACTAACTTCTTAGGATCCAACTTGGTTGGGGACAACCAAGCTCAAACTTGATCAATAGGTATTGGTGGAGGGCATTGGAGGCATGGCTACATCATGAAGAATTAAGGGATCTTCATCAATTATATTTTCTCAAGCCAAGTCATTTGGATTATAATGTCTCTATCTCATATCCATTCTTCCTCCTTGCGGTAACTTGTATTTAAACTATATTTACATTGAAAGTTGATTTCCCCTTTCCATGTGTTGGTTTTGTTACTTTCATGTGTTTGTACTTTGTATATGTTGTGCTTTCTACTTACTTATCTTGAGTAATCAAGTATGTGTATGTTGGTTTAAACACCATGTACGTGTGAGTTTGTGTTGAGCCTTTATTGTATCTTGTTTGTATCTTAGTTGGCTCTTTTGAGAGATTAATGGACTATCCCATTTTGGGGGAGTAATGTGCTTGGCACTTCATAATCCTAAAAATGTTCATACATGAGGAATACCACTTAGTGTTGATATATCAAGATTATCTAGTCTCTATGTGGTATGTCATACTCATGAGAAATTCAAATTCTATAATGTCCATTAATTATCTCTAGTTGGATTTTATTTGCCTCTTGTTGAGTAGAAATGGATTAACACATTATGGGGGAGTAATAAGCTATGTGCATATTACAAACCTAGAAAATGTGAACATGTGAGGTATTGCCACTTAGAATTGATATTGTAAATTATCTTGTTCCTATGTGGCATGTTGCTCAAACAAGTTCCAAATTGCTTGAATGATTTTTTTGCTCCTCTTTTGGATCTTGTTTCTGAGGGATGTTCTTGGTACGGTTTTCCTCAAATGTGTTCTTCTATATCTTTTGGGAAACCGTTTGCTTCAAGTTATTATAATAATTGATTTGCATAATCGTGTGAATAATTGAAGCTATCAAGAACATCTACCTATCTAAGCATTGCGCTTAAATCGTATATTTTGCCATATGCTTTTTCGTTGTGAAGATGATCTTGAATATCCTTGCAATCTACCACTAACAAATAACTTCATATACTTCTTGTCCTTGACAAGTGATATTCATTGTGGTGGAATTTGTGGACCGTCTTCGCATTGGTTTTTATTTTATTTACTCGAACTTTTTTTAGTGCTTTAATTTGTTTATGAGAGGCATTGATCCCATTTGTGTGCATTTTGTATTCAAATGCAAAATTCTAAATAATGCACAAATCTTGGTCGAGCTATCCTATACCTTTTAGAACACTCTCTTTATACTCTTATCATAACATCTTTTGGTCCTTATCGACTGTGTTTTGATGGAAGACAAAAATCCTTTTTGGTACCTTGTGCCATTGTGAAAAGTGTGGAGGGTTTGGTTTTCTTTGTTAGAACCTTGCTCTCTTTTGGGAGTTTCCTATCTCATTCATTCTTCTATGTTTTATCTTCTTTATTGAGATAAGTGTTTGAGCATGTGTGTTTTGTTTCATCGTGTTTGCTCAATGGTTTTTACCTTGTTCATGTGTTGAATTTGTGGATCAATCATTTGTTGGTTTGATTCTTTGATATAATTTGGATAACAATTGTGTTTTGACACGCCATTTGTGTCTTCTTGGATTTCTTGGTGTTTTGTCCAAATTGTATCTTCTTTGGATCTTGGAAGTCTTGTGCATGCATATTTACTATATGTATATTTTATGGCATGCTTGGTTTATTCGATCCAATATATTGGGTAGACTCCATCAAATCCTAAATGGCTAAGATGTGCATGAAATTCAAATTTCATCTCTAAATATGCACATATTTATATGGAGTTTTCCCAATGTATTGTAGTTATTTTAACTACTTTGAACCCAATGAGTTTGGGGACCAAAATGTACTTGAATGTTGTTTTAGGTACATTGGAGATGTAATGGATGCTTGTCTCAAATATAAGGAAGGTGTTCTCGCCATGAGTAAATTGGAGCCCAGCTTGGATTGTCAATGAACTCTTATCTACTACATCATACCAATGCTATCTCAGTAACAAGTATTCACTTCATGCATACATGTAAAGCTTTCAACCTTGTGTAGGTTGCATCATGGCATGAATATCTTTATTTGCAATTACTACGGTTCTTTGAAAGGTTTTAAAGTGTTAAAGTTATGGTTTTGGGGAAACTAGCTCAACGCACGAAGGCGTGGCTGATCACGTTTATATATAGGCGTACAGGGTATGGATACAGGTACAAATACACAGAGCTATACAACGCTAAATACATTGTCTAACACCCTCCCTCAATCTTAACTGTGCCCTTAAGTAATCAGCAAGTTAAGATTGCGTCGACAACCTTCAAAGAGAGGTAGTGACAGTGGCTTCGTGAAGATGTCAGCAAGTTGATCCTTGGGGGAGATAAACTTGATTTGAAGCAGCTTCTGTGCAACGCGTTCCCTCACAAAATGATAATCAACTTCGACGTGTTTCGTTCGGGCATGAAATACCGGGTTTGATGAGAGGTATGTAGCACCGATGTTATCACACCAAAGGACAGGAGACTGATCCTGGGAGACTCCCAACTCTCGAAGCAAAGACTGTACCCAAATGAGCTCCGCTGTGGCATTGGCCACAGCCTTATATTTAGCTTCAGTGCTACTGCGAGACACTGTCGCTTGTTTACGGGCACTCCAGGCAATCAAGTTAGGACCAAAGAAGACATCATATCCCCCCGTGGATCGCCGATCATCCGGATTGCCAGCCCAATCCGCATCAGAGAAGGCGGACAGCGGAGCAGACAGAGCCGGTCGAAGATGCAGACCATAGGCTGCAGTGCGACGAACGTAGCGCAGAATGCGCTTGACAGCAGACCAATGAGTGTCCCGTGGCGCATGGAGATACTGACAAACACGGTTCACTGCATAGACGAGATCAGGCCGAGTAATAGTGAGGTACTGAAGACCTCCAACAATACTGCGGTACTCAGTAGCATCAGTGGAGGACAACAAAGATCCATCAGCAGCAAAAAGCGGATCAGTAGCAGACATAGGAGTCGTTGCTGTCTTGCAGTTGAGCATACCAGCGCGGCGTAAGAGATCCATAGAGTACTTCTTCTGAGAAAGTGCAAGACCACCATCAGAGTGAGTAACCTCCAGACCAAGAAAATAGTGTAGCTTGCCCAAGTCCTTGACAGCAAAATCAGACCCCAGAGCTGTGACAAGACGATCAGTAGCGAGATCCGAGGAGCTAACCAGAATAATATCATCAACATAGACCAAGACATACATAGTAACCTCTGGGCGCTGTAGGAGGAACAGAGACGTGTCAGCTGTCGAGGGCACAAAGCCATGCTTGCGAAGAGCAGAACCAAGGCGAGCATGCCACGTGCGAGGCGCCTGTTTCAGACCATAGAGAGCCTTAACTAGGCGACACAGATGCTGAGGCTGTGCAGGATCGACGAATCCAGGTGGCTGACGCATATATACCTCCTCCTCCAAGACACCATGCAAGAAGGCATTCTGAACATCCAACTTACGAAGAGACCATCCTCTAGTGACTGCCAATGAGAGAAGAAACCGAATAGTGGTTGGTTTGACAACAGGACTGAAGGTGTCCTCATAGTCAAGACCATACCGTTGTTTGAAGCCTTTTGCAACCAAGCGCGCTTTGTAGCGCTCAGTAGAACCATATGCCCGCTTCTTCACTTTGAACACCCACTTAGAGTCGATAATGTTGATGCCAGAACGAGGAGGAACCAGGTGCCAGGTGCCATTCTGTCGAAGAGCCTGAATTTCGAGCTCCATAGCAGCACGCCAATGAGGAATACTAAGAGCAGCCTGGTAATGACGAGGCTCAGCGGAAGGATCAGCCTCGGCCTGGGACATGCATGCTGCAATCCAAGCAACGGTACCATCTTTCCGATCAAGTGGCTTGAAAATGCCACTGCGACTGTGAGTGTGGGGGCGTTGAAATACTGGTACCGGAGGTGCAGGAGGCGAAGGCAGCAATACAGGGGAATAGGCAGCATCCTCAAAGTGGTCAGGAGAAATAGGAGATGAATGCAACGATGGCGACATGTGCGGAGGTGGTGGCAGCGCAGCAAAAGGAAACAAGTTTTCGTCAAACACGACATCACGAGAAATGTAAACTCTATTGGTGGGAACGTGGAGACACTTGTATCCTTTATGAAGAGAACTATAGCCAAGGAAAACACATTTTTTGGAACGAAACTCAAGCTTATGATGATTGTAGGGTCGAAGATGAGGCCAACATGCGCAACCAAACACCTTAAGAAAAGTATAGTCAGGGACTTCCTGAAAGAGAACCTCGAGTGGAGTTTTCATGTTGATGACACGAGTGGGAAGCCTGTTAATCAAGAAACATGCTGTAGGAAAAGCATCACTCCAAAAACGAAACGGAACAGATGCATGAGCTAGGAGAGTGAGGCCATTTTCAACTAGATGACGGTGCTTGCGTTCAGCAGCACCATTCTGCTAGTGTGTATGTGGACAAGACACGCGATGTGAAATCCCAAGCTTGTTAAAAAAGGTGTTGAGGTTGCGATAGTCGCCCCCCCCCCCCCCCCCCCTAGTCAGATTGGACATGAACAATTTTATGCTTGAGAAGACGTTCAACATGCAATTGAAATTGAATGAATACATCAAACACATCAGATTTTCGCTTAAGAAGATACATCCAAGTAAAACGACTATAAGCATGAATGAAACTGACATAATAATTGTGACCACTCACAGAGGTTTGGGCAGGGCCCCACACATCGGAAAACACAGGTTCTAAAGGGTTTTTGACAACTCGAGTTGAGGAAACAAACGGAAGTTGATGACTCTTCCCTTGCTGACAAGCTTCACAAACTGCTAAATTTTTATTACTAGATAAAGTGGGGAGATCATGCCGCTGGAGAACATGGCTCACTATCGGAGAGGCCGGATGACCAAGACGTGAATGCCAATGAGAAGACGAAGTGCGAACACCACTGAAGACTTGGGAAACCACATCCAAAGCATACAGCCCCCGACAGTATCGACCTCTAAGGACTACGTCCCGCGTTGCTCGATCCTTAACAAAAAAATGAGACGGCTGAAATTCAACCAAAACATTATTGTCAAGTGTAAGTTTAGGAACAGATAATAAATTGCGAGTGACCGAAGGAACATGCAGGAGATTGCAAAGGTGGAGTTTGAGAGATGAATGCGTGAGAAGTGAGACCTGACCAACATGTGAGATATGCATACCTGACCCATCTGCGGTGCGAACCTTGTCGTGGCCGTGGTAGGGCTCATGCGAGGTCATCTTGCCCAGCTCTCTCGTCAGATGATCCGTAGCACCCGTGTCCATGTACCAGGTCTGATCAACAGGATAGGACAGAGTGTAGCCGGAAGGAGAGTCCTATGTAGCCATCGCGACCTGCCTCTCATTGTTACGGCCGTCATTGCCAATGCCCAGGAAATCACGCTTGAATCGACGATGACAACGAGAGGCGAGATGGCTAACTATGCCGCAAAGCTGACACGTGAGGCGCTGACTACCAAACTGACCTCCCTGGTTGTTGTTGTAGGCAGGAGGGGGTGGCCGTGGTCCAGATGACGGCGGAGTAGGCGGGCGATACCCGCCTCCAGAAGAAGACGTCGCACCAGCAGGGGGCGGACGAGGAGCCGGCGGGTGGTAACCACCCCCGCCACGGGAGGCCGCATTAGCCGAGAGGTCAACATGTGCGGGCAGAGAACGGCGCGACTCGACGCGCTGTTCGGTACTCAGGAGACGACCATAGAGCTCGCGCGGCGTTATCGGGGGCCGAGCACCAATCATAGCCTCGGCCAGGGAGTCATACTCCTGATCAAGGCCGGCGAGGATGTACGACGAGAACTCTTCGTGCGGAGGGGCTGTCCGATCGACGAGAGCGTGTCCGCCAGAGCCTTGACGGTGTTGAAGAAGGTTGTGGCGGTCTTATCGAGCTTGCGCTCCTCCCCTAGCTGCCGGCGTATAGCCATGGATCGGGCAGTGGACTGAGACGCGAAGCTGGCCTCGAGCGTCGTCCAGGTGTCGAGGGCAGAGGCGGCGAAGAGCACCAGGCCGGAGACACCCTCGGAGAGAGAGGATTGGAGCGCGGACAGGATAGCCTGGTCCTGGGCAACTCACGCATGATGCGCAGGGTTAGGGGCCGAAACTCGAATGCCATCAGCAGTCACCGCGGAGACCGTCGCCGGTGGACATGGGAAGGAGCCGTCGATGAAGCCTTCTAGGTGGTGGCTACGGAGCAGCGGGAGAATATGGGCGCGCCAGTGCAGATAGTTGTCCGCTGTCAGCCGCACCGGCACGAGGTGAGCAAGCTGATACGGACCTGCAGGAGCGGCGTCGACAGTCGTCAGGTGGCCGAGATCGGCTGGCGGCGGAGCGCGCGCCGGCGCGTGAGCCGCAGCCGTAGCCACCGTGAGCGCCGAAGGGATCGACAGTGTCGAGGGCGGCGGTGCGTCAGGAAGACCACCCGGGCCAAGGCGGAACGGGGTGGAGAAGGACGAGCCGACGAAGAACGGCGACGTCAAGGGGGCCAGGTTGCTGGCGGTGCCACTTGCGAGAAGATGAGCGAGCGACGCCGGGATCGTGCCCGGCGGAGGAGCGGCAGTGGAGGCAGACGCCGGCAGCACACCTAATGAAGCAGAGGCGGCGGCGGCGGAAGATGCAGCGCTGGCGGCGGTGGAAGACATGGCGGCGGAAGACATGTTCGTAACCTAATCTGATACCATGTTAAAGTTATGGTTTTGGGGAAACTAGCTCAACGCACAAAGGCATGGCTGATCACGTTTATATATAGGCGTACAGGGTATGGATTCAGGTACAAATACACAGAGCTATACAACGCTAAATACATTGTCTAACATAAAGAAAACTCTTTATTGCAAATGTGAGAAATTTGAGATGATTGCATATCATTGCGAGTAATCCTAAATATGTCAACTTCGTAATTTATTGCACATCCTTTTCTCATAATGCTCACATGCGTAATATTGATGAAATTGCAAATTTATTCCACCTTTGTGACACTTGTTGCCTTACTCAAGGCATCCCAACTATCTTTTGTTCTCTTATTGCTAGTTGTGATTTTATTGAGATCTGAGTGGTTGAAGTTCTGTCGGGGTTATCACCACCGGGTGGTGACCAGCACCTCAAAAACGCATTTACCGGCTGCCTTTGCCAGCCGGCACCCGGAAGATCGTGTCGGCTACTCCGCCAGCCAGCATCCGGAAGTCGTCGTCGGCTGCTACCGCCAGCCGGCATTCCAGCCAGGTAAATATCTCCAGTAACATCATGAGCATTGCACAGTGCCCTGCGCACAGTGTCCAGTCGCCGACATCGACAAGACGCAAAGTGACCATCCACCCTGCCAACCGGCGTGGCGGACGTCGCCCACAGTACTCAACACTCACTACAAGAGGACCCCTCCTACAGCAACACATTTATCTGTATCTAAATGCTCATATATGCGTTGCTAGGGCCTATACCAACGGATAATAATGCGTTGCGTTATTGGGCGTTGCAAGGGTATAATGCAACGCATATTGTTCCGTTGGTAACCATTGTACAAAGCGTTGCAAATTAACAACAGAGTTTAGACAACAGTTGTATGCGTTGGTGGACAACACAAAATGAATAAACCTTTTATTAAAAATAAATATTATTTTATGGACTGCATTGTTTGTGCGCTTCAATCTTTTTTCTCAGTGAGAGAATATAATTTAGAGGAGACATCACAGAATAAAATACACTGCTCGAAGAAGCAATTTAATTTATATTATTTAAATCACTATCAGAATACATTAAAATTATCCAAAGTGTATACAACTTCAATCTTTCGAATCACTCATAATACATGAAAATTATCCAAATAGTACACAACTTACAATCTTGATTCACAATTTGACAATCTAACTATCCTATATATATATTGCTACTAATATTCTGCCCTTAGAAGTGTTCAGAGCTTATATCCGAATAAAGTAAATCTTGCTGATCTTTTGGTCCTGCAATAAACAAAATTCATGTTTAAGTATCAAAGTTGCAAAAGCTAGAAGGGTGTAGTGAATTTTACTATACTTGCAGAAAAAAGAAGGGAATGGAGACAAAATGATCGATACTCTGGTCCAATGGTGTTAACTTTAGGAATGAAACATCTGTCAGAAATTCATATGAAAACATATTTGTCTTCAACATCCATTTCTCCTTTCCAGTCATATAACGTCCCAGAGATACAAAGTACTGAAGGGAATTAAAAACTCTAGGTACCAAATATTACAAGTCCATTATTACATGCATATCCAGGTTGACGATTGATGACAAACTTGTACCTTCAACCTATGTTTAACTTTTCTCTCGCAACGGACCGGTGTTGTTATTTAAATGCTCCAACTCTCAAATAACCAGATTCAATTGTTGATTACAGTATGAAGGCAAAAAAAAGTTCTTCATAAACTACAGCTAATGCATTTATTATCCACCTAATAAGTGATTAGATACATAGAACAAGTGTGTCAGGATAAATAAGCTGGTGTTGTACAATAATATTTTACTTCTCATAAACAATATAGTCAATATGAAGCAAGAATGAAACTGAATCAAGATAGATGAAAAGAAGTGGCCTATTGCAACGAGACTTTTCCCTGAATAAGGTCGTGTGGTGTCTATCTAGGCGTATGCGTGTACCTTCATCAGGTTCTGTTTGCATTTCCCTTCGTGACGATTGGCGATCTACAGCAAAAGCAGACGGTAATTGCAACTTGCCGATCCTCACCCAGCAGATCCTGCCACAAGTCTTCTTCACAAGGACTGTTCTGAATTTGCACCACCCCCAGAATAAGAACAGCTGATTGACCACGATGTTTCCTATATTATCAAGATCAACTATCTTATATTTACTAATTAGAGGCCCCATACAAAGCACCACGTTAATCCTAAGAATTAAGAAATTGCATCCATCGGATTAAAAAGAGATGTGTTTGTGGCCATCAGATTAAGCGCGCGCTCGCCGTGCTACAACGCTAGTCGTCATCTCTTCGGTCTCTCCATGTGCCCATCGAAAATAAAAACGGAAGAGCGTCAGCTCCGTCTAGATTTACCGACCAAACATTTATTTTTCGTACGCTTACCCTAGATTTCGCGTCTCTATGGATCCATGGCAGCAGCGGAGGAAGTTCTCTCCTGCATGCGTCCAAATTCCCAGGTGCCAGCCCGCGAGCGAGCATGGAAGTAGTAATCCTCCGACGGCCGCGTGCTGTACAAGGAAAAAAGTCTTGCTCCACTACGATCTATATATGACTAGCTGCCGCCGCCCATGATCCAAATTCCCAGGTGCCTGCCCACGAGCATGGAAGGGGCACTACACGGTGAGTTAATCATATTGGTATTCCTCCTCTTTTCTACATTCAGTTCCAGAACCTCCGATCTGTAATGTCTGATCTAGAAAATTCAGTTTGTACACTTGACTAGGGAGCATAGGAGAAGCAGCAAGGTTGGTTTTCATCACAGTTCAGTCGAAATCTGCACGCTGTAATAAGCTTGATGTTTAAAGGCAGCTTTACACGTTTTCTCATCGAGGTGATTTGGATGTTATTATGTTATTTATAATAATAACCTCATATTATTTGCATAAATCATAAACTTCCCGTTTTCTCAAAATCACGATTAGTATAGTGTATATTTCCTGCAAAACATAAGCTAGCTTTAAGGCAGTAAGATTTAAAGCTCTTGCCCCTGCAAAACATAAGTAAAGGCGTACTCGAGTTATACAGGTTTCTATTTACATGGTTCATTTGTTGCATTTGGAAAAGGACGCAGATCGAAGATTTTTCTAATATAGAACATTTCCTACAACTGCAACCACGGAATACATATAAATATAAGATTTGCTTGCTTTTAATAATATCTATATCATTGTTGCGCAGTTCTAATATTTCGAGTTTAGCGCTGCCTCTTCTAAGAAATACAATAAGATGTTTCCATGTATGATATCAGAGTGCCCTTATTATTATTCACATGTTTATATATAGCAATGATATTTGCACATTGGTTATTGTCAAAATATTCGTTAAATCTGTCACCAAAGTAGTGATTATTTTCTTCAGGTTACACCAGCGTAAGGCGGGCTGAGAACCGTCCCTTGCGATTTGCATCTCCCGTATTTTACTTTGATCTAACAAAAGCGAGATTGAGAAGCAACATGGCAACAACCACTGACGGATGCGTCATGTCCTGCCTCCAACTAACTGTTTCACAACATTGGAGGACGAAATTGAAATCTGGGACCATCAGCCATGCAGCGCTCCATGTCCAGGCTTTTGATTTCAGGTATCGGTGTCTGCTCGCATTTTTCAAGCAACTAATCAGGCCAATGCAACTTTCACTGACTGCTTTTGTTGCAACCACTTCTGACTTTCACGTCCGTGTATGCACACAGCAGTAATATGTTAATATTATCATCAGGCTGGCATTTAAGTTAGTACTACTCAGGAACATCCGGTTAGACCCTAACCAGTATGATTTAAGGTCATGCTTGCAAATTACAGTATATGCTTTAGAATAAAATTAACAGCCGAATATGAAAAATCATTACTCTCTTGAAATTACATAAGTTATTTAGTACAACTAGCCTGCCTTAGTTAATCTTATATGCACAAGATGTTCAGTACAACTAGCCTGCCGAAGTTAATCTTATATGCACAGGACGTTCAGTACAACTAGCCTGCCAAAGTTAATCTAATTTGTACAAGACACAAAAGTAAGTTCTAAATTGGGTTTCAGATGCAACACCTCATTTATTATGGCTCCCTCTGTATCAAAGACGCAGAGAAAAGTTATCTGAAACTAATTTCTTTCACATGTTAGGACGTAAGCAAGCAATAGTATATAGTAGGTTAAAATTAGGGTTCATGTTTATTTATTTAGTTTACCTACAGTACATAGTAGGTGAAAATTTAATGTGATTTTCGATCTTTTAGTTCTACCTACCAACATGTGAGATCATGAAGATATTGGGTTCGTCTTAGCACATACTTTGTCAATGAACTTGGGATTTACAAAGGTCCACTTCCATTTCTTTCTCTTTTAATTATTATGTGGTTTGCTTTGATATTTATAGGCTAGGCCAGACACACTTATAAATAAACAAATGACTAGAATGGACACTAACATTGTATTCTCTCACTGTCGACATCAGCACAGTTTTTTTTATCCAGGCTAGCTCTTCAATTTGCTTACTACTGAATGTATGCTAATACCTCTGCAGGATGACACAACTTGAAGTTTAAGAGTGGCGATGACTAATCGAGTCTATGTAACGAGCAAAGACATGGATGTTGCTATGAGAAACTTTAACGCCATCATATGTGAGTACATGTTCCAATGAGGCAAAGACAGTGGAAGCACTGCTCGATCCATGGTTCCAGCATGTGCAGCCTGGTGGGGGAGCATTTCAAAAATATAAGACGAATATAGGAAGTAGTACACTTCTGATTGCTTCAATATTTTGTTATAGAGCAAAACTAAGTTATATTACATGATACCAGAACTCTGTGCCAGTATCAATGACATTGGGCAAAGCTACATGGTGGCTATATTGATAAAAATGCTTATGTCACGTGCAAAACCTTTCAAGTTTGTATCCAGGGTCACAAAAGTGTACTTTTGTTCTCTTACCAATCTAACTGCTTAGTCTTCTGTGTGTGCCTACTATGGCTCTGATTTCATAAAATCAGGTTCATAATTAGTTGATATGCTTATTTTATGCGAATTTTCTAAGCATAATAAAATGCCACGAAAATAGATTCTAAGCATAATTAGTTGATATGCTCATTTCAAGAATCTAAGAAGAATATAGGAAGTAGTGCATTTTTGTTGTTTGAATATGTTGCCAAAGGAAATTGATGCATTATCTGAAGAAAACCATAACTACTCTATGGTAAATAAATAAACATTCGGAGACAAATTGCCAATCATCATATTCATCTTTACTGCATCTTTTTTTAGAGCATACTGCACCTTTTTTTTCGAAAAGTAGTTAATAATTAAAGGTTAAGTAATGTATTGCTAAAAGACTAGCCTGTGCAGATGCACGGGTTGATGACTAGTATGAAATAGTTAGCATATGTAATCACATCTAGGGCACTAAGCTCCATGACAACCATTGTGAGGCGTTATACAGTAAGATGATTGTGAGGCGTTAACTGGCAGCAACAAAGACTATTAATATTCGAGACATGGCTCCATCCATAGCAGAGCTAACAAAAGCACCAAAGAATAACAGTAATATAACCAATTAAGTTTAGATTCTACTATGTATTCTTCATCGCTTTAAGCCAAGTCACATTGGAGCCAAAGTATTACCATGAAAGAGAGATATAAAAAATTATGAAGAGATGGTTTAAAACAGAAATAGCAAATAGCAATACTAAACAGTTGTAGATCTATCGCCAACAACATTATGAGTTTGCACGGACTGCAAATTTGAAGATTATCTTAGTAAATCCTTTCAAATTTATTCATCCAAATAAAAAACAGAGAAATTAATATCAGAAGTATTTTATTAGTGAGCATTGAAAGATCATGAACGCTATGCTTGGTAGTGATAAGACAACCTTAATCTCGACAAAAACTCTCAGTCATGTGCATGGAGAGCTTTAAGCAAGTAACATAGGGATAGTTTCTTGCATATGAACTGTCGAGGCACTTCCCTAGCTGTGGCCAGGTGTTGTCATACTCTCCTTGCGCTTCCTTCCTTCACGCTACTTCTTAATCCAATCACCATACTTCTTCTATCTTCCTCCATGCATTTGGAGTTTGTTAGCCTACCAAGGTATTCCCTACACGCAACACTGCTAAATGGTAAGTCGCATGAATTGGAATAACAATTTACACTACAGCCATGTACATGTATGAAGTATAAATATTGCAGGATCAGATTGAGCAATTTTGAAGTGAAGCAAAAAATAAACGAAGTCTGACCATTGTTCTGTTCTTAGTTATCCCACATAGGAGCAATGACACGCATGTATATATAATATAAATTCTGAAGATTCAAGCAGACTAATTAAACATGGGACAATATCTGAAGCCAAAGATATTCAGTTATACCTCAAACGAGATCGAAAGCTTGAACTATCAGAGACAATATATATCAGAGAATTCCCATCTACAGTACCACAACAGTTTGCCCACACAGAGCTATCCCGAATTCCATTTATCAGAGACAGCACAAACAGGGGAAATATGCAGTCACAATAAAATAAAATAAAATACCAAACTACTTGTTAGATCTGCGATACAGAAATAATTTGGGGACGAGTTGACGGCACCTTGAGAAGGGGTGGAGGAGGTTGTTGACATTGTAGGGCGACGTGCTCGTGGTCGAGTGGAGTCACTCCAGTTCGTCGACGAGACGCCTGGTCAATGGTCGGTGACGAGGACGATGGCGTCACTGGATCTAAGGAATCGACATGCCGGAGGCTAATTAGAACAGATCAACTACAGAACGGAGCTGTCTGTTGGCGTGAAGGAGGCCTGGTAGGGAGGAGGTGGCGGCGTATGAGGGTTTCGCTCGGTGGGGAAAAGGATGAACTAGCGAACACAGTGGACGTCTAATATTGGGAGGAGGTGGCGGCGCATGAAGGTTTCTTTTATTTTGATTTCACGAATTGATGTGTGTGTGCGCGCGAGGAAAACAAAAGCGGCGGGAGCCCGCGCACGATGAAAAATTTCCCTCCACGATGGAAAATTTGGGGTTAAACTTTCTGAATGGAGAACAGATGTAGTCTGCAACGGATATATGCATATCTAAAGAAAAAGCTGCAACATGTATTTAATTCGTTGTAAGATATGCGTTGCTTAAGAGGGAGTGTTCTTGTAGTGACTGTGGCCGACGTCAGGCGGCGCTGCACTGCAGACCACTATTACGTGGGCCCTACCCGCCAGCCGGTATTTCCCTGTAACCAGTCCTCCGACTCCTATATAAGGAGGGCTGGGATCCCCATTGAAGGGGTTGGATGATTTAGTTGATACCCGGATGACCTAGTACCCGGCACAAGAAGAAAGAGCACCGAGACAGCTCCAGGAGCACCATCATTGTAATCTTTGTACCCACCCATATTTGAGTTCTAGCAGGAGTAGGGGTGCTACCTGCACGCGAGGGTCCTGAACCTGGGTACGTCTTGGTCCCACCTTGCTCGTATCCAATCCCGAGCGAGCGCCGTCGCTTGCACCATTTAGGCTCCACCCACTAAGTCATCACATGATGGCACTGCCGTGCACAATTCCACGACAGTTGGCGCCCACCGTGGGGCCGATAGCGGCGTCCGGAGTCACGTTCCGCTCGGGACCTCTCGCCGCTTCCGGCAGCCGCGTCGCGTCAGGCCTCATCCTGACGCTCGGCGCATTTGACTGCATCACCGACAACGCCGCGTGTTTCGTGATCACGCCTCCTCCGGATGGAGGCTCCATCATCCACTTCGGCGACCACCGCGTCTACGTCGCCATCGTCCCCGAGTACCCGGCTGTGGTGCTCCCCTGCTCGGACTCCCTGTCCTTCGAGCACGACGCCAGCCCCGAGCCTCGTGGCTACGCGGAGGTCATGATGACCGGCCCAACCGCAGGCAGCACGCCCAGCACACGACGCCCTATGGAACGCGGAGGCGCATCTAGAGCGCCCGTCGACCCCCTCGAGACGGTGCTCGACGAGCTACTCACACCCATCGACCTTAGCTCTGATCCGGCCACCGCTGCCGCGGAGCTGGAGGCCGCTCGCCAGCGCGTCGTGAATGAGGCCTTGGAGGTCCAAACCACGCAGCGTCGGCTGGCCGCCACCATGCGCGAGTACAACTCCGCCCACGGCTATACGCCGGCTGGAGATCGCCCCAGCCGGCTCGAGGAAGTTTGTCGTCGAGGAGGAGACCTTGACGGAGAAATGGCTCGCGAGAACGCGAGTCGGCCATCCCTCGCTCAGCCCGTCTACAGCACCCCTGCCAAGAACATGCGCGCGGCTGAGGCCGCCATAGCCGAGCTCTCTTACCTGCAAGGCGAAGAGTTCGCCAGCAGAACGCGCGGGTCCGGCAACTCGTGGCGGAGGCCAACCGGCTGCAAGCCGCAGCCGGCGAATCCGGCTACGAGACACCCGAGCACCAAGCATCCGGTAAGTCTAAGGGAGCATCTTCCCCTTTGGGAAGCAAACAACTTGTGCGGTGTTCACAGGGCCGCGAGAAGAGCGTCAACTCGGGCAAGAACATGCGAGCCCACGAGGAGGCCCCCGGCAACAGCCGGACCCAACATTCCGAGCCCCGAGCCGACAAGGCAAGGGAGAACCGCGAGCCGACACGGCACAAGGATAAGGGCCCCGTCAGAACCCGGCTGGGAACTCTGGGGCCTACATCCGGCAACGACGCCCGCGACCACATCGACGCGCTGGCTGCGTCCCGCGCCGTCGAAGAAGAGGGAAAAGCCGGCCACCCTTGCTTCGGGCCACGCATCCAGCAGGAGCCTTTCCCCAAAGGATTCTCGCTCCCCCGAGATACACCCAAGTACAACGGAACCACCAAGCCGGGCGATTGGCTAATCGACTACGCCACCGCCGTCGACATAGCATGCGGCAACAAGCGAGTGGCGGTGCGCTACGCTCCGCTCATGCTCCAAGCGTCGGCTAGGACATGGCTAAACGGCCTCCCAGCCGGCAGCATCAACGCCTAGCTGGACTTCGAGGAAGTCTTCGTTACGAACTTCACCAGCACCTACAAGCGACCGGGTCGCCCTCGCCAGCTCGCCCTTTGCACCCAACGCAAGGACGAGTCGGATCGCGACTACCTCACTCGATGGTCCGAGCTGCGCAACTCTTGCGAAGGAGTCCAGGACGTGCAAGCCATTCAGTTCTTCTCGAACGGATGCCTGGACGGCACCATGCTCAAGCACAAGCTCATGCGAGCAGAGCGGAAGACCATGTCAGATCTCATGGCCACCGCCGACAAGTACGCCACCGCCGACTCCGCCATGAGGATGCCGATCCGGCTCGACGAGGCCGACAATAGAGCTTCCACCGAGCCCAAGAAAAAAAATCCGGCTGAAAGACGCAACGATGTTGGCTCGTCCAGGCGGTACTTCGATGGCCGGCGAGACGACCGCGGCATAAGGAAGGGCCAGTACTCGGAAGGCCGGCGCGACCCCCAGTTCGTCGCCCTCGGCGAAGAAGACCGAGCACCTCCGGGTGGTGATCGAGGTCGCATGACGGAGTCTCGCCCTTGGCAGAAGCCCAAGTACACCCTCGAGGCCATGCTCGACCAGCCCTGCAAGTTTCACACCACCGACTCCCGCAAGCCGGCTAACCAATCCATCCGGCAGTGCAGCTGGACTGCCCGGCTGAGCCGTGGCGAAGGCCTTCCGCATGCTCCTCCCCGGCCACCGGCAGGCGGAAACCGGAACGACCGAGACAACCGCAACGACAACCGCGACGACCGCGGAGACCAACGCCGGTCCCCGGCTCGAGGAGCCAACAACTAGGGTAATTTCCCTCACCAAGACGCCGCCTACGTCATCTACACCAGCGAACGCGACGACAAGTGCGCCAGGCGGCAACGCCATGCGGAGGTGAACGCCGTGGTCCCTCCCGTCCCCCAGTTCATGCACTGGTCGGAGAAATCCATCACGTGGGGACGCGAGGACTACCCAGCTGTCATGCCCAGGCCCGGCGGCTACGCCCTGGTGCTAGACCCGACCATCGTCTCCAACAAGCTAGCCTGCACATTCTCCCGAGTCCTCATCGACGGAGGCAGCAGCATCAACATCCTCTACCGCGACACGGCCGAGAAGCTCGGCATCACCGAGTCCAACTACAGCCAAGCCAAACGATGTTCCACGGCATCGTGCCGGGACAATCATGCTCAGTCTTGGGCCAAATCCGGCTGGACGTGCTATTCGGCACGAAGGAGAACTTCCGCTGCGAACCTATCTGGTTCGAGGTGATGGATCACAGCAGCAGATGAAGATGAAGATGCCCAGCCACAGCGGAATCATCACCGTCTCCGGTGACTACAGACGCTCCATAGCGTTCGCGTCGGCTGGCGCAAAGATGGCTGAGGCCCTCATTGTTGCTGAGGAGCTGAACCAGATCAAGCGCAAGGTTGCTGAGGAGCCGGTGGAGGCTCCCGAGTCGAAGAGGTCAGCTGGCGAAGCCGCCTTCCAGCCGGCAAGAGATACCCGGAAGATCCCACTCGACGCCAGCAACCCGGACAAGTACGTCATCATCGGGACCGGCCTGAGCAGCAAATAGGAAGGCGAGCTCGTCGACTCCTCCGTGAGAATCGGGACATCTTCGCGTGGTCTCCAAAAGAAATGCCGGGTGTCCCGAGGGAGTTCGCCGAGCACTCGCTTCACATGAAACCGGATGCCAAGCCAGTCCGACAATCGCTCTGTCGCTTCGCGGAGTAGAGAAGAAAAGCAATCGGAGAAGAAATCGCCCGGCTGCTGGCAGCCGGGTTCATCATGGAGGTCTTCCACCCGGAATGGCTAGCTAACCCGGTTATGGTTCTCAAAAAGAACAAAACATGGCGGATGTGTATCGACTACACGAGCCTAAACAAGGCCTGCCCCAAAGATCCCTTCGCTCTGCCCCTTATCGATCAAGTCATCGATTCCACGGCCGGCTGCGAGCTCTTGTCCTTTCCGGATGCCTATTCAGGCTACCACCAGATTAAATTGAACCCTAAGGATCATTTGAAGATGTCCTTCATAACCCCCTATGGGGCTTATTGCTACGTCACCATGCTGTTCGGCTTGAAAAATGCAGGAGCCACGTACCAGCGATGCATGCAGAAATGCTTGCATGAGCAAATGGGGCGCAACGTGCACGCATATGTCGACGACATCATCGTCAAGACCAAGGAGCGGGGTACCCTCCTTGGTGATCTCGAGGAGACCTTCGCGAACCTCAGGCGCTTCAAGATGAAGCTCAACCTGGAGAAGTGCGTCTTCGGTGTCCCGGCCGGCCAGCTGCATGGCTACCTCGTGTCGGCTCAGGGAATCGAAGCTCAATCCGGAAAAGTGCGTCTTCGGCGTCCCGGCTGGCCAGCTACTCGGCTACCTCGTGTCGGCTCGGGGAATCGAAGCCAACCTGGACAAAATCGCCGCCATTGAGCGCATGCAGCGGCCGAGGAACCTGAAGGATGTGCAAAAGTTCGCCGGCTGGCTGGCGTCATTGAGCCGGTTCGTCAGCCGGCTCGGCGAAACGGCCATGCCTTTGTATACTCTCCTCAAGAAGACGAACAACTGGACGGACGAAGCCGACGTGGCCTTCACCAAGCTCAAACGCGCACTGTCGACTGCGCCGGTCCTGGCTCCACCGGCTCCCAAAGAGCCCATGCTGATGTACATTGCAGCCACCTACCGGGTCGTCAATGTCATCCTCGTGGTGAAGCGCATCGAGGAAGGCAAGGCGCAGCCGGTACAGCGCCCCGTGTACTACCTAAGCGAGGTGCTCTCCTTGTCCAAGCAAAACTATCCCCACTACTAGAAGATGGCCTACGGCGTGCATCTAGCCGCCAAGAAGCTCAAGCACTACTTCCAAGAGCATGCCATCACGGTGGTGAGCACTGCTCCCCTCTCGGAGATCATCAGCAACAAGGACGCCACCGGTCGGGTGGCCAAGTGGGCCGTCTCGCTGGCCGCCCACCACATCCTCTACGAGCCAAGAACTACAATCAAATCCCAGTTCCTAGCCAACTTCTTTGTCGACTGGGCAGAGACGCAATACCTGCCTCCGGCTCTAGACTCCTCGCATTGGCGGATGCACTTCGACGGCTCCAAAATGCGTGGGGGCTTGGGAGCCGGCATCGTCCTCACCTCGCCAAAAGGGGACAAGCTCGAGTACGTCCTCCAAATCCACTTCAAGGCCTCCAACAACGTCGTCGAGTACGAAGCACTCGTCCATGGCCTCAAGCTGGCTAAAGAGATGAACATCCAGCGAATCCTTTGCTTCGACGACTCGGATCTGGTGGTCCAGCAGGTCTCAGGGGACTAGGACGCCAAGGACGCCAATATGGCTGCATACCGTTTCTTTGTCCAGCAACTCTCCAGCTGCTTCGAAGGATGTGAGTTCCACCACGTCTCGCGTGCAAACAACGAAGCAGCCGAAGCGCTGGCCAGAATCGGCTCCACCCGCCAAACCATCCCACCCGGTATCTCCCTCGAGCATTTACGCAGGCCGTCAATCAAGCCATCGTCGGATTCCGAGTCCATCGTCCAACCGGACCCGGGGGCTGTCGGCTCCTCGGACCCGGGGGCTGGGGACCCGACATCGCTTTCAGTAGCCAGCCAAATCCAGCGTCGGTCCAAAGCCTACACCATCATCAACAACGAGCTGTACAAGCGCAACGTCTCTGGCGTTTTCCAGCGTTGCGTCAAGCCGGAGGAGGGTCGCGACCTCCTCAGAGACATCCACCAAGGGGAGTGTGGCCACCACACATCGTCAAGAGCCATCGCGGCCAAAGCACTACGCCACGGCTTCTACTGGCCAACCGCGCTGGACGACGCGGAACAGCTGGTCCGCAAGTGCGCCAGCTGCCAGCTCTTCCGAGCACAGCAGCACGTACCGGCTTCAGCCCTGAAGACGATCCCCATCACTTGGTCGTTTGCCATCTGGGGACTCGACATGGTCGGTCCTTTTCGGACGGCACGAGGTGGCTTGACGCACCTTCTTGTGGCGGTCGACAAATTCACCAAGTGGATCGAGGTGAAGCCCATCAAGAAGCTGGACGGCTACTCCACCATCTCCTTCTTCCAGGACATCATCAGCCGATATGGGTACCCGCACAACATCATCACTGACAACGGCACGAAATTCGCCAAGGGCGTGTTCGCCCACCCACAGGCCAATGGGCAAGTGGAAAGGACAAATGGCTTGATCCTAGCCGGCATCAGGCCCCGGCTGGAAGAGCCTCTACACCGAGCTCCCGGCTGTTGGCTCGACGAGTTGCCAGCCGTCCTCTGGAGCCTGCGCACCACTCCCAACCGCTCCACCGGCTACACCCCGTTCTTCCTCGTGTACGGAGCAGAAACCGTCCTGCCTGTCGACATCGAGTACAACGCGCCCAGGGTTTCTCTGTACATGGAAGCGGAAGCCAAGGAAGCCCGGTAAGACGGAGTCGACCTCCTCAAAGAAGCACGCGAGCTAGCCCTGTCAAGATCGGCCATATACCAGCAAGACCTCCACCGCTACCACAGCCGGCGGATCCGCCCAATCGTATTTCGTGAAGGAGACCTTGTTCTCCGGCTGATCCAAGACAAGAAAGGCATGCACAAGCTCTCCCCACCATGGGAGGGACCCTTCATCGTCAGCACAGCTTTGCACAATGACGCCTACTACCTCATTGACGCGCGGAAGCCCAAGAAGAACACGAAGGACACGTCGGGTGACGAGTCGGAGAGGCCTTGGAACGCCAGCCTCCTCCAACCCTTCTACACTTAAGCACAAGATGTACGTTCCCTTGTATCCAAATTATAAATCAAACAAGCCGCCCCGAGCTCGGACTCGGGGGCTGGCCTTTTCGTGTCAAGTCTCTTTTTGCATGATCCCCCAAGGTTCTTACCGGCTACCCGAGCTCGGACTCGGGGGCTAGCCAGTTGCCTACGACCTACCTTTCCTAAGGGCTGGCTTAGTAACGTGTGCAACACCAGAGGCCCACTTTTCGGTTCCAGCCGCAGACCCGCAACCCGGCAGTTCGGCTGGCAAGAGCAAAAGCCCGAGGTCGCTGGCACGTGAAAAACACCTAAGGACAGAGCGGCTGTCGGCTCCTCGACGCGCCCAACTCCGACTACCAGATCATAAGTACTGCGCCATGCGCATCCCGACATCTCTTCGATTCCGGCTGCAGACCGCAACCCGGCTGATCAGCCGGCAAGAGCCTGCGTCAGGTGGCAAAGTGCACAAGCAAGAGGTCAAAATAGCCGGGCAAGGGCGAGTTGGCTCCCTAAAAATTTGCCTAACAAACTTAAAAATGCGAAAGCATTCGTGTACATGAGAATTCTAGTCGGTGTACTAACAACCTACCCCGCTTGTGGCCAACGCGAACACAACTTGCCGGCTCCACCGACGAGCCGGCACCGGGCGAACGCACCCACGTTCTTCTTCAACTACCGGGTCCAAGAGTTCCGACCCGCCTCCCATAGCGAACCGACTCGCAACTCGGGGGCTGGGGACACCCGGTGGGTACGCCCTCATCAGGTCAAGACAAGGAAAAAGCTAGAAGTCAAAAGACGCAGACGCAAAATAACTAAAGGAGGCGAAGCTCCACATCAAGGTTCACAATTTGTAGCAAGGCAAACACAGGCACGAAGACTAAAAGTATATACAACTATGCCCGGCATCCCGAGGATCAAATCAAGCAGTCGGCTCCTGGCTCTGCTCAGGCACCTCCATCGGCTCCTGACTCGGCCCTGGCGCTTTCTTCGTCTCCTCCACCGCCTCCATGATGTCGTCAAACTCGACCATCCGCTGGATCGGCTGGCGGCGAGCACGACGCCGTCGGCCTTGCGCAGGACTTCGAACTGGGTACCGGCTCGGAAGCCGGCAGAGAGCCGCAAGACGTCAATGCCTTTGTACCAAGACAGCGTGCACGCCAGAGCCATCTCGGCTCCCCCGCAAGCCGCCTTTTCCTGGAAGGCGTCCAGCGCATCAGGCACACTTCGAAGCCGAGCTGCGATGCGAGAAGCGCTGTCAGCCTCGCTCTTGCGCCTGGAGCCGGATGGCCTGAGCATGCGCCTCATGTGCCTCCCTCGTCGTCCGGTCTAGAAGCTCGAAAGCCTCCTCCCGCTTGGCGAGCTTGTCGATGACGTCAGCCATCTCCTTCTTCGCCGCGTCCAGTCGCTGCTCCAGCTGCTCTTTCTGCTCCCCCAGCTTGTCCTTCCACCCGACGAGCTTGTCAAACCGACCTTGGCGGTTAGTATTGGACTGCTCCAGCCACTCCACGCTCTTCTTCCGGCGCTCCACCTCGGCCTTGTATCCATCCGACGCGCCAGCATGATAGCGGAGGCCCGCCGTCTCCTTCTCGAACGCCACGTTCTGGGCGTCAAGTTTTCGCGCCATCAAGCCTGCGGGGAGGTAGTTCTTCAGTTTCTCTCGCAAGAAAGGAAGTTTCGTCAACTCCCCTGGCGGTGCGAAGGCCGCCCATCAGCAGTGGGGAATAAGAAGAAGCATGAAAAACCAGAAACAAGAAATTCGAAACAAGCGCTTATCGTCAGCATCCTGGAGCCGCTGCTCGAGCAGCCGCACTTTCTCCTCCAGCGCTCGGTTCCTCTCTACCGGCTCCTGCAGCGCACGCTGGAAAAAGAAGCAAGACATCAAGACTTGAACAAGACCCCTGCCGGTTACCTGTAACTGGCTTCGGGCACCCGGAACGCACAAGGGCGTACCTCGACCGACTCCTGAAGAAGTAGACATCCAGCAAGCCCGGCTTCGAAGCCCTTCGAAGCCCTTCGCCATGCCGCTGATAAGTTCCGAGGGCGCCGTCGGCTGGCGGAGCTGCTCTGGCCGGAGGGCGCCTCCCGACGCCGCAGCCGGCATCGCAACCTGACGCGAGGCCGGAGCAGCCAAAGAAGCCGCACCTCTGGCTCCCTCCTTCACCGGTTTCTTCCCAGAGGCTACCACCATGGCAAGCGAGACAACCGCAGTCTCAACAGCGGCCGCCGCGCTCTCAACGCCGGCCTTCGCGGTCTCGACGCCGACCGCCGCGGTCTCGACGCTGGCCTTTGTGGCCTCGACGCGGCCCTCCTCGCCGCCAGCCGGACCCGACGCGGCCTCCAGCTCCCCCACGGCCTTAGCACCGGTTGGAGGATCCGACGGCCCCACCGTCACCTCCAAATGCCCAGGAGGACTGATCCGAGCATCAGCGACCACCGTCTCGCCTGCGCCCCTAGCTCCCGACTCCCGCCTCGACCTGGGCAAACGCTGTCGGCGGCGGGATCGGCGCTCGCTGCGCCATCGAGTCCACCTCCGCGTCACCGTTGCCACCGGGTAGCGGGTACGCCCCCTCGCCAAGCTGGCTCCGGCCACCGACACCACGTCCCTGCGTAAAGCAGCTGTCAAGACCAAGAAAAGAGCGACCATCAAGCACAAGTGCTTTGTCAAAGATCTTACCCCTCTAGGACGGGCCTGACCGCCCGCTTCCTCTCCCTTTTCACCACGACCTTCCGGGCCTGCTCCTCGCGCCCCTTCTTTGGAGCCGGCTCGTTGTCCTTCCGGCTCGCCGAGTCGGATGGCCGCGGCCGCTAGGCGGCCTGGGGAGACGGCGAGGGATCGATCTCCACCACCTCGTCATCATTGCCTTTGGAGATACCAGCAACCTCAGTACTCCCCTCATCCGTCCAATCCCGCATGTCGGGTGGAGATCTGACTTACCAAAAGCATTCGACGAGCCCTCGTCTTGGCTCGCCTCCGGCTCCAAGTCCTCGTCCGGGTCCGCCTCGGCCTCCCCCTCATCAGCCTCCTCGTCGCCCGGGTCCTCACTCTCTCTGGCTCCTTCGGCGAGCTCGGGTAAATTGCTGGCAAAGACCAGGCCGTCGGGACCGTCCTCAGCCCTCTGGCACGTGAACAGCTGCGAGCCGCGAGCCGGTCAGAAGAGCAAATTTAATCGCGAAAGAAATCGTCCAAGCCAAAATCAAAGACGCTCACCACAGGAGGTCGGTTTTCGCGGCTGTACGGCGGCAAGCCCCATGACCAGTCGTCGTCTATCGTCTCCTTCGAGACGGAAATCAGGCAGCCGAGCAAGGCCTGGAACCGGAAGTCGAACCGCGACGTTCGGGTTGGGTCGGTCCTTTCGTTCAGGAAGCACATCTTGTGCACCCGCTCTTGCAACGACATCACCCGCTGCGCGATCCAGGCGAGCGCCAGGTCCCTGGTCGTCTACCCGGCGCTGATCAAGCTCTTCATCTGCGCGAGTAACGCTTTTCCCTCCGGGTGGGGGATGCTCTTCGGTGCATTCCAGTTGGTCTTGGCTGGCGGCCCAGCCATGTATGGCGCCAGCCCGATGTGGTCCACCTGCGTCCTGTTCTTCACGTAGAAGTAGCTTCGTTGCCACTTCCGCACGGAGTCGAGAATGGAGAGCTTGAGGAGCCCGGTGCCGGACCGGGCCTGAATCGAGGCAGAGCCGCACTCGACGAGCGGCCCGCCGCCCTTCTTCGTCTGCCCCTTGAGGAAGAAGAGTACCCGGAAGAACTCGAGCCTGGGCCATATCCCCAGGTATGCCTCGCAGAGGGTGGAGTAATAGGCCAGCTGCATGATGGCATTGGGGCCAAGGTGGTGCAGCTGGATCTCGAAGAAGCCAAGGAAGCTACGCAGGAACGGGCTGATGGGAAGCCCGACCCCGCGCTCGACATGGGAAATGAAGCAGACACGCTCGCCGTCCCTCGGGTGCGGCGAGACCTCATCCGCGTCCGGAATGCGGCATTCGATGAGCTCCTTCGACGACAGATAGCCCTCGTGCTAGAACCGCCGCACCTCGCTCGGTTTCGCCGTCGAGCCAAGCCAGGCTCCCCGCTTCGACATCCTCGGCAAGGCACCGGTGACGGTGTCACAACCCAATCTTTGGTAAGCTTGCCCAACACCTCTCTAAATAACTAAAAATGGGAACCAACAAAAAACTCTTGTTTAAAAATTGGAGTTTGAATGCTTTGGTGTTTGAATTGATGTTTTGATTTGAAACCTTGTTTGAATAGTGTGTCTATGTGTGCTTTGGTATGCTTAGATGGTTTGTGAACTCTAAATTAAAAGTGGAACAACAAAATTGTTTAAACAAGAAAAATTCAAAGGGATAAAACCCTAGGTTAAAACCTTCTGAAATTCTTTTTCTCTGAGCTATCTTTGAGCCTTTAATCAAGCAAGCTAAGATGATCTTTTATCCTAAATTTTTCCATGGTGTTGGAGTATTGTGTTGATACTCCATTGTAAAACCAAGGATTTCCATAATTGGATAGCCTTTGATGATTTTATCATCTATTATATTATTAAAACAACAAACAATCAACGTTTAGGATTCAACAATTTAATGTTCGAATCGGATCAAGGGTGTAGATTAATCAAGATATATCTCACGTACTCTTGAAAGAGCCGCATCGGATGTACCTTTTCGTGTTAGTCATAGACTCATGTTGTCCAGATTTTTTTTTTTTTTTTGCATAGAGGAGGCAGAGTCCAATTCCAAATCGTGTTTGATGAATAGAAGGAACTATCAGCGTATCTACATCTACATCTGCATTGTTTTTTTTTTTTTTTTTTGCATAGAGGAGGCAGAGTCCAATTCCAAGTCGTGTTTGTTGAATAGAAAGAACGTCAAAAAAGGAAGCGTACAAGATATGCTCTACCAATGAAAGCGAATATCTCTGTGCGATATCCTCTCTCGCTAATGGTTTTCCGCACCGATGAGACGAATCGAGGCGATCTGCCGTTTCGGCCAGCGGCAGACATCGGAGAGGAGGTCATCGGCAAGGAGCACCCGACCAGGCGACGTCCTCTACACCAGTTTGCTCCGCTTTGCAAAGCTATCAGCCAACGCCGACGAGATGGAGAGCGGCGACCTCACGCCTTACAACTTGCGGGAGGCACTGGAGAGGACGCCATCAGCCTGAAGCACTCGACCAGATGATGGAACACATCACGGCACTGGAGAGGAGGCCGTTGGGGCCTGGAGTACTCGACCAGTGATGGAAAGAGTACAGGAGAGGATGCCCGATGCCGTCGGCCTGGTGTACTTGACCAGACGATGGAAGCTATCAGAGAATAGCTGCATGGCCAGGGACTCACGTCACAAAGGCATGGGCTCTATTCATAGATGGTGGTGACCCGAAAAAGGTTTGGATTCGTTTTTTTTGCTGATCTGTTGAAACTGTACATATTTGTCTTACACGTTAAGAGGTTCAGTTGCTAATATTTTGCCTTGATTTGAATCGTATGATATGTGTTCAGTGTATAATTTGGCAGCTACGAATTTTATAAGCCAAATTAATTTAAATGTTTGTGGTTAAATTATTACTTGACATATACATTTTGAATTTGCTGTTTAGTTCAAATTGCAGCCTTGGTCGTATTTCACTACAGATGTTGCAGCGGCAGATCAAGCGTAGCCAGCTATTTGGCCAAGAGAAATATATTGATTATTTTCTGGAATAGAGGCTACAGAGGACAAGTCTTGAACAAATTCAGAGATGGACTGAATTAAAATGCCGCTGCATAGGACAACTCCTATCATGCTTCAGATGCCAGGCTGAAATCGATGTGGATTACAAAGGCTAGCAAAGCACGTAAGGAAAGAGTTTCACAAGGAGTCGTACTAGTATTAGCATGTATCAACCTAATATTCTATACCATATAACATGCATGGCCGGATCAATTAGAGATTAGGAATATTTTATTTGGCTTGCATGCCAAGGAAAAGGATCCGTGTCAAAGCCATAGTCCAGGCGTACCTATATATATAGGTATACACGGCCGATTGTGAAGGGACCCAATCGTTATTCAACAAACAACATATTTACTTTTTACGTATCTTTTTACTTATGTTTTCTTCATAGTTCTTCTTTGCCGAATCCTAGCAACCCTAGGGTTTGGTCAATCTTTGCCGTTTTGCGCTGAAAAGCGGTCGTCCCTCCTCCACGAAAGCGAGGGGATCTTTGTTGCTTTGCTCGGAAAGCACCCGCTCGTCGTCGCGAAAGTACGACGGTTATCCTGGTGTTGCGCGGCAGATTTTTGCGGCAACACAATTGGCGACTCCGTTGGGGACGAAGAACAAGAACATACACACGATGAATACCGTTATCAAGAACGGTAGCGACGTCGACCCGGACATCACCATCGCCGTTACACTCGAAGATCTGTCGGAAGAGGATCGGCGCGAGCTTGAACGGGAGATTGAGAAAGAGCAAGCCGAGATGATGAAACAAATTTTGGCTGGATACCAGAAGACAAGAAACGGCGTCATCAAGAAGATAGCTGCGCCAAGTTCTTCCGATCCACTCGGCGCTAAGGTAAAAAAGACAATCACAGAAATTACTCATCTAATTGATTTGTCTGTAGCTAGGAAATATGATTTTGATGTGAGAAATATGACACGCACTATTACTCAAACTTTAGATAATACATCTGATGAATTTAAGGAGCAGCTGGAAATAAGTCTTTCTGGTCAAGTTCGTTCGGTAGTGCATGAAAATTCTGCTGGAAAGCTGATGCCATTGGAAACTAGTAGATTCAGTAATTTGCCTAGTAATATTCATACACCTGTTGCATCGGCTACTGTTATGCAAGGTAACGTACCTTTTAATAATGTTAGCAATGGCCGTAAATATACTAGCATATCGGCCAACAATTTTGTACCTAGCATTGCTCCTCCTGCTGTTACAATTTCAGCTTCGGCTTCACAAAATTACAGCAGCAATAACCGAAGCATCAGCTTAAATTCTAATTTGCAGCAACCTATCTATACACCACCACTGCAACCTATCGGTACCGGGGTTCCGTACGGGCCGGTAGCTGATTCATATTTTAGTGGGTCTCCGTTGCAAACGTCGCATGCTCATAAGGCTTTGGCGCACGAAAACCAGACTAAGGAAATTAAACAAAACAGCCGGTTTAATGATAAAGAGAAGGAGAACAAAATGGCTAATGCTTTAGATTATGACAACAATTCGGCTAGTGAAGACGACATTGACCTATGTGTAGCCGAATGGGTTCAAGTGCCAAAGTCTAATCCTTTTGCATGTTCTGCTATGAAGCCCACACCTGCTAGAAAAGAGGAATTTAAGTATACTTTCGATGTCAGCAAGTGTGATATAATTTTTGATATATTGCTGCAAGGAAAAATAATTAGGGTGAGAGAAGGTCATACTATTCCACCTCGAGAAGAATTGGGTAAAGGGGTTTATTGTAAGTTGCACAATTCGTTTTCTCACTCTAGTAATGATTGTACTGTGTTTCGTAGACAGGTGCAATCGGCCATTGATGTCGGACGATTGACATTTACACAAAGTACTAAAATGAAGCTCGACGATGATCCTTTTCCTATCAACGTGATCGAGTTTGAAAAAAAGAAAGTGCTAATTCGGCCGCATCAGACCGAATCCACCAAAGGTAAAAATGTTGTCGTCGATGATAGTGTTGCACCAAGGATGATCAAACCGAAAAATTCAGAAGTGGGAGTGTGTAAAGTCAATGGAGGAAAGAGACAAGCCCCAAAAATAAAGCCGACAGTTAGCATGTTGTTGGAAAAATATACCTCACGCAAGGCCAGCAATATGTGTAATCGGTTTGGAGGCGTTAAGCGTCCTAAGCCACCTTCTGGACATGGAGGTCATGAGCAATGGCGAAGTAATGCATATGATCAGCAGCCGTATTTTCCAATGGAGCCGGTTTATTGGGGATGTGCACCTCCTATACATCCACAGTTTCCTCCGTGGGGTTTTATTCCTTGGATGCCATATCTTACAGGGTCAGCAGGTCCAGAATGGGTTCCGCCGAGGCCGATGTTGAGACCACACTCGCGTGAGAAAAAAGCTTGGTTCAATGGAGAAGCTCGGCCACGTGACGCAGTTGTTATTCGAGGGAACCGATCACCGGTGCACAATCCAGATGGCAGAAATTATAATGGTGGCCGCAAGTTCAGTTGGGTGCCGGTGAAGCGTGCTAAATCTACGCATGTACAAAATTCAGATGATTTAGATACTACTGATGCTCTGAGACAGGGAAAAGGCCAATCATCTAAAAATGGTGAGAGTACAGAAGCAACATACACTCGTGCAGTAAGGAGTGGATTGGTGCAGAAAAAGAATGCTGGTACGCAAGACCAAGGTTTGGGTAATACACTCGTTGTATCTTCTAGTACTAGTCAGAAAGTTGATTCAGTTAGCACACATTGGGTGGCATATCCTATGGGACCAGCACGTTATTTTCAACCGAAGTGGATTCCATCACAGCCTGTGTACAGAAAACCATTGCATGGAAAAAGAGCTCAGTTTAATCACAAAGCACAATCGTGTGATGCAATTATTATTCGACAAAATCGATCGGCGGCACACAATGCGGATGGCATAGTTCGTATTGGTGGTCAGAGGTTTAAGTGGGTACCGATCAATCGTGAAAGTCGTGCAGAAGCAGGTGATAGAGCTGAGCATGGCAGCATCGAGATTAGGACAACAAAGGATAATTGTTTACAAGCTGATTCAGAGCCTATTGTGCACACACATTTAGAGAAGACAGTTATACCTGCTAGTACTAGTGAGTCAGCTGATGCATCTACCGATCAACATGCAGGAGGCAACGACAGAATATATGAGACTGGTAGTACATCTGATCAGCAGAGAGTTACTTCGGCCAAGGACAGAATATTTGTCCCAGGAACAACACCACGACAATACAGGCCGAGAGACTTGGGGGGAAGCAGAATTAACTCAGTCGCGCTAGGGACTAAACGGGGATCTCAATGGTGTCCGACGGGGCTTACGCATACTCAAAAACGGCGTGTACAACGACTGCGATCATTGGAAATAAAGCAAGAGATAGCCGAGAAGAAGCGTGATGAACCGTTCAAACGAGAAAAACATATGGCGCCGAAGATGGCATGGAGGGAGAAGCGCATTGTGGGGGATAAGAGTAGAGCCACAGATGACACAGTTGTTGATCCCGCAAATGACACAATTGATGACGAGGATTTAGAAAGCAACGAGCAAATACCTACTGATAAGGGTGTTAATATGGTGTTCGTATTGCCCGCTGAATTTCGTGCACCCGAAGCTTGAAGATGCTATGGCCGATATATTGTTCAAACTATCGCCCTAAGAAAATTTGACATATGAGTTATTTGGACATCGCCGTAAGAAGAAAATTTTGCCGATACGTTTTTCAAAATATCGCCTTGAGAATATCTGGCCGATGTGTTCTTTGAACATTGCCCTAAGCAAGTATATGGCCGGTTTGGTTATCAGCATCGACACAAGGTATTGTTATAATGTTTTTGATAAATACAATTGTACCAAAAACAGGGGGGCATGTGTTCAGTGTATAATTTGGCAGCTACGAATTTTATAAGCCAAATTAATTTAAATGTTTGTGGTTAAATTATTACTTGACATATACATTTTGAATTTGCTGTTTAGTTCAAATTGCAGCCTTGGTCGTATTTCACTACAGATGTTGCAGCGGCAGATCAAGCGTAGCCAGCTATTTGGCCAAGAGAAATATATTGATTATTTTCTGGAATAGAGGCTACAGAGGACAAGTCTTGGACAAATTCAGAGATGGACTGAATTAAAATGCCGCTGCATAGGACAACTCCTATCATGCTTCAGATGCCAGGCTGAAATCGATGTGGATTACAAAGGCTAGCAAAGCACGTAAGGAAAGAGTTTCACAAGGAGTCGTACTAGTATTAGCATGTATCAACCTAATATTCTATACCATATAACATGCATGGCCGGATCAATTAGAGATTAGGAATATTTTATTTGGCTTGCATGCCAAGGAAAAGGATCCGTGTCAAAGCCATAGTCCAGACGTACCTATATATATAGGTATACACGGCCGATTGTGAAGGGACCCAATCGTTATTCAACAAACAACATATTTACTTTTTACGTATCTTTTTACTTATATTTTCTTCATAGTTCTTCTTTGCCGAATCCTAGCAACCCTAGGGTTTGGTCAATCTTTGTCGTTTTGCGCTGAAAAGCGGTCGTCCCTCCTCCACGAAAGCGAGGGGATCTTTGTTGCTTTGCTCGGAAAGCACCCGCTCGTCGTCGCGAAAGTACGACGGTTATCCTGGTGTTGCGCGGCAGATTTTTGCGGCAACAATATGAATTTGAAAAATATACATGGATAGATTCATTACGTGTGCTGTCTGTGATTGATATTGAGGCTGATGTTTAAGCTATAGATCAGTAGTACTGCAGGAAATTTCTGGAGGTCACGAGAGATTTGGACATCGAAGAAAAAGGAGATCCTCACGTTATTCCCAACAGAAAATTTGCAACAGATTCCGCTCCCGCGATTTGCCTGTGCCCGTTTGACGCCCTGCAGCAGCAGCAAGACTCTCTAGAGGAACGGGATTACTTGGGCGAGGGCTCCAGAAATCAGACGACGTAGCAGTTCTGCTCAAGATAGTTATGGTGCAGCCCGCAGCTGCTGTATCTGTCACAATGGCGAAAGAAGTGCCAAGCGAACGATGCTGGAGCAAACGCCTACGGTGGTCATTGCATATGGCTCTCTGATTATTCCTTCTATAAGTTCTGATTAGACTTGTAATTAACTTAGTCCGTTCTCTGCAAGCTAGATGTGCATTAAATTTGATCCCATGTGTTACTTAAAACTTTAAAATCAACTTTGTTTCATAGATGACAAATCAAAGCAATGTAAGTGCCATTTGCAGGTTACAAGGGATTTGATCCGATCATTGGTTCTGTCACGGTCATCTTAAATAATTCAGGAAAGATCCTTGCTTGCACCTTTTTCACGTATGTGAATTATGGAGTATTAGGCTAGATGTGCACATGTTAGAATTTTTTCTTTTAGTTATACCCTACTACACTGGTGTGTTTAGGCTTCAGATTTTTCAGTTTTGTACAGGTTGTGGTATACGTGGTGTGAAACGCCGATCTGCGCACTCATTTTATTTTCTTGCACAGATGAACTAGACTGATCTTATCAAATATTTTTATAAGGAATATTTTGGCTGGACTGAAATTTTTCTACAGTGAAAAGAGATACTAAAGCAAGGCTTTGCACTTCCTGTTGACCTGCGATGTCCACTTGATAGAATACGAAGGTGTCGTGGTGAGTCGGGCATGAAAGGCGGTAGAAGGTGTATCCAAGGTAGACTATACAGAATCTACTATGGAAAGGACTCATCCATCTCGGCAAATCTTTCTGGTATGATAACGCCGAATTGAATTATGGGAATTTTACTTAATAATGGAACGCAGACTATTTTCTTTATTAGTATTATCCTTCGCTTGCATCTTTAGAATTAATGCATCTCATGCAACACCCCCTTTTCGATCTTTACTAAGTATTGTAGTATTATTTACGGATATATCTCTCTCTCATTATATTAGTGACCAAATAAAGAATGTATATCTTACCATGCCATCCATGGACATGATTAGTGGATTAATTAAACTTCACTCGGTATACTGAGCTACACCTTTAATTTGAAGTGCACAACGCACAAGGAAATGTCAAGCGAGGTAATCTCCTTTCTTATGTCTAAATTTGTACTAATATTGAAATATAGAAAGGAGAAATACCGGAAGAGAAAACAATCGTTAATATGGTACAATAGGGGCAATTTTTGAAGTAAATGGTTTTGCCCAGCGGGCAGAGGGCAGTCTTAATCCTATTGATTCAGTAATAATTTTGCTGCATTCGAGCTAAATACTTCTTTGTGCAAACAAAGCTAAAAACGTTTTAACGATTTTTTTTTGCGTACTATCGATTTCATTTGCTTACAGTAAAACAACCAAATATTTATGCTCATGCAAAAAACAAATTATATTAAAACATAGTCAAATGTTATTTTAGTTAAATTTTGCAGTTTTTCGGTCAAAGAAGAAAATCCAAAGCGTATATGATCTCTGATGTTTCCGCAGCGATTTGATCCAATAGGCTTTTCACGACGGAGAGAAATCATAGATTGACAAACATACAAGGAGCCACGACGAGTCTGCATGGCGACATTTGATACGGCTAGAAGCAACGTCGGAAAGTCATGGACGCCCGCTGCAATTCCCTAGCATAAACCACCGATGAACTCGAGGCAGAGACGGCAATTTCAGGACGACAAGTTCGACGATGGTGATCTGATGCCAGCGATCTTGACAACATATATGGAGGTTTACATATTTAACAATGGATTTCTTCTATTGTATAAACTACTACCGAGATTTTATTTTTCTTTTGTTTTTAATTTTCAAGGGTGATATGATACGCTACTACATGGACGACCAATTATGATGATTGTACACCATTCTTCATGACTACAATTAGTTTACAACAATCCTTTTTAGAGTCCAAACCATATATCCCAACAAAGAACTAATGCAATAGGCCAAGTTACAAAAGGCGGGTAATTTGAGTCGGTAATAACATGGGTTGATGAAAAGCTCAAAAATAGTTATTTGGCATAAATTGTTCAGTTTTAAGAATATGTGCAAAAATGGCAGAAAAACATATTACTCTAACAAAATAGACATCAAGCGAGGATGAAACGTTGATGCCATTGGTTTTCATCCTCCTCCTCCTCCACCACCTCCGGCGAGCTTCTCGTCCTCCTCCACCACCTCCGGCGACCCTCCTCCACCCACCTCCGGCGACCTTCTCCTCCTCCACCACCTCCGGCGAGCTTCTCGTCCTCCTCCTCCTCCACGAACTCCGGCGACCAACTTCGGCGACCTCCTCCTCCTCCACCACCTCCGGGCACCATGGCCACGGGCACCACGGCCTCCGACGAGCTCCGGCCATATTCCGGCGAAATTTCAAAATTCCGGCGAAATTCCGGCGGCCAGATCTAGATCTGGCCGCCCTTTTTTTTTTGAAATTCAAAAAAAAAAATCTGTGGCGCACCCACCTACCATGCGCCACAGAAAAAAAATTTAGTGGCGGGATAATTGTGGCGCACCGGCCGTGCGCCACAGAAAGCAAAAAAGGTGCGCAACTGATAGGCTATTTCCTATTAGTGTCCCGGTCAGCTGCCTGTAGGTGTTTGGAGATGACGTTGGGCGTTACCGCTTTCCGCTAAGACTTCCGTTGTGTTGGTATTCCTGCCATGTGCGGCAGTTATGTGAACCTGGTCATGTGACCTTTTGTTGTAAGACTTATTTAAATTCATGTAATGGATGTTGTAATCTGAGCTACCAACTCGAGTATGTTGTTCACGACAGACTGATCATGGGATCGTGAATGTATGCATACTGGTGCTTTCTGGACAGCTAGTCTGGGGGCCCACATAGTTGGTATCAGAGCCATCCCGACCATAGGAGACCTTAGTTAGCATGGGCGTTAGATAGGAGCCAGAAAAAACTATTTTCTAAAAATAAAGCTCGGAGATGACTAAGTACTAAAATACTGCTTACGTCTTCTCCCTATTTCTATTTAGAACATCACTTGCATTAAGCCATGTTTCCTATACTCTAAAATTTTGCACACTGTTCGCTAACCTAAACTATACTTAAAATTTGTGTAGATGCCCTTCGTCTACACTGGTTACACTGAGTCTCTGCAGCTGGGACTTACCACCGAGTCATCTTTCCGTTTCGAGAGCGAGTTGGTCGAGATGACCAAGTTACTTGGTCGACCACTTCCTGAGCTGAAGGGAGGACTGATAGACAGGGCTAGTCGAGACCTGTCTTGGCTAGTGGAGTGCACTATTCGTCCACCTCTGACGACACCCTTTGCTCCTACCTACTCTTTCCGGCTGATCGACTGCTCCTGGAATGACGGGGCTGTTCGCATCATCCAGCAGACGATTGCGCGTCTGGCACACCTTTGCGACTACCGGTTCATCGGCACCCGTTTTGAGTTGTGTCGGGGGAATAATAAATGGGTTAACCCGCAGCTCACAAGACCAATGCGACTTATTCAAGCAAGGTGCGGCTCAACCTATGTTCAAGACCGCACCACTCGTGGGCTTACACGAAGATGGGCCGACCCAAGGTCATGGTGTATTAAGAGGAAGGATCTAGAAGACCGGAGAAGATATAACTTGGGGGACACGAAGATTAGTCTCCAAGTAGGACTCCGGCTCATACTTTCCTTGGGATAGAAGTTTACCTGTAACCTTACGAGCCATCATCTTTATAAGGTGGACTCCAAGGACCTAGAACCCTAAGCTCTAAAGCGATCAAGCTCTCGTACATCCAGAGATAGGCGACTCGACACATCGATCGCCAACCCATGTAACACCATATTCATATAAATCCCAAGATAGGATAGGCAGGAGTAGGTGTTTACCTCATATTGAGGGGCCAAACCTGGGTAAAAAACATTGTCTTCTTCGTGCCCTGTGATCCTAAGCTCGGAGACGATTGACTCGCGCAATCCCACACCTACGAAGTCATCCATGACATCTGACGTGACAAACCCACGACAGTTGGCACCCACCGTGGGGCCTGCGGTCAAGAGCGTCACGTTCCGCGCTGGATCTGTGCCAGGGACGGAGGACCTCATCGCCGTTTCAAGCTCGGCGATATCTACATCTACATCAAGATCAACCTCAACCTCGAGGAGAAAGCATGGAGAAATTCGACCGCGGGATTCGGGCTCAACTTCAACAACGCCCCACACGCGCGGGTTTCAGGAAAGCAGCAATGTCCGTGTTGCGGACATCACCGACGGCGACTCAGAACTCATCTCCACGACCCCTTCGGTGGAAAGATGTGCAATCGAGTTTCCTAGCAGCTGTTCAAAGCGCATCGGATTCCAACGGTTAGATCTCCGTGGCTGACTCAAACACTGAAACTCTGTCGAAACCTGACGGACCTCCGCACGTCCTTGGGAAAACAATTATCGAGGTCGACTCGCACATCAATTCGAAGATCCCTCCGGTGAAAACCTGTGGAATACAATCCTGAAGCCCTCCAACAAATTCGAAACAATTCTGATGGTTAGATCTCCATCAGCGGCTCACGTACTTCAGCAAGTATTATATCGAGGCGAGTTCGCGAAATCCTCTGCTAGCGATATCTCAAACATCGGCGACTCGCCGTACTAGCACCGGGGGGCTCAACATCAACATCGTACTCGTGGGTGGCTACCAAGATCCAAGTTGTTCGGCATCTTTCCATGTGCGGCTCACATAGTTCGACTCATGGCTTGCCGCTGCATAAAAAAAATTTACTGCGCCTGTCCAGGAGTTCAGCGGTGTGGCAGAGCCTAATTTTGCCTCAGTTTTTACTGGAATCAGCAATATATCAGAAATACAACAAGAGCTGGGGCTCCTAACTACCGACTTGATGCAACACAAGCTCAGGCGGATCAAATCAGCAAGCATAATTCACATCAGATCAGGACCTGAGGGCAACCACGTGATCATGTTCTCCACGATGGATAAAAGGCCAAGAAAGATTTGCACTAGTATCGATCTATGCATCAAGGAAAGGCACGCAAATCAAGGAAGGAAAGAAGCAACTTGGAGTTGGTAGCTACTACTACTCTGCACGGAGAGCTCACGTAAGGAAAAGCAAAAAGAAAAACAAGTACGAAAAGAGCTGTCGGCTCAATTCATTAGCACGCGGCTTCAAAAGCGTGCGACTCAAAGGATCAGCATGCGACTTCAATGATCAGCGCTATCATCGCTTCAACAACATGTCACGGCAGTTCAATGGTTTAATAAGCTGGACACGGACATACGTCCGACCTGATAAGCATATTAGGTTCGCCAACATCGTGATCATCTGCAGCTCCGACGACTCGCCATGACTGACTCCAAATTCCGCCGTGGCCTACTTCACCTTTGACGAGTCAGCATTGAATGTCCGCGGATCATGCCGTGTCATCAACGATAGGAGAATAAAAACAAGCTAAGCTGCTATCATGCTCAAACTTTACAGCCTTTTACTTTATCAGTTAATATTGAGCTTCACTTTCGAGTTTATCTCGGGGTCTGCATATCTAGGTTATTATACCTCTTATCAATATCTTCGTGATTCAAATGATATCATGCCGCCGACTTTACATTCATATCAGCTTTTGAATGCTTAATTACATCCACTTCTTAAAGTAGGGTCTTATAACCCGTATTGGATATATTAAATTCAAGTTCCTTTTATAGCTCGCATGATTTATTTAAAAAGCAGCATTTATTTACATCTGCAAATGGGTTTCTTAATACACCAATGTCACTATTACATATTCAAGCATTGGTATTTGGGAACTCATTATACAATTTCATGATTTATCATTGTCATATCATTTTATGGGCTGTCCAATGACTTATCATTATCATATTATTTTATGAGTCACCTAGTGATTTACCTTTATATCATTTTATGAGTCGCATATAGCTCATCATTACATCAGTTTGCAAGTCACTAACGAATCATCATCTTATCGATATTTGAGTTAAACAGGTGACTCGTTGTATCAATCCTTGGGTCAAATTAGTGACCCGTGGTATCACATTTACAGCTAATCAGAGCTGGTTATCATCAAATCTAATTTTTTTTGACGCGTAAGACAGTGGGGAAGACCCCCACTGCGTCATTTTCTGATTTTCATTGCTCATGGCACATATTTACAGCCTTATTACAAAAAGTCACTCAGTTCATAAGTTATCTAGCCATGGCTGCATACCCTCCTTCAAGCTAGGTTTAATCCTATGCCTTATTACATTAACAGATTCAACAAAAAAACTATAGCACAGCTCTAGGCTTATTAATTCCCCATCGAAAATAATTCTATTTCTATGATTCCATATACTCCAACATCCTGCTATCATGGCAATTTTGAAGAAAGGATTCGTGGACCTGCTGTTTGCATCAACAAGCATATCAATGATCTGTAGCGTGCTGTTCCATTCTGTATCTATTTTTCCCCAGAAGCTTTGACTGAAAGAGCAGTCAAAAAATAAATGCATCATGGTTTCCTTTTCATCACTGCCGCAGAGAACACATGAATTTGATTCCACAAAGAATTTCTTCCTTTCCATGAGGTCTTTGGTGTTTAATCTGTCCTGGATCATTAGCCAAAAGAAAAACCTATGTTTCGGTAAGCAAGGTGATTTCCATATCCATTGGTACGGTGCCCGATAAACCTTCTGAGTAGAATACTTATTACTATTCCAAGGAAAGGTCCAAACATCCTTATCCTCGGACTCTGCAATTTCTGTCAACATGACGCTCAGTTGATCAAATTGTTCTGATGCCACCATAGATAATGGTAATTGAAACATAGAGAGAAGACCATCAACATCATACTGTTTAGCAGCCTGAACGGTGATGTTTTTCTCATAAGAGAATGAATGCAGATGAGGAAACTGACGTTGCAGAGCATCACCATGCCATTTGTCTTTCCATAGGAGAATACTATTACCAGATCCTGCTTTGCACTTTGTCAGCATTTTGAAGTCATCAAGGAAAGATATACAACTCCTCCACCAAAAAGATCCCTTCTGCTGTTGTAACATAGGAACTGAATTGTCATTGTAATGAGCTTGCCAAATTAATTGCACCCACGGAAGGTCCTCACAATTGAAGAATTTAGAGAGGTTTTTCATCAACAGTGCTTGATTTTGATCCCTCAGACTTAGTATCCCTAGTCCTCCTTTATCTTTCGGGAGACATACATTTTCCCATTTTACCAGACATTTTCCTTTTTTCTCAATATCTTTTCCGTGCCAAAGGAAAGTTCGCATTGATTTTTCCATATGATCTATATGTGTGTACTGAACTTTTAAGGCACACATAATATGATTTGGCATTGCAGAAATCACAGATTTTATCACAACAATTCGGGAGCAGTAAGATAGCAGATTTGAGATACCAGATAATCTCTTGTCCATCTTGCAAATGACAGGCATAAGATCATCTACCTTTGGTCTGGAAGTACCCATTGGTAGTCCAAGGTATGTGAAAGGCATGGATTCCACCTTGCATCCGAATGCAGCTGCAAGCTCCGAGCAGGTTTCTGCACTCATATTGATAGGAACCATAGAAGACTTATGGTAATTTATCTTTAAACCCGTAGAGCTAGAGAATGTTTGTAGAATATTTTTCAGACTATTAATCTGATCCAGATCAGCTGGCATTATGAGAAGTGTGTCATCTGCGTACTGCAGTATTGGGTAACTCTGTCCAAAAGAATTAACTAAAGGCAGTGATAGAGTCCTTTCTTGCCATGCCTTGTTTATTACTATTTGAAGCAGTTCAGCAGTAGCTACAAAAAGTAGAGGTGACAAAGGATTTCCTTGCCGCACTCCTCTTCTGCACTTAATAGATCTTCCAGGCACTCCATTTAATATGATGGAAGTAGTGGCAGTATTAAGTATATTTCTGATCCAAGATATGAATACATCTCCAAAGCCCATATGTTCCAGCATAGATAGAATAGCAGAGTAATCCACCATGTCAAAAGCTTTCTCGAAATCTATCTTAATGATAACAATTTCTTTGTTGGACTTGTGACAGAGGTGTAGGTACTCAAATGCCCAAGCTAGGCAGTCTTGAATGGTCCTGGTTTTAATGAACCATATTGGTTTTTATGCAAGAGAGGAATGATAATCTTCTGCACTCTATTAGCCAAAATTTTTGTAATGACTTTTAATCCCATGCTAACCAAAGAAATAGGTCTGAAGTCATTCGGTCTCTCAGGTGATGTGACTTTTGGTATCAGAGCAATGTAAGCTGTATTTATACTTGTAAGGTCCAGATGGCCATTGAAGAAATTATTGCATAGACTGTAAAACTGGGTCTTGATGCAATACCAGAACTTTTTCATGAATAACCCATTGAAACCGTCTGGCCCAGGAGATTTATCACTGGGCATGTGCTTAATGATGTCATCAATTTCCTCATTAGTAACTGGCAACTCTAACACACTTAGGTCATGCGGAATGATAAGGCTAGCAAGGTCAAAACCCATCTGAATGTCCTCTGTTTTTCCAAGTCTGTTGTTAAAAGCATTCCAGAGAATAGCTGCCTTCTGTGTGTGCTCCGTTACAACAGTACCATCTTCCTGAATTAGAGACGAGATGTGGTTATGTCTATAGTTTCTTGTAGCAATGGCATGGAAAAAATTTGTGTTTTCATCCCCCAGTTTTGCCCATCTAATGGCAGCTCTCTTCTTCCAATAAATCCTTTTTGCTTCAAGAAGTTTAGCAGTATGCTATTTCAATGCTTTTCTGAAATTTCTCTCAGGTAGAGAAAGAGCCCTTTGCTCTTCAATCCCATCAAACATAGCAAATACATAGCTACATTTATCAATAAGGTCAGAAAGATGCGAAAGTGATTTACTCCACTTTTTTGTACCGTGCCTCAATGATTTAAACCTTGCTGTCACATCTTGTGCTGCATTTTTATACACTCTTGTATGCTGCCAATGCAATTCAACAACATCTTTGAAATCCTCAAATTCTATCCAGAAATCTTCAAACCTGAAAATTTGTGCTTTCGGTACAGAAGTTTCAATTTGGATATGTATTGGAATGTGGTCAGAGCCAAGTCAGGACATAGGCAGGGCCATGGTATTTGGATAAGTAGCTGTCCAAGAATGAGAGGTAAAAATCCAGTCCAATTTTTCCAAAAGTGGTTCACTTTGCATATTGCTCCATGTGTAAGTTCTGCCTTTAAGAGGAACTAGCATGGTGGCCCGCGACATGCGCGGGCAACACCTTGACTGTCTTTTAATATTTATTATATGACCCATAAAAGGGAATTTTTTTTATAAAAAGTCGGCATAAAGATAAGTGATATCTTTACAATTTTTTATTATAATATTTTAAATTAGTTGTAATTCGTTTGTTTTTTCTAACTAATTTTACTACTCAAGTGATCTTGTACAATTGATTTACTTTTAATGTGGTATATATGTGGTATTAAATTTGTAAGATTTCGTAATATACATTTTAGGTATTTTGAATTTCACTTTCTTTTTTTCCCGAAGTTTATCCGTTTGACGGTCTCCCGGTGCATTGTCTACCTTTTGACCAAGTCTAGTAGAAAATAAAGAATAGTCTAATTTTCTAGCTCTATTCCGTCAAACTCGTCCCCATTTTCCCCATTGCTCAATGTTCCACTTCTTTTTTTTTAGCTCCATATCTGCAAATCTAATCGTATCCGCTCCCATGAATCCACCAAATCGCATCTAAATCCCACCAAATCTCGCCTAAATCAGATGGACGCCATTCTCCTTCGCCTACAAATGGAGCCTAGAAAAGGAGCATGAGGTTCTGCTGTTGGCCAATCATGGCGGACAGCCGGGCTGAAGAGGGTGAGGCACCTTGAGCCCGATGCTGCGTCGCAGTCTGGGCATTATGCCCGGCGGCCTGCAGGGCGTCTATCTGAAGATAGGGGCCCGGCTGCTTCTTGTTGTTCTGAATTGCCGAGGACGCTGCTACAAATCGGTACAAGCCTATTTCCATTTTACTTTTCATTCTGCAACGGAAATAGGACTACAGCCTCTTGTGCTGTCACACGATGCCCTTTTGTCTCTTCTTCCCATCATCTTGTTGACGTGATTCAATCTCAGTGTCAGCTCCGTAAGATGCTCCCAGGTTCAGTGAGCTTTCATGAGCAGGAATGTATTCTGTATACGTTGCTCTTGTTTTTTTTTTCCATTCCATAGCATTAGTTTCTCTCCAAGTTATTTCATAAAGTCAATGATTTCTACCGTCATAGCATTATACCGTAAAAAACAGTCATAGCATTAAAATGCATTTTTACTGCCTACCTGCATTATTACAGTATTATTGAGATTTAAGGGTCATACTCCTCCATCGTTTCCTGTTTGGGTTTAGCAATTTTTCCTTCAGCTGGTTTTTGTTTATCTGAAAGGCAATCTTATTAGGTCGAAATATGTAAATGCATATAGCTTTATGTGACTTGCATCACTATACAATTCTCAAACGCACAGGTATGGGAGCAGGTATGTAAAAATGATGAACACTATAAATGAATATGAATCCGAACAAATATTCGCTCAAATCAGCTAGAAACAGAATGATAAAAGTATGAAGGATATGGTTTCCATAATAACAAAATTAAAAGAAACTTCAGGAAAAATTGACTTACTGGGTTCAGTAGTGAAATAACCTACCAAAGTACAGCAACTTCACAAGTCCTTAGATCATTCCTCGGAGATAAGCAATAGAGAAACATTGTCGATCGGGTTGAACCAATAAGTATTTTCTGATTTAACACAGACCCATTCATCATGATCTCTTGTGTAATTATGCACTCCGTTTCCTTGAATCCGCCATCCGTTACAAACTCAGTCTTAAAGTAACTAAAAGTATTTAGTTACTTGATCACTATCCTAGCAAAACCTTAAATGTCCTTTCATTTGGATATTAACTTGGCACATAAAATTAAGTAAACATGTGCAGTTATAATATGCAATATAATAGAACCCTCAAGCACATTTCTTCTAATTTTGGTTAGTAGACCATATCCATCCAGCCATATATAACTTGTAGATATATGTAAGTCATTTGTTTAAACTGAAAGTTATCGTCAGGTAAATAATAAGTATGATTTACCATTTTATTTTTTCAAAGTTTTGTAGCATGATTTATTTAAAGTAGCAGTATAAATAAGTTGTCATGGTGTCATGCATTTAGAAAATTTCTTTAAAGACTGTGCTCTTTACAATATCATCTTTTTTGCCATCTTCGTCATTGACCATTACCTGTAGCGCCATCTCTTCTTGTCACTCTTAAGAATGCTACATATAGTTGTACGTGCGTGAAACTTGTTAAGGTAAATATAGTCCTACGTTGTTTAGATATTGCCCCTGGCCTTTGTTGATTGTCATATCGAAGCACACCAAAATAGGATATTGTCTGTGTTTAAGAATGAATGGCCATGCTGATTCTGTTGGTGACATTACTATTGTTAGAATATATACATTTTCCCCACATGAGTTCCTGTAATTATCTGTGCCTCGATGAATCTTCTCCCAAGTTGAATAATTTTCATCCTTGTACCATTGCATAACCCATCACTTTGGTTGATATTACGTAGGAGCATCACTGGTAGACCTACCTTTGGTTTTAGCTCATGATTTGGTATTCTAGTGTGCGGTAAGCTGTTTAGAAATTCCGCTGGGTATAGAAGATCTATTTCACCATTTAAGGTTGTTGATTTGCATACTGTGTCACATCTTACATAAGTTTTCTCTTCACCCTCCAGTTGATCCATTATATATTCATTTATCTTGCAGACTGTTTCTTCCAATGGACATAAGATTGCTATTTCTTCTAAAAATTCTCGTTGGCGGTACCACTCATTCAAATTTGGATATATGCTCTCCACAAATACATTTTTTGGATCATTTCCTTTTTTTCAGATCATTTACTTTTTTTCAGTAGTCTTTCACTTGGTATTTTATCAATTCCTCACCTTCTGCTGATGTACTTGTTCCATCGCCAATACAGAGAATCCAATCTGCAAAGTCTGCTACTCTTTTGTTTCTCTGTTACATCATTTACCACGCTATTGAGTCGCATGTTCTTTGTTAGCTTCAGTATATATGGAAGTGTTTCCACATATATGACCATTTAATGGATGCAGTTACTATTGTGTGCCTTCTTCCATTTGGTAGAATTGGAAGTATCTGACGAAGCCCTCCTAGAATCACTATCAATCCACCAAATGGTCTCTCACTGTTTTTCTCCTTATTATGCCTTAATATATCCCGCAGAGTTCCGTTGAATGCCTTGAAACATATCTTGTTTGCCTTTGGAGCCTCATACCATAGTATTAGCGATATATTTTTTAACAGTTCTGCTAGTTGTGTACCTTGTCACATGTTGACTCATCTGTAAGGATCAGTGGAGTGTGTAACCTTAAGTGAGCTGTTCTACCTCCCTGTAGAAGGAGCCCTGCAATACCACATGACGCTACTTCTAGTACTATCTTGCTCTCAGAACGCAGTTTTGTTGTGATTACCTTCCACAGATAGGTCTTACCTGTTCCACCACATCCATCCACAAATACTTGTTTTCCCAATTTTTTGTCGATTGATTCCATAATTGAATCAAATGCATTTAGCTGTTCAGAGTTAAGGTTACTAAAGATTCTCAAGTGCTCTTGTTTTTGTTCCTCTTTGTTGTAGCTCATCTCTTCATCAAGCAGTCTGTTTCGAAGTTCCTTTATCTCTGAAGAATTTGGAAGCTCTATTCCAGGGTATACATTAAGTTCTTTCCAGCTTGTCTCATGAGCTTCTCTATTTCCACTAAGGCGTGTTCTTGCTTATGTTAAGCTCAGGCAAACTGTAGGATAGTTCAATAGTTCTCTATGTACTCCACATCTTCGCTTAGAACTTCCCCTTGTTTTTGTGCAATTCCTTTATTGGTTCCTTCACGGTAAGCAAACCAATCACATTTACATAGGAAGATATTTATAAATCTAATTGGATCAAACTTGCGCTATCATATGGACATACCTGAACATTGTTTATCAATATTTACCCTACTCTCTAAGGTATCGTTATCAACAAACTCGAAGTAGTAGTCCAATCTTTTTATTTTGTCTTCATCAACTTCCTGTGCTGTTGTATCCAAAAGGAAATTGACTTTGAGATTGTTCTTCAAAGGTCTAAAATTTTCATACTCCCAAACTTTGAAGGACTTGAATATGTAGATGGTGTCCTCTTTAATTTGTGGCTTAAACTTGTGGGCTAGCTTGTTCCCAATTGAAGCATGGATCGTATTACCCTAGACATTAAAAGAAGATATTAGCAAGCTTTGAATCAAGTAGACATTAAACCATATATATATAGACATATCCATTAAGTCCACCTTGTTATCTGATAAAATCAAATCAGTGCTAATATGGTCATTGGTCTATAAGTTAATTGCGTCCCAAACCCTTAAAACTTTGACCTTGATTGTCCATGCCCCAGTTCTTGTAGTCAGCGCGTTCAGCCGTGTAGATGCCATACTGTCCGAGGCCTTAAAAGGATAAATATTCATGTTACTAATTACAAAAGTAATTAGAATATACAGATAAATCTTGGCTTAGTTAGATTTCTATTTTTTTTCAAGCAAACCATGAAAATAAAATGTGTACATGCAAGAAACAGAAACACTTACGGAGGGAGACGATCAAGCACCTGCGTACGCTGCAAGTTGCTGCTGACGCTGTGCACACGGTTGACCGGCAAAGAGCCACCTGCGAGTTGCCGGCCTTCAGCCCTGTTAGCTTGGAGTGTGTATACTTGCCTTCACATGGTCTCTTGTTAATTTTATCCTAGGGAAGCACGTGGAGAGAAAAAAGAATTGGGCGACAGACCAGACAATCCATCAAGCATAACACAGCTGCACCTAGATCTCAAGTACGTGTGCGTCTGCACTCTTGCATGGTACTTATATACATCTCGTTGAGAGTATACATCGATCGGGATGCATGCGCCAGCGAAGATTCTGTAAGTTAATAGATCAGCAACATCTCCGATCGATCCAAAGTTTCGGCGCCCGGCCGTATGCGCGATCGGGATGCATGCGCCGTCGAAGAATCGGTCGATCGGAAGTTTCGGCGCCCGGCCGTATGCCAGCGGGGAAGTGGACGTTTCACCGGCGCCGGATTGCTGGTCGAAGATGGAGTCTTATTGCCGGCGGCTGACGTTGCTAGGGATGCATATGGCTGCGCAGGAGGCGCCGGATTGCTGGTGGAAGATGGAGTCTTATTGCCGGCGGCTGACGTTGCTAGGGATGCATATGGCTGCGCAGGAGTAGAAAATACTTACGCGTGGCATAGGTGGGTAATTTTTTTTAACTTTAATGTCCAGATTTGTATTAGCAAGATCGTGTGGTTATGTTTCCTCGGTGGATCAATTAAACGGCCAGATGTTTCTGATTAATGTGGGATTTTTAAGTTAATTCTCTAATTTTTGGTTAGCCCTTAATGTACTTTTAATACTCCCTCCGTCCCAAAATAAGTGTCTCAAAGTTGTCAAAAACTGAATGTATCTATACTTGTTTCATGTCTAGATACATCCACTTTTTGACAAATCTAAGACAGTTATTTTGGGACGGAGGGAGTATATAATAGATTCCCTTCTATTTAGCCTTCATCTTGTTGTTCTTACTTTTTGCATGTGTCTATCTACTGTGAGCAGGTTATAACCCCAAGACCAAAGAACAGTGCCGCGCATCATGTGGACGCATGCCTATTCCCTTCCCATTTGGGCTCGAAGAAGGGTGTTTTGCAAACCAAAGATTTCGTCTTAATTGTACATCTCGTAATCTCACACTTTTTGTCATAGAAGATTATGCACAATATCATGTGACTGATGTATCTGTGAAAGATGGGACTCTGACTGTTAGCAACATGGCGAGTGGAATTAATGGAAAAGAGGCAATAATAATCCAGGATGACAATGATGTATTTGGATTTGGGCCCCCTATGGAAAATCAATTTGATTTCTCTATGAAATACCACATTGTTATAAAGTGGGCGGTTGCCAATATAACTTGTCAAACAGCTATGCAAAAGGATACTATGTATGCATGCCGCAGCTCCCACAGCTCTTGCCTAAACGTCACCCATGGGAATTATTTATGGGATACCGTTGCAAGTATTCTTTAGGCTTTCAAGGAAATCCATACGTCGAGGATGGCTGCACAGGTCTGATTCTCCTCATTACCCTTCATTGTGCACTTATGTATCTCTCACTTGTACAAATATTTAGAAAATTTATGAAAACATCCCGCAAACCTAAGGCCTAGTTTGGTAGCACAGTTTCTTCAAAACCGTAGTAATCAAAAACCACAGTTTTCCAATGCGTGGGCAATTAATACTCTGGGTTTTTTTGTTTGCGGGGGACTGCAAAAATACTTTGCATCCCAATGTAGCCTAAAGGATTTTCAATTGATACATGGAGATCATACGAATTTAATCTGGCATTTTTTAGCAGGTAGTAATACATTTGCCACCAATATATAACGAATGAGAGTTTTCTACAGATATAGATGAATGCACACTGTAAACTCCTGCAATGGGACATGTCAAAATTTTCCTGGAGGCTACACATGCACAAGTTGCCCTCATAGAAAAGAGTTTGATCCGATAAAAAGGCGGTGCGTTACATCAGCAAAGCAACACAATCTTCTTTTGGGTAAGTCATAGCTAGCAAAATCTCCTGATTGCGATTACAATTAGCCAAATGCATAGTGACTCAAAGAGCGATGATTAATTGTAGGTATTGCAACTGGAACTGGCTGTGGCCTTGGCTCCATAATTATTGCAGTATGTGTAGTTGTATTCGCCAACAAGTGGAAGAAAGGAATCCAGAAGATAATCCGACGAGCACACTTCAAGAAAAATCAAGGCCTACTCTTGCAACAGCTGATCTGAGATGAAAGCGCCACAAACAAAACAAAGATATTCTCCTTGGAGGAACTAGAGAAGGCAACCAACAACTTCGATGCTGCTCGTGTTCTTGGTCGCGGAGGACACGGTACAGTTTATAAAGGGATTCTATCTGACCAAAGAGTGGTGGCTATTAAAAAATCCAAAATTGTGGAGCAATCTGAGATAGACCAGTTTATCAATGAGGTTGCTATCTTGTCACAAATCATTCATCGCAATGTGGTAAAGCTATTTGGTTGTTGCCTCGAATCTGAGGTGCCTTTGCTGGTGTACGAGTTCATATCTAATGGTACATTCCATGACCTTCTTCACATTGATGTTAGTGTCAAATGCTTGCTATCATGGGATGATCGCATTAGGATTGCAGTAGAAGCAGCAGGGGCACTTGCTTATCTGCACTCGGCTGCTGCAATACCAATTTTTCATAGAGATGTGAAATCTGCTAACATACTATTGGATGGCAGCTTCGCTACAAAGGTTTCTGACTTTGGTGCTTCAAGGTCTCTTTCACTCGATGAGACTCATGTGGTGACTATTGTCCAAGGAACATTTGGTTACCTAGATCCAGAGTATTACCATACTGGGCAGTTAACTGAAAAGAGTGATGTGTATAGTTTTGGAGTTAACTGGGCAGTTATCAATGATCTAGGTGCAAAACAAAACTTGTCCCATTATTTCGTGGAAGGGTTACATGAGGGAGTTATCATGCAAATAATGGATCCTCAAGTTGTCAAAGAGGCAAACCCGGAAGAGATTGATTATATTTCCTCACTTGCAGAAGCATGCTTGAGACTCAAAGGAAAAGACAGACCTACTATGAAAGAATTAGATATGAGGTTGCAAGTCCTGGGAACTAAGAGGCTAAGAAAATGCAAAATTCTCCCAGTTATTGATGAAGAGATTGAGCATTTGTTATGCCCAAAGGTTAGTAACGCTGATGCTGGTAATTTAACATCTGAAGGCATCTCCCGCTGCTACAGTCAAGAGCAAGAACTTTCATCCTCGGTCACTTTGCCACGCTAAGTATATATGTGCAATAACATACAATCGCGTCCTTCCTAGTATTCATCTGAATGCCATTTATTTTCTATGGAGTCGTATTATGTTAGATAGTTCACTTTAGACGAGAGTATGTCATATAGTTTCCCCTCCTGTATATTTCCATAATTTATTTTTAGCCCATGTCAATTGTGTACAATTATATTACAATTGTTTGCGACGAATATGATTGTAATGAATAACTTGAAGTACATCATTGTATTTAAGTTACGGTGGTGGATAAAAATATATCTGTAGCGTTGTCAATAAATTTCATACCCTCCATTGCCTTTGGCTTAGAGGCTCCAATAGAATCTGACTGATGTCCAATTTATTTTTCCTTTTCTAAGGTCCTTTGTGTTTTTGTTCCTGGTGAGCTGTCTAGCTCTCTGGTATGTTCCAGAGAGAGGCTGCGTGTGGTGCAAACTGGACAAATAATGAGTGGACAAAAGTGCTTCCATAACGATCGGGCTGGTCCATTCCATTTGTACTTTTAGATTAGAAATTTATACTTTTAAAAACCTCAACTTTCAGAAATTGCCAAAAATAGGTATTTCAGCTTTTAGAAATCTCATGTTTAATATATTAAACGTTCAGAAAATTGCGAAAATTTCAGAAAATTTCAGCTTACAGAATGTACAAAAAAAATTCCTGAAATTCTAATTTTCAAATCTAAACTATCAGAAATTACCAAAAATTAAGAAAATTTTAATTTGCAACTTTCCACAAATTTTTCCCGTGCAAAAATAAACTTTCCACAAATTTTTACAACTTCAACTAAAATTTCCAAAACAAAAAAAATCCCCACCGGGATTTGGCTGTCCCTACCTCAGACTGCGTTGTTTGTTCAAGCTCCTCTCGTGAGCCCAGCGCAGATACTGTCGGCGACCTAGCCGGCGACTCACGAGCACCTGAACCGGGGTCGACCAGCAGCAGAAGACGGCATGACCTGCGGCAGGCTACCCGTTGCTAGTAGCCGGGGAGAGAGAGCGCTCGGTGCTGCATGAGAGAAATAGATAAGGTGGTGAGAGAGAAGCAATAAGGAAGAGAGAATAAGATTTTTAGAACTTGGCAGAAATTTTGGCAATTTTCTCATGCACGTGGTGGCATGAGACATGGGCGTCCATGTCGGCTTGGTGACTCCGCTCGCCGGAGTAGCGTGCATTGGAGCATGGCTATCGTGCTGTGCTCATGGCGTTAGTAGCGCCGAAGGAGAAGGAACTTCAGGTGCCACTAGCTGCTGTATATGCATGCCTGAACGTCTGGGTGCTTCAAAATTTGTGTACAGTGATGACCAACCCCGCCAACTTCGCCAAGCACCAATCCAACCCGAAGGTTGTCCCCATCATCGCCAAGGTCAACGCTGGGTCGCTGGGTCCCACCAGTGAGTGTCGTCACCGTGTCCAACTGTCACTTATGCGGCCAGCAGCAAGAGAAGTAAACTCTTGTCGAGTGTCGTCTTTTTTGTAGCATCTGGAGGAATGGGCATACGCGATAGTGCAGAGATACTTTGGTAGTGATGATCTTGCTTATGCTGGCCTCTTTTATGTTAGTGACTTGCAGGGATGACAATTTGGGGATGACGGTTAGTTGGTGATGGGTTTTGGTGGAATGTTGTGATGATCCCTTCTGTTTATATTTTGGTGAACAAGACAAGGCGGGTGCTGGATGAATGTGAATGCTTTCTTATCTAGGGTGGTCTCTGTTTGATGTTGGTTGGTAGTGTTACTGTTTGATGTTTTTTTTTTTTTTTTTTTGAAGGAGCTCGTGTACAAGATCAAGAACCGAAAGAACAACACACACGAGAGGGAAGGACTACAGCTCGCGCGAAGAACACGGAACCACCACACACACCACGCACCCAAGCAGAAGCCTCGGACCAACCTTGTTGAAGTGCTGTTGATGTTTTCTTATCTAGGGTAGCATATCATGCTGCCTGATCCTGATTTTCCATTTCTTTTTTCTTTTGCGATGCGTCGCTGCCGAACTCCATTCTGCTATACATGATGGTTAAGGTACACAACCATTAGAGTTAGCACACCTGAGATAAAAGATAAGCTGGTGATAGTTGTTGGAATAGGCTTGTGTTCCCAGCCGGGTTGTTCTGCTGGCCGAGTTGTTCCAAGGCGCCGGCTTGCCGGGTCGTTTGGGAAGCCGACAGTATCCCGACTTGGGGGAGTGTCCCCGGGTCGAGTAGGAGTTCGCCCGTCCCGGGATTCTGTTCCCGGGAAGTAGTAGCCGGGTCGATAGGGAGCCGGCGGTGTTCCCGGGAGCCAGCCAGGTCCTTTGTCCTGGAGCGGGTGTCCTGGAGTGTTTGTCCTGGGGCAGTTGTCCTGGGGCAGTTGGCAGTTGGGACTTAGGAGTTGGCAGCTGGGAACAGCGGATCAACTCTGACTCGTCTCATCAATTCGATGGGACTATAGTACAAGGCGTACAGAGTAGATAGGACGAGCTAGTCGTCATCTACAGTGTTTCTGAGTTCCACAGTGAACTCGGGTCAGCCACAGTGTTCTGTACAGTGACATTCCCCTATATAAGGAGGACAATAGAGAAGAGAAAATTGAGGCAAACAAATCCATTTGGCACACACTCCCTTTCTTCTCACTCTCACGGTCACACGAGCAACAATTGGTATCAGAGCCTGAGTGTTTGAGAGCTCGCCGGAGATGGCCGATGGCAAGCAGGTGCTCATCCCCGCCGAGCAGAAGGAAGCCGGTGGCTCGCTGGTGGTCCAGCGGGTCATCCGGGAGTCCGGTGGTTCGTGGCCTATGCTCACGCGCATGAACTACGCGGATTGGGCACTCCTCATGCAGGTCATGATAGAGGTGCGCCATGTCTGGGTCGCCGTCAAGGATGGCACGCGGGACCGCGAGACAGACCGCGCAGCAATGGAGTACTTGCTCCGGTCTGTCCCGCCGGAGATGATCTCCACGCTCGCTGTCAAGCCAACAGCGAAGGAGGTGTGGGAGGTGCTGGTGAAAATGCGACTCGGGGTAACCCGGGTCCATGACGCACACTAGTACAGAACGACACATCGGAAACGGGCCAAAAAGCCCATCGGAAACGGAAAAAGGGTCCGTGTCCCCGACCCTGTCACTGATGTGAAGGCTCTCATCGGCAACGGACAAGAAAAACCGTCACCGATAAGGCTTGATTTTGGTTACGGTTACCATCCAGTCTCCGTTGCCGATGTTTCTGGACATCAGAAACGGAGATTCTGTTTCTGCTCGTTTGCATTGAGGTTTCTTCATAAGCCTAGAGCAGGAATAGATTTGGCACTGGACATTTAAAATTTCACAGCAGAAGCACAAAAATGCTAACAAATTCATTCATAAGGTATAACAAATGTCACCGATACATTGTATCACAAGACAACCAATTACTTATCTTCACTGTCATGCCTCTCTAAATCTTTCATTGACATGTCTAGCTAAATCTATCTATGTCATGCCTCTCTAAACTTATCCTTGTCATTTCCAACTTAATTTATCTTCATGACTTGCTGTTAGAGTTCATGAATTCAATCTTCTTCTTGGACGGTGTCGCCAAAATATAATCAACTCGCCGCTTTGTCCCCGACCTTGTATTTAGCTCATTTAAATGAGCTAAACGGATCAGCACCATGCTCTGCACATAGTGCAATAAGCGAGTGCTGATGTACTGAAGGTGCCTCTTTTGTAAAGTGGTCAATGAAATGCAAAGAGAGAATATATGACTCCATGTTAGCTCACTATACATCTAGCATAAAGGACATACAACACAAAAGGATGCATAAGACAGAATAACAAACTTACAAATCCATTGCATAGTTGTTGTGTACCAACAATTATGCCGGACGACAAGTGCACCTTGGCTAAGGACCCGGCTTTTTATACAGTGTCACCGAAATGTACATCTGTTTTGCAAAGGAGATAAGTCAGCCATGAGTTTCATACACTACCGATTTGTGCTAGTTATGTTCTTTTCGAGCGACACTACGTAGTCGTCCTCATCGTCCTCGGATGTATTACAACCCTAGTTCTAGTTCTGTTCATGAGTGTCCTATGGAAGAAAACCTAAGCAGAACAATGACAACAACCCTAGTTCGTCGGCACGACGGCCGGTCACAAATAGATGTATTACCTTTGGATCTGGCGGCGGGAGTACGTAGTCGTCCTCGTCGTCCTCGGATCGACACGCCATGCGCCCTCCAGCTACAGATCAGGCGACGAGATCTGCCCGGGTGGAGCAAGGAACGGGTACGCGCTGCCACGGTCGGAGGAGAGGAAGATGCGCGCCGACACGGTCGGAGGGAGGGAGATGCACGCCGCCACGGTCGGAGGAGAAGAAGATGCGCGCCGCCACGGTCGGAGGGAGGGAGATGCGCGCCGCCACGGTCGGAGGAGAGGAAGATGCGCGCCGCCACGGTCGGAGGGAGGGAGATGCGCGCCGCCACGGTGGAGCTAAGATCTGGTGCTGCGTGGAGGCGCCGCCACACTTTGAGAGTTTAGGGCTGTGTGAAGGGCGCATTTATAACAAAGTAGAACATCGGAAACGGAGGGTATAAATAACCGTTTCCTTTGATTTTTTCACTGACACACTGGGCTTATACTGATCTCTACTAGTATTGAAGTTGAAGAACATAAAAATAAATAACTATAACTACTCCTCGGCCTCCGCCTTCTCCTGCTCGTATGCGAGGAGAGCCGCGTAGTCGTCCGTGTCGTCGCGCGGCTCCTCGCCGACGATGTCATCGCCGCCCGTGCGCCCCTCCCACATCTCGTCGTCGTCGTAGGCAGGATCGTCGCGCAGCTCCGGCGGGAGGAGGAGCCGGCGGCTCTGAAGCAGCTCAACTCTTTCCGGCGGCATAGGCACCGACGCGCGGTTGAGGTGCCAGCCACCGGGTAGCCGAACCTTTGACCATGGCACTGGCCTCCTATATTGCCAGTGCCGCTCCGCGACGGCCTGCCCGACGATGACGCGGTTCCATCCAGGCGACCGTGGACGAGCGTCTCTCCGCCGCGGCGAGCGGCTGCGGTCGCGGGCGCCCGAGGATCCCGCGTCCTCTTCCGGCGGCATAGGCACCCTCCTGTGGTTGATGCGCCAGCCAGCGGGGAGGCTAACATTTGACCAGGGCACTGGCCTCCTATATTGCCAGTGCCTCTGCGCGACGGCCTCCAGCACGACGACGTGGTTCCAATTCAGCGAAAGCGGGAAACTGCTGCGGCGAACGCCCGAGGAGTTGCTAGGAGTATCCATGGCTGCGGCGGTGCCGCGGCGCCACTACGCCATAGCAGTTACTCCGCTCGCATCGAATTCGACGAAGATGGAACGTGTCCACATTGCACACGGACGCACAAAAGTCTCCGTTGCTATAGAGGCACATATCGCAAACGGAGCCAGAATTAAGACCGTTGCCAATAATATGGGTAACGGAGTTAATACTTTCTCCGTTACCTATGTTGACGGGCCAACCACGGTCCAGGTCAGGTTTGTACGCACTGGCCGCGCGGAAAGCGCGATTCTCCGTCGCCTAATGCCTGCCGTTTCCATAGAGGGGTATCCGATGTGTCGTTCTGTACTAGTGGCACGAGCTACGACGCTGAAGAAACAGCTCGAGGCCATCAAGTTCGCTGATGGCGAGGACCTAGACAACTTTGCCATGCGCCTGTCGTCCCTAGTGTCGCAACTCGGTGTCCTGGGTGTGAAGGTCAGCGAGCCGGACACCGTGCGCAAGTTCACTCCGTCGTCCCCAAGAAGTTCTCGCAGATGGCATGCTCGATCGAGACCTTGTTCGACCTCGACATGCTCTCGATCATGGAGCTCATTGGCCGGCTTAAAGCGGCTGAGGAGCGCTAAGAGTTGGAGGAGCCGGCTCAGGTCACGCAAGCCGGCAAGCTACTTCTCTCTGAAGAGGAGTGGTTCGCGCGGATGAAGCTGCGAGAGGGAGGTCCGTCCTCCAGCCAAGCCGGACGTGGCAGCGGCAAGTCGCGCGGACGCGGCAGGGGCAACCCGGCATCGCAAGGAGCCGGGAACCACGGCACGTCGAAAGATACGTGTCGCTACTGCGGAGTAGCCGGCCACTGGGCACGGGACTACCGTAAGAAGAAGCGCGAGGAGGAAGCCCACCTCGTGCGAGCTGGAGGAGATGACGACGACGCGCTGCTCATGATGCAGGTGTGCACCGTTGCGTCTGCCCCGCAGCTCCCAGCGTCGGGTCCTCAAAAGGACCCGGGCATCTCGGAGGCGACACCCTTGTCTCGACCGGTGGCGGAGTCAGCAACTCGACCGGTGGCAGAGTTGGAGGGCGAGTCGACCAATCCGAAGGAGTCTGCCCGGATCCAGTGGATCGTGGAGTGGGACTTGTCGGCTCGTGAGGACCCGGCTACACCGGTTGATAAGGACTTAGCAAAGGCGGCCCGAGAGGAGCCGGCCATGGCGGCTCGCAAGGAGCCGGCCGCACCGACTCAGAAGGAGTCGGCCCTCTTCCTACAGGAGGAGAAGGCACAGGTTAACCTGTCGCAAGAGGGGGACGCCAAGAAAGGCGTCTGGTATCTCGACTCGGGCGCCACCAATCACATGACCGGTGATCGCGCCGCGTTCGCAGAGCTCGACATGAGCATCGGAGGAACTGTCAAGTTCGGAGATGGCTCCCATGTCGATATCTGCGGGCAAGGGATGGTGTTGTTCGCCTGCAAGTCGGGCAAGCACCGGGCCGTTACAGGGGTGTATCACATACCCCGGCTCAACACGCAGATGATTAGCCTGGGCCAGCTCAACGAGAGTGGCTGCCAAGTCCTGAACGAGGACGGGCTCCTCCGGGTGCGTGTTAGGGAGCGGCAGCTCCTGGTGAAAGTCAGGCGGGAGTCGAACCGCTTGTACAAGTTGGTGGCACGAGCCGCCCAGCCAGTGTGCTTAGCAGTGCACGCTGGGAATGACCCGGCCTGGACTTGGCATGCGAGGTTCGGACACCTGAATTTCGACAGCTTGCGCCGACTCGCGAAGAGGGACATGGTGCATGGACTTCCCCTGGTGGAGCACGTGAACCAGCTCTGTGACGCCTGCCTAGCAGGGAAGCAGTGGCGAGTCCCTTTCGCGAAGCAACCAAAGTTCTGGGCGAGATATCGACTTGAGCTCGTCCACGGCGACCTCTGCGGGCCGATCAACCCGGCAACTCCGAGTGGGAAGAAGTACCTCCTCCTGCTCGTCGATGACTTGACGCGGTACATGTGGCTCGCCTTTCTCACGACGAAGGACGAGGCCGCAGCCGCCATCATCCGACTCCAGGCGGGAGCTGAGTCGGAATCCAGCTGCAAGCTGCGCACGCTGCGGACGGAACGCAGAGGCAAGTTCACTTCCGGGTCCTTCACGGCATAATGCGCGGAGCTCGGAGTGGAGCGTCATCTAATGGCTCCTTACTCCTGGCAGCAGAATGGCGTCGTGGAGCGACGCAACCAGACGATTGTGGGCATGTGATAACCCCCAAGAGCAGGGGATCACTGTAGCACCTCTCAATGTGGAAGTAGGGTATCGATCCGCAGGAGTAAGAAGAAAAAGTTATCTATTCCCTACAACTAAAGTGTCACAAGTTTTAGTTGATTATGCACTAAACAGGTTTAAAGAACAAGATGGTTGATTTAATGGATGGAAATTTAATGTAACAAAACAAGAATGTAAAAGTGTCCCAATCCTCTTCAATGCAAGAGGACAAGACAAAGGTTTTCTCTTATAGGAACAATGGACATGGGTTCATGGTTTCACTCGTCCTCTCTCTCAATCTATGGTGGTGATCATGTTATAGATAATAAAAGTACACACAATTGTCATGCTTTAATGGTAAACTTCTATGACGGCTACATGTCCTAAAACATATAGTTGAAAGAAGTAATCATTTGTGTTGCTAGGTCACACTCGTAAGGCTAGCGTGGTTGCTGTCACTCACACATCATACTCTTCCTTTTTACCCCCAGACAAAGGATGTTGGGCTGTATTTCACATGTCACTCAATACATATGCCGTTGTCACATCGGCCATCCCGTACCTACATACATCATACTTCATAATGGATAATATTCTAAACGCTAGTGCAATGATTCATATTTCGTGTGCATGACCACATCTCTCTCATCTATCCACACTTGGTGGTGTCAATCACCTCATGACAAGGATAAACAAGGCATTATGCATAAATCAAACCATCACATGTATCATAGAATATCTCCAAAGTATGACAAACCATAGAAATCCCAACATGACGGTAAATGCATAACATAATATCATCTCATACCACAATATCCACCATAGGAATTACAAAGATAGTTCCATAATCATGCAAGGCACATCATATGGACTTCAACAATGATCATACATATAGAGATTGGATCAAGTTACCACCACAAACCCAAAGTCCAGGGGGTGGACTACTCCCCCTTCATCATGGAGACGGTGGAGAAGTCATTGGAGAAGATGGAGACCACCCCGGCAGCGCCCCGCCGGAGTTTTCCCCCTCCAATCTGCAACTCCAGATCTCTGTTTCGTAGTTTCTGTGTTTCTGCGGCACTCCTTTCCGAAGGGCGTCGGAAACTATTTTTATAGTCGGTTTTAGGTCAAGACGGAGTCGTGGGCGAAAAGATCGATGGCAACGGAGCCTCAAGGCTCCAGATGGTGGGTCCCACGCAGCCAGATTCCTTAGCCGCGTGGGCCACCCTCTTTTGGGCCTCGGGCCTCCGCTTGTTCGCTTCCTTCGCTCCCAAGTCTTCTTCCTTCCAAAAACTGATGCTCGTAAATTTCCAGGTCATTTGGACGTCGTTTGGGTTCCTGAAACATTAAAATATGGAAAATAGGGTTTTCTGCCTGCACAGGGTTAATTCCATAAAAATAGGAAAATCATGAAATATTCCAAAAATCATTATAAAACATTGATATAACCCTTATATGATGCAAATATGATTGGAATATAAGTAATATAGTGCAAAGTTCATGTATGCATTTTACATGCATCAGCATGGCCCGCAGTCTTCTGAAGGCAAAGAAAGTCCCTAGCGAGTTCTGGGGTGAGTCATTGTCAACGGCCGTGTTCATCTTGAACACGTCGCCGACCAAGAGCATGGACGGCAAGACGCCGTTCGTGACCTGGCATGGCCTCAAGCCGGATGTGCACTTCCTGCGCACATTTGGGTGCGTGGTGCACGTCTGAGAGACGCGACCCGGGCTGAAGAAGCTCGACGATCGCAGCCGGCCGATGATCTTCGTAGGGTATCAACCCGGCACAATGGGTTATCGGGCCAACGACCCAGCAACAGGCCGAGTCCACATCACCCGCGACGCTGTGTTCGACGAGAGCGTGCGCTAGGACTGGAGTTCACCGGATTCTCCGGTGAACACGTTTGGAGCCGACTCCTTCACGGTCGAGCACATGGTGCTCGAGCCGTTGGCGACTCCAAGAGACGGGAGCACGGGTCCTGCACCCGACTCGCCATACTCTCTGACTCCGAACTCGCCGGCTCGAGGAGCCGGGAGTGGGTCAACCCAGGCCGGCTCCCCGTCATCACCCGGGAACCCGACAGCAGAGTCCCCGACTCCGGCTGCCACAGGCGTCGAGTTCGTCACGCTGCCATCGAGGTACCCAAGTATGCTAGATGCAAAAGACAACACCGGGCTCGAGCACAGGTTCCGCACCTTGCAGAACTTGCTTGACGCAGGTTCGGCTCTTGAGCCGGACGAGGAGCTCCACTTCCTTGCCTCCGAAGAACCTGGCTCCTTCGATGAGGCCAAGTCGGACGCCAACTGGAGGCGTGCGATGCAGGAGGAGCTAGAATCCATCGAGTCCAATTCGATTTGGCGACTCGCCACCTTACCACCAGGTCACCGCGCGATCGGCCTGAAGTGGGTGTACAAGGTGAAGAAGGACACGCACGGCGAGGTCCTTAAGCACAAAGCCTGGCTCGTTGCAAAGGGCTACGTGCAGAGACACGGGATCGACTACGACGAGGTCTTCGCTCCCGTGGCCCGACTCGAGTCAGTCCGGCTTCTGCTGGCTCTGGATGCAAGCTCGGGGTGGGACGTTCGTCACATGGACGTCAAGTCTGTCTTCCTCAACGGCGAGTTGGAGGAAGAGGTATATGTGCAGCAGCCAGCCGGCTTCGCTGCAAAGGGGAAGGAGCACCTGGTGCTCCAACTCGACAAGGCACTCTACGGCCTCAAGCAGGCGCCAAGGGCATGGAACACCAAGCTCGACGCATGCCTCATCAAGCTCGTCTTCGCAAGATGCGAATCGGAGCATGGCATGTACGCGCGAGGTTCAACATCGACCCGGCTTCTCGTCGGGGTCAACGTCGACGACTTGGTGATCACTGGCTCCGACTCCACGACATCGACAAATTCAAGCTAGAGATGCAGAGCTTGTTCTAGATGTCCGACCTCGGTCAGCTGAGCCACTACCTCGGCATCGAGGTCCGACGAGGACCCGGCGGGATTGACATCTCGTAGGGTGCCTATGGTCAGAAGCTGCTGGAGAAGGCGGGAATAGCCGGGTCCAACCCGTGCCATGTTCCCATGGAGCCGCGCTTCAAGCTGTCCAAGTGCAGCACGGCGCCCGCGACGGATGCAACCATGTACAGGAGCATCGTCGGGAGCCTCAGGTACTTGGTGCACACCAGGCCGGACTTGACTTTCGCAGTCGGGTTCGTGCCACGCTTCATGGAGGCTCCGACTCAGGAGCACCTCGCGGCGGTGAAGCACATTCTACGCTACATTTCCGGGTCCTTGCGACTCGGATGTAGGTACGGAAGAAGTTCAGGTGAACCACGCCTGGTCGGCTACAGTGACCTGGGTGGGGACGACGACTCGCGCAAGAGTACGTCCGCCTAACGGCCACTCGGCATAGACGGACGCGCCGTCGCCCGGCCGTCAACTGCAGCGAGCTAGGATACGTGTCGTGCTGTTTACCGGGTGTCTTGGACTTTGCCAAGTGTCGCCGGCTGGACACTCGGTAAAGCTGCGATTATGCCGAGTGTCAAACAAAATATACTTGGAAATAAATCTGACACTCAGTAAAGACGTCGATTCTAGTAGTGCACGTTTTAATTAGTATGCTAAGACAGAATGAACAGGGCTTGCACTTTGGTGGTAGTATTGCAGTGGAGACTTTGATTTAAATAAGCTATTGTCAGATCAGCTCAACACTAGAAACGGTGGCACTGTGTGTGTTCAGCTGCCTTTGCTCTTCAGGTGATAAATAAACACCTGAGCACTTATTTTTTACTTGCCCATTAGGAGGGTTGGCTTGTTGGAAAGGCTTAACATCGCCTGGCTGCTGTCCTCATGCTGTCATGCAGCCTGGGTACTATTTGTCAAGCTAATCATATTTCCAAGTTATTGTTACCGAAATACTTCGGCTGAATGTAATGTTCAGTCCTTGAGCACTGTAAGAAAGTCACTTGGGATGGTAGCAAAAGCTAATGCAGCAGTTTTCTTCTCAAGCATGCATGATTTTTTTATTTGGAATAAGTGACTCAACAATAAACTGATCGGAAATCATATCGAAAATATTTTAAGATAACTCAAGACATTTCTCAAATATTTTTTTATAATTCAGTAGGAACGCACGGACATATTTGCTAAGTATTTGGTAATTGTACTAAATTCAGTTCTACACATTAATATTAGCTTCAAAGTTAAGTAAGAATTATTCTTATAAGAAATTCAAGATATAATTTTGTACATTTATCAAAACGTGTGTTGCACGTGCACGTGTACTAGTAGTCTTGCACGTGCAACGCACGTGTAAATTAAGAAGAAATTTCTAAGTTAATTTAGGTATGTAAAGCAATGGTGACATTTGCATCCTTCAATTAACATTTCTCTTTCATTGGCATCAACTGCTGTCTTGCGGTTCTGCCTTTCCAACACGCGCACATGCGATTATTAAAAAATTACAATTTTCTAATCTTATGTACATGCAAGTGCAATAATACAAATATGTGTTACAGTTGTCTCCAACAATTTGATTCTGGCTTATCTAGCTAGCTAACACAAGACTGCGCATCAAATACATACACACAGAAACCATTACACTCGTGACTACATTTAGTTACCACTTCGGTGCATTACATGGTGGAAGTGGTTAGCAAGTGAGCCTTCTCCGCCTTTGAATTGTTCTTGGACATGTGTGCCTTCGCATTCTTGCTAGACGGTTGTCCTCCATATTTTTTTGGCAAGTTATGCCACATACCTTTCCATGTTTGATAGTACCCTAGCAATAAGAAATTCCCTAACTAATGTTATGCAATGATAAATAATAGGAGTATAGCATACCAATGATACTATGTAAAGAGAGGCATGCAAACGACTGGGCGATGAAACTCCGTGCCCTCACCGAAGGCCAGTCTGCAGAAGCCTAAATGTTGGTCAAATACTCTATCAAGCTATATCCAGTTGACAATAGACCATTTTAGATCAAGAAAACCAAGCAAAGCAGAAATATAAACTAAAAAAGAACAAGTATTTGGCAAAAGGACAAACAATCAAAAAAAATACAATTTATACATGTAGATACAGTTACTTGACATAATCACCAAGATCGTGCCCACGTTGTTGTTTGGTATGTTTGAACCAAACACTAGTGGAAAACGGGACAGCAGTCCCGGTTCCAGAGGCCCTCTAGTCCCGGTTAGGCAACCGGGACTAACAAAGCGGGACTAAAGCCCCCACCTCTTTAGTCCCGGTTGCTTACGAACCGGGACTAGAGGCCCACCCACGTGGCCACGGCGCAGCCCGCGCGGGCTCGAAACCTTTAGTCCCGGTTCGTAACATGAACCGGGACTAGTATGTTTACGTTTTTTTTTCTATTTCGATTAATTTTCTGGGTTTAGGGTTTTAGGAGGGGTTTAGGTGTTTCGGATGGTTTCCATCGTACATGGATCACGTCGATGCGCCAAAAACACAAAGATGAAGTTGATGCATATATATTTAACACATACAAATTACATGAAGATCATGTTGATGACACAAACAAATTAAGTAGTACATGAAGATCAAGTTTTCCCGGTTCCAGGTACTTAATTACATGCAGATCAGTATTACATGGAGGCATACTAATTTGTATTATAGTAGTACTCTCCTGTATCAGGTATGACCTCTGCAAGGTAAAATCCCGCCAATTCCTCCGCAATTGCTTTGAAGCGGGCCTCTAATGGTAGCTTGCTGCGCTTTCTTGCCAACTTTAAAAGAATAAGATCAAAATAAACACATGAGTTGTGTGTGTATACATATATATATCAAATGAATGAAACTCAGCACAACTGATGGTAAAACAATAACGCTGTGAATAATGTTTACGTACTTCTTTACTTCTTTTGCCCTCGAATTTCTCGCAGGTCAGAACGTGTATGTACTCGCAAACGAAGTATCCACATAAATCAGTTCCCTGTGGCTGTTCCGCGCAAGACTATACAAGAATAGAATTCAATCAAATAATAATCAAGTATGATAATGGTGCGTGGACCTAGGTAGTACTACTTACATTGTTCAGACGCCATATCAGCTTGTCTTTCCATTGACCGGGTTCTTCCTTGATGAACTCTTTCCAAACGCTGCCCGACAAATAAAATTAACAAAGGAGTTATTAATGACTTGATATCAGGAAATGAACGAAAGAGGCGATAAGAAATGAAATTACTTTTCGAGCATTGTAAAACATGTCTTGTATTCTAGAGGACTTTTCCTTAATGAGTCAAGGACATGAATTTCTCCATCGTGAATTTTAATGACGAGAAGAATATAGTGGAACCTGCACACGTTTATATACACAGTCATGCATAACTCATCAGTTAAACTTAACATCGGGTGAGCAAAATAGAATGTGTAGAAGAGACAGTAACACTCACTTGAAGTTGTAAGCCCAAAACATAGTCTTTTTGTCACGGTGTTGCTTGAAATACCTTAGCAAATCCCCGGTGTGTCCTTGTTTTGTACGGGATCTTCTATGGTGACTTGATGAAGTTTATCGGGTCAATGAACCCAAAGTCCTTGTTTTTTTGCCTTTTCAATTCGAGCATCTTCATTCTGCAAAATATAGCGCACAAAAGATTATAGTGAGGATAATTACAGACAATGAACGAGCTGAGGTAAAGACTTAAATTACAGAAATAAATCACTTACAGACAATAGGAACTGAGGATAGATTTGTCGAGGGCCCGGATATTGTATAACTGAAAAAGTTCGCTAAACTCAACGGACACAGCGTATTCTTGCAGTAGTACTCTTCCTTAACTCCCACCATGAGACTGATATTGCCCGCATTTGCGGCTGTCTTGTACCAGGTATGCAACGCACGCATTTTTGTTGATAACCTGCCGTCGACCAAATTTTCCCCGGGAACATATTGTTTTGCTAGATCAGCGACGGCGTAATCGGTTGACGAACCTATTTGTTGTGGAGTACATTGCGCGGCCACGGCAATACGATGTATTTCTTGTTCGTCAAACACCTTGAGCGGGGGGACCGATTGTGCATCTTGTTCTCCGAGCTGGGAACTTGTTTACCTTTTTTCGGCGGCGGGAGCTCCATCAGATCGTCATATGACTTGTCAATAGAACGCTCATAGTCTGATGGCGGCGCTGGTGGAGGGTTATATAGGTTATCGATGGTTCGATGACAGAGCTCCGGAGCGCAGCCGGCGGTAAATTTTGGCTCGGGCACTTTCGGTGCAAAGAATGCCGTATTATAGGCCTTCACGGCGGCGGCGTTTTCCTCGACAGTTTTATCACAAGGTAACTTCTCAGGAGGCGGCGGTGTTTTCTGCTTTCTAGGTCCCCTCCTAATCGGCGAACCGACCTTGCGCTTCCTCGGGAGAAACTTAACGGGCAATTCCTCACGCGGCGGAGATCGAGATGGACTCGCGCTCATGACGTCCCTGTCTAGGAGTGATGGGCTTTGCTGATGAGGTGGACTGCTACAAGGAGGAGTCGATGGCCTTGACAAGAAGATGTATTTCTTGTTCCACAGGGCAAAACCACACTTGACTTCTCCCAATGTCGCCTCACCGTCACCTCCAGGAATCTCAAGAGACAATGTTTCAAATCCGGCATAATTTCATCCACCCCGACACGAGCATAGCCAGCTGGAATGTCACCATTATGGTAGCTTGCTTCGGGTTCATTTGGTAAAGCATAGCCGACTGCCACCTTCATGGATATGTTCCTCATTGGCGTATGTAGCTCACATTCTGTCCTCTCCGTGACATCATCCACGGTGTAGTGAGCATCGACTTGTAGTTGCGTGGAACCCACGCTGCTTCTAAGCTGAGATCGGTCGGCATTGGCTTGAGGATCTTCTAGCTGCTGCTGAGACGGCCTTTGCTGAGTAAGTGACTCCATGAGCTGCTGCACCTTGAGTTCCAATTCCGATAACCGGTCTTCACCCTTCTTCTTCTTTCTTGCACACTTCTATAACTGCCAGCGCACTCCGGAAACCCAGTCTTCACGGTGACACCGCCGGACAGCCTCGTAATCGTCCAACGTGTTCAGGATTACCCAGGGCCCGTGTCAGCTCGTCGTCCTCTCTATCGGGTTTGTACACACCCCGGCGAGCTTCATCTATTGCAAGTATAAGCTTGGGACGATTGTTTCTACTTTTTTCTTCCATCTTCCGTGTGCAACAATCAGCCCTGTTTCCTCGTCCAACACTGCACCATGCGCGAACATCCAGAATTTGGACCTCTCGGGCCAGTCCATTGTCTGTGGAGTGATCCCTTTAGCAAGCAGTCTGTCTTCAGCGGCTAACCACGTAGGAATGGCGGACCTGTAGCCACCTGTCCCGTGGTATATCTTCTTCTTGGCATTTGCCTTATTTTTGACCGATCGGGCCACAGCCGTAGACGATTTCTTATACGCCTTAAACGCGGGCCAGTAATCTTGTATCTTCACTAGTGTTCCAGTTCCGGAATTTCCACTGAAATCTGGATCTTCTTTTTCATATTTTTTCCATATTGTTTTCTTCCAGTTCCGGAATTGTTCGGCCATCTTCGAGAGAGTCCACTGCTTGAGTTTCTCCTTCTTGATTTCAGAGACATCTTCCGGGAGGTTAAAATGTGACAAGAGTGTGTCATATACCAAATCTTTTGTAATCTTGTGGACATAGCAGGGGTCATCGTCGTTTGCGGCCGCCGGCTTATGCCATTCTTGTATGGTGATCGGGAGCATGTCCCTAACAATAGCTCCAGCTTGATTTATAAATTTACGGCGGTTCTCTTGGGTTCCAGCGGCTCGCCGTTATCACCAATTACATAGATCGTAACTTTGGATCATCGCTCGTCATCCTTTTCGTGCTGCCTCGAGGAGTTCCCTTTTTAGCAGATTTGCTCGATCCGGAGGGCTAAAAGAAAAATAATGCGTTAATAAGTGCAATACAAATCAATTAATGAATCTAGTGATCAACAAAATAGCCTTAATATATATACCTCGTCGGCTCTTCTTTCTTCGGACTCAATTCCCTCACCAGAGTCCATCAGAAATTGTGAGGTGAAATCCTCATCATCTTCTCCACCGGCATCAGTTCCACCGCCGACATCTTCTCCACCGGCATCTTCTCCGTCGGGATCATATCTATTGGCATCCTCATATATCCCTCGCATAATTTCGTCTTCATTCTCCTCGTCTCGCACATAGTTAGGATCCATAGCTCAATGTCCCTGCAATCAATAAAATTTGCATCTATAAAATTGCTACACAAAAATTTGCTAACTTACCAAATTTGCAATCTATAAAATTTGCATCTATAACATTGCTACACAAAAATTTGCTAAATTTTCTAACTTTGCTAACTTATCAAATTTGCAATCTATAAAATTTGCATCCATAACATTGCTACACAAAAATTTGCTAAATTTTCTAACTTTGCTAACTTATCAAATTTGCAATCTATAAAATTTGCATCCATAACATTGCTACACAAAAATTTGCTAAATTTTCTAACTTTGCTAACTTATCAAATTTGCAATCTATAAATTTTGCATCCATAACATTGCTACACAAAAATTTGCTAAATTTTCTAACTTTGCTAACTTATCAAATTTCCAATCTATAAAATTTGCATCCATAACATTGCTACACAAAAATTTGCTAAATTTTCTAACTTTGCTAACTTATCAAATTTGCAATCTATAAAATTTGCATCTATAAAATTGCTACACAAAAGTCCTAAAACTGAATTTTCACTAAGTCCTAAAACTGAATTTTCTGAAAACTGCCGAATTTGATTTGGTTCAAATTGATGGTTCAAACACGCACGGCCAGCACACGGCCACGGCCAGCACGGCCACGGCCACGGCGAGGCAGGGGAGGGGCAGGGGAGGGGCCACGACGAGGCAAGGGAGGGGCACCTACCTCTGGCGGCGGCGGCACGGCAGCGCGAGGCAGGGGAGGGGCACGGCGGCGCGGTGGAGCAGGGCTTCGCCGTCGGGGCGTCGGCGGCGTCGAGGCAGAGAGCAGGGCTTCGATTTGGGGAGAATGCGAAAATTTCGGCCGCGGCCACCCAAATCACCGCGAAACTGACCTTTAGTCGCGGTCCCAGCCACGAACCGCGACTAAAGACCCTTTAGTCACGGTTCGTGGCTGGAACCGCGACTAAAGGTCGAATTTGGACCGCCCAAATTTGCGCGCCAGCCCACACCCATTAGTCGCGGTTCGTGGCTGGAACCGCGACTAAAGGTCTTTTTTCTGTTTTCTGTTTTGTTTCCTTTTCCTTTTTTTTCAGTTTTCTTTCCTATTTATTGATTTAATCGTCTGAATCAGCTCAAATTAGTCTCTAAAAAATTGTCAATCAACAACTTAATTATGTACATCTTTCATAATTTTTTTTGTTCTGTCTACAAAATACTTCAGTTCATCGAGCTCAAATTCATTATTATTACACATGCTCCTTACATAAAGGTTTAATACATTCCATAGAATGCATTACATAAAAGGTTTAATACATTATTACACATCACCAACATCACCAACATTATTCTACATAAACGGACTTGCTGGCTCGAAGGCCGTAGGATTAGGGGGAACGGCGGGAGGAGCCAGCCCCGTTCGCGGCCGCCCGGTTCTCGCGCGCACGTTTGCGGCGGAGGGAAAGATCCATGGAGGATGAGTCTTTCAGCGCCCAATCCAGCTCGGAAGCCTCCTTCGCCTTGAGCTGGCAGGCAGTTCTGGCTCGCTGTACACGGTCGTCATGGACGGACTGGAAGGAGGCTTCAATGGCCTCCTGCATCTATGGCCCACCGCGCTCTTCCCCATGGTCGCTCCAGTCGAAGTCGTCGTCGTCGTCATCCTCCTCGTCAGGAGGGGCGGCGGCGACTGGTGGAGGTACGGCCGCGGATCCCCACGCCACCCCTGCGGCGTACGCATCCTCGTCGGGGTCAGGGACGTCGGACCACGCGCGCTCGTACGTCCTCCGCACCTCCTCCGGCACCGGAGCAGGAGGCCGGTAGCAGGGCATTCCTCTCCACGCCGGGCTCGTGGGCATACGGCGGGATAGGCTCCCGCGGTAGAGCCCAAGCGCGCTCTGCCGAGCACGCTCGACCTCGTCTAGAAGGCGCTGCGGCGGGCGTGGCGGATCCATCTCGTGGAGACGATGCGTTCGTGGCTAGGAATGGTGGATTAGGTTTACCCCGTCGGCGACAATATATAAAGACTCCAGGGCAGCGCTAGGGGAGGACACGTGGCTAGTCAGCGCTAGGGGAGGACACGTGACTGACACGAGTCGTGACCGCAAAGCCCCAACCGGGACTAAAGAAGCACACGGATCGTGTGTTTCTTTCAAGCGCTTGTGAGACGTTGGATCAGGGGTGTGTTTCTTTTGAGGATTGTGAGCTGTTGGATCAGCACTATCACGACCACTTCGTGAGCCACATGACCCGGTTGGTGTTACCAACCGGGACTAAAGAAGCACACGGACCCTATATATAGCCCCCCTCCTGGACATGTTCAGCACTCAGTGTCTACTCATTGTAGTTCATTTTGGTATACGAAGCATTCGGATTCCCTGCATACGTCCAACGGTGCATTTGATATGCGGGCACTCACGAGCCACCGTTGGGCTGTATGCAGGGGAAACCGTGTGTTTTGTTCTCTTCAGTGTTTAGAGTTTTCAGAATACACTGACCCTATATATAGCCCACCTCTCGGACATGTTTGGCACTCACTCTGTACTCATTGTAGTTCATTTCGTAAACAAAGCATTCGGATTCCCTGCATACGTCCGACGGTGCATTTGATATGCGGGCACTCACGAGCCACCGTCGGGCTGTATGCAGGGGAAACCGTGTGTTTTGTTTCAACTTTCAGAACACAGTTACATAAAAGGTTTAATACATTATTACACATCACCAACAACATCCCTATCTAGTGTTCACTTGTTCTTCGTGTGTGTCCCTTTCTTCTGATTGCGCCGTAACCATGGACAATCTTCTTCATTTAACTTGATGCTTGGGTCAGTGTTCACTTTGAAGGGCGGAATTTCATTAAACTTATCGTAATCTTCTGACATGTCTGTCTTGTCCTCCACTCCCACGATGTTTCTTTTACCTGAAAGAACTATGTGGCGCTTTGGCTCATCGTATGATGTATTCGCTTGCTTATCTTTTCTTTTTTTGGTAGGGTAGACATGTCCTTCACATAGAAAACCTGAGCCACTTCACTGGCTAGGACGAATGGTTCGTTCTCGTACTCAAGATTCTTGAGATCCACTGTAGTCATTCCGTACCGTGGGTCTACCTCTACCCCGCCTTCTAGGTTGAACCATTTGCACTTGAACAAAGGGACCTTAAAAGAAGGTCCATAGTCAAGTTCCCATATCTGCTCTATGTAACCATAATATGTTTCCTTTTGCCCATTGCAGTTTGTTGCATCAAAGCGGACACCACTGTTTTGGTTGGTGCTCTTTTTATCTTGGTCGACCGTGTAAAATGTATTTCCATTTATCTCGTACCCTTGAAAAGTCAATATAGTCGAAGATGGTTGCTTGGCCAACAAGTATAGCTGTTCTCCAACATTGGTGTCATTAATGAGACGTCTTTGTAACCAACCGCCGAAAGTCTTCATGTGTTCTCCATCAATACAATCCGGTATTTGGAGCGTAAAATATTCCTGTGTTCCTCGATATACGGAGCCACCAAGCTGGAATTATGTAGAACTGTGTAGTGTGCTCGAGTGAAAGAATTCCCGTCTTGACATAGTGTTGTTTTTTTTCCTAGCGTGCCTTTTCCACGCAGTCTCCCCTCATGGCGCGATTGAGGAACACCAATCGGCTTTAGATCAGGAATAAAGTCAACACAAAACTCAATGACCTCCTCCGTTCCATAGCCCTTGGAGATGCTTCCTTCTGGCCTAGCACGGTTATGAACGTATTTCTTTAAGACTCCCATGAACCTCTCAAAGGGGAACATGTTGTGTAGAAATACAGGACCGAGAACGAGAATCTCTTCGACTAGGTGAACTATGAGGTGCGTCATAATATTGAAGAAGGTTGGTGGGAACACCAACTCGAAGCTGACAAGACATTGGACCACATCCTTCTGTAAACTTGGTAGAGTTAGTGGATTGATCACCTTCTGAGAAATTGCATTGAGGAATGCACATAGCTTCACAATGGGTACTCGAACATTTTCTGGTAGAAGCCCCCTCAATGCAACCGGAAGTAATTGTGTCATAATCACGTGGCAGTCATGAGACTTTAGGTTTTGAAATTTTAGCTCTGCCATGTTTATTATTCCCTTTATATTCGACGAGAAGCCAGATGGAACCTTCATACTGCGAAGACATTCAAAAAATATTTTCTTCTCTTCTTTCGTAAGAGCGTAGCTCGCAGGACCTTGATGATTCTCTGAATGAGCGCCGTCTCGTTCCATCATACGTTGATGGGCCTGCCTTGCTTCCGGTGTATCTTTTGACTTCCCATACACGCCCAAGAAGTTTAGCAGGTTCAAGCAAAGATTTTTTGTCACATGCATCACGTCGATTGCAGAGTGAACCTCTAGCATTATCCAATAGGGCAGCTCCCAAAATATAGATTTCTTCTTCCACATGGGTACGTGGTTGAGAGCGTCATTCGGAACAGATAGACCGCCAGGACCCTTCCCAAAGATTACTTTTAAATCCTTGACCATATCATGTATAACAGAACTAGAAGGGCGGGTAGGCTTCGGCCGACGATCTGCCTCACCTTTGAAATGTTTGCCTTTCTTTCTTAAGGGATGGTTGGGTACAAGAAATCGACGATGGCCCAGGTACACATTCTTGTTACCTAAATGTATACTTTCAGTCTCACCTAAACAGTGCGTGCATGCATTGTATCCCTTGTTTGACTGTCCTGAAATGTTACTAAGAGCAGGCCAATCATTGATGGTTACAAACAACAGCGCTCGTAGGTCAAATTCCTCTTGTTTGTGCTCATCCCACACACGCACACCTTCTTCACGCCACAACTGTAAAAGTTCTTCAACCAATGGCCTCAGGTACACATCAATGTCGTTGCCAGGTTGCTTCGGGCCTTGGATGAGCACTGGCATCATAATGAACTTCCGCTTCATGCACAGCCAAGGAGGAAGGTTATAGATACATAGAGTCACAGGCCAAGTGCTATGACTGGAGCTCTGCTCTCCAAAAGGATTAAAGCCATCTGTACTTAGACCAAATCTTAAGTTCCTTGCGTCATCTGAAAATGTCGGGAACTCTCTGTCGATTTTTCTCCACTGGGACCCATCAGCGGGGTGTCTCAACATCAAGTCTTTCTTACGGTCTTCTTTGTGCCATCGCAACAACTTGGCATGCTCTTTGTTTTGAAACAAACGTTTCAACCGTGGTATTATAGGAGCATACCACATCACCTTGGCAGGAACCCTCTTCCTTGGACAACCGTGCTCGCCCTCAACATCACCAGGGTCATCTCGCCCAATCTTATACCGCAATGCACCGCATACAGGACAAGCATTCAAATTTTCGTACTCACCGCGGTAGAGGATGCAGTCATTAATGCATGCATGTATCTTCTGCACCTCTAATCCTAGAGGGCAGACCACCTTCTTTGCTTCGTACGTACTAGAGGGCAATTCGTTATCCTTTGGAAGCATCTTCTTAAATATTTTCAGCAAATTTTCAAATCCCTTGTCAGAAGTACCATTCTCTGCCTTCCATTGTAGCAATTCCAGTGTGCTACCCAACTTTTTCTGGCCATTTTCGCAATTTGGATACAGCAATTTGGTGTGATCAGCTAACATGCGCTCCAACTTCAACCTCTCGTTTTCACTTCCACAGTCCATTTGTGCATCACGAATGGCCCGACGAAGATCATCGTCGGGCTCATCAACAATGGGATCTTCTTCAACTGTCTTCTTCACTTCGAACATAGGATAGTTGTCATTATCCTCTTCTTCTTCATTGTCTTCCATTATAACCCCTCTTTCTCCGTGCTTGGTCCAACAATAATAACCAGGCATGAAACCATTCTGCAACAGGTGGACGTGAAGGACTTTTGAGTTAGAGTGATCACTCATATTCTTACAGACACTGCATGGACAACATATAAAACCATTCGTCCGCTTGTTTGTCTCAGCCACACGGAGAAAATCATGCATGCCATTAATGAACTCGGGACAGCGTCGGTCACCGTACATCCATTGCCGTCTCATCTGCATTATATAAGTATATCAAAAACCATTATATATATATACTACATCGATCATGAATAGATAAGTGACCAAATTAATTAATACAAGTTCATCAAGCAAAGTAGAGTAGTGACCAAATCTAATACATAGTTCTCATAAACATACATTAATTGAAACTAACATACAACTATCTAAAGAATTTAAATCCAACAACAAATGCGATCAGAATCGCAACTAAGGTAATTATTGAACCAACAGCATAATGATACCAAGCCTCTTGACTAATGGCATATTTTCTAATCTTTTTAAGCTTCAAGCGCATTGCATTCATCTTGATCTCGTGATCCAAGCGCATTGCCTCCATCTTGATCTCGTGATCATCGACGACGTCGGCAAACTTGAACTCCAATTTCATCTTCTCTTCTAAGCATTGGAGACGAAGATCTTCACTTCTTTTCAATTTTTCTTTCAAATCATTGTTTTCTTTTTCAAAAAACTCGATAATAGGGTCGGTTGGAATTTCCGGTTCAACTACCTCCTAGATAAAAATATATCTATGTCAAGTTGGTCGGCATGATTGTGATAAACACGAAACGAAACAAATATATAGTTATAACAAACAATCATACCACATCCGAATAATAGAGCGGACGAGAGCCGGTGTGGACAGATGTCAAAACCATGACACTATATATAACAAACAATTATACAACTAATAAAATTATACAAATAATAATTATGCTTCTAAATCATACACCTAAGATTTTTTAGAATAAAAATAGAAAAAGAGGCTCACCGAGGTGGTGCCGGTGACGGGACGGCGCGGGCGATCGACGGACGGAGACGGGACGACACTAAAACACACAAATCATAATTTAGTTTGAGCTCAAATTGCATATAAAACAAATGAAATCACTAACTTAGCATTTCATCAAACACCTAGCTAGCACTACAAATATGAAATGAGCTAAATGAGCTAAATAAGCAACGAAACGAGCGCCGGAAGAAAGGATGAAGCTGTGCTAACCCTTGGATAGATGGGGCGCCGTCAATCTTGACAAATGATGAACAAAAGGGACGAACTCGACCTCGGGAGGGGAAATGGAGAGAAAATGGAGATGAAACTCGAGCTGGAAAAATGAAGCTGGCTGGCTCGGGGTGGAAGATGATGTAGGAAGAACTTTAGTCCCGGTTCCAGCCAAGAACCGAGACTAAAGGTCACCTTTGGTCCCGGTTCCAGCCTAGAACCGGGACTAAAGGTTCTCGCGCGGGCCCCGGCCTCTGCGGCAGCATGTGGTGGACCTTTAGTCCCGGTTCTTGTCTGCAACCGGGACTAAAGGTCACTCACGAACCGGGACGTGGGCTGTAGCCGTTGGAAAAGGGAAAATCGAACCCACTAGTACCGGTTCCTAAGGGAACCGGTACTAAAGGTCGAATCCTTTTGCCCTTTTTTCCACTAGTGAAAGAAATAAATCGTGGACATGACAAGTAGAAGGTGTAGATTGTTCTTTGGTATGCTTGAACCAAAGAAATAAATCGTGGACATGACAAGTAGAAGGTGTAAAACCAGCCTCCTTACATATGTAAGCCGAGTGAAAAATCGATAGCGCTGAGTGATAATATGATGTAGCAACTTTAGCTCCGCAGTTTCCTCTATCTCCTAAGTGTAGTCCAATAGTTGCAGTACAATTATTGGTTGACGATTTCCATTTTAAAAAAATGGGACATTTGTAAGTGATCTTGTCTATACTTCTAAGTACGCGTAAAATGTTGTTCGGTTGACTCCAAGATGCATGCATCTTTGTGTCAACCTCCTCTTTCAGCAAGAAAGAAAATGAATGCATGCAGCAGTAGGAATAATAGTTAGCATTTCCAAACATATCCAGAAATTAAACAATGTTCTACTTCAGAGACAATCCTAAAGTCACTGGAGCAAGGAAGCCGCTTGCCAGTAGTGGCCAATGGCTTTGAGCAACATCTGAAAGCAAAGAAAATGTACCTCTCCTAGATGACCCTAAATGACTTCATGGTTTTAAGAAAAGACTTGAAGTAACAATCCTGAATTAGTCAATTAGATATCTTAAAAATTCAAATAGAAAAGTAAAAAGTCTGCAGTAGCAACAGCTGCAGCTGAGAGAGTTCAGAAAGAATCTCAGTGATTTGAGGTGAGATGGCAATCTGGAGGAGCCATTAGTGTCACTGCCGCCCAATCCCGGTCAATTAAACCTGATCGCCATTTTTTTTCTTCTGAATACTGAAGTAACATGACGATTCTGGTACCTTCCTGAATGCACAAGATCAATTGCGGTTCCTTACTGAAGGCAAAGATAATAAAAAGTCAGCTCGATCCCCTTCACAACACTTAAAAGGAAAGCAAACAGAATGGATGGACAATATCGATCCCTTCCCAATAGATAAATTAGAGTTGAAGAAAATCATTGAACGGCTTTGGCACTCGAGTACTCACCAGTCGACATGGGTCCTTGCACTGCTTGCCCTGCCGCCGAGTGTGCCGCTTTGTCCATTTTTTGACTGGAACAACCTGAGATGTAATTGATTGATGTGTATAACAACAGGGATCTCACCGGCAGGACTTGGTGATTCACCTCTGCCGCCAACAAATGAATGAGAAATATGCATGACCTCTGGTATTTGGTCGAGCACCTGATCGGTGACGACATACCCAGCGGAGCCTCCCCAATGGAGCGGCAGGGCGGAGGAGATGGCTCGCGTCTCACGGGCCGGAGTGGCGATGGGAAGAAGCATTACCTGAGCATTCCCGTACGCATGCACCCGAGCGCCTGCCTGATCAAGGCTCCTTGCGAGCGCCTAGGCCAGGGGACGACCGTACATGTATACGGCTCCGGCCAGCGATGAAAAGCAGGAGGCGCGCGGAGCTCCGGCCGCCGGCGTGCGTGGATTTGCGGACGCGGCGGATCCGGTCGGCGACGGTAATCAGGAGGCGGCGCTAGAGTTGGAGGTTGAGGGCGACGCGTTGACCTGTCGGCGCCGTGCAGGAGGCGGAGGAGATGGAGGCGGGCCGGCGGCGCCGCGCTGGAGGCGGGCTGGGGCGGCAGTCCCGCTTGTGAGGGAAGGACCATGGCGGCGTTCGGGAAATTTTTTTTCGCCGGTGGCAATTCTTGTAATTATACAAAACTGAAAAGGTGTGTTGAGGTGCTCAACATTGTTGGAACAATCTGATTCGTTGATCTGAAATTGAACGACTCAAATTTAATGTATCCGCAACATGTTTGCTCTTTTAATAGTAGTATAGATAAATTGATCCAAAATTTCCTCTTCTCTGTTTCTATTTTATCTGACCGCGATCTATGTCCCCCGTGACATAGATCCACCAAGAAACTTCTTGTGCCGTGGGTTCATGCATGATTTCGAACATTCGCATACTCCTTTTTATCTAGATGTTTTGTATGATGGATACTACTTTACCTTACCGTAGGCGAGCACTAGGCGTCCCCCGGGGGATCATTCCGTCCGATCCCCCGAGTCGCGCACCGTCCGATGCTGATACCCAATGATGCTATTATAACGGACGCCAGAAAACAGTCTTGATGGCGTTAAGTTACCTGTGTCAAAAGAATATGGGTTAGGTTGAGACTCCAAGTGCAGAGTGTATGTAGTAGTGGAAGACAGTTTTCCTCACGAGGGGTGACTCGGGGGTTTAATATCGAACTCTCGGGGAACCAGTATTTCAGGTATTATCTCCTTATTCTTCTCTTGAGAACCTGCAACAAAATAAATTATTTTGTTCCCTCAACCTCATCAAGTGGTTGTCAAGCATAAGGTGTGAGAATGATAATATAATAAATATGCAAACAGTAGTAAATATGCAATGATGGTAAAATAAATATGCAAGGATGATGGTAGTAATGATAAATGATATTTTTGACTTTTTTATGATGAATGCAAGATGTAAAAGTGTTTTTGTATTTTCAGATTTAATAATGGCAGCAAACAAAAGTGCTGATAAAAGTATTGGAAAGGTGTTTCTTATGATTAAAAATGGACCGGGGTTCATGGTTTCACAAATGCACTCTCTCTGATAACGTGGTAGACAATGGAACACTAAAATTAACATGTAAGATGGCAAGACATGGTTTGACAAGTTATTAATAATATGGGCATCACGTCCTAACATAGAGATCTCAAGTATAAATTGTTCTCTCTCTTATGCTCCACCAAGATGCGAACTAAATCATAACATCTTAGTAATTAAGATAAATCAGAGCATAGCAATAAGTTCAATGACATGAAGTTAAAATAAGAACATGCTAGATCTAGTCATGGAGGTAGTGGCCAAGGTCACATCCACTCTCCGGTAGCTTGGTATTTTTGTTTATCCCTAGTGAGGCAACAAAGTAAGGTAGAAAACCCAAGTGGATCGCAGAACTTTCTCTCACGTTCACTGCACTAGCCACCCCCGTTACTCCAACTAATGCACACGTTCCCCCTCACATGCTCTCATAAACATGCTTGATCATGACAAGTAAATAAGAACGGGGTACATAATATGCATCTACTTTCATAACTGAAACAAAACCATTGCAATCTCAAACATGTATAAACTCATAATAAAGATCCACCACAAAGGAATTACATAGATGACCGTAATCATGTTCAACAGCTCATACGGTACTAATTAGTGAAGCTCATAGAGAGGAGAGATACATAAGTTAGTTCCACAAACCCATAGTCCAGGGGTGGACTACTCCCTCTTCATCATGGTGTCGGTGGAGATGTTGTTGGAGGGGAAGGAGACCACACCGACAGCGCCCCGCCGGAGTTTTCCCCCTCCAATCTTCAGCTCCAGATCTCTGTTTCGTGGTTTCTCTGTTTCGGCGGCGCTCCCTTTCGCGAAAGACCTGGGGGGTTCTATATATAGTCATTTTTAGGTCAAGACGAATCTTCGGGAAGAAAGATCGACGGCAGCGGAGGCACGAGGGCCAACTTGGTGGGTCCCACGCGGTCAGGGAATATGGCCGCGTGGGCCCTCCCCTTTCGGCCTTCTGGTCTCCGTTTCTTCGCTTCCTTTGCGCCTACGTTTCGTTCCTTCCAAAAAGTGATCCCCGTAAAGTTTCAGGTCATTTGGACGTCGTTTGGGTCCCTGAAACATCAAAATATAGAAAAAGGAGTTTTCTGACAGCGCAGGGTTAATTCCAGAAAAATGGGAAAGTTGTTAATTATCCCAAAAACTCAATATAAATCATGAATATAACCCTTATATGATGCAAATAACATGGAATAACATGTAATAAAATGTAAAGTTCATGTATTCATTTTACATGCATCAGATGCAGTTAAGGTAAGCCATACGATTAGCTTCTTTGACCAACCCAAAACGCGGTTCACTCAAAGCAAACAATCGATGGACCGCTACTTCCCGTCCCATGTGGGTGGGTCCCAGTTGTCACGTCGCTTTCATCTACTCTGTAGGAGCACCGAGGGGGTCCTGGCGACGGCTTCCAGCTGTGGCTTGCAGCACCATGGCGGCGCCAGACTGCTTGCAGCACCGTGACAGAGCCGACCACGGTTGGGTTGGACCGCCGTCACGTTCGTTGCTTGCAGCTCCGGCAGCTCCGTCAATAGATCTTTGTAGCTCTCGCAGTATGCCTTTGCAGCTCCGACGTCCACGACGGCAGCATGATGAAAGCAGAAAAACATCTGTTTCATACGTAGCATTTTTGCAGCAAAAATGACAGTACATTTATAGCAAATGATATATATCATTCCAGCAAAAACACACGACGTCATCGCTCGCTCGCACCATCGTAGATACTTTTATGGAGCAAAACGTGCGCCGTCGGTAACATTGCTGTGTGTCATCGGTAGCAACATCGCGCGTCCCCGGTAGCATCACCGGCTTGTCGGTAGCAATGCCATGCGCCGTCGGAAGCAAAAAGTTTCATTCGTAGCATTTTTTTGTTTTTCTCGTAGCAAACGCTTCTATGGAGAAAAGAGGTTAAATTTGTAGCATCGCCAGCTCATCGGTAGCAATGACATGCTCCGTCGGTAGCATCGTCAGCTCAACGGTAGCAACGCTGCGAGACGTCGGTAGCATCCGCTTGTAGCATTGCCGGATATCGTCGGTAACATCGTTAGCTCGACAATAGCAAATTTTTGTGCTATTGTAGCAAACTTCACAAATTTTGTTGTTGTAGCAAAAATAAATTGTGTTAATGTAGCAAAAATGACTTCGCCGGAGACCCTGTAGCAAAATCTTTATTCTATTTTAGCAAAATAACAGAACATTTGTAGCAAATTTTTTGTGCTATTGTAACATCGTAGAAATATCCAAGGGTGGATCTCGTAGCACCGCCGCCCCGTAGCAAACTCCGACGAAAGCACACGTAGCAAAACTCGACGAGCAAAAACGGTTCGTTTGTAATAAGAATTTGGTACTATTGTAGCAAAAAATAAATTTTCTCTCAAATCACACAAAAATGCTTCTACGGAGCAAAAAGTTTCATTCGTAGCAATTTTTTGTTTTGCTCGTAGCAAAAGCTTCTATGGAGAAAAAAAATTATATTCGCCGGCTCGCACTATTCTAGACGCTTTTACGGAGCGCACCGCGCGCCGTCGGTAACATCGCTGCGTGCCGTCGGTAGCAACGTCGCGCGCACCCGGTAGCGCGACCCGGTAGCATCGCCGGCTCGTCGGTAGCAACGCCGCGACACGTCGGTAGCATCTGCTCGTATCATCGCCGGCTCGTCGGTAGCAATCGTCGGTAGCAACGCCGTGAGACGTCGGTAGCATCCGCTCGTATCATCGCCGGCTCGTCATGTGCCGTCAGTAGAATCGCCGGCTCGTCGGTAGCAACGCCGCGAGACGTCGGTAGCATCTACTCGTATCATCTCCGGATACCGTTGGTAGTATCGTCGACTCGTCAGTAGTAACGGCGAGCGCCGTCGGTAGCATCGGCACGGGTCGGCACGGGTCGTCGGTAGCAAAAACATTGTGCTATTTAGCAAAACCACGAAACTATTACAGCAAAAAAATGTAAATATTACAATATCGTAGCAGAAGCAGCATGACGATGTCGACTGGCTGCAACTACGACAGGAAGCACCGGCGCCCTTCCATGGGAGCACCATCGACAGCCTTCGGTAGCATCTCTGCTGTAGCATTGCGCAACGGCGTTCGCCGTTGAGAGCACCGCCGTATGTCGCCGGTAGCAACGTCCTTGGCCGCACGGACGCCTCCCATCCAGCACGTCGGTGACGACGAGGGTCACCAGAGGAGAGGCTGGCCCGAGCGCGCAGGAGCTGCTGCTGGTCGATCGGAGCAACTGACCTCCCGTCCTCCCCTCTCGTGGTCATCCCTAACATCCATCCGCTCGGCGATGCTCAACTGGTGCGACCGCCTCGGGCTTCCCCACCCTTAATTCCCGCTCTCCCTCGACATCGCCGGCGACATCGTCCGCCGCCTCATGCCGCAGCCGACGCCGCGTGGTACTAGCGGGGGAAGATGAAGGAGAGGAAGGAGAAGGCACGCGGGAGAGGCGACTGCGACGAGGGGGCGCGCGGCGGCCAGACCGGAGAGGCGCGCGGGTCGGCGGCCGTGCCGTGGATGCGTGCGGGGCGGCGACCCCACTGCTCGCCGTAGCGCCGTCGACCATCTAGTGCTAGAGCGCGCGGCGGCGTCATCCAGCAGAGCGCGACGGCGGCGGACCACCAGGCGCGGCATCGGGAATCCACCAGGGCGGCGCGATGGTGGTTGGGAACGGGGATGGAGATTGGAGGCCGATGGCGGCGCTCGCGGGTGGAGGTCGAGTGAGGCGCGCACGGGTGGAGGCCGGTGTCGGCGCTCGTTGGTGGAGGCCGGTGGCGGCTCCGTGCGGGTGGCCGCCGGTGGCGGCGCTCGCTGGAGGAAGTCCGGGGAGGGCGCGGGGCGCCGCCTGGCCTGGTTCGAGTTAGGTAGGCGAAGGAGACGGGGAATTGAGTCGACAGGAGACGCCGCTGTGAAGAGATGAGCATGTGGGTGGGCTCCGCCTCGTTGCGTTTGTGCTTGTACAATTTCGTTGACTCGTTTCTGTGGGGACCCCGGACTAGCTGTCCGAAATACCCGATTATGCTTAACACAACGGTCCCGTGATCAGTCTGTCGTTGCACATAATCCGAATTGGATACCAAAGTTTACATCCATTACAATACCGAATTAAAAGTCTTACATAAATGGTCATTTAGACCAAGTTCTTACATAGGTGCCTTCAAGGGCCAAACCAAAATATCAGCGGAAGCTACGGCGTAGTAGACATCATATTCTAACGATGACAACCCGACAGGCAGCTGACTTGTGGAGATCCTTAGTTGGCGTAGAAGTCGCCATACTCCTGCTCGGCGTAGTGCTCCTCCTCGTAGTCTGGCTAGGTCAATAGCCAGGGACGAAACCAATATGAGTACATTTGAATGTACTCGCAAACTACCCCAACATGAGTATGCACCAGTTTTATTTTAGTTGACAACTTTTACTTATTTAAAACATCTCTATATCTTTATTGAAAAAGGTAAGAAGAATTTTATAACTATCTTTAAAGAAGTCACCATTTTTATCTGTTTCTCCAAAACTCCTCCTTTTTCCGACCATAGCCCGTCATGGTCCACTTTCATCCAACCACCTCATACCGATCCGTTGGTATAGGTGTAGGAAACATTCTCCACTTCATTTTTCTTTTTAAAACTCAAAGTCATTTAAAAACTTGCACAAGGTCTTAGGACAGTCTCCCAATTGTCCATATCCGAGGACTCGGCTATTCGAATAGTTTTTAACACTCTGCAGAGGTAGCACGCTTTTAACCCACATCCATCCGGCAACTCATCGTGTCTGCCACGTCTCGCCATACCAGGTGTATGCGAAGTAAGCCGCCGGCCATAGCCTCTTATTTGCTCATGCTAGTATAGGATCCTTCCCATATGACACTTTCCATCGACACCCAGTCCAGTTTCCCGTCAGAAACCCTAAGTGTGAGGACTCATAGTTTTGTCCGGCGGTTTATGGTGGAACCTTCTATCCTCCCCACCATCTTGTGTGAGGACCCGGGTCAGGGGGTAGGTCCTCGGACCATCCCCTCATGCATAACGGAGTCATCTCCGTTGATGAGGTATCCCATACTAATAAGAGCAAACTACATGACTAAGCCTTTTCCCATATATGGTAAATGTGGTCGCACAGGGTAGGATTGGTCGTCATAGTACTAGGACACTGTGCATTTTTCATAAACATCACCATTTTTTTCCACTTCTCCATTCCAACACCGACATCTCGGCATTCCATAACCACACAAGAAATTTCAAAGGAGTTTTGAATAAACAACATTGTTTCCCATCCTAAAGTTTTATATAAACTACTACATAGGGTGGCAAAATAATATCCATATACTTTTGAAATGGGTTTTATAAATCTTGCTTTGAGAGTAAAACATGTTATGAAAGTAGATGCATATGTTTGTAGTGCAAGCTCAGAGAATAGCTTGCCTTGCTTGGCAAAGTGATCTTGCTCTTGTTCTTCAATTTCAGCAAACTCTCCTTCCTCGATATATCCGACAACGTTCTCGTCTAATTAATAACAAACAATGCAAACAATCACTAAGCTATACAAGCAATCATCTCAACACAACAATCATGAACATCACACATAGCTACTGCACACATCAAACCATACAATTTGGTTTCAAAATATTTGAATTAAACATCATTTATTTACTTCTAAATTATGGCAGAAACTTGTGAACATGTTTAATTGCACAACTTGAGTTCTGTTGGTCACAAAAATACAAACTAAATTCTATAAAGCTACTGATGTGTAGAAGACAACACAATTGAGTTTGGATTAATTTGAGTTACCAAACTCCCTACATATTTGTTTGAATCCAGAAGCTTAATAATCAAGTTTTAGCTACCAATTAAAATATGTTGCTCTTAAAATTAAATCCTTTTAGGGGTAACTAAACATGACTAAATGTGACCTAACAAAATTGGTCCTAAATCATTTGGGTTAACCAATTAACATATTTAAATGTTTGAGTGCAGAGGGGTATTTAAACTTCAACTTTATACTAAACAAATACTACTGCACAAATAATTCTACCAAAATTAGGGAAGCTACTACTAGGCAGTACTAAGCTAACAAAATTGGTTTGGAATTATTTAGACTAACAGAGTATCAGAAACAAACAAGTTTAGAATTTAAACCTTCTGTAGTATTTTTAATAATACTTTTTATTTATTTAATTAAATGGAATGAATCCAATTGGGTTGGTTAAACATTTTCATAAGCTTTCCAGAACAATTGAGTTTGATTTATTTGGATTCCTAAATCTCGAGATATTGAATTTTAAAGTTGGCTCCAGTACTGTCTTAACAGAGAGGTTTAAATTTGAATTTAATTGATTTCTGGATAATGTTGAAAGCTATGACAGGTGGGGCCTACACGTCAGTGACACAGTGTGCGGTTGGAAATAAATAAAATCCTGACGAGCGGGGCCCGCCCGTCAGTCTCTCTCTCTCTCTAATACACGAAACGGTACGCAACCGTTGGATCGAGATCCAACGGTCCACGTGCGACGCGACGACGGCGACCATGATTTGGCGGCGCTGCCGCGCCGGCGGCGATGTGGTGGACGGATTTCTCACCTAGGGGGCACGGGAAGGCACGGTGATGACGCGAAACGGCGGCGGAGGCTCGGGCGATCGTCCTGGCTGAGTCCTGCTTGCTGGGACGGCGGCTAGCTCCGGCGGCGTGTCGACGAACTTCCCACGGCCACGGCAGCTACTCCGGCGAGCTCCCTACGGCGTTCCTGTGCACGATCCAGAGGGAAAAAGGGTCGGGTGAGTGTGGTGAAGCAGCGGGAAGAGATCACGGGCCAGAGGGGAGAGAGTGGAGCAGAGAGGCGCTGCGGCCACGACGAACCTCGTCGGCGGCAGAGCTTCGGCACGGCACGCCCTTCTGGCGGCTCACGGTGAAGTTGGAGAGGGGGAGTGAGGGAGTGGGGTGGTGTGCTTCTTCCAGAGGGGTGAGGGGTGGTTTTATAGCGTAGGAGGCGGCGTACGGTGGACGGGGTGCAAGCACGTCCGCGGCTCGCCGGCGGGAACTCCTCTCGAATTCGAGGCAGTGGTGCACGAGGCGTGGCGCTGTGAGGTCGAGCGGGGTCCGGGCACGTTCTAGAAGGCGCTGGCCGAGCCGTGCGTGTCGGGGAGCAGCGAGCTGGGCCAATTTGGGTCGACGACGGCGAGCTCGCCACGGCGACGCTGGAGTGGAATCGAGGCGAGGGAGGGCATAAGTGCTCTCCTCTGCGGCGCCGCGGCTGCAGAGGCACGGGAGCGAGGGAGAGCGCGGCCAGGGGGGCCTGGGGAGCGCGGAAACGACGGGCACGGTCGCGGCGACACGGCGACGGTGACGGGGAGGTGGGGGTAGGAGACGACGACACTTTCGCAGAACGCCCCCTGGATACTTTTCTCTATTCACGACTAGGTCCTTCTCTGTTTCTTTTTCTTCTTTTCAATTCCAGCAGCATTTCTGGAATTTAATTGGGGCACTTAAACATTTTAGAAAAATTTGCAAATAATTGTGGGGCCTCCCCATAACATGTAGAAGCTCCACAAAAATTGGCTTTGCAAAATAAAATGTTTTGCATCATTTTCTTTCATAGGGTTTTGAATTTGGTAATTTGGTTTATTTCAAATTGATTTTACTTTACAATTTTAAAATTAGTTTTAAAAATAGCATTGAAGAGGGAAAGTAGTAAGAATCAAAATGGGAGTGTTTACAATACAACTCCACTGACTTTGGTTTAAAAATAATTGAGTTTGTCACTTGAAGAATTTCATGTGACAACTTGTCACTTTTATTTTTCCTTCTTTATAACTTTATTTTGTTTTCTACCTTTTCTTCAAGTGTTCACTAGAGCAAGCAACACACACAACAAGAACAAACAACTTAAGTAACAAGAAGCAATCAACACACAATAAACAACAAAAGTTTTTGTTGGCTCTCATTTTTGGAATATAATATTGATAATATTTTTGGGATGTTACAATCCTTCCCCCCTTAAAATAAATCTCGTCCCGAGATTTGCTAGGCTTGGGTTTTAAGGAGGTCTGGGAATTCGCTTCGAAGATAATCTTCGCGTTCCCAAGTTGCTTCTTCTTCAGAGTGGTTAGTCCACTGGACTTTGTAAAACTTGATCGCACGTCTTCGGGTAACACGAACATCTTCTTCGAGAATTTTGAGGGGTCTCTCACGATAGTCAGGTCTTGGTTCAGGTCGATGGAGAGGTGGTCGATGTTTTTGAAAACATCAGGCTGGTCAGGAACTTCAAGACACTTCCGGAGCAAGGAAATGTGGAAGACATCATGATAATCTCCTAACTCCTGGGGTAACTCCAGCTGATAGGATACTTCTCCTCGACGAGCAATGACCTTGAAGGGTCCAATATACCTTGGCGCTAACTTTCCTTTGACATGGAAACGCTGCATTCCCTTGAGGGGTGTCACTCGGAGATAAACATAATCTCCGACGTTGAAGGTGAGGTCACGGCGCTTGGTGTCAGCGTAACTCTTCTGACGGGATTGGGCAGTTTTGAGGCGTTCACGAATAAGCTGAACTTGCTCTTCAGCTTCACGGAGGGTATCTGGTCCGAACAATTTGCTTCTCCGGTATCGGACCAATTCAGGGGTGTACGACACTTCTTGCCGTAAAGGGCTTCAAAAGGGGCCATTTGCAGACTAGACTGATAACTGTTGTTGTACGAGAACTCTGCAAACGGAAGACAATCTTCCCACTTGGAACCATAGGATAGAACACATGCGCGAAGCATGTCCTCCAATATCTGGTTCACTCGCTCAGTTTGGCCATCGGTCTGGGGATGATAAGCTGTGCTAAATGCTAACTTGGTTCCGAGGGCTTCATGAAGGGATTTCCAGAATCTTGAGGTGAATTGCGTGCCTCTATCAGATACAATCTTCTTAGGCACACCATGCAGGCTCACTATTCTGGAAATATACAGGTCTGCTAACTGAGCTCCGGTATGAGTGGTCTTGACAGGAACAAAGTGGGCAACCTTGGTCAGTCGATCAACGATGACCCAGATTGAATCATGGCCTCGGTTGGATCTTGGAAGTCCGGTAATAAAATCCATTCCAATCTCATCCCACTTCCACTCGGGAATTTTCAAAGGTTGAAGCAATCCAGCGGGTCGCTGATGTTCAGCCTTAACTCGCTGGCAGATGTCACACTTGGCTACGAATGAACCAATCTCTCGCTTCATTCCATGCCACCAAAATCTTTCTCGAAGGTCTTGGTACATTTTGGTTCCGCCGGGGTGGATTGAATAAGGGGTCTCATGGGCCTCCTTCAGGATTAACTCCTTAAGTTCCGTGACATTGGGCACACAGATACGGTCATTGAATTTCAGCACTCCTTCAGCATCTTCGGTAAAACCGGGTGCTTTGCCGAGGGAAATCTTCTTCCTAATTCCCTCTATGCTTTCATGACCTTTCTGGGCTTCTTTGATTTGATCCATCAGGGTTGGGGTTAACTCTAAATTGGCGAGATAACCATGGCTAACAAGCTCTAGTCCAAAATCTTGGAACTCTTTGAACAAGGCTGGCTGTTCGGCTTGGATCAGGGCATTCAGGGTGCAAGGTTTGCGACTAAGGGCATCGGCAACTACATTAGCCTTTCCGGGGTGATAATGGATTCCAATATCATAATCCTTGATTAATTCCATCCATCTCCTCTGTCGCAGGTTCAGATCTTTCTGGGTGAAAATATACTTCAAGCTTTTGTGATCTGTATAGACCTCGCAGCGATGTCCCGCAAGATAGGGACGCCACGTTTGAGAGCAAGAACAACAGCAGCTAACTCCAAGTCATGGGTTGGGTAATTCTCTTCATGCGGTCGCAACTGCCGGGACAGGTACGACACAACTTTGCCTTCTTGCATCAGAACGCAACCAAGTCCGAGGCGTGATGCATCGCAATACACGTCGAAACTCTGGGTGACGTCTGGCATGATCAGGATTGGGGCTGAGGTTAGTCTCTTCTTCAGTTCTTGGAAACTATCCTCACACTTCTGAGTCCATTCAAATTTCTTGTCCTTCTTCAACAGTTGGGTCATGGGTTTGGCTATACTGGAAAATCCTTCAACGAACTTGCGGTAATAACCGGCAAGTCCGAGAAAGCTTCGGATTTCAAAACATTGGTTGGGGATAACCAGTCAAAATGGCTTGATCTTCTCTGGGTCAACAGAAATTCCTCCGGCAGACACAACATGTCCGAGAAATGCCACTTCACTGAGCCAAAACTCACACTTGCTAAGCTTGGCATACAGCTGGTGCTCTCGGAGGTCTCCAAAACTAGACGCAGGTGTTCAGCATGCTCTTCTTCGGTCTTGGAATAAATAAGGATGTCATCAAGGAAAACTACCACGAACTTGTCGAGGTACTCCATGAAAATCTTGTTCATGAGATTCATGAAATAGGCTGGGGCATTGGTCAGACCAAAAGACATCACGGTGTATTCAAACAACCGTAACGAGTGGTGAAGGCGGTCTTGGGAATGTCTGTCTCTCGGATCTTCAACTGATGGTATCCTGTCCGAAGATCGATCTTGAAAAGACTCGGGCTCCGTTCATTTGATCGAACAGATCCTCGATCTTGGGAAGAGGTACTTATTTTTAATGGTCACGTCATTCAGCTTGCGATAATCCACACACAGGCGTGTGGTACCGTCTCTCTTGTCCACAAATATAATGGGTGATCCCCAAGGTGAAGCGCTTGGGCGAACAAGTCCTTTGCTGAGCATATCTGCCAATTGCTTCTTCAACTCAACCAGCTCTTCCGGATTCATCCGATAAGGTCTTTGGGATATGGGGGATGTTCCTGGGATAAGCTCAATTATGAACTCAATTTCCCGGTCTGGCGGCATACCAGGCAATTCTTCTGGGAAAACATCCTTGAACAGGTGAACAACACGGATCTCATCTAGGGCAGGTCGAGCTATGCTCTCATGGCAGCCTGGGTGAGATTGACTAGTTTCAGACACATACTCCACTTCTACTTCTTTGTCGGTGGTGATGGATACAGCTCTTCTGCACAGTCAATTCGACCATGGTACTTGGCTAACCAATTCATACCGAGTATAACATCGATGCCTTGGGTTCCCAGAACAATTAAGTTAACTGGAAACTTTTCTCCTTTGATCTCAAGGGGTACATCGGAGCAAAACATCTTGGTCTCTACGGTGGATTCTGGGATTTGGATGACCATGGGTTTGGGTAAGAGGCTCTAACTAAACCTCCCTTAGCAACAAATTCTTGGGTAACAAATGAATGGGTAGCACCAGAATCAAACAGAACAGTTGCAGGTACTGAGTTGACAAGGAACGTACCCAGCACAACATCCGGAGCATCCTGAGCTTCTTCAGCATTGATGTGGTGCAGACGACCCTTGGCAACAGCAGCATTTCCGCGGGTGCGGCATTCTTGCCATTTCCATTTCCATTGCGGCCTTGACCATTGTTCTGTGCCGGCGCATTGGGGCGCTGGACATTCCTCTTGGGATTGGGACATTCTTTGGAGTAGTGACCCTTGTTGCCGCATTCAAAGCAGATCACATTGGGATTGCGGGTGAAGTTGTTGAAGTTTCCTCCGGGACGGTTATTGTCATTGGGGCGGTTGAAGTTGTTTGGGCGGTTAGGGTAATTGGGGCGTGGAGCTTGGGGTGGACGATAGGCAGGCCTGGTGTTCTGCTGAAAGATACGAGGTTTCTGGCTGCTCGAACCTTCCTGAGCATTCATCCTCCTCTTGCGACCTTCATACATCGACTTGCGCTTGGTCTCCAGCTGGATGGCTTTGTCCACAAGTGACTCCAGATCACGGAAGTCATGGATAACCAAAGCACACTGAAGTTCATCATGAGTCCACTCATGAAACGCTCCATCTTCTTCTCTTCTTGTCGGTGTCATCAGGAGCATACCGAGATAAGTCGGTAAACTCTCCAGATAACCGACCACATCTCTACTTCCCTGCCTCAGTTTGCGGAACTCATCCTTCTTCCTCTCAATAAGTCCGTAAGGAATATGCTTCTTGCGGAACTTCTCCTGGAACTCAGCCCAGTTGATGACATGACCAGCTGGCTGGAGAGTCTTGGTAGTTTCCCACCAAGCTCTTGCAGGTCCAGCGAGATAGTGGGTTGCATACACACTTTCTTTTCTCCCACAGCAGCAACTTCAAGATTATTGTCGATGGTGCGAAGCCAATCATCGGCTTCTAGTGGGTGAAGTCCCTTGGAGTAGGTGGGTGGGTTGGTCTTCTGAAAATCGCCTAAGGTGGATCGCTGGTTCTCATTGCCATTGCCATTACCACCATTGTTGTTGTTGTTGTTGTTATAGGCGGCTGCGAGTTGTTGCAGGCACGAGATGAGCTGGCGCTCTGCCGGGCATTTTCACGTTCCTCCATGATAAGCGCGAGAAGTTGGGGGGGGTTGGGTCCGGTGGTGGTGGTGCTGATCCTGATCCTCCGCATTGTCGCGACGGGGCGGCATCCTGAAGCACACCGGGTATAAGAGGCAAGGCAAGAAAAGTTCGACTAAGGGAAAAGACGATCTCTCAAGTGGTTGATTAATTTAAGATTATATGAAAATATTTCACACAGATTTAAACAAGACAAACATACTTATATTTCACAACATCACATCAAGAGTTCACATCACACAAGCTTACAACATCAAGCTTACAACATCACCTTACATCTAGATACATACATCTGGTTTCCAAAAGAACCACTACTACGACTCGACTAGCTATAGGGGGTCAACCTAATCCTGCGGTAGTGATCAAGTCACTCGCCTACTGAGGTGGAACCTCCAGCTCTAACACGTCAGCATCTGACTGGTAGGTGGCTCCTCGGGATCCTCCTCCTCGTCCTCGAGAACTGGCTCGAGTGGCTCCTCCTCCTCGTCAACTAACTCCTCCTCATCATCCTCCTCCTCACAGTCCATCTCCTCCACGAAGTCATCATCGTCACTGAGGAAAGCGTGTTCTCCTTGCGGAGATCCTCGCCCTCCTCCTCCATCTCGTCAGTATGGTGCTCTAGATCCTCAATCAGTCCGTCCTGCTCTGCCACCTTCGTGCGGAGCTTCACGATAGTCTTCCTCAGCTGGGCCCTCTTCCTGAGAAGAGCAACCTTCTCCTCCATCAGCTTCATCTCGTTCTCGCGAAGCTCAACGAGCGACTCGCGGTCGAAGTGGAGCTGAATCCTAGTGCGCAACAGATCATCCTGAGTGCACTGAAGTAAGATCTCCATGTCCATGATGTAGCTCCCAAACATCGGGTGGTAAGGTGAAGGAGTAGGGTGTCCATCGCAGTTGCGCCTCCCGTAGAACCGGAAACGGGAGTCTACTAACTCCGCCTTGTGCTCCTCACAAAGTCGGGCTAGCATCCTCTGTGTAGCAGTACAGAGACCATCAACCCAGGTGGCCTCCTTGGTGGTGAAGATGAGCGTCCTGGAACTGGGAGACTTGATGTTCCTGCGAACTGACGACCTGATGAGCCAGCTCAGCCTTCCGACACCGTGAACATCAATCTGAGCTCCCTCAAACTCTGGAGCGGGGCGACCTAACAGCTTGGTCAACTCGAACAAGTCCCTCTCAAACGTCAGCTTGCTGTCCTTCTCCAGCTGAACGAACTCGGTCCAATGGAGTGCCATCTACATTTTTAAGCAAAATTTTAAGTTAGTTAGGTGACAAGTATCAAAATTTTAATATAGTAGGGCAACAAGTGAGTCAAATTTTAAGCTTAATGAGAGGTGTAAAATTTTAGGGATACAAGGAAAATGTAACATTTAATGAGAGTAAAATTTTGCATAAGTAAGAGGATTGGAGATAAGCAATTTTCGAAAATACTTCATTCCTTTCTTTTTAGAAATTCATCTTTTGTAACATTTGACAAACGACCATGCTAACTAAGGTTTCCTAAAGTCAGGATGGCTCTGATACCAAGTCTGTGGGGACCCCGGACTAGCTGTCCGAAATACCCGATTATGCTTAACACAACGATCCCGTGATCAGTCTGTCGTTGCACATAATCCGAATTGGATACCAAAGTTTACATCCATTACAGTACCGAATAAAAGTCTTACATAAATGGTCATTTAGACCAAGTTCTTACATAGGTGCCTTCATGGGCCAAACCAAAATATCAGCGGAAGCTACGGCGTAGTAGACATCATATTCTAACGATGACAACCCGACAGGCAGCTGACTTGTGGAGATCCTTAGTTGGCGTAGAAGTCGCCATACTCCTGCTCGGCGTAGTGCTCCTCCTCGTAGTCTGGCTAGGTCAATAGCCAGGGACGAAACCAATATGAGTACATTTGAATGTACTCGCAAACTACCCCAACATGAGTATGCACCAGTTTTATTTTAGTTGACAACTTTTCTTATTTAAAACATCTCTATATCTTTATTGAAAAAGGTAAGAAGAGTTTTATAACTATCTTTAAAGAAGTCACCATTTTATCTGTTTCTCCAAAACTCCTCCTTTTTCCGACCATAGCCCGTCATGGTCCACTTTCATCCAACCACCTCATACCGATCCGTTGGTATAGGTGTAGGAAACATTCTCCACTTCATTTTTCTTTTAAAACTCAAAGTCTTTTAAAAACTTGCACAAGGTCTTAGGACAGTCTCCCAATTGTCCATATCCGAGGACTCGGCTATTCGAATAGTTTTTAACACTCTGCAGAGGTAGCACGCTTTTAACCCACATCCATCCGGCAACTCATCGTGTCTGCCACGTCTCGCCATACCAGGTGTATGCGAAGTAAGCCGCCGGCCATAGCCTCTTATTTGCTCATGCTAGTATAGGATCCTTCCCATATGACACTTTCCATCGACACCCAGTCCAGTTTCCCGTCAGAAACCCTAAGTGTGAGGACTCATAGTTTTGTCCGGCGGTTTATGGTGGAACCTTCTATCCTCCCCACCAACTTGTGTGAGGACCCGGGTCAGGGGGTAGTCCTCGGACCATCCCCTCATGCATAACGGAGTCATCTCCGTCGATGAGGTATCCCATACTAATAAGAGCAAACTACATGACTAAGCCTTTTCCCATATATGGTAAATGTGGTCGCACAGGGTAGGATTGGTCGTCATAGTACTAGGACACTGTGCATTTTTCATAAACATCACCATTTTTCCACTTCTCCATTCCAACACCGACATCTCGGCATTCCATAACTCACAAGAAATTTCAAAGGAGTTTTGAATAAACAACATTGTTTCCCATCCTAAAGTTTTATATAAACTACTACATAGGGTGGCAAAATAATATCCATATACTTTTGAAATGGGTTTTATAAATCTTGCTTTGAGAGTAAAACATGTTATGAAAGTAGATGCATATGTTTGTAGTGCAAGCTCAGAGAATAGCTTGCCTTGCTTGGCAAAGTGATCTTGCTCTTGTTCTTCAATTCAGCAAACTCTCCTTCCTCGATATATCCGACAACGTTCTCGTCTAATTAATAACAAACAATGCAAACAATCACTAAGCTATACAAGCAATCATCTCAACACAACAATCATGAACATCACACATAGCTACTGCACACATCAAACCATACAATTTGGTTTCAAAATATTGAATTAAACATCATTTATTTATTCTAAATTATGGCAGAAACTTGTGAACATGTTTAATTCACAACTTGAGTTCTGTTGGTCACAAAAATACAAACTAAAATTCTATGGAAAGCTACTGATGTGTAGAAGACAACACAATTTGATTTGGATCAATTGGAGTTACCAAACTCCCTACACATTTGTTTGAATCCAGAAGCTTAATAATCAAGTTTTAGCTACCATTAAATTTGTTGCTTAAAATTAAATCCTTTTAGGGGTAACTAAACATGACTAAATGTGACTAACAAAATTGGTCCTAATTCATTTGGGTTAACCAATTAACATATTTAAATGTTTGAGTGCAGAAGGGTTTTAAACTTCAACTTATACTAAACAAATACTACTGCACAAATAATTCTACCAAAATTAGGGAAGCTACTACAGGCAGTACTAAGCTAACAAAATTGGTTTGGAATTATTTGGACTAACAGAGTATCAGAAACAAACAAGTTTAGAATTTAAACCTTCTGTAGTATTTTTAATAATACTTTTTATTTATTTAATTAAATGGAATGAATCCAATTGGGTTGGTTAAACATTTTCATAAGCTTTCCAGAACAATTGAGTTTGATTTATTTGGATTCCTAAATCTCGAGATATTGAATTTTAAAGTTGGCTCCAGTACTGTCTTAACAGAGAGGTTTAAATTTGAATTTAATTGATTTCTGGATAATGTTGAAAGCTATGACAGGTGGGGCCTACACGTCAGTGACACAGTGTGCGGTTGGAAATAAATAAAATCCTGACGAGCGGGGCCCGCCCGTCAGTCTCTCTCTCTCTAATACACGAAACGGTACGCAACCGTTGGATCGAGATCCAACGGTCCACGTGCGACGCGACGACGGCGACCATGATTTGGCGGCGCTGCCGCGCCGGCGGCGATGTGGTGGACGGATTTCTCACCTAGGGGGCACGGGAAGGCACGGTGATGACGCGAAACGGCGGCGGAGGCTCGGGCGATCGTCCTGGCTGAGTCCTGCTTGCTGGGACGGCGGCTAGCTCCGGCGGCGTGTCGACGAACTTCCCACGGCCACGGCAGCTACTCCGGCGAGCTCCCTACGGCGTTCCTGTGCACGATCCAGAGGGAAAAAGGGTCGGGTGAGTGTGGTGAAGCAGCGGGAAGAGATCACGGGCCAGAGGGGAGAGAGTGGAGCAGAGAGGCGCTGCGGCCACGACGAACCTCGTCGGCGGCAGAGCTTCGGCACGGCACGCCCTTCTGGCGGCTCACGGTGAAAGGAGAGGGGGAGTGAGGGAGTGGGGTGGTGTGCTTCTTCCAGAGGGGTGAGGGGTGGTTTTATAGCGTAGGAGGCGGCGTACGGTGGACGGGGTGCAAGCACGTCCGCGGCTCGCCGGCGGGAACTCCTCTCGAATTCGAGGCAGTGGTGCACGAGGCGTGGCGCTGTGAGGTCGAGCGGGGTCCGGGCACGTTCTAGAAGGCGCTGGCCGAGCCGTGCGTGTCGGGGAGCAGCGAGCTGGGCCAATTTGGGTCGACGACGGCGAGCTCGCCACGGCGACGCTGGAGTGGAATCGAGGCGAGGGAGGGCATAAGTGCTCTCCTCTGCGGCGCCGCGGCTGCAGAGGCACGGGAGCGAGGGAGAGCGCGGCCAGGGGGGGGGCCTGGGGAGCGCGGAAACGACGGGCACGGTCGCGGCGACACGGCGACGGTGACGGGGAGGTGGGGGTAGGAGACGACGACACTTTCGCAGAACGCCCCCTGGATACTTTTCTCTATTCACGACTAGGTCCTTCTCTGTTTCTTTTTCTTCTTTTCAATTCCAGCAGCATTTCTGGAATTTAATTGGGGCACTTAAACATTTTAGAAAAATTTGCAAATAATTGTGGGGCCTCCCCATAACATGTAGAAGCTCACAAAAATTGGCTTTGCAAAATAAAATGTTTTGCATCATTTTCTTTCATAGGGTTTTGAATTTGGTAATTTGGTTTATTTCAAATTGATTTTACTTTACAATTTTAAAATTAGTTTTAAAAATAGCATTGAAGAGGGAAAGTAGTAAGAATCAAAATGGGAGTGCTTACAATACAACTCCACTGACTTTGGTTTAAAAATAATTGAGTTTGTCACTTGAAGAATTTCATGTGACAACTTGTCACTTTTATTTTTCCTTCTTTATAACTTTATTTTGTTTTCTACCTTTTCTTCAAGTGTTCACTAGAGCAAGCAACACACACAACAAGAACAAACAACTTAAGTGACAAGAAGCAATCAACACACAATAAACAACAAAAGTTTTTGTTGGCCTCATTTTTGGAATATAATATTGATAATATTTTTGAGATGTTACAGTTTCATCAGCGCGTGATCAAGTTTGATCGGACGGCCGCGCGTCCGGGGGATGCAGCGCGTGAGATCCCGGGTGATCGCAACCCTTTCACCTTACCGTATACGGTCATCCCACTGAAACTTCTACTCTGACCTCTTGAACCCAATAGTTTCACCATCAGACACTACTAGAAATTAGGTTATTAACGACCATCAATTATGAACGCTTGGTCGTTATTAGTTTGACCAGCCAAACCCACGTCTAAACCAGCCCCGTGAGACCTCCCCTACGACGATCGGTCCTGCTGGTCTTTAATTTTCTTTTGCCGATGGTCGTTATTGATTTATACATCTTGTTATTCATGGAGAAAAACTAGCGACTCTTCAGCGCGGGATTGAAGTAGATAAATACCTACAAAATCTAGGTATCCCTATTTCCCTTCCTCCCCTCGCAGGTGCATCTAGGTATCCCAAATTAAACATGGCGGCGCAACCCATCTCCACCTTCCCTCGCGATTTTTATTTCTCGCATCGGCAGAGACTACCAAGAGCAGTGCGCGCGGCTGTGCGCCTGTGCCCTCCATGGCGTCCGGCGGCAAGACGTACATGCCCTGACTTGGAGGATTCAGACTTGACTCCTTGAAGACTCCCGGTCTAAAGTGGGTGATTGCTGTAGCCACTAGTTTCGGATTTGATCACGGCGGAGCGACCGTACTGGAGTGTGAGTCTGCAAGAATTTCTAGGCAGTTCATCTGCGTGCACAGTTGGGGCTAGGCGCACAATCTAGACAATCCGAAATTCAGGTTTGCACTTTTCCTTTTTTTATCCTCTTTTCTTGCAGATTAATGGTCTATGCGAAAAAGAGTCAGAATCGTGGATTGTTACAACTAGGACTCATCGAAGAAAATAGAACCAAGACAGTCGTAGCAACTGGTATTCTTTTGAGAATTATATAGCAATTGATATGACATTTCTAATTAAATTATGATAATCTAGGATAGGACGCTACTCCTCCACATACGTTTCCAGGTAGACAACCACTGGCCGGGTGGAAAATCGTTTAGTAGCGATAGAGTACATGTGGCAATTCACAAGTCATGCAGATTTTGCACTTGGCATCGAATCTGCGTTTTCATGTGGCTATCAGCAAGCAGCAAAGGAGACCACATGGCATAGGCGAGTCGTGTTGGCGTCAGCAACGGCCAACGACCATCACATCTGATGGGAACAGTGGCCCTGGAATTCCTAGCTACATTTACATTTTTGATTGACGCTATAGTTGACTCGTAGCTGGGGTCGCCTTTATACAGTCTACAAATTGCGCCAAACAAAAAACACCCAACCCCAACACCAACACCAACACCAGACAGACCAGCTTCCCGGCACAGCGCACCGATGAGCACGATACTCATCGCCATGTCTTTTGTGCTGATGTTCTCGGCAGCTGCACCGCAAGCATCAGCTACAGCCTCTGAAGCCGCCGGAGGGATCTTGCAGATCCCTTCTAACGACTCCTTGTCTCACTGCATCTCAAGGTGCGGGGACGTCGACATCTCCTATCCCTTCGGTATAGGGTCCGGCTGCTTCCGTCAAGGCTTCGATCTCACCTGCGACAACTCCACCAAGCATCCCAAGCTCTATTTTGGCAACAGCACTATACTGGTCACTCGAATTGACATGGAATACGGCGGAGTTACGACCCTATAATCTTCAAACGTACAGCGATGCCAGGTACAGATACGTACAACATGTCATGGGAGTCCCATGCTAGAGGTATTACTATACCTAGTTATTATAGTTTGTTGGTAGCTGGTTGTGATTTCGATGTCACCTTGTTCAAGTATGGTACGGGAGACAGGATTGGATCTTGTATGAGTAGATGCGCCGGCGAGAATGCTCCAGCTGGAAGGCGTTGTAATGGAATAGGCTGCTGCCGCATCCCGTTACCAGGGGCCTGCCAGGCTTTCGGGCAAAACTTGTCAGCACTAATACTACTGCAACACAGTCAGATTGGTTGCACCCTGGCGTCATGGCTTTCGTGTCATCATATGATAATTATGATTACAAAAGTCTGACAAAAGCAAGCAATATTGATGACGTCTTTCTTAGTTTTACCATCATGGACCAACCAAGCTGTGAAAGTGCACAAATGAACAACGCAAGTTATGCCTGTAGCAAAGGTAGCAAGTGCCACAATTCCTCGTCTGGTGGTTACCGGTGTTACTGCCCTAATTTTGTTCGAGGCAACCCTTACATTTTAGATGGATGCATGCCAGGTACTTTTTCTCAAAAATTCCCTTCTATTTAGCCTTCATCCTGTTGTTCTTACTTTTTGCATGTGTCTATCTACTGTGAGCAGGTTATAACCCCAAGACCAAAGAACAGTGCCGCACATCATGTGGACGCATGCCTATTCCCTTCCCATTTGGGCTCGAAGAAGGGTGTTTTGCAAACCAAAGATTTCGTCTTAATTGTACATCTCGTAATCTCACACTTTTTGTCATAGAAGATTATGCACAATATCATGTGACTGATGTATCTGTGAAAGATGGGACTCTGACTGTTAGCAACATGGCGAGTGGAATTAATGGAAAAGAGGCAATAATAATCCAGGATGACAATGATTTTTTTAGATCTGGGCCCCCTATGGAAAATCAATTTGATTTCTCTACGAAATACCACATTGTTATAAAGTGGGCGGTTGCCAATATAACTTGTCAAACAGCTATGCAAAAGGATACTATGTATGCATGCCGCAGCTCCCACAGCTCTTGCCTAAACGTCACCCACGGGGAATTATTTATGGGATACCGTTGCAAGTGTTCTTTAGGCTTTCAAGGAAATCCATACGTTGAGGATGGCTGCACAGGTCTGATCCTCCTCATCACCCTTCATTGTGCACTTATGTATCTCTCACTTGTACAAATATTTAGAAAATTTATGAAAACATCCCGCAAACCTAAGGCCTAGTTTGGTAGCACAGTTTCTTCAAAACCGTAATAATCGAAAACCTCAGTTTTCCAATGCGTGGGCAATTAATACTCTGGGTTTTTTTGTTTGCGGGGGACTGCAAAAATACTTTGCATCCAAATGTACCCTAAAGGATTTTCAATTGACACATGGAGATCATACGAATTTAATCTGGCATTTTTTAGCAGGTAGCAATACATTTGCCACCAATATATAACCAATGAGAGTTTTCTACAGATATAGATGAATGCACACTGTCAAACTCCTGCAATGGGACATGTCAAAATTTTCCTGGAGGCTACACATGCACAAGTTGCCCTCATAGAAAAGAGTTTGATCCGATAAAAAGGCGGTGCGTTACATCAGCAAAGCAACACAATCTTCTTTTGGGTAAGTCATAGCTAGCAAAATCTCCTGATTGCAATTACAATTAGCCAAATGCGTAGTGACTCAAAGAGCGATGATTAATTGTAGGTATTGCAACTGGAACTGGCTGTGGCCTTGGCTCCATAATTATTGCAGTCTGTGTAGTTGTATTCGCCAATAAGTGGAAGAAAGGAATCCAGAAGAGAATCCGACGAGCACACTTCAAGAAAAATCAAGGCCTACTCTTGCAACAGCTGATCTCGGATGAAAGCACCACAAACAAAACAAAGATATTCTCCTTGGAGGAACTAGAGAAGGCAACCAACAACTTCGATGCTGCTCGTGTTCTTGGTTGCGGAGGACACGGTACAGTTTATAAAGGGATTCTATCTGACCAAAGAGTGGTGGCTATTAAAAAATCCAAAATTGTGGAGCAATCTGAGATAGACCAGTTTATCAATGAGGTTGCTATCTTATCACAAATCATTCATCGCAATGTGGTAAAGCTATTTGGTTGTTGCCTCGAATCTGAGGTGCCTTTGCTGGTGTATGAGTTCATATCTAATGGTACATTGCATGACCTTCTTCACATTGATGTTAGTGTCAAATGCTTGCTATCATGGGATGATCGCATTAGGATTGCAGTAGAAGCAGCAGGGGCACTTGCTTATCTGCACTCGGCTGCTGCAATACCAATTTTTCATAGAGATGTGAAATCTGCTAACATACTATTGGATGGCAGCTTCGCTACAAAGGTTTCTGACTTTGGTGCTTCAAGGTCTCTTTCACTCGATGAGACTCATGTGGTGACTATTGTCCAAGGAACATTTGGTTACCTAGATCCAGAGTATTACCATACTGGGCAGTTAACTGAAAAGTGTGATGTGTATAGTTTTGGAGTAATACTTGTGGAACTTTTGACAAGGAAAAAGCCAATTTTTATCAATGATCTAGGTGCAAAACAAAACTTGTCCCATTATTTCGTGGAAGGGTTACATGAGGGAGTTATCATGGAAATAATGGATCCTCAAGTTGTCAAAGAGGCAAACCCGGAAGAGATTGATTATATTTCCTCACTTGCAGAAGCATGCTTGAGACTCAAAGGAAAAGACAGACCTACTATGAAAGAAGTAGATATGAGGTTGCAAGTCCTGGGAACTAAGAGGCTAAGAAAATGCAAAATTCTCCCAGCTATTGATGAAGAGATTGAGCATTTGTTATGCCCAAAGGTTAGTAACGCTGATGCTGGTAATTTAACATCTGAAGGCATCTCCCGCTGCTACAGTCAAGAGCAAGAACTTTCATCCTCGGTCACTTTGCCACGCTAAGTATATATGTGCAATAACATACAATCGCGTCCTTCCTAGTATTCATCTGAATGCCATTTATTTTCTATGGAGTCGTATTATGTTAGATAGTTCACTTTAGACGAGAGTATGTCATATAGTTTCCCCTCCTGTATATTTCCATAATTTATTTTTAGCCCATGTCAATTGTGTACAATTATATTACAATTGTTTGCGACGAATATGATTGTAATGAATAACTTGAGGTACATCATTGTATTTAAGTTACGGTGGTGGATAAAAATATATCTGTAGCGTTGTCAATAAATTTCATACCCTCCATTGCCTTTGGCTTACTTGGTAGAGGCTCCAATAGAATCTGACTGATGTCCAATTTATTTTTCCTTTTCTAACGTTCAGAAAATTGCCAAAATTTCAGAATATTTCAGCTTACAGAATGTACAAAAAAAAATCCTGAAATTCCAATTTTAAAATCTCAACTTTCAGAAATTACCAAAAATTAAGAAAATTTTAATTTGCAACTTTCCACAAATTTTTCCCGTGCAAAAAAAAAAACTTTCCACAAATTTTTACAATTCAACTAAAATTTCCAAAAAAAATAAAAATCCCCACCGTGAATTGGCTGTCCCTACCTCAGACTGCGCTGTTTCTCCAAGCTACTCTCGTGAGCCCAGCGCGGAGCAAAGGATCCCAGCGCAGATACTGTCGGCGACCTAGCCGGCGACTCACGAGCACCTGAACCGGGGTCGACCAGCAGCAGAAGACGGCATGACCTGCGGCAGGCTACCCGTTGCTAGTAGCCGGGGAGAGAGAGCGCTCGGTGCTGCATAAGAGAAATAGATAAGGTGGTGAGAGAGAAGCAATAAGGAAGAGAGAATAAGATTTTTAGAACTTGGCAGAAATTTTGGCAATTTTCTCATGCACGTGGTGGCATGAGACATGGGCGTCCATGTCGGCTTGGTGACTCCGCTCGCCGGAGTAGCGTGCATTGGAGCATGGCTATCGTGCTGTGCTCATGGCGTTAGTAGCGCCGAAGGAGAAGGAACTTCAGGTGCCACTAGCTGCTGTATATGCATGCCTGAACGTCTGGGTGCTTCAAAACTTGTGTACAGTGATGACCAACCCCGCCAACTTCGCCAAGCACCAATCCAACCCGAAGGTTGTCCCCATCATCGCCAAGGTCAACGCTGGGTCGCTGGGTCCCACCAGTGAGTGTCGTCATCGTGTGCAACTGTCACTTATGCGGCCAGCAGCAAGAGAAATAAACTCTTGTCGAGTGTCGTCTTATTGTTTGCATCTGGAGGAATGGGCATACGCGATAGTGCAGAGACACTTTGGTGGTGATGATCTTGCTTATGTTGGCCTCTTTTATGTTAGTGACTTGCAGGGATGACAATTTGGGGATGACGGTTAGTTGGGATGGGTTTTGGTGGAATGTTTGATGATCCCTTCTGTTTATATTTTGGTGAACAAGACAAGGCGGGTGCTGGATGAATGTGAATGCTTCTTATCTAGGGTGGTCTATGTTTGATGTTGGTTGGTAGTGTTACTGTTTGATGTTTTCTTATCTAGGGTAGCATATCATGCTGCCTGATCCTGATTTTCCATTTCTTTTTTCTTTTGCGACGCGTCGCTGCCAAACTCCATTCTGCTATACATGAGAGTTAACGTACACAACCATTAGAGTTAGCACACCTGAGATAAAAGATAAGCTGGTGATAGTGAACTGTGTTCATCTTGTGAGGCAGACTCGTATTATTGTGAAGGGTTTATGTTCTTCCATCGCTACTCGATCAGACTAGCAGCTGCTAATTGCCTGGTGAGGCGCTGCTACTTTGTGAAGAGTAACATGAAGACAAAAGTTTGCTTCCCTCCCAATCACCCAGCTCGAAGTCAAAGTCTCATCTTGTTAACCTGTAACTTCACCAACCCTTTCCATTGGCAGCTTCCATCGCTCATCTCAAGACTACCCAAGCTATTCCTTACCCACCTCTCCTGCTTTCTGCAGAGACCAACTCCGGGTTCATCGTGACATCAAAACTTGTCGACATGCCCTACACGTCATCCTTGACAGAGCTCTCTGTACGCTGATAAACTCCAGCTCCAATCGCAGGGCGTGACTGATTCAAAACATCTACAGTACGCAAATTTGCAGTGGGCAAATTGTAACACCTTTGAAAACTCTGAATTTGCACTACACCGTATAGACATGCATGTTTTAGCTGAGTTTAAGGAGTCTTCCCAGTTGTGAAGGGACATGCATGTGTGTTTTCTTCCTAGCTGGATATAGAGAACAGTATCGTGGGGAACCACACATCAGGCTGGAACAGGAAGCTGGCATCAATCACATTTAAGAAAAACAAAGCTAAATGAAACACATGCTTAAAGCGTCAGTATTAATAGGGGAATCGTATCCTCGGCGCAACCCATAACCGCACCGCTACATAAAAAAAAACACAAGACCACGGGCTTTCTCCCCATTCGACGTTTACTGTTTAATTAACACCGCATCGAAATACGGCTGGGATATCATACGTACGGTCTGCGATGCAAATCCTATAATTGATTCAAGTGCACTTCCACATAATTTGAACAAACGTGCAAGAAAGATTTTCCACGTCCGAGGTCCGCAAGAAAGCCACTCATGAGGGGAACTCATATGCTACTTGGGGAAGGTGTGCTACCAGAATGGGAAATCCAAAAGTGGCGGATAGACGAGCCAGGGGTCGACCAGAAGCATTAATTGGCATCATACACGACTTACCGTAATGGTCACAAAGTCCTATAGCCGGAAGAGGACTTTTCAGAGCCCGAGGCTAAGCCGAATAGGCTTTTCGTCCACAATAGATCATCATCCATCACCAAGAAGTGTAGGTAATAAAAAAGGGAAAAGCTACGAAGAGGCGCCGCTCGGTTGGCTCGCGCGTGCGGCGGCACGCTGAGATTATCGTCTCGCGAAATCAACGGCATCGCGTGGTCAGGGCGTTGACGCGGACGTCTCCACCTTTGTCGTGCACGTCGCTGACGTGGATTCATCGTGGGTCCCTTTTGTCAGTGAACCCTGTGTGTACGTGCAGGTAATTTCGGGTGTTTTTTTCTCGCGAACAGCTCATTTCGCATTTTCGCCAGCTCCTTTCTCTCTCTTCTCGCTGTGACGATGCCGATGCGATTTGGGTGGAGCGGAGATCTCGCCGGGGGAGAGATTCTTCTTCGCCAATGACTGACGCATCCGCTGCATCCCCGCACGCGGGTGAGTCTCCTCCTTCTGTTCTCTAGGTTAATCAGAATTTCATGGTCGTTCCACCTCTCCCGCACGGTTTCGGCTCATGAGGCGGTGACGAGATTTATCCGGCGACGATTGGGTAGGGGGTTAGAGGCGAGATGGAGGCGCTAGGTAGGTGGTGCTCCGGCTATCTGTAGGAGGCGAGATGGATCCGTTTTTGTGTCGGATTTTTTTCCGGCGGTGTGCCAGCACCACATCCCGTCCGCTTTTGCGACCATGCGCGCTTCAGATCTGGTGATTTATCAATAGTTTTTAGTTGGCGTTTTGTAGTTTTCATGTCCCTATGTCTCTAGTATGATTTGTTGTTGTTGCTTTGCAAATTCCTGCTCCGATTAGGTTAGTTGATGGTGGCTGTCGTTGAAGGAGATGAAATTATTTGTGTTTCACTGCTTTTTTTTAGCAATTTTAATTTTTTATGAATAAAATGATAACTCTGTTGTATTAAAATGGCAATCCTTCTTGTCAAATCAGGTAGTTGTTTGAAATTGGAGCAATTAATCTGGCAGTTTATTTCTGTATATCCTGGTAGTTTGTCTGCAACTAATGTGATAAGCAATTGTGGATAATTATTCCGTCAATTGTGACTAGTTAATCTAGTAGTTGATGTTGGAAGAACATGATAATTGTTTACATAGCTAATTAATCTGGTAACCGTGGCTAATTAATCTGTCAGTCGTGGCTAATTAATCTGGTAGTTGCTTTCGAATAATATGTTAATTGTTTAGATAGATAATTTATCCAACAACTATGGCTAATTAATACCTGCTCTGGAACCCCAATTAACAATTAATCAGGTGAGGACACCGCGTGGAAGCATTACTGCGTCGTGAGGTTTGAGGCCGTGCCATATGCGGCCGGTGGGGGCACTTCAGGGACACCACCCACCTCTGAGGCTGAGGCTGCAGGTGCCGCCATGCCGCAAGAGGTCGTACCACAGGGAGCTGCCTCGGAGGACCTCTCCGGGACCGAGTGATGCCTCCACATCAGCGGCATGGAGGCTGACTGCTTCCGCGCATTGCGGCAGTTGTGTCGTCGGTGGGCCAAGGCGGCCTTTAGGGCAAGCATGCCATGGATGGTGGCGGTGCTTTGAACATGGTGGCAATGCATTTCTGGCGGATGAGAAGCTGTAGGATGTGATTACTGCTCTGCCATTCGACATTTTTTGGCCTACGTGCTTCATCCCCATCTTCATGTGGTGTGGTAACCACAGTAGGATGTGGCGGCACGCTAGTGAGAGTAGACCTGACAAAACCTCGGTGGTGGTGCCATGGCTGGAGCAGCAGCAACTTAGATCTCTGACGGTGGTACTTAGGAGGGAGCAGGTGCGGTGGCTACATCGGTGCGGCTGTTGTCAACATTGTTGGACTAGGCTGCTTCGGCTTCATCACCATCCTCCTGGACTGGTTTCCTCCTATGCAGGTATTCACCATGACTTATACTGTGCATCATGAGTATGTTCTGTTAAATACCTCGCTAGTTGTGGATGCCTATGCAAGTGGTGAGTGCACGTGGCTTGTGTGATCCTTGAATTTTCATTTTGATTCTTGGGCATGAAGCATAATTCATCTCCTGACTCAAAAACGAGACACTGATTGCACTCCATTTGTTGAAGCTATAGAGAAACAGTTTACGTGCCTTAAGGCATTAGCTTGTAATTTACCCAGGACATGAATCTTCATTTTTTATAAATAATCTGGTAGCCATGTGAATGAAATTTGGTTGTTGTTTTGAAGAAACTTGGTAATTATATCTAGGCAACCTGATATGTTTATCGGACAACTTGGTATCTGTTCGTAAATAAATTTGGTAGCCGTGTGAGAAAATTATGGTTACTATTTTGGACAAATCTAGTAATTACTTTGGCAAAATATTATAGTTATTCCTAAAAAACCGCTATATGTACCAAATAACTTGGTGGTTGTGTTAGGAAATCCTGATAGTTGTGTGAATAAAATCTGGTATTTGTTCTGGAGAAACCTGGTAGCTATTCCTAAGCAAATGGATATATGCACCGACAATTTGGTAGCCTTTTGTAAATAAATGTGGTAGTTTTAATCAATGTGATAGATATCATTAATTAACCTGGTATGTAGCTTTTGAAAGTAACCCTTTTTGCATGATTTAACATGATAGCTAGAATGAATTAACTTGGTAGCTAGAATGAATTAACTTGGTAGCTAGCTTGAATCAATATGATGGCTAGCATGATTTAAACTAGTAGCTAGCGTTTTTGAATTAACTAGCATGATTTTACAAGATAGTTAGCATGAATTATATTGGTATTTAGCTTGATTTTAACATTGTAGCTAGCATGAATATAAGTAAAGTTTCACTATTGGACACTTTTTTAGTGTTACTAATTGCAATTTTTCTTTTTTTAAAACAGGGCGAATCAAGTTCCATGCTGTACAAGGTTATGAATGAAAAAATACATCAATTTATTATGTGAAAGTTCATGACTATAGAAATCAAGTTATGGTTTCATAGAGGTCTGTTTGATTTTAGACTATTTTCTTAGCATATTTGAGACTCCTGTAAGTTTCGTAACCTTCTGGAACTATATGGTTTTATTTTGGTACATGTGCGTGGAGAGCATGATCTACCTTGGTTTAAGTACTATGCAAATTCTGATGTGTTCCAAGTTTTTGTATAATGTATCTGTGCCATCTATCATGATTTGATGGTTTTTGTGTAACTTGGTGCATAATCTATATGTTTTTGAACAGGGAAAGTAGCCCAAAGTAGCTGGTTTAGAAGGTTCATACGTTGCTTCAAAGTTTTATCCAGCATGTTTATTGGATATGGATTTATTTTCCCAGATCTGGAGATATTTCAGTTTTGTTTTCTGTGTTTCTGGTAGCTTCGGTATTTATATACGTGGGTCGCTTGCTAAAATATAGGTTTGGGCTAAGCTGTGGTGAAATCTAGTAATAGGGCCGTGAATTGCTAATGGGCTCATGCGGCCCATGAACGACTAGCTCGCGCTGCCGAGCACGCTCGCGCGAGGTTAGTCTTTGCGCGTTGACCGCCGCTCGGGAGATCGTTTTAGCGGCGCCGCCGTGTAGTCTTGTCCAATAAAAAAACCCATCAAAGAGTTGTCAAAACAAAAACCATCCAAATGCAAACACCATGAGAGAAGCGCAGACAGTTCATCTACATTGCTCAATGCCACGAGCATCATGCATTACTCCAGATTGATGACGATCACCAATGAAGCACAAGGGTTGAAGGCCTCAGGAGTAGACAACGTCTTCATCAACAAGAAGATGATTCTGACACTTGATGACAAGTACGAGACGATCAGCACTCTCATCAAGGAGAAGCCAGAATTCAAGACCATGACTCCTTCTGAGTTTCTTGGAAGAATTCTGTGACGCCCCAAAATCGGTACTATGCAGATTTAAGCGTTCCCGCCAAAATCCGCATAATAACGATATTAGGACGCCCACCAGGCATAACGTGTTAGCCGGAACATACACGTTATGCGGGTGGATTTGTGATAACATTACAACAGTTCACGAAATAATCCGCGACAACAAAGAAGAGATATATATACAACAACGACTCAAACAAGTCAATATACAACTGATACATTATAAAGATACAAAGCACAGCGAAAAGCAAACTAGTGTCCAACTACGGACAAGATACCAAATTGGACTAAGAGTCCTGAAAATAAACGATAGCGTCCATATCCCTGCCCAGATCAAGCCGGAGGGATTCCCAAGCTAACATCGGCGGACTTCGAACCTGTTGGCTGCAACATGAAAAGTTACAGCCCCGAGAGGGGTCAGTACATTGAATGTACACGGCAAGCCAAGCTCACAAGAAACCAAAGCATTGGAAAGGGGTTGGTGTATTGAAGCGGCAGCAAGCAAGTACTAAACAACTACAAGACACGCTACGAACTTCCATCTATTAGAGAGGGAAAGAGAGCGAGTAAAGAACCAACTATCTACTAACACCAAACATAACCCAACCGATTATCACTCACTCGCTTAACCCACGAGCAAGCAATCCAAAGGCACTGACACAACGAAGCAAGTTTAATAGCTATCATTACTAGATGTAAGTTATCTATGATCTTGTTAGCCAACATCCGCACCAAGTTGTCCATAACCGCGGACACGGCTTTTCGAAAAGATTTTATCCCTGCAGGGGGCACTACTGTAGCCACACGCATCGAATTGCCATGGAGCGTTCGACACAACCTTTCACTTCTCTACAGACAAGTCCAGGGAGCCACCTAGCTAGGTTGGAACCGCATCAAAAGTCCGCCCGAAGCTCTGAGGCGGACCTAGCCGTTTGCGTCTACGCACTTGGGGAACGGAACACAGCAGGAAAGTCTCCTTCGTCTCATACCGCAGAACCTATATAAATGTACGCACATCGGTAAATACCATCATCATCATCTTCACCTGCAGAAAAGGTGATGTGCGTACGCCAACTGGAAAGCCCGAACTACGTTGTGTCTCCTGGACGAGCATGCAGATCGGCTAGTGAGTCGCGGGGAGTCCCATAAGGTCCCACATGTGGTTAGCGCGCTCGATCTTGGATTAGAGGACAAGAACTGAGGTCCTAGGACGACACTAGCAGAACAAAGCATCACGAATGGCCTTCCACCGGTGCCTTATCATTAAGAGGTCATAATCGTCCCACAACATCAAGTAAAGCAGGTAGCCACTTAACAGGGCATCGAAAAAGATACAGATAACAACAAGATAAAGCTAACAACCTAAGCATGCACTACGACTCGCAAGGCCAACAAGGTAAAAAAGCAACAGGGTGATAGGATGTGGAGGTGGGGCTATATTATGGCAGCAAGGTAAACATGTAGATAAGATCGAGACACAAGCATCGTAACACAAGGCTGACAAAAAGGCAGACTTTGCCCCGGCAGTTCCGGCCGGCAGAGGAAGGGAGTGGAGGAGGGCCAGTTGGAGGCGGCGGCGGCGGCGCCTCCCGAGTCGCCCGCGGGGACGACGTCGGGGCTGTTACCTTTCCAGTATGCTATATTTCATTATGTGACGTGTTTGTTTTTTGTACGAGTATTAGAGCATCTCCACCGATACCCCCAAAATTCGTGTCTGGCACCCCCAATTGTGCCCTCTTTGGGGGGTGCCGGACATGTGTCCGCCAAAATGGGGTCCTGCCCGCAGAGGCGCCCCCCAAACCAAGTGTGTAAGTTTGACAAACATTCATAAATTTTGAACTAAAACACGATTTTCATTGAAATTTGATGCAAATAATACGAAATTTAAACTAAAACTTAATCTAAACGGCGGGAGACTAGAACTTAATCTAAACTAAACTAATCTAGACGCCGCTAGGGCCAACCTCGTCGTCATTCGCCAAGCGCGCACGCACGCGCATCTCGTTGCGGCGCGCGCTCTGCCTCCTGGTGTCTTCTCTCGAGCTCCACCCTCGCCGCCCTCTGGGCATTTAGCTCCTCATGGGCCGCACGCTCGGCGGCCATGAAGGAGGCAGAATCCTCCTCCCGCTGGGCGATCAACTGATGCTGCTCGGCCGACGCCGCTTGGGCGTTCAGCTGCTCATAGACCGCCCGCTCGGCGGCCATGAGGGAGCGGGCACGATCCTCCACCTCCACGCTCTCACGCGGACGCTCGATGGCGGCTGCCTCCGCGGCAGCGTTCACCTCCTCTAAGGCCGCCCTCACCCGGCGGTATGCCTCCTCGTTGCGCTAGCTGACGAACGAGTTGTACGCCACAACCTGATCAGTCCACAGCGGCTCCGGCTGCTCCTACTGCGACTCCTGCTCCGGCTGCTCCTGCTCCGCCTGTGGCTCCTCCTCCCCCACCTCCCCCTAATCAAAGGGGTCGTCGCCACTCCCCTCGTCGTTAGACGGCGGAGGGGTTGGGTTCTGCGCCCAGGGGTGGGGACGGCGTGCGGCCTGGGTGAGGCTGGCCAAGGTGGTGGCTAGGCGGCGTGGCATGTTGTCGTCGAGAGGGTAGCGACGGCGTGGGGGGTGTACTGTGGGCCACGGCGAGAGGGTTAGCACGGGTTGTGAAGCGGCGACACGGCGGGTCTGCTTTTATAGCCGGCCGATCGACTGGGCGAGAAACGGAGGAGGGAAGTGGTGGCGCTGGGCGGGAACCGACGGGTGGGTGAGCACGCGTCGCGTCGGAGTTTAAAGGTGGTGACACGTCTCCGCCACGCTGGCCCTGGCAGCGCCGCTTGGGAAGCCAGGAAGGCTGATCCAGCGTACGAATGGATGGGCGCTGCGCTGACGCCGGCGTAAATGCGACGCGTGCGGTAGACGCACCGCCGTCTCGTCCCTTCGTCGCCATTACGCGCGGACCGACCTCCTGCACGGCGCCATTAATCGCCGTGGGCGAGCTCTGTGTCAATGACTAGCAGGCCCCGCCTGTGGATGGCATGTCCGGCACCCTGAGCAGGCCCCCAAGTTTGGAGTGTCTCTCGGGGGTGCCGGACATATTTCGGTTCGGTCTGGACACTTGGGGATGCCGCTGTGGCCGTTTTTCCGGTCCAGCCCCCAATGAGCCTTTAGGGGTGCCGGTGATCTTAGATCTCTCAAACAAATGGCCACTGTTTCCGTTAGGCTCACGACATTGCTGGGCACAAATTTCAGAGCAGTGTATTTCGGACACACAATGGCAGTGCTGGGTACAGAACACAAGTACAAACGGCACGAAACATTTTTTCTCACGACAGTCACTAATTTGCAACGACCTGGTTGCACGGATGGAACACACGGGTTCGGCTCCTCTGCAGTTCCAGTATTACTGTACCACGTACAGTACTTCGAAAATCTGCAGTCCAATGCAATCAAACGGTCCTCCTTCTATTACTCTGGGCACACCTAATTAGTAACAGACTCGGCCTTACAACACTTACAGAGGTAGCACTCGCAACAGTACTGTTGATTGCTGGTACAAGACCCACACCGGCCGCGTTGACGTCGCCGGCCGGCGGGCCAGCTTCGCACTGAATTTGCTCACCTGTACGTATGTACCTGCTCATCTGTACATTGGCGGACTTGCAAAATATCTGTATTGATTTCTATCTAGCCCAAATAGTGAACCAGTGAGAATATGAAATGAACATTTGTATCTTTGGACTGTATTGAGATCGTTACATAGCAGAAAATCACACTCAAATGCAGCACTTATTCAGTATGTATCAAGCTAATGCATCCAGCCAGTAAAATATGAGTTGTTCCTGAAAGTTCCAACTTCCAAGTATCATCAAGTATGTTCTGCCCCATGCTAGAACCCTACAGATTAAAGAGAGAAATAATTGATTACAACATACAGATTGACAGACTGATTTCGACACATTGAGTTAAATACAATCAGCAGCTGGGTGGACCAACGCAGTCGAGAAAGGACGCCATGTTGCTGCCGGCGGCGAGGCGTTCCAGTCACGGCTGCCAGTGGCGAGGCGATGTGTGCTGTCGTGTTTTCCGTGGCCTGATTGATCCTTATCTGGACTCTGTAGTGTGTAGTTGTCCATTGTTTTTTGGCGCCAGTTTAGAGTGCCCAGGCAAGTATTTTGGCGTCAAGATAGAAGATGTGCCTGATTTTCCCTCCGTGTCTCCTTAAACACAGGAAATTTGTTTCTAATTAGGTGTGCACGGAGAAATGGAAAGAGGTCCGTTTGATTGCATTGGACGGTAGATTTTTGAAGTACTGTACGTGGTACAGTAATGCTAGAATTGCAGAGGAGTCGAGCCCGGAACACACGCTGCACGCGTAAGACTCTGGTTTGCGGAGCAGTTGCTGGTGGAGCTGAAAATCATGGAGTAGTCGATATACAGCATGTTCTTCGAGGCACTGGAAAATTGCCTCTACCAAAGCTCTTTGATGAACCTGCCGCCATTGTACGTCAACATTGATATATAATAATATGACCATTTTTGCGATAGCTTTGAGCACGGACATGTTTTCAACAGTGTGGTCGCTTCTTTTCACTATCATCTCCTTGAGCATGTTCATAAAACTAGATACATTGAACTGAGGAACCAAATCTGGACCTAACCAACTCATGGATGGGATAACAAGGATGATAGCAAGCTGTTTTTCATCCTTGGTGTAATGAGTATATGGATGCTCAAGGATTTCAGCTGCTGCTGTTTGTCTGCACATGTCATTATTGTCTTGTGCAAGTACTTTGAGATTGTCAACAACATCGATAGTTTTAGTCTAGTATGTTTCATGGCTACAGCGGTGGAAGAAGGCGAAATCGAGTGCTGGCTTTGTTCAGTGCAGAAGATTCTAGGGACCGGTTGGTTTTTTTTTCTTATTTTCTCAGATTGCTCCATGCTATTGTTTCGGGACACGCGTCCCCTTCTGGTTTGTTCGGGGTGTGTCGCAAATGTCCCGTATTTCCACCTCTATCTGAATGAATCTGTTGTATCTTTAAAAAAGTACTAGTCATCTCGGCGCGGCGATACGCCGCACCCGTTATAATTAAAAACGCTGAAATCCATGGGAATTTATCGTTTAGGGTATGAGTGTTAAATATTATGATGTCAAGTACTACAACATATAGTTTGTAGTGATGAAGATTGTAAGACACAAATGGACTTACATTGATAGGAAGCAAGACTTGCTCCACCAATACAGAGGTATGTATAAATACCTTCAGCGTTGCACATTTACAACTATACTCTGAATTTTCATGTGATGCATCAGTGGAACTTGGTGGCAGCACTTTAATTCGTAGTACACTTGGTATGCTTCTGACAGTGGAGCACCACAGAGAACATCTATATGTAGTGATGCTTCTGCCGACATCAACCACGTTGTCATCTGTCATAGTCCTGTGAGTTTTCACAAAACCAAAAGATGCAGGTATATACTCACACTAGTAGGAAAACCCAATTCTATGGATCCTTATTCTGTGGCGCACCATGTGGCCGTGCGCCACAGAAGCTCTCCTTATTCTGTGGCGCACCATGTGGCCGTGCGCCACAGAATAAGCTTCTGTGGCGCACCCAAAACTGGTGCGCCACAGAATAAGGCTATTCTGTGGCGCACCGGAACTGGTGCGCCACAGAATTTGCTATTCTGTGGCGCACCTAAGCTGGTGCGCCACAGAATAGTGCTATTCTGTGGCGCATGTGGCTGGTGCGCCACAGAATAGTGCTATTCTGTGGCGCATGGAAGCTGATGCGCCACAGAATTATGGTTTTCTGTGGCGCATGGGCCACGTGCGCCACAGAAATGCAAATTCTGTGGCGCACGAGGCCATGCGCCACAGAAATCAGAAATTCTGTGGCGCACCAAGCCCCATGCGCCACAGATTTTTTTTTTAAAACAGCTCCACACACACACACACACACACCCCCCCCCCCCCGTGGATCGCCTTTTCAGTTTTCAAAACACTCAAAGAAAATGTCAAAAAATTCAAAAAATAAAATCCTTCGAGATGTGGTTAGGTGTTACTGTCTAGTTCGTATAGAAATCTTGAAATATGAATTTTGACCTTTTTTGCAAAATCCAGAAAAAAAACGTAAAACGGCCATAACTTTTGCATACGACGTCGAAAAAATGCGTTTAATATGTCAAATAAACTAGAGAAAAAAAGGAACCCGGTGGGGTTTTCTCAGATCCTCCAAATTCCAAAGGGAAAAAAAGTTATTTCAAAATGAAAAAATAAAAAAATAAAATAAAATAAAAAATTCAATTTTTTTTGGATTTGTTGAGTTTTTGGATTTTTTGAAGTTTTTTGAATTTTTTGGGATTTTTTGAATTTTTTTGACTTTTTTGAAATTTTTGATTTTTTTGGATTATTTGAACTTTCTGTACAAACTTTTGAATTTTTTGAAACATATATATACACATAACACACATAAACTACACACACATATATAGACATACACAAGGGTTGATATGATACTATTATCAATAAGAACTTGAGTAGCAGGATGGTAGGTGAAGTGAATAGAACTTAGAAGTTAAGCGTGCTTGGGTGGGAGCACTCCTAGGATGGGTGACCTAGCGGGAAGTCAACATTTGAGATTCACTAGGAGTGTTAAAAATGTTCAAAAAATTCAAATATATAGGAATTTCCAAATTATTTCATTTTCTGATTTTTTTCAATTTTTTTGAATTTTTTTGAAATTTTTTGGGAACCCAGATCTAGATCTGGCCGCCATTTTTTTGAAATTCAAAAAAACAATTCTGTGGCGCACGGGGTAGGGTGCGCCACAGAATAAGATATTCTGTGGCGCACCGGGCTGGGTGCGCCACAGAATAGCTTATTCTGTGGCGCACTAGGTGGTGCGCCACAGAATAGCTTATTTAGTGGCGACTATTCTGTGGCGCACCACCCATGCGCCACAGAATAGAAAAATGGTGCGCCACAGAAAAGCTTTTCTGTACTAGTGTCAACTACTAGTATAGAACACAAGTTGCACGACAATCCTTTTATTGTGAGGCTAGCTGTCTGAGTGATGACACCTCCTACAGAACCATACTCTGGTGTCCATTTTAGAAGCTGCACTTCATTGCTGTCTATCTAAGGCTCCATTTGCTCTGACAGTACCGCATGCAGAGGCATAAAAGGATGATCTTCCACAAAGTAAAGCAGAAATGCATCATCAGTTAACATTTTCACTCGCACACGAACGTTCACATGCTCTGCAACAAATATACATACATGTCGTAGATCTGCAAAGTAAGTACCAGGTCTAGGTTGCAGTATGACCGCTAAACAGAACTTCTGCAAAGCTGTAACATCAAACATTCTAGGTGAAGTATAAGACTCGGCCGGTGTGACTATATAGTTGATAGATGCTGTAGTAGCATTAGCTTCATATTTGCCCCTTCTTGTCACTATGAACATACTGAACAGAAGCTTATATTTGTGGACAAACAGAGCTGAACTTAAATATAATCTGTCTTGAGGACGTTTACAATCAACTCATTTGGTATTAGAATCCCTTTCTGACAGCGCACAATACAGACAAAGGAAATAAGTCATCCATGTCTCTAGACTCTTTTTCAATATACTCTAAAGCACAGTATGCAGACAATACTTGTTCAATAATTGAGCTTGACCACATGTGTAAAGGTACATATTTAATAATCAGACATGAAACTGTAACTGTTCGTGAATGGACCAATGTATCTCTGATTAAGAATCGATAAGTGCAGTTTGTGATCGAGATAATCCCCAGAGTGTTCTCTAATTTTTTCATCTGTAGATCGGTAAACGTTAATACCTCTGGAAATTGCCAGCCTTTCTTTTATAGCATGAATTACAGTATCAGCTGGAAGCAGATCAGAGTGTGAAACAGGTTCAATTGCATAAGTGCAGTGTAAACGTGCGCATGCCCGTGAATTTTGCTGTATGTCTGCTAGAAATATTTCTTTAATTGTTGCAGAATTGTCCAGGGTATTATCCATCTCAAGTAGGTACAGACATATAATTGTAGATGAGAGGAAATTTGGAAAGTAACAAATTGAAAAGAAGAAATAAAAATATGAGAAGCAGTAGTCATCAGAAAATCTAATAATTACTGTACTGATTACATGTTTACCTGATAGTAGTAATGGCGAGCAAGTAGAGGAAAACCTACGGAATAGATTTCTAAGAAGAGTAATCAGTGGTCACATGAAAGTATTGCTAAATGACCCCAACCCAATCCCGCAGATGTTCCTTTCCTCCAAGCAATAAGAGCACTAATTGCACCTGCTGAATAAACAAATCAAACAATTCAATACCATCCCATCAAAGTATAAACATGGTAGGAGAGAAAATTATGTTGTGGAAGGATCCGAGGCAGGGCACCTTCTTGACGGACACAGGACAAAGAGAATTCCTTAGAATAGATACAACAACCTAGCTAGATGATACTTTGAATCGAGTAAAAATATTTCATCTGTTTTATTTAACAAATAAAACTAAATATCAGCTAATTACAGTTGAGGCCCCCTTTTGTTACAACTGGATGGACGAACCAAACAAATATAAGGCAGGAAAATATGTGTGATAATTATTTAGGTAAAAAACACATGCACATATACATAAAAACCTTGAGTTCTATAAGATTATAACATTGAGAAGAACCACTGGCTACAACCCAATGTGAAAAACTTACCAAGCGATGCAGTAGAAGCAGGCAACTCAAATGGTAGACCTAAGTTGTCTACATATGAGGCCATTTAGAAACGACTGAATGGGACATTGACTGGAACTTGGGATATCTTGTATTACCTGAAAGACAAAGCCTAATGAAGTAACTTTGAATGTACATATCAGAGTTACTGCACAGAATTATCACAAAAAAACATTTAGTTGCTGGAAATCTGAATATGAATAGAACTATCCTTGAGAAGTAACTTTGACGTGACTTAGATGAATATAGAAAAGTAACCTCATGAAACTCTGACAGGTTTCTACCTAAAATGATCGCATGAAGAATATTTAGCTTGGAGAAAACATGAAACATACCTACCATAATCCAAAAAAAAGATGCAATTTATTCTAATCTCTAATGGAAATTTTAAAACATCTTTGACGTAGTAACCTCTTATGTAAGCCACTGAAAGCCCTGAATTATACTATAGGATATACAGTGGAGCAAATAATTGGTGCGTGGAACAATTGGTGTGAAGCCAAAGGACATGATGCAGCAACCACACCCGACTGGATAAAAGAGAATAAATCAACAACTGAAGTAACCAGTAACCACTGTAAACACAAGAAGAATGAATGCGCAACCAATAATTAGACATTTGGTTACTTCTCCTAGAAGGAGGATGTGGCTCTAGCATTGTTGTAAGTCGACAATTGTATTAGTTTGACCATTGCTATTTCAAGTAAGATAACATAACACAATTTTCATGAGCATGTAAAGATGGCAAAACATTAAATCTGAAAGGGCAAGCAGTCAATTTAGAATGCATCTTATGGTAGCTACTGTGAAAGATAGCATATGCTGATAAGAGGTAGAATGCTAGCTACTATATAGAACGAAAATTGTAGGTAACATATAAAATCCAAGTGAAATACAAAGTTGCATTAACAATAAAATAAATATGCATCTCTATTTCCATGTGCAAACGGATCCACCATGAGCGGCACGTGTTTGTTTCAGGGAAAATTATAAACACATATGGTAAACAAAAATTTGCAGCTAAATTGGGCAAGATACGGTACAACATGTGGAATTAAGGTGAAAAAAAAAAGAGTGGTTATCTGTTAATGATATCCTAGTGCCACAAATTTTCCATTTAGTTGTAATTAACCTAATTCTAATTAGTATAATTTAAATTTTCCATCAGGTTACAAACAATGACATTTCCCACTAATTCAACGTCACCTGCATTCTGTATTTATGGCTCCACCATACCTATCATTTACTATCAGCTAGAAGTAAAATATACATGCTGAATTTGCAGTGAAGCAAAGACTTGAGACTACGGGCGAAAAAACAAAATTAATACGCACGGCTGCCACATTAGCCTCTCTATTGGGTTGCAACTAATAATCAGATAGATTAGTCATCACAACATATTTTAGCATGGTTCAGAAGTTTGCTTTGATTAACTTTGAAGAACTGGGAGCGAAGCTTCTGCTTGTGATTTCACAATGTAATTTGAAAACACAATGGATGTTAAACTATTGAAACCTGTCGTGCTCGAGAGGGATTTCATCAAAAGAATTTGTGATACCCACATCATAAGAAATAGTCCAAAGGGTCATTTAATCAGATAGCTCCTGGTAAATACATGACAATACCTGAAGTTTTGGTCAAAGAGCTTCAAGGGGCCTTTCATGGTTGATGGCACTTCACCTTGCTGTGGAAAACAAACAGTGAAACAAATTGTTATAATGGCATTTTTTGAATGGTAGATGTCACAAATTAGCTTCTCATAATGAAGTCTCACCTTTCCTAAAGCCCTCAATCAGCAGAGTCAAAGAAAGCTTCTTCATGGTCCTGATATTTCCGTCTCTTCAGTTAAAATACTTAATTGTACACCTGGTGTTTCTTTCTATAAAGATTACACAACTTTAGTTTGGAAGTACAAATAAAGACATTATAAGACAATGGCATTGACCTTAGATCTAAGTGGTGACTAATCGGATCCTGCCGTCAGTGGTCAGAAGGCAAGAGAACATCAGTGGCACCTTCTCAAGCTAGTTATACACATGGTAATAGATTCAATATTGGGTTGACCACATGAGCAGTACATTGTCATCTACCAAAAAAAGAGGGAAATTACCTTTTTTCAGGGGAAGGTTCATATGTATTACTCAATCTCGGACATACAGGATCGCTCACAGCTGAGTTTAGCAATAGCCAAAGAAACCAGCTCCACCCACAGGTTACATGAGGCAGAACGTCTGGCCAACTGAGCCAGCTTATGAGCAACAGAGATAGAGAGCAACCAGGTAAGCTGGAGAGAGCGACGGAAGTGTTCTTGTACACGCTCCAAAGGCGAGATTGGTTGGTGAATTTGTCTGCAGACGCACGAACAACGGCATCGCAATCAGATTCCAGGGTCTTTAGGTTCAGCTTCAGGTCAATAGCCAGCTGCAAACCGGCGAGGATAGATAGCAGCGCGGATGGAACCGCTGTGTTCGTGCGCCACCGCGCCAATCGACGCAGCTCCCGTCGATTGGAGGAAGCGCGAGACCTGTGAGGGCAGCGGCAGCGCTGGGCCTCGCCCAGGGCGGCGGCGGGGCGAGACCTCGCAGGTCGGGCGGCAGGTCTGCTCTGGGGGGTCCCAAGGCCAGGCGACGGGGGCGCGGGACCTCTCAGGGCAGTGGCGGCGCCACTCGCGGCGATGGATCGAGGAGAGGGGAGAGGAGCAGACCGGATCGGCCGGAGAAGGAGGGTTGTGGCCCCATAAAGAGGCAGGGGAGGAAGCTCACCTGGTCGTCAGCATATGGTTGGATTTGGCGGCGGCTCGTGCTCGCTGAGGGCGCGGATGGCGGCAGCGTGAACGGCGGTCGTGCAGCTCGTCCTCCGCGCCGCGGTGGAGGCGGAGGCCCCGAAGCCGACCTCCTCCTGCCTTCCGTGCTCGCGCCGACCCAGCCGCTCCGGCCATGGCGCGTCGCCGCCGGCCTGGTCTCCCCTGCTTGCGCCTCTGTGCCGTCCGCCCCGGCCTCCTCCGCCTCGACGACCGGCGTCGCCCTGCTCGACCGCCTCCTTTCTTCCCCAACGCCGCCCCGTCGCCTCCGTTCGCCGTCCCAGCCCGGATCTGCGCCGTCGCGCACACTGGAGCGGGAGAGGAAGAGGAGAAAGGGGAGTTGTGTGTGTTTTTGCAGTGAGACTCCTGATTTTCCCTGAATTTGCAGATAGGTCCTTCGCAGCGGGAAGATGTGGATGCGGAGATATTTCTCGACTTGCGAGGGGTGTTTTTGCGAAATTGTGGCTTTCTCGCTTTTGATTGGTAGAAAGTCCGGAGCTACAGTGTTCCGGAGGATTGAGGCAATCTGGGCCGTCCGTCGCAAGGATCGGACGGCCATTGTTCAAAGGGCGACGTGGATGGCAAAATTGAGGGTGAATCTGTTGTACTTTCATATATAGTAGTATTGGGCCCACCGGGACAGAGCATGGTCGAGAGGAGCAGAGCGGGCCACTGCCGGCGAGTGGACAGTATACTCGTGCGGGAAGAGCGAGGCCCATGGGCCACACGCGCACGCTGCAGACAGCCACCAAGTACGCAAATCCTTTACATCGCGTACCGCGAGCGTACCCTCCGCGCGCTAAATGGGCCGGCCCATTCGGGCCAAAAGCTTTTAGTTTTTCCTATTTTCGATTTTTGTTTTCTTCTCTCTTTTTCTTCTCGTTTTTCTTTCTTTTATTTTCTTTTCCTTTTTTATATTCATTTTATAAAATAAATTTAACAATTGTTCAAATTTTGAAATTTGTTCATATTTGAAATTTTTGTTCATTTTCGAAATTTGTTCATTTTGAAATTTGTTCAGATTCGAAAAAATTTCATTTTCGAAATTTGTTCATTTTCGGATTTTGTTCAGATTCAAAATTTGTTCATTTTCGAATTTTGTTCATTTACAAAAGTTGTTCAAATTTTGAAATTTGATCAGATTTGAAATTTGTTCATTTTTGAAATTTGCTCATTTACAAAATTTTGAAATTTGTTCATATTCGAATTTTGTTCATTTTTGGAATTTGTTCAAATTTTGAAATTTGTTCAGATTTGAAATTTGTTCATTTTTGAATGTTCATTTTTGAAATTTGTTCATCTACAAATTTTGTTGAAATTTTGAAATTTGTTCATATTCGAATTTTGTTCATTTTCGAAATTTGTTCATATTAAAAAATGTTTCATTTTCGAATTTTGTTCAAATTCAAAATTTGTTCAGATTTCCAAATTCAAATTTTTACTGCTCTAATTGTCAACCCAGGAAACAGTCAAAGCGTTCGATAGAAATAGTGGAAAAGCAAACAGAACGAAGCGGTTCCCGCTAAATGGGCCAAGCACACTACCTACTGAAGCGAGCGAAGGGGTACGCGAAGGAGAATTCCCGCTCGCGTAACGCGATATACAGGATCTCCGCACCAAGTCTGCTTTGATTTTGGTCGAGGGATACGTGGGTGCCGGCGAACTCGCTCGACAGGCGGACGGCTCCGTCGGTCGGCCACCGGAGCAGGCTTACATGGCCTCCTTCCTAGCTTGGAGGTACATGTGCTCTGCTCTTCATGCTCTCTCGACCGGCTTAATTGAGCCCTGGTCAGGTACTCATTTGGATTTTCATTCTGTTATGTCCAGTATCACAGAGTGTGAGCATCAGGTTACTTGAATTGCCTTCCAAACAGTTCTCAAGAATGTGCACACTGTGCAGTTCTAACTCGAGTGAAAAAATTCAGAGAGTTTCTCTAGGCCTGACATAGATTTAGATTAAAACATCAAATATATGATTTGGACAAACATGACCCGGCATATATACGAACATTTGAATCGCACCGATAAATCCACAAGGAGGGTAATTACAGACTGATAAGGCAAAAGATATATGGTTGTTGGGTATATATCCGTTGATTGCTCATGCACACACTCATCAGCCAAGTAATCGTGGTGGGAAAGGGCAGTTGTCAGCCGCTGCTCTGCTCTCGTCTGGTTGATGAAGATCAATTCACCGCTCCCTCCCTTGCAGCCATCATCTCCAAGATCCATTCATGCCGGCCTGAAACAAGATCTGGTACGAATGAATATACTCATTATTTCCAGCATCACATGCTGTCAGGATCAGATTGTCAGAATTCCCTTCCCGTAGCTGGACAGTGTGCACAGTGCATTCAACTCAAGTTAAAAAGTTCAGAGCTTGCCTGGGCTGACTTAGATTTACAGAAACATCAGGCAACACAGAAGTATGTGAGAACATCGAAACCCCACCGAGAATTCAATAAATAGATTAACTAAGATGTTTCAGAACACACCAATAAAACACACAAATATTATAAGAGGATGCACCGATAAAAGTACAAGTCGTTACATCTATATTATTACACAACTGATGCTTCTTCCACGGTGCAGGCAGTGGGCAACTGAACTGCCACTACAAGAAATATGCTCACTTTTGACTCTCCATTTTGGTCACTGGAAGGTCATAAAATTTCATTTATGACCCCTTTGTGACAAAAACCGATGGTCACATACTGAGCGTCTTATTTGATAAAAAATGACCTTTTTAGTCAAATGGTTATAACCGTTTATGATCAAATCAGGGGGTCATAACTTTATGACCAAATTTTTTGGTCATACGCTGTCTGTCGTGGCCACGTCAGATTCTACGTGGCCAATCCTACGTGGCAAAATTATGACCAAATGAGAAGGTCATACTTCAGAATCAGCCTAGTCCACGATGGTCATCTGTATGTGACAAGCCCAACAATTCAGCCCATTTAGGTTTTTTCCTGTCAATTTTTGTCAGCTACATGGGCCAAGCACAAAAAATCGGCCTTTTCATTTTTTGGGCCACAGCCTTCTACAGCCGAAATTCTTGGGCCTTTCAACAGTCCATTCTGGGGCTGGTCCCACTAGTCAGGTCATCCAGTTAGGTCCCACTAGTCAGTTTTCTAGTCAAATGGGCCCCAATTGTCAGGTGTGGTGTTTAGGTCCCACACGTCAGTTCCCTATTTGTGCAAATTACCAATAACTTGATTCAAAACAGAGCCAATAATGCATAATATTTCATACAACAGCCAAACAAAGTACTTTACAATCATGCACAATACAAATCTGGTATACAACTATAAAAAATACAACAAAATATACACATAATAGCTCCAGTGAGTAGAACACATTGCTAGGTGCGGTTTTCTTCCGGATTCTGTGTCAATGACTAGCAGGCCCCGCTCTTGGAGGCGTACATGGCCTCCTTCCTTGGAGGCGTACATGTGATCTGCTCTGCTGCCCATCCATAGCATGCTCTCTCTCGACCGGCTTAATTGAGCCCAGGTCAGGTACTCACTTGGATTTTCATTCTGTTATGTCCAGTATCACAAAGTATGAGAGGATCAGGTTACTTGAATTGCCTTCCAAATAGTTCTCAAGAATGTGCACACTGTGCAGTTCTAACTCGAGTAAAAAAAATTCAGAGAGTTTCTCTGGGCCTGACATAGTTTAGATAAAAACATCAATATATGATTTGGACAAACATGACCCGGCATATATACGAACACTTGAATCGCACTGATAAATCCACAAGGAGGGTAATTACAGACTGACAAGGCAAAAGATAGGGCGTGGCTATTTTACGAGCGCGTGAGCGTTAGCTCGCGGTCGATCGGTCCGACCAGGTGTTTTCCTTTCCTTTTTAGTCTGTTCCGGTTGGGCCATGCTATTCCCTTGTTGGCCCACCATAGTTTACTGGCCTGGCGCAGTTTTCTGCCGAATGCTATATATCGCTTCAGTGCGGCGCGAATCGCCGCCACCGCCTGAAGGAGCTCCTTGCTGGGCCGGGCCCATTTAGTACGCGAGACAAACATATCCAGAACGACGTATGCAGTACGCTGAACCCTTCAACTAAAAAACGTACGCGGAACCCAACACTCACCTTTTTTACCTTTTCCTTTTTCTTTTTTTTTCTTTTTTTGTTTTTCACCTTTTTATGATTTTGGAAAATGTTCAATTTTGAAAAACATTCAAATTTGAAAATTGTTCAAATCTAAAATTGTTCGGTTTTGAAAATTGTTCAAAAAACTGCTCAAATTTGAAACTTGTTCAAATTGTCCATATTTGAAAATTGTTCAAATTTAAAAATCGTTCATATTTAAAAATTGTATAGTTTTGAAAAATGTTCAAATGTGTTCATCCCTTTTCCTGTTCACCTAAAAATCATTCAAAAATAATTTCCGTTCACATACCTTTTTCCGTTCACTTTTTTAAAACCGTTCAAAAATAGTTTCTGTTCACCGACCCTTTTTTGTTCACTTTTATAATCGTTCAAAAATAATTTCCGTTCACGGAGAGTTTCAGTTCACTTTTAAAAATCGTTCAGAAATAGTTTCCTTCCACTTTTAAAAATCGTTCATAAATAATTTCCGTTCACATACCTTTTTCTGTTCACTTTTTTAAAACCGTTCAAAAATAGTTTCTGTTCACCGACCCTTTTCTGTTCACTTTTAAAATCGTTCAAAAATAGTTTCCGTTCACCGTCAGTTTCTGTTCACTTTTAAAAATCGTTCAAAAATAGTTTCCTTTCACTTTTTTAAAATCATTCAAAAATAATTTCCGTTCACATACCTTTTTCTGTTTACTTTTATAAAACCGTTCAAAAATAGTTTCCGTTCAGCGTCAGTTTCTGTTCACTTTTAAAAATCATTCAAAAACAGTTTCCTTTCACTTTTTTAAAATCGTTCAAAAATAATTTCCGTTCACGTACCTTTTTCTGTTCACTTTTTTAAAACTGTTCAAAAATAGTTTTTGTTCACCGACCCCTTTTTGTTTACTTTTAAAATCGTTCAAAAATAGTTTCCGTTCACCGACAGTTTCTGTTCACTTTTAAAATCGTTTTTCCTTTTTCACCTTTTTATGATTTTGAGAGATAATAGGTTTAAAAAAATATTCAACTTTTAAAATTGTTCAAATCTAAAAATTGTTCAAATTTAAAATTGTTCAGAGTTAAAAACATAATTTTAAAAAACGTTCAGAGTTGAAAACCGTTCAGATCTAAAAAACATTCAAATTTGAAAAAGTTCAGATTTAAAAAAATGTTTTCTAATATTTGATTTCTTTTTCCTTTTTGTTTTTTTGTTTTTTTTATTTTTTCACCTTTTTACGAGTTTGAGAAATAATCAGTTAAAAAATGTTCATTTCTGGTAAAAGTGATAGTGTAATTAGCAAAAACATTTTTACGTCCTTTCCATGAGCTTCTTTCAGGAACTCTTCATGGCAAAGAACTGACCGGAAATGCCGAAGCAGTTCAGAAACAAGACAGCTACAAATAGAAAAGTTCCGGAGCGAAACGAAACAATTATGAGAAGAAAACGTTTCGCGCGCGCAAGAATTTTGGGCCGAGCCCAGCTAAGACACGCGTAGGCGGCGCGACCTCGAACCGCCGCTGCGAATCGATGTATAGGCGCTGCCGAATGCTATATATCGCTTCAGTGCGGCGTGAATCGTCGCCGCCGCCTGAAGGAGCTCCTTGCTGGGCCGTGCCCATTTAGTACGCGAGACAAACATATCCAGAACGACGTATGCAGTACGTGACCGAATGCTATATATCGCTTCAGTGCGGCGCGAATCGCCGCCGCCGCCTGAAGGAGCTGCTTGCTGGGCCAGTCCCATTTAGTACGCGAGACAAACATATCCAGAACGACGTATGCAGTACGCTGAACCCTTCAACTAAAAAACTTACGCGGAACCCAACACTCACCTTTTTTACCTTTTCCTTTTTCTTTTCTTTTTCTTTTTTTGTTTTCACCTTTTTATGATTTTGGAAAATGTTCAATTTTGAAAAACGTTCAAATTTGAAAATTGTTCAAATCTAAAATTGTTCGGTTTTGAAAATTGTTCAAAAAACTGCTCAAATTTGAAACTTGTTCAAATTGTCCATATTTGAAAATTGTTAAAATTTAAAAATCGTTCATATTTAAAAATTGTATAGTTTTGAAAAATGTTCAAATGTGTTCATCCCTTTTCCTGTTCACCTAAAAATCGTTCAAACAATTTCCGTTCACATACCTTTTTCCGTTCACTTTTTTAATACCGTTAAAAAATAGTTTCTTTTCACCGACCCTTTTTTGTTCACTTTTATAATCATTCAAAAATAGTTTCCGTTCACGGACCGTTTCAGTTCACTTTTAAAAACCGTTCAGCAATAGTTTCCTTCCACTTTTTTAAAATCGTTCATAAATAATTTCCGTTCACATACCTTTTTCTGTTCACTTTTTTAAAACCGTTCAAAAATAGTTTCTGTTCACCGACCCTTTTCTGTTTACTTTTAAAATCATTCAAAAATAGTTTCCGTTCACCGTCAGTTTCTGTTCACTTTTAAAAATCGTTCAAAAATAGTTTCCTTTCACTTTTTTAAAATCGTTCAAAAATAATTTCCGTTCACATACCTTTTTCTGTTTACTTTTCAAAAAACGTTCAAAAATAGTTTCCGTTCACCGTCAGTTTCTGTTCACTTTTAAAAATCGTTCAAAAACAGTTTCCTTTCACTTTTTTAAAATCGTTCAAAAATAATTTCAGTTCACGTACCTTTTTCCGTTCACTGTTTTAAAACCGTTCAAAAATAGTTTTTGTTCACCGACCCTTTTTTGTTCACTTTTAAAATCGTTCAAAAATAGTTTCTGTTCACCGACAGTTTTTGTTCACTTTTAAAATCGTTTTTCATTTTTCACTTTTTTATGATTTTGAGAAGTAATCAGTTTTAAAAAATATTCAACTTTTAAAATTGTTCAAATCTAAAAATTGTTCAAATTTAAAATTGTTCAGGATTAAAAACATAATGTTAAAAAACGTTCAGAGTTGAAAACTGTTCAGATTTTAAAAACGTTCAAATTTGAAGAAAGTTCATATTTTAAAAAATGTTTTCTAATATTTCAATTATTTTTCCTTTTTCTTTTGTTTTTTTTGTTTTTTCACCTTTTTACGAGTTTGAGAAATAATCAGTTAAAAAAATGTTCATTTCTGGTAAAAGTGATAGTGTAAGTAGCAAAAACATTTTTACGTCCTTTCCATGAGCTTCTTTCAGGAACTCTTCATGGCAAAGAACTGACCGAAAATGCCGAAGCAGTTCAGAAACGAGACAGCTACAAATAGAAATAGTTCCGGAGCGAAACGAAACAATTAAGAGAAGAAAACGTTTCGCGCGAGCTAGAATTTTACGCCGAGCCCAGCTAAGACGCGCGTAAGCAGCGTGACCTCGAACCGCCGCTACAAAGCGATGTATAGGCGTTGCCGAATGCTATATATCGCTTCAGTGCGGCGCGAATCGCCGCCTCCGCCTGTAGGAGCTCCTTGCTGGGCCGGGCCCATTTAGTACGCGAGACAAAGATATCCAGAACGACGTATGCAGTACGCTGAACCCTTCAACTAAAAAACGTACGCGGAACCCAACACTCACCTTTTTACCTTTTCCTTTTTCTTTTCTTTTTCTTTTTTTGTTTTTCACCTTTTTATGATTTTGGAAAATGTTCAATCGTGCCACAGGGAGCTGCCTCAGAGGACCTCTCCGGGACCGAGTGATGCCTCCACATCAGCGGCATGGAGGCTGACTGCTTCCGCGCATTGCGGCAGTTGTGTCGTCGGTGGGCCAAGGCGGCCTTTAGGGCAAGCATGCCATGGATGGTGGCGGTGCTTTGAACATGGTGGCGATGCATTTCTGGCGGATGAGAAGCTGTAGGATGTGATTACTGCTCTGCCATTCGACATTTTTTGGCCTACGTGCTTCATCCCCATCTTCATGTGGTGTGGTAACCACAGTAGGATGTGGCGGCACGCTAGTGAGAGTAGACCTGACAAAGACCTCGGTGGTGGCGCCATGGCTGGAGCAGCAGCAACTTAGATCTCTGACGGTGGTACTTAGGAGGGAGCAGGTGCGGTGGCTACATCGGTGCGGCTGTTGTCAACATTGTTGGACTAGGCTGCTTCGGCTTCATCACCATCCTCCTGGACTGGTTTCCTCCTATGCAGGTATTCACCATGACTTATACTGTGCATCATGAGTATGTTCTGTTAAATACCTCGCTAGTTGTGGATGCCTATGCAAGTGGTGAGTGCACGTGGCTTGTGTGATCCTTGAATTTTCATTTTGATTCTTGGGCATGAAGCATAATTCATCTCCTGACTCAAAAACGAGACACTGATTGCACTCCATTTGTTGAAGCTATAGAGAAACAGTTTACGTGCCTTAAGGCATTAGCTTGTAATTTACCCAGGACATGAATCTTCATTTTTTATAAATAATCTGGTAGCCATGTGAATGAAATTTGGTTGTTGTTTTGAAGAAACTTGGTAATTATATCTAGGCAACCTGATATGTTTATCGGACAACTTGGTATCTGTTCGTAAATAAATTTGGTAGCCGTGTGAGAAAATTATGGTTACTATTTTGGACAAATCTAGTAATTACTTTGGCAAAATATTATAGTTATTCCTAAAAAACCGCTATATGTACCAAATAACTTGGTGGTTGTGTTAGGAAATCCTGATAGTTGTGTGAATAAAATCTGGTATTTGTTCTGGAGAAACCTGGTAGCTATTCCTAAGCAAATGGATATATGCACCGACAATTTGGTAGCCTTTTGTAAATAAATGTGGTAGTTTTAATCAATGTGATAGATATCATTAATTAACCTGGTATGTAGCTTTTGAAAGTAACCCTTTTTGCATGATTTAACATGATAGCTAGAATGAATTAACTTGGTAGCTAGAATGAATTAACTTGGTAGCTAGCTTGAATCAATATGATGGCTAGCATGATTTAAACTAGTAGCTAGCGTTTTTGAATTAACTAGCATGATTTTACAAGATAGTTAGCATGAATTATATTGGTATTTAGCTTGATTTTAACATTGTAGCTAGCATGAATATAAGTAAAGTTTCACTATTGGACACTTTTTTAGTGTTACTAATTGCAATTTTTCTTTTTTTAAAACAGGGCGAATCAAGTTCCATGCTGTACAAGGTTATGAATGAAAAAATACATCAATTTATTATGTGAAAGTTCATGACTATAGAAATCAAGTTATGGTTTCATAGAGGTCTGTTTGATTTTAGACTATTTTCTTAGCATATTTGAGACTCCTGTAAGTTTCGTAACCTTCTGGAACTATATGGTTTTATTTTGGTACATGTGCGTGGAGAGCATGATCTACCTTGGTTTAAGTACTATGCAAATTCTGATGTGTTCCAAGTTTTTGTATAATGTATCTGTGCCATCTATCATGATTTGATGGTTTTTGTGTAACTTGGTGCATAATCTATATGTTTTTGAACAGGGAAAGTAGCCCAAAGTAGCTGGTTTAGAAGGTTCATACGTTGCTTCAAAGTTTTATCCAGCATGTTTATTGGATATGGATTTATTTTCCCAGATCTGGAGATATTTCAGTTTTGTTTTCTGTGTTTCTGGTAGCTTCGGTATTTATATACGTGGGTCGCTTGCTAAAATATAGGTTTGGGCTAAGCTGTGGTGAAATCTAGTAATAGGGCCGTGAATTGCTAATGGGCTCATGCGGCCCATGAACGACTAGCTCGCGCTGCCGAGCACGCTCGCGCGAGGTTAGTCTTTGCGCGTTGACCGCCGCTCGGGAGATCGTTTTAGCGGCGCCGCCGTGTAGTCTTGTCCAATAAAAAAACCCATCAAAGAGTTGTCAAAACAAAAACCATACAAATGCAAACACCATGAGAGAAGCGCAGACAGTTCATCTACATTGCTCAATGCCACGAGCATCATGCATTACTCCAGATTGATGACGATCACCAATGAAGCACAAGGGTTGAAGGCCTCAGGAGTAGACAACGTATTCATCAACAAGAAGATGATTCTGACACTTGATGACAAGTACGAGACGATCAGCACTCTCATCAAGGAGAAGCCAGAATTCAAGACCATGACTCCTTCTGAATTTCTTGGAAGAATTCTGTGACGCCCCAAAATCGGTACTATGCAGATTTAAGCGTTCCCGCCAAAATCCGCATAATAACGATATTAGGACGCCCACCAGGCATAACGTGCTAGCCGGAACATACACGTTATGCGGGTGGATTTGTGATAACATTACAACAGTTCACGAAATAATCCGCGACAACAAAGAAGAGATATATATACAACAACGACTCAAACAAGTCAATATACAACTGATACATTATAAAGATACAAAGCACAGCGAAAAGCAAACTAGTGTCCAACTATGGACAAGATACCAAATTGGACTAAGAGTCCTGAAAATAAACGATAGCGTCCATATCCCTGCCCAGATCAAGCCGGAGGGATTCCCAAGCTAACATCGGCGGACTTCGAACCTGTTGGCTGCAACATGAAAAGTTACAGCCCCGAGAGGGGTCAGTACATTGAATGTACACGGCAAGCCAAGCTCACAAGAAACCAAAGCATTGGAAAGGGGTTGGTGTATTGAAGCGGCAGCAAGCAAGTACTAAACAACTACAAGACACGCTACGAACTTCCATCTATTAGAGAGGGAAAGAGAGCGAGTAAAGAACCAACTATCTACTAACACCAAACATAACCCAACCGATTATCACTCACTCGCTTAACCCACGAGCAAGCAATCCAAAGGCACTGACACAACGAAGCAAGTTTAATAGCTATCATTACTAGATGTAAGTTATCTATGATCTTGTTAGCCAACATCCGCACCAAGTTGTCCATAACCGCGGACACGGCTTTTCGAAAAGATTTTATCCCTGCAGGGGGCACTACTGTAGCCACACGCATCGAATTGCCATGGAGCGTTCGACACAACCTTTCACTTCTCTACAGACAAGTCCAGGGAGCCACCTAGCTAGGTTGGAACCGCATCATAAGTCCGCCCGAAGCTCTGAGGCGGACCTAGCCATTTGCGTCTACGCACTAGGGGAACGGAACACAGCAGGAAAGTCTCCTTCGTCTCATACCGCAGAACCTATATAAATGTACGCACATCGGTAAATACCATCATCATCATCTTCACCTGTAGAAAAGGTGATGTGCGTACGCCAACTGGAAAGCCCGAACTACGTTGTGTCTCCTGGACGAGCATGCAGATCAACTAGTGAGTCGCGGGGAGTCCCATAAGGTCCCACATGTGGTTAGCGCGCTCGATCTTGGATTAGAGGACAAGAACTGAGGTCCTAGGACGACACTAGCAGAACAAAGCATCACGAATGGCCTTCCACCGGTGCCTTATCATTAAGAGGTCATAATCGTCCCACAACATCAAGTAAAACAGGTAGCCACTTAACAGGACATCGAAAAAGATACAGATAACAACAAGATAAAGCTAACAACCTAAGCATGCACTACGACTCGCAAGGCCAACAAGGTAAAAAAGCAACAGGGTGATAGGATGTGTAGGTGGGGCTATATTATGGCAGCAAGGTAAACATGTAGATAAGATCGAGACACAAGCATCGTAACACAAGGCTGACAAAAAGGCAGACTTTGCCCCGGCAGTTCCGGCCGGCAGAGGAAGGGAGTGGAGGAGGGCCAGTTGGAGGCGGCGGCGGCGGCGCCTCCCGAGTCGCCCGCGGGGACGACGTCGGGGCTGTTACCTTTCCAGTATGCTATATTTCATTATGTGACGTGTTTGTTTTTTGTACGAGTATTAGAGCATCTCACCGATACCCCCAAAATTCGTGTCTGGCACCCCCAATTGTGCCCTCTTTGGGGGGTGCCGGACATGTGTCCGCCAAAATGGGGTCCTGCCCGCAGAGGCGCCCCCCAAACCAAGTGTGTAAGTTTGACAAACATTCATAAATTTTGAACTAAAACACGATTTTCATTGAAATTTGATGCAAATAATACGAAATTTAAACTAAAACTTAATCTAAACGGCGGGAGACTAGAACTTAATCTAAACTAAACTAATCTAGACGCCGCTAGGGCCAACCTCGTCGTCATTCGCCAAGCGCGCACGCACGCGCATCTCGTTGCGGCGCGCGCTCTGCCTCCTGGTGTCTTCTCTCGAGCTCCACCCTCGCCGCCCTCTGGGCATTTAGCTCCTCATGGGCCGCACGCTCGGTGGCCATGAAGGAGGCAGAATCCTCCTCCCGCTGGGCGATCAACTGATGCTGCTCGGCCGACGCCGCTTGGGCGTTCAGCTGCTCATAGACCGCCCGCTCGGCGGCCATGAGCGAGCGGGCACGATCCTCCACCTCCACGCTCTCACGCGGACGCTCGATGGCGGCTGCCTCCACGGCAGCGTTCACCTCCTCTAAGGCCGCCCTCACCCGGCGGTATGCCTCCTCGTTGCGCTAGCTGACGAACGAGTTGTACGCCACAACCTGATCAGTCCACAGCGGCTCCGGCTGCTCCTACTGCGACTCCTGCTCCGGCTGCTCCTGCTCCGCCTGTGGCTCCTCCTCCCCCACCTCCCCCTAATCAAAGGGGTCGTCGCCACTCCCCTCGTCGTTAGACGGCGGAGGGGTTGGGTTCTGCGCCCAGGGGTGGGGACGGCGTGCGGCCTGGGTGAGGCTGGCCAAGGTGGTGGCTAGGCGGCGTGGCATGTTGTCGTCGAGAGGGTAGCGACGGCGTGGGGGGTGTACTGTGGGCCACGGCGAGAGGGTTAGCACGGGTTGTGAAGCGGCGACACGGCGGGTCTGCTTTTATAGCCGGCCGATCGACTGGGCGAGAAACGGTGGAGGGAAGTGGTGGCGCTGGGCGGGAACCGACGGGTGGGTGAGCACGCGTCGCGTCGGAGTTTAAAGGTGGTGACACGTCTCCGCCACGCTGGCCCTGGCAGCGCTGCTTGGGAAGCCAGGAAGGCTGATCCAGCGTACGAATGGATGGGCGCTGACGCCGGCGTAAATGCGACGCGTGCGGTAGACGCACCGCCGTCTCGTCCCTTCGTCGCCATTACGCGCGGACCGACCTCCTGCACGGCGCCATTAATCGCCGTGGGCGAGCTCTGTGTCAATGACTAGCAGGCCCCGCCTGTGGATGGCATGTCCGGCACCCTGAGCAGGCCCCCAAGTTTGGAGTGTCTCTCGGGGGTGCCGGACATATTTCGGTTCGGTCTGGACACTTGGGGATGCCGCTGTGGCCGTTTTTCCGGTCCAGCCCCCAATGAGCCTTTAGGGGTGCCGGTGATCTTAGATCTCTCAAACAAATGGCCACTGTTTCCGTTAGGCTCACGACATTGCTGGGCACAAATTTCAGAGCAGTGTATTTCGGACACACAATGGCAGTGCTGGGTACAGAACACAAGTACAAACGGCACGAAACATTTTTTCTCACGACAGTCACTAATTTGCAACGACCTGGTTGCACGGATGGAACACACGGGTTCGGCTCCTCTGCAGTTCCAGTATTACTGTACCACGTACAGTACTTCGAAAATCTGCAGTCCAATGCAATCAAACGGTGCTCCTTCTATTACTCTGGGCACACCTAATTAGTAACAGACTCAGCCTTACAACACTTACAGAGGTAGCACTCGCAACAGTACTGTTGATTGCTGGTACAAGACCCACACCGGCCGCGTTGACGTCGCCGGCCGGCGGGCCAGCTTCGCACTGAATTTGCTCACCTGTACGTATGTACCTGCTCATCTGTACATTGGCGGACTTGCAAAATATCTGTATTGATTTCTATCTAGCCCAAATAGTGAACCAGTGAGAATATGAAATGAACATTTGTATCTTTGGACTGTATTGAGATCGTTACATAGCAGAAAATCACACTCAAATGCAGCACTTATTCAGTATGTATCAAGCTAATGCATCCAGCCAGTAAAATATGAGTTGTTCCTGAAAGTTCCAACTTCCAAGTATCATCAAGTATGTTCTGCCCCATGCTAGAACCCTACAGATTAAAGAGAGAAATAATTGATTACAACATACAGATTGACAGACTGATTTCGACACATTGAGTTAAATACAATCAGCAGCTGGGTGGACCAACGCAGTCGAGAAAGGACGCCATGTTGCTGCCGGCGGCGAGGCGTTCCAGTCACGGCTGCCAGTGGCGAGGCGATGTGTGCTGTCGTGTTTTCCGTGGCCTGATTGATCCTTATCTGGACTCTGTAGTGTGTAGTTGTCCATTGTTTTTTGGCGCCAGTTTAGAGTGCCCAGGCAAGTATTTTGGCGTCAAGATAGAAGATGTGCCTGATTTTCCCTCCGTGTCTCCTTAAACACAGGAAATTTGTTTCTAATTAGGTGTGCACAGAGAAATGGAAAGAGGTCCGTTTGATTGCATTGGACGGTAGATTTTTGAAGTACTGTACGTGGTACAGTAATGCTAGAATTGCAGAGGAGTCGAGCCCGGAACACACGCTGCACACGTAAGAGTCTGGTTTGCGGAGCAGTTGCTGGTGGAGCTGAAAATCATGGAGTAGTCGATATACAGCATGTTCTTCGAGGCACTGGAAAATTGCCTCTACCAAAGCTCTTTGATGAACCTGCCGCCATTGTACGTCAACATTGATATATAATAATATGACCATTTTTGCGATAGCTTTGAGCACGGACATGTTTTCAACAGTGTGGTCGCTTCTTTTCACTATCATCTCCTTGAGCATGTTCATAAAACTAGATACATTGAACTGAGGAACCAAATCTGGACCTAACCAACTCATGGATGGGATAACAAGGATGATAGCAAGCTGTTTTTCATCCTTGGTGTAATGAGTATATGGATACTCAAGGATTTCAGCTGCTGCTGTTTGTCTGCACATGTCATTATTGTCTTGTGCAAGTACTTTGAGATTGTCAACAACATCGATAGTTTTAGTCTAGTATGTTTCATGGCTACAGCGGTGGAAGAAGGCGAAATCGAGTGCTGGCTTTGTTCAGTGCAGAAGATTCTAGGGACCAGTTAGTTTTTTTTTTCTTATTTTCTCAGATTGCTCCGAGCTATTGTTTCGGGACACGCGTCCCCTTCTGGTTTGTTCGGGGTGTGTCGCAAATGTCCCGTATTTCCACCTCTATCTGAATGAATCTGTTGTATCTTTAAAAAAGTACTAGTCATCTCGGCGCGGCGATACGCCGCACCCGTTATAATTAAAAACGCTGAAATCCATGGGAATTTATCGTTTAGGGTATGAGTGTTAAATATTATGATGTCAAGTACTACAACATATAGTTTGTAGTGATGAAGATTGTAAGACACAAATGGACTTACATTGATAGGAAGCAAGACTTGCTCCACCAATACAGAGGTATGTATAAATACCTTCAGCGTTGCACATTTACAACTATACTCTGAATTTTCATGTGATGCATCAGTGGAACTTGGTGGCAGCACTTTAATTCGTAGTACACTTGGTATGCTTCTGACAGTGGAGCACCACAGAGAACATCTATATGTAGTGATGCTTCTGCCGACATCAACCACGTTGTCATCTGTCATAGTCCTGTGAGTTTTCACAAAACCAAAAGATGCAAGTATATACTCAACTACTGGTATAGAACACAAGTTGCACGACAATCCTTTTATTGTGAGGCTAGCTGTCTGAGTGATGACACCTCCTACAGAACCATACTCTTGTGTCCATTTTAGAAGCTGCACTTCATTGCTGTCTATCTAAGGCTCCATTTGCTCTGACAGTACCGCATGCAGAGGCATAAATGGATGATCTTCCACAAAGTAAAGCAGAAATGCATCATCAGTTAACATTTTCACTCGCACACGAACGTTCACATGCTCTGCAACAAATATACATACATGTCGTAGATCTGCAAAGTAAGTACCAGGTCTAGGTTGCAGTATGACCGCTAAACAGAACTTCTGCAAAGCTGTAACATCAAACATTCTAGGTGAAGTATAAGACACGGCCGGTGTGACTATATAGTTGATAGATGCTGTAGTAGCATTAGCTTCATATTTGCCCCTTCTTGTCACTATGAACATACTGAACAGAAGCTTATATTTGTGGACAAACAGAGCTGAACTTAAATATAATCTGTCTTGAGGACGTTTACAATCAACTCATTTGGTATTAGAATCCCTTTCTGACAGCGCACAATACAGACAAAGGAAATAAGTCATCCATGTCTCTAGACTCTTTTTCAATATACTCTAAAGCACAGTATGCAGACAATACTTGTTCAATAATTGAGCTTGACCACATGTGTAAAGGTACATATTTAATAATCAGACATGAAACTGTAACTGTTCGTGAATGGACCAATGTATCTCTGATTAAGAGTCGATAAGTGCAGTTTGTGATCGAGATAATCCCCAGAGTGTTCTCTAATTTTTTCATCTGTAGATCGGTAAACGTTAATACCTCTGGAAATTGCCAGCCTTTCTTTTATAGCATGAATTACAGTATCAGCTGGAAGCAGATCAGAGTGTGAAACAGGTTCAATTGCATAAGTGCAGTGTAAACGTGCGCATGCCCGTGAATTTTGCTGTATGTCTGCTAGAAATATTTCTTTAATTGTTGCAGAATTGTCCAGGGTATTATCCATCTCAAGTAGGTACAGACATATAATTGTAGATGAGAGGAAATTTGGAAAGTAACAAATTGAAAAGAAGAAATAAAAATATGAGAAGCAGTAGTCATCAGAAAATCTAATAATTACTGTACTGATTACATGTTTACCTGATAGTAGTAATGGCGAGCAAGTAGAGGAAAACCTACGGAATAGATTTCTAAGAAGAGTAATCAGTGGTCACATGAAAGTATTGCTAAATGACCCCAACCCAATCCCGACAGATGTTCCTTTCCTCCAAGCAATAAGAGCACTAATTGCACCTGCTGAATAAACAAATCAAACAATTCAATACCATCCCATCAAAGTATAAACATGGTAGGAGAGAAAATTATGTTGTGGAAGGATCCGAGGCAGGGCACCTTCTTGACGGACACAGGACAAAGAGAATTCCTTAGAATAGATACAACAACCTAGCTAGATGATACTTTGAATCGAGTAAAAATATTTCATCTGTTTTATTTAACAAATAAAACTAAATATCAGCTAATTACAGTTGAGGCCCCCTTTTGTTACAACTGGATGGACGAACCAAACAAATATAAGGCAGGAAAATATGTGTGATAATTATTTAGGTAAAAAACACATGCACATATACATAAAAACCTTGAGTTCTATAAGATTATAACATTGAGAAGAACCACTGGCTACAACCCAATGTGAAAAACTTACCAAGCGATGCAGTAGAAGCAGGCAACTCAAATGGTAGACCTAAGTTGTCTACATATGAGGCCATTTAGAAACGACTGAATGGGACATTGACTGGAACTTGGGATATCTTGTATTACCTGAAAGACAAAGCCTAATGAAGTAACTTTGAATGTACATATCAGAGTTACTGCACAGAATTATCACAAAAAAACATTTAGTTGCTGGAAATCTGAATATGAATAGAACTATCCTTGAGAAGTAACTTTGACGTGACTTAGATGAATATAGAAAAGTAACCTCATGAAACTCTGACAGGTTTCTACCTAAAATGATCGCATGAAGAATATTTAGCTTGGAGAAAACATGAAACATACCTACCATAATCCAAAAAAAAGATGCAATTTATTCTAATCTCTAATGGAAATTTTAAAACATCTTTGACGTAGTAACCTCTTATGTAAGCCACTGAAAGCCCTGAATTATACTATAGGATATACAGTGGAGCAAATAATTGGTGCGTGGAACAATTGGTGTGAAGCCAAAGGACATGATGCAGCAACCACACCCGACTGGATAAAAGAGAATAAATCAACAACTGAAGTAACCAGTAACCACTGTAAACACAAGAAGAATGAATGCGCAACCAATAATTAGACATTTGGTTACTTCTCCTAGAAGGAGGATGTGGCTCTAGCATTGTTGTAAGTCGACAATTGTATTAGTTTGACCATTGCTATTTCAAGTAAGATAACATAACACAATTTTCATGAGCATGTAAAGATGGCAAAACATTAAATCTGAAAGGGCAAGCAGTCAATTTAGAATGCATCTTATGGTAGCTACTGTGAAAGATAGCATATGCTGATAAGAGGTAGAATGCTAGCTACTATATAGAACGAAAATTGTAGGTAACATATAAAATCCAAGTGAAATACAAAGTTGCATTAACAATAAAATAAATATGCATCTCTATTTCCATGTGCAAACGGATCCACCATGAGCGGCACGTGTTTGTTTCAGGGAAAATTATAAACACATATGGTAAACAAAAATTTTGCAGCTAAATTGGGCAAGATACGGTACAACATGTGGAATTAAGGTGAAATAAAAAAAAAGAGTGGTTATCTGTTAATGATATCCCAGTGCCGCAAATTTTCCATTTAGTTGTAATTAACCTAATTCTAATTAGTATAATTTAAATTTTCCATCAGGTTACAAACAATGACATTTCCCACTAATTCAACGTCACCTGCATTCTGTATTTATGGCTCCACCATACCTATCATTTACTATCAGCTAGAAGTAAAATATACATGCTGAATTTCAATGCAGTGAAGCAAAGACTTGAGACTACGGGCGAAAAAACAAAATTAATACGCACGGCTGCCACATTAGCCTCTCTATTGGTTGCAACTAATAATCAGATAGATTAGTCATCACAACATATTTTAGCATGGTTCAGAAGTTTGCTTTGATTAACTTTGAAGAACTGGGAGCGAAGCTTCTGCTTGTGATTTCACAATGTAATTTGAAAACACAATGGATGTTAAACTATTGAAACCTGTCGTGCTCGAGAGGGATTTCATCAAAAGAATTTGTGATACCCACATCATAAGAAATAGTCCAAAGGGTCATTTAATCAGATAGCTCCTGGTAAATACATGACAATACCTGAAGTTTTGGTCAAAGAGCTTCAAGGGGCCTTTCATGGTTGATGGCACTTCACCTTGCTGTGGAAAACAAACAGTGAAACAAATTGTTATAATGGCATTTTTTGAATGGTAGATGTCACAAATTAGCTTCTCATAATGAAGTCTCACCTTTCCTAAAGCCCTCAATCAGCAGAGTCAAAGAAAGCTTCTTCATGGTCCTGATATTTCCGTCTCTTCAGTTAAAATACTTAATTGTACACCTGGTGTTTCTTTCTATAAAGATTACACAACTTTAGTTTGGAAGTACAAATAAAGACATTATAAGACAATGGCATTGACCTTAGATCTAAGTGGTGACTAATCGGATCCTGCCGTCAGTGGTCAGAAGGCAAGAGAACATCAGTGGCACCTTCTCCATCAAGCTAGTTATACACATGGTAATAGATTCAATATTGGGTTGACCACATGAGCAGTACATTGTCATCTACCAAAAAAGAGGGAAATTACCTTTTTTCAGGGGAAGGTTCATATGTATTACTCAATCTCGGACATACAGGATCGCTCACAGCTGAGTTTAGCAATAGCCAAAGAAACCAGCTCCACCCACAGGTTACATGAGGCAGAACGTCTGGCCAACTGAGCCAGCTTATGAGCAACAGAGATAGAGAGCAACCAGGTAAGCTGGAGAGAGCGACGGAAGTGTTCTTGTACACGCTCCAAAGGCGAGATTGGTTGGTGAATTTGTCTGCAGACGCACGAACAACGGCATCGCAATCAGATTCCAGGGTCTTTAGGTTCAGCTTCAGGTCAATAGCCAGCTGCAAACCGGCGAGGATAGATAGCAGCGCGGATGGAACCGCTGTGTTCGTGCGCCACCGCGCCAATCGACGCAGCTCCCATCGATTGGAGGAAGCGCGAGACATGTGAGGGCAGCGGCAGCGCCGGGCCTCGCCCAGGGCGGCGGCGGGGCGAGACCTCGCATGTCGGGCGGCAGGTCTGCTCTGGTGGGGTCCCAAGGCCAGGCGACGGGGGCGCGGGACCTCTCAGGGCAGCGGCGGCGCCACTCGCGGCGATGGATCGAGGAGAGGGGAGAGGAGCAGACCGGATCGGCCGGAGAAGGAGGGTTGTGGCCCCATAAAGAGGCAGGGGAGGAAGCTCACCTGGTCGTCAGCATATGGTTGGATTTGGCGGCGGCTCGTGCTCGCTGAGGGCGCGGATGGCGGCAGCGTGAACGGCGGTCGTGCAGCTCGTCCTCCGCGCCGACGGTGGAGGCGGAGGCCCCGAAGCTGACCTCCTCCTGCCTTCCGTGGTCGCGCCGACCCAGCCACTCCGGCCATGGCGCGTCGCCGCCGGCCTGGTCTGCCCTGCTTGCGCCTCTGTGCCGTCCGCCCCGGCCTCCTCCGCCTCGACGACCGGCGTCGCCCTGCTCGACCGCCTCCTTTCTTCCCCAACGCCGCCCCGTCGCCTCCGTTCGCCGTCCCAGCCCGGATCTGCGCCGTCGCGCACGCTGGAGCGGGAGAGGAAGAGGAGAAAGGGGAGTTGTGTGTGTTTTTGTAGTGCGACTCCTGATTTTCCCTGAATTTGCAGATAGGTCCTTCGCAGCGGGAAGATGTGGACTGCGGAGATATTTCTTGACTTGCGAGGGGTGTTTTTGCGAAATTGTGGCTTTCTCGCTTCTGACTGGTAGAAAGTCCGGAGCTACAGTGTTCCGGAGGATTGAGGCAATCTGGGCCGTCCGTCGCAAGGATCGGACGGCCATTGTTCAAAGGGCGACGTGGATGGCAAAATTGAGGGTGAATCTGTTGTACTTTCATATATAGTAGTATTGGGCCCACCGGGACAGAGCATGGTCGAGAGGAGCAGAGCGGGCCACTGCCGGCGAGTGGACAGTATACTCGTGCGGGAAGAGCGAGGCCCATGGGCCACACGCGCACGCCGCAGACAGCCACCAAGTACGCAAATCCTTTACATCGCGTACCGCGAGCGGTACCAACCGTCGCGTACCCTCCGCGCGCTAAATGGGCCGGCCCATTCGGGCCTAAAGCTTTTAGTTTTTCCTATTTTCGATTTTTGTTTTCTTCTCTCTTTTTCTTCTCGTTTTTCTTTCTTTTATTTTCTTTTCCTTTTTTATATTCATTTTATAAAATAAATTTAACAATTGTTCATTTTCGAAAAAAAATTCAAATTTTGAAGTTTGTTCAGATTCGAAATTTGTTTATTTTTGAAATTTGTTCATTTACAAATTTTGTTCAAATTTTAATTTTTGAATTTTGTTCATTTACAAAAATTGTTCAAATTTTGAAATTTGTTTATATTTGAAATTTTTGTTCATTTTCGAAATTTGTTCATTTTGAAATTTGTTCAGATTCGAAAAAATTTCATTTTCGAAATTTGTTCATTTTCGGATTTTGTTCAGATTCAAAATTTGTTCATTTTCGAATTTTGTTCATTTACAAAAGTTGTTCAAATTTTGAAATTTGTTCAGATTTGAAATTTGTTCATTTTTGAAATTTGCTCATTTACAAAATTTTGAAATTTGTTCATATTCGAATTTTGTTCATTTTTGGAATTTGTTCAAATTTTGAAATTTGTTCAGATTTGAAATTTGTTCATTTTTTAAATGTTCATTTTTGAAATTTGTTCATCTACAAATTTTGTTGAAATTTTGAAATTTGTTCATATTCGAATTTTGTTCATTTTCGAAATTTGTTCAAATTTCGAAATTTGTTCATATTAAAAAATGTTTCATTTTCGAATTTTGTTCAAATTCAAAATTTGTTCAGATTTCCAAATTCAAATTTTTACTGCTCTAATTGTCAATGCAGGAAACAGTCAAAGCGTTCGATAGAAATAGTGGAAAAGCAAACAGAACGAAGCGGTTCCCGCTAAATGGGCCAAGCACACTACCTACTGAAGCGAGCGAAGGGGTACGCGAAGGAGAATTCCCGCTCGCGTAACGCGATATACAGGATCTCCGCACCAAGTCTGCTTTGATTTTGGTCGAGGGATACGTGGGTGCCGGCGAACTCGCTCGACAGGCGGACGGCTCCGTCGGTCGGCCACCGGAGCAGGCTTACATGGCCTCCTTCCTAGCTTGGAGGTACATGTGCTCTGCTCTTCATGCTCTCTCGACCGGCTTAATTGAGCCCTGGTCAGGTACTCAGTTGGATTTTCATTCTGTTATGTCCAGTATCACAGAGTGTGAGCATCAGGTTACTTGAATTGCCTTCCAAACAGTTCTCAAGAATGTGCACACTGTGCAGTTCTAACTCGAGTAAAAAAATTCAGAGAGTTTCTCTAGGCCTGACATAGATTTAGATTAAAACATCAAATATATGATTTGGACAAACATGACCCGGCATATATACGAACATTTGAATCGCACCGATAAATCCACAAGGAGGGTAATTACAGACTGATAAGGCAAAAGATATATGGTTGTTGGGTATATATCCGTTGATTGCTCATGCACACACTCATCAGCCAAGTAATCGTGGTGGGAAAGGGCAGTTGTCAGCCGCTGCTCTGCTCTCGTCTGGTTGATGAAGATCAATTCACCGCTCCCTCCCTTGCAGCCATCATCTCCAAGATCCATTCATGCCGGCCTGAACAAGATCTGGTACGAATGAATATACTCATTATTTCCAGCATCACATGCTGTCAGGATCAGATTGTCAGAATTCCCTTCCCGTAGCTGGACAGTGTGCACAGTGCATTCAACTCAAGTTAAAAAGTTCAGAGCTTGCCTGGGCTGACTTAGATTTACAGAAACATCAGGCAACACAGAAGTATGTGAGAACATCGAAACCCCACCGAGAATTCAATAAATAGATTAACTAAGATGTTTCAGAACACACCAACAAAACACACAAATATTATAAGAGGATGCACCGATAAAAGTACAAGTCGTTACATCTATATTATTACACAACTGATGCTTCTTCCACGGTGCAGGCAGTGGGCAACTGAACTGCCACTACAAGAAATATGCTCACTTTTGACTCTCCATTTTGGTCACTGGAAGGTCATAAAATTTCATTTATGACCCCTTTGTGACAAAAACCGATGGTCACATACTGAGCGTCTTATTTGATAAAAAATGACCTCTTTAGTCAAATGGTTATAACCGTTTATGATCAAATCAGGGGGTCATAACTTTATGACCAAATTTTTTGGTCATACGTTGTCTATCGTGGCCACGTCAGATTCTACGTGGCCAATCCTACGTGGCAAAATTATGACCAAATGAGAAGGTCATACTTCAGAATCAGCCTAGTCCACGATGGTCATCTGTATGTGACAAGCCCAACAATTCAGCCCATTTAGGTTTTTTCCTGTCAATTTTTGTCAGCTACATGGGCCAAGCACAAAAAATCGGCCTTTTCATTTTTTGGGCCACAGCCTTCTACAGCCGAAATTCTTGGGCCTTTCAACAGTCCATTCTGGGGCTGGTCCCACTAGTCAGGTCATCCAGTTAGGTCCCACTAGTCAGTTTTCTAGTCAAATGGGCCCCAATTGTCAGGTGTGGTGTTTAGGTCCCACACGTCAGTTCCCTATTTGTGCAAATTACCAATAACTTGATTCAAAACAGAGCCAATAATGCATAATATTTCATACAACAGCCAAACAAAGTACTTTACAATCATGCACAATACAAATCTGGTATACAACTATAAAAAATACAACAAAATATACACATAATAGCTCCAGTGAGTAGAACACATTGCTAGGTGCGGTTTTCTTCCGGATTCTGTGTCAATGACTAGCAGGCCCCGCTCTTGGAGGCGTACATGGCCTCCTTCCTTGGAGGCGTACATGTGATCTGCTCTGCTGCCCATCCATAGCATGCTCTCTCTCGACCGGCTTAATTGAGCCCAGGTCAGGTACTCACTTGGATTTTCATTCTGTTATGTCCAGTATCACAAAGTATGAGAGGATCAGGTTACTTGAATTGCCTTCCAAATAGTTCTCAAGAATGTGCACACTGTGCAGTTCTAACTCGAGTAAAAAAAATTCAGAGAGTTTCTCTGGGCCTGACATAGTTTAGATAAAAACATCAATATATGATTTGGACAAACATGACCCGGCATATATACGAACATTTGAATCGCACTGATAAATCCACAAGGAGGGTAATTACAGACTGACAAGGCAAAAGATAGGGCGTGGCTATTTTACGAGCGCGTGAGCGTTAGCTCGCGGTCGATCGGTCCGACCAGGTGTTTTCCTTTCCTTTTTAGTCTGTTCCGGTTGGGCCATGCTATTCCCTTGTTGGCCCACCATAGTTTACTGGCCTGGCGCAGTTTTCTGCCGAATGCTATATATCGCTTCAGTGCGGCGCGAATCGCCGCCACCGCCTGAAGGAGCTCCTTGCTGGGCCGGGCCCATTTAGTACGCGAGACAAACATATCCAGAACGACGTATGCAGTACGCTGAACCCTTCAACTAAAAAACGTACGCGGAACCCAACACTCACCTTTTTTACCTTTTCCTTTTTCTTTTTTTTTTCTTTTTTTGTTTTTCACCTTTTTATGATTTTGGAAAATGTTCAATTTTGAAAAACATTCAAATTTGAAAATTGTTCAAATCTAAAATTGTTCGGTTTTGAAAATTGTTCAAAAAACTGCTCAAATTTGAAACTTGTTCAAATTGTCCATATTTGAAAATTGTTCAAATTTAAAAATCGTTCATATTTAAAATTGTATAGTTTTGAAAAATGTTCAAATGTGTTCATCCCTTTTCCTGTTCACCTAAAAATCATTCAAAAATAATTTCCGTTCACATACCTTTTTCCGTTCACTTTTTTAAAACCGTTCAAAAATAGTTTCTGTTCACCGACCCTTTTTTGTTCACTTTTATAATCGTTCAAAAATAATTTCCGTTCACGGAGAGTTTCAGTTCACTTTTAAAAATCGTTCAGAAATAGTTTCCTTCCACTTTTAAAAATCGTTCATAAATAATTTCCGTTCACATACCTTTTTCTGTTCACTTTTTTAAAACCGTTCAAAAATAGTTTCTGTTCACCGACCCTTTTCTGTTCACTTTTAAAATCGTTCAAAAATAGTTTCCGTTCACCGTCAGTTTCTGTTCACTTTTAAAAATCGTTCAAAAATAGTTTCCTTTCACTTTTTAAAAATTGTTCAAAAATAATTTCCATTCACGTACCTTTTTCTGTTCACTTTTTTAAAAACGTACAAAAATAGTTTCCGTTCACCGTCAGTTTCTGTTCACTTTAAAAATCGTTCAAAAATAGTTTCTGTTCACCGACAGTTTTTGTTCACTTTTAAATCGTTTTTCGTTTTTCACTTTTTTATGATTTTGAGAAGTAATCAGTTTTAAAAAATATTCAACTTTTAAAATTGTTCAAATCTAAAAATTGTTCAAATTTAAAATTGTTCAGGGTTAAAAACATAATGTTAAAAAACGTTCAGAGTTGAAAACTGTTCAGATTTAAAAAACGTTCAAATTTGAAGAAAGTTCATATTTTAAAAAATGTTTTCTAATATTTCAATTCTTTTTCCTTTTCTTTTGTTTTTTTTGTTTTTTCACCTTTTTACGAGTTTGAGAAATAATCAGTTAAAAAAATGTTCATTTCTGGTAAAAGTGATAGTGTAAGTAGCAAAAACATTTTTACGTCCTTTCCATGAGCTTCTTTCAGGAACTCTTCATGGCAAAGAACTGACCGAAAATGCCGAAGCAGTTCAGAAACGAGACAGCTACAAATAGAAATAGTTCCGGAGCGAAACGAAACAATTAAGAGAAGAAAACGTTTCGCGCGAGCTAGAATTTTGCGCCGAGCCCAGCTAAGACGCGCGTAAGCAGCGTGACCTCGAACCGCCGCTGCAAAGCGATGTATAGGCGTTGCCGAATGCTATATATCGCTTCAGTGCGGCGCGAATCGCCGCCTCCGCCTGTAGGAGCTCCTTGCTGGGCCGGGCCCATTTAGTACGCGAGACAAAGATATCCAGAACTACGTATGCAGCACGCTGAACCCTTCAACTAAAAAAACGTACGCGGAACCCAACACTCACCTTTTTACCTTTTCCTTTTTCTTTTCTTTTTCTTTTTTTGTTTTTCACCTTTTTATGATTTTGGAAAATGTTCAATTTTGTACAACGTTCAAATTTGAAAATTGTTCAAATCTAAAATTGTTCGGTTTTGAAAATTGTTCAAAAAACTGCTCAAATTAGAAATTTGTTCAAATTGTCCATATTTGAAAATTGTTCAAATTTAAAAATCAATCATATTTAAAAATTCTATAGTTTTGAAAAATGTTCAAATGTGTTCATCCCTTTTCCTGTTCACCTAAAAATCGTTCAAAAATAATTTCCGTTCACATACCTTTTTTCGTTCACTTTTTTAAAACCGTTAAAAAATAGTTTCTTTTCACCGACCCTTTTTTTGTTCACTTTGATAATCGTTCAAAAATAGTTTCCGTTCACGGACCGTTTCAGTTCACTTTTAAAAATCGTTCAGCAATAGTTTCCTTCCACTTTTTTAAAATCGTTCATAAATAATTTCCATTCACATACCTTTTTCTGTTCACTTTTTTAAAACCATTCAAAAATAGTTTCTGTTCATCGACCCTTTTCTGTTCACTTTTAAAATCGTTCAAAAATAGTTTCCGTTCACCGTCAGTTTCTGTTCACTTTTAAAAATCGTTCAAAAATAGTTTCCTTTCACTTTTTTAAAATCGTTCAAAAATAATTTCCGTTCACATACCTTTTTCTGTTTACTTTTTTAAAAAACGTTCAAAAATAGTTTCCGTTCACCGTCAGTTTCTGTTCACTTTTTAAAAATCGCTCAAAAACAGTTTCCTTTCACTTTTTTAAAATCGTTCAAAAATAATTTCAGTTCACGTACCTTTTTCTGTTCACTTTTTTAAAACCGTTCAAAAATAGTTTTTGTTCACCGACCCTTTTTTGTTCACTTTTAAAATCGTTCAAAAATAGTTTCTGTTCACCGACAGGTTTTGTTCACTTTTAAAATCGTTTTTCATTTTTCACTTTTTTATGATTTTGAGAAATAATCAGTTTTAAAAAATATTCAACTTTTAAAATTGTTCAAATCTAAAAATTGTTCAGAGTTAAAATTGTTCAGAGTTAAAAACATAATTTTAAAAAACATTCAGAGTTGAAAACTGTTCAGATTTAAAAAACATTCAAATTTGAAAAAAGTTCAGATTTAAAAAAATATTTTCTAATATTACAATTCTTTTTCCTTTTTCTTTTGTTTTTTTGTTTTTTTCACCTTTTTACGAGTTTGAGAAATAATCAGTTAAAAAAATGTTCATTTCTGGTAAAAGTGATAGTGTAAGTAGCAAAAACATTTTTACGTCCTTTCCATGAGCTTCTTTCAGGAACTCTTCATGGCAAAGAACTGACCGAAAATGCCGAAGCAGTTCAGAAACGAGACAGCTACAAATAGAAATAGTTCCGGAGCGAAACGAAACAATTAAGAGAAGAAAACGTTTCGCGCGCGCTAGAATTTTGCGCCGAGCCCAGCTAAGACGCGCGTAAGCGGCGTGACCTTGAACCGCCGCTGCAAAGCGATGTATAGGCGTTGCCGAATGCTATATATCGCTTCAGTGCGGCGCGAATCGCCGCCTCCGCCTGTAGGAGCTCCTTGCTGGGCCGGGCCCATTTAGTACGCGTGACAAAGATATCCAGAACGACGTATGCAGTACGCTGAACCCTTCAACTAAAAAACGTACGCGGAACCCAACACTCACCTTTTTTACCTTTTCCTTATTCTTTTCTTTTTCTTTTTTTGTTTTTCACCTTTTTATGATTTTGGAAAATGTTCAATTTTGTAAAACGTTCAAATTTGAAAATTGTTCAAATCTAAAATTGTTCGGTTTTGAAAATTGTTCAAAAAACTGCTCAAATTTGAAATTTGTTCAAATTGTCCATATTTGAAAATTGTTCAAATTTAAAAATCGTTCATATTTAAAAATTCTATAGTTTTGAAAAATGTTCAAATGTGTTCATCCCTTTTCCTGTTCACCTAAAAATCGTTCAAAAATAATTTCCGTTCACATACCTTTTTCCGTTCACTTTTTTAAAACCGTTAAAAAATAGTTTTTGTTCACCGACCTTTTTTGTTCACTTTTAAAATTGTTTTTCCTTTTTCACTTTTTTATGATTTTGAGAAATAATCAGTTTAAAAAAATATTCAACTTTTAAAATTGTTCAAATCTAAAAATTGTTCAAATTTAAAATTGTTCAGAGTTAAAAACATAATTTTAAAAAACGTTCAGAGTTGAAAACTGTTCAGATTTAAAAAACGTTCAAATTTGAAAAAATGTTCAGATTTTAAAAAATGTTTTCTAATAATTCATTTCTTTTTCATTTTCTTTTGTTTTTTCACCTTTTTACGAGTTTGAGAAATAATCAGTTAAAAAAATGTTCATTTCTGGTAAAAGTGATAGTGTAAGTAGCAAAAACATTTTTACGTCCTTTCCATGAGCTTCTTTCAGGAACTCTTCATGGCAAAGAACTGACCGAAATGCCGAAGCAGTTCAGAAATGAGAGAGCTACAAATAGAAACAGTTCCGGAGCGAAACGAAACAATTAAGAGAAGAAAACGTTTCGCGCGCGCAAGAATTTTGCGCCGAGCCCTGATAAGACGCACGTAGGCGGCGCGACCTCGAACCGCCGCTGCGAAGCGATGTATAGGCGCTGCCGAATGCTATATATCGCTTCAGTGCGGCGCGAATCGCCGCCGCCGCTTGAGGAGCTCCTTGCTGGGTCGGGCCCATTTAGTACGCGAGACAAACATATCCAGAACGACGTATGCAGTACGCGTCGAATGCTATATATCGCTTCAGTGCGGCGCGAATCGCCGCCGCCGCCTGAAGGAGCTCCTTGCTGGGCCGGGCCCATTTAGTACGCGAGACAAACATATCCAGAACGACGTATGCAGTACGCTGAACCCTTCAACTAAAAAACGTGCGCGGAACCCAACACTCACCTTTTTTACCTTTTCCTTTTTCTTTTCTTTTTTTGTTTTTTCACCTTTTTATGATTTTGCAAAATGTTCAATTTTGAAAAAGTTCAAATTTGAAAATTGTTCGGTTTTGAAAATTGTTCAAAAAACTGCTCAAATTTGAAACTTGTTCAAATTGTCCATATTTGAAAATTGTTCAAATTTAAAAATCGTTCATACTTAAAAATTGTATAGTTTTGAAAAATGTTCAAATGTGTTCAATGATACGTCCATTTTGCATCACTATTTTATATCATAATTTACTGCTATTCATTGATATATTTCATATTTGGATGATATACTTATGTTATTTTATCTTGTTTTGCATGTTTGATGATTATTGGAGAATTAACTGCCGGAGTCAGGATTCAGCTGGAAAAAGCATCGTCAAGACACCCTATTTCTGAAGATCGTCAATTCAGGGAAATTATGCTGAAGCTCCTATTTTATCAGATACCGGATGCAGCCAAAAGGGGAGGCAGAGATGGGCCATGAGGGGCCCACACCATACGGCGGCGCGGGTCCCCCTGGTCCCGCCGTTGTAGGGTGTGGGGGCCCTGGCCCACCTCGGACGCTCCCCCTTCGCGTACTTCATCCCCCAGAAACCCTAAGACGAGGAGAGCCATCGAGGAAATATTCCGCCGCCTCCACGAGGCGGAAACCACAGAGAGAGAAAAAGCTCTTCGGCAGGGAGAAATCTGCCGGGGAAATTCTTTCTCGGAGGGGGAAATCATCGTCATCGTCATCGTCATCACGCCGGACTTCATCGGGATCATCATCATCATCTTCACCGCCGTCACCATCATCTCCACCGCTCCACTTCGTTCCGCTGTAACATCTAGGGTTATACTTTATGTAGTTCATAGGGGAAACTTTCCCGGTGTTGATTACTACTTGTGGTTGATGCAATTAAGTTTTATCGGTGAATTGAAGTATATGTCCAATTGTTATTCATCATTATATCACCTCTGATCATGATCCATATGATGTCTTGTGAGTAGTTCGTTTAGTTCTTGAGGACATGGGAGAAGTCATGCTGTTAGTAGTGGAATTATGTTGAGTAATATTTAATGGTTTGATATTTAAGTTGTGGTGTTATTCTTCTAGTGGTGTCGTGTGAACGTCGACTACATGACACTTCACCTTTATGGGACTAGGGGAATGCATTGTGTATTCGGCTACTAATTGTGGGGTTGCCGGAGTGACAGAAATCTAAACCCCCGTTAGTAAACCGGTGCATGAGGGAGTGTAGGATCTCAGAGTTTAAGGCTGTGGTTAGATTTATCTTAATTACTTCCTTATAACGCGGATGCTTGCAAGGGGTTTAATCACAAGTATGTATTAGTCCAAGTTAGGGCAGTGCATTAGCATAGGTTCACCCACACAACACTAATCAAAACAATAAAGATTAACCAGCTGTAAGGAAGCGAAAGCCCTTGACGAAATTCCCGTGTGTCCTCAAGAACATTTTGCCATCATAAGTAAACCAACTGGCTTATCCTTTGCTCTAAAAAGGATTGGGCCACTTGCTGCAATTATTATTACTGTCTTTTATTTACTCGTATTTTATTTATCTGCAATATCAAAAACCCCTAAAAACTTGTCTGCTAGTATTTACAGTGATTCCTTGATCAAAACTACCTGTCAACACCTTCTGCTCCTCGTTGGGTTCGACACTCTTATTTATCGAAAGTAGTACGATACACCCCCTATACTTGTGTATCATCAAGACTATTTTCTGGCGCCGTTGCCGCGGAGTGAAGTGCTATTGGTAAGTGGAATTGGTAAGGGAAACCTTTACTATAAGTGCTATTTTTATTTCTGCTTGCTGCTTTATTTTATTATGGAGAGATCTCCATTTGAATCCCTATTTGGGAATACTACTGCCACTGCTAGGTAGCAGATGAACCGCCGCCTGCTGAATTAGATCCATTAAAATACCTATGAAAATTGTTGAACGTGTTATGGATAACCGCTATGTTGGAGATGGAACCATCCATCCTGGTGATCATTTTCTATTTATACATGAATTATGCGAGTTGTTCAAGTGTGCAGGTATTTCAATGGAAAAAGTCAAGAGGAAGTTATTCTCTATATCACTGAAGGGCCGAGCTGCGGAATGGTATAAGATGCTGAAGAATGGCCGATCTATTGGCTTGGAGGAAATTGTACCTTTCTTTTATTCTAAATTCTATCCTCCTAGTGAGATTCATCAAGATCGAAATCGCATATATAATTTTTGGCCTCATGATGGAGAGAGTATTGCCCAAGCGTGGGGGAGATTGAAGTCACTAATGCTCAAATTTCCCATTCATGAGCTCCCAAGTAATATTGTTATCAATAATTTTTATGCAAGGCTTTCTCTTCATGATAAGGATTTATTGGATGCCTCTTGTTCTGGATCATTTACACGTACTGAAGAAGAAGTTAAATGGGACCTTCTTGACCGTATTCAGGAAAATACTGAAGGATGGGAGAACGACAAAGGTAGAAAGTCAGGTATAAATTATGATTACGAATGCATTAAATCTTTTATGGAGACTACTGATTTCCGTAATGTTAGTGCTGTTTATTGTCTTGATCCTCAAGTTGTTACAAATTATTACAAAGCTTTTGCCTCTTATCTTGATGTGACTAAGAAAGATTTGAATAAATATCATGAACCTTATAAAGATAAAACCAATTCGGCCATTGGTAAAAGTATTGAAGTTCATACTGTTGATCACATTTTGCCAGAACCTTATATTGAAAAAAAACCTTTTCCTGTTAAAGTCAAGGAACATTCTCTGATAGCTAGTGTGGTTAATAAAAGTGCCAAGAAACCTTTAGACCCTGATGAACAAATAACTGTTGAACCTGCAGTAGCAATAGTAAAGGATTTGGTAACTGGAAATGTAGATGGAGAACATATTATCTTTGTGAAGATGCTTCTAATATTGTTTCGCATCCTGGTAAATCTAGGAAAACAAGTGTTCCTGTGCTTTCAGTTAGGATAGGAGAACATTGCTATTATGGTTTATGTGATATTGGTGCAAGTTCCAGTGCTATTCCTTTTGAACGTTACAAAGAAATTATGCATGAAATTAGTCCCTGTGAACTTGAGGATATTGATGTGGTTATTCAACTTGCCAATAGGGAAACTATCTCTCCCATTGGTATTGTGAGAGATGTTGAGGTTTTATGCGGTAAAACTAAATATCCTACTGATTTTCTTGTACTTGGTTCTGAAGCTAGTAAAACTTGTCCTATTATTTTCGGTAGACCTTTCTTGAATACATGTGGTGCTATTATAGATTGTAAGAAAGAGAAAATTTACACTAAATTTAATGGAGAATCTTATGAGTTTAATTTCTCTAAGTTTGGTAAGAAACTTTATGAAACTGATTTGCCTAATGAGGACTCGAAAATTGAACAACTGGCTGCTATTGCTATTGCTCCTAACAATGCCTTGCAGCAATTTATGGAGGAACACGAAAGTGAGGTCTTTATGGAGGAAAGGAATGAAATTGACAATATCTTTCTTCATCAACCACCATTACTTAAGCATAATTTGCCGGTGGAAGATTTGGGTACCCCTGCACCTCCTAAAGAAGATCCTGTTTTTGATTTAAAACCTTTGCTTGATAATCTTAAATATGCTCACATTGATGATAAGAAAACATATCCTGTTATTATTAGTTCTAAACTTTCAGGTACTGAAGAGGCAAGGTTATTGGAAGTATTGAGGAAACACCGAGGAGCTATCGGATATACTCTGGATGATTTAAAAGGGATTTCTCCTACTATATGTCAACACGCCATCAACATGGAAGATGATGCAAAACCTATTGTGGAGCACTGATACGTCTAAAACGTATCTATAATTTTTGATTGTTTCATGCCATTTTTATGCTTTTAGCACTTGTTTTATATTAAGTTTATTATTTATTTGGACTAACCTACTAATAGTTGCAAAAGTGCACAATGTTCTTGTTTTACTCTTTGATGTGTAGAAATTATCAAGAATACAAGAGGAAACCTTGTTGGAGTCGAATTGGGACTTTCCTGAAATCTGTCTGAGAACTTTTTACGAAGATTGCCAGTTTGACCCTCGAAGATGACGTCAAATGGAGACCTTGACGAAAGTTGTCACAATTTTCCATACGAAGATTTTAAGCCCGAGATCAGCCCAATCGGAGTTCGGACGCGGCCTGTAGGCCCGTTTTGGTGGAACCCTAAAAGGGGGTGACGGAAATCCGAGAAGATATATAAAGGGAGGAAACCTAATTCGTGGAGGACTCCTCCACCCACGAATTTCAGCCACCAAAAGCCACGTTTTTGCCTCCCCCATGGATCCCATCTCCATGGGGGAGGGCTCCCAAGAAGCCATGAAGGAGGGAGGCTAAGGGGCGGCGCTCCCCAAGCTTGCCGGCGGCGGGGAAAGGAGTTCCCCGCCGCGGCGCCGCCGCCGCCCTGCGCCCCGCTGCCCTCTCCGCCGTCTTCACCGCCATCTCCATCACCATCTCCTCCTTGTATTCAGTGGTTCATCCTCCCACAAACCTCTGTACCGTCCTATGTAAACATGGTGTTTGATGCTATAATATTTATCCTATGATTTACATCATGTTTCCGTAGTTTATTTGTCTTTTGATTGAATTGAATGCATGAGGTTCATTAGAGTTGTATGTCTATATGGTGCTGTCCTTTGGTGTCCATTATATTGTGCGCGCATGGATCAAACATAGGGTTGGTAGTATTTGTAACGAAGCGGGGGAAGTTCTGCCGGAGTGACAGAAACCTGAGAACGCGAACCGATTAGTTGCACGTATGGGAGTAAGAGGACCTTGAACTTAAGGCTATGGTTGGGGAAACCTTAATGCATTGTTAGTATTTGCGGATGCTTTCTAACAATCCAATCATATAGTACTTGTAATCCCAAGTAGTGGAGTGCATGTATATTTAGCCTCTCCCACATAGAAAACTGCATCGAAGACAATGAACCAAGTACCTTCACTAATTAATCTTGGACAAAGCCACCACAATTACCACCACTTTTCCACACTCATGGTACTGTTAGTATATGGTTACTTAGTGTATTTTATTGCTGCAGCACTAACATTTACTTTCTTGTATTTATTATCTTGCAAACTACTCTCATACCCGTATTGCTAGTAGTTTTATTTCTAGATAATGCAAACGTTTAGTGTGCGTAGAGTTGTATCAGTGGTTGATAGAACTTGAGAGAATACTTATCCTACCTTTAGCTCCTCGTTGGGTTCGACACTCTTACTTATCGAAAAGGCTACACGCGATCCCCTATACTTGTGGGTTATCAAGACCTTTTCTGGCGCCGTTGCCGGGGAGCCATAGCGTAGGTTAATGTTCTTGTGTGCACTTGTTTGCTTTATCTCTAAGTAGTTTTTATTTTCAGTATTAAGTTGTTCTTTATCTTACTATGGATAGGGAATGCGAATTACAAAAAAAATTAGGTGTAGTTGTTATCTAAAAACGTTTTCAAAAAGAAAAGTGATTGGAAAGATGAGTAATGGTTAAATGGGGGTCGACCTTGAACACTTGTGTTCATGCCTATGAAACCAAAACAAATCTTTCCATGGAAGCTTTTCATTAAAAACATGTAAATATTGTAAATATTGTGTATATACCTCTGTACATAAAAATAAAATGCTAATTATAGTCTTAGTTAATTGAAAGTTGATAGTTTTACTTTGCTGTCCAGAAACAGATTTTCTGTGCTCCACCGTATTAAATGTTTAAAATCACCAGAACGTGATCTTGATCTGAAATTTCTTGAGTGCAAAGTGATGCTTATTAGCTTTCTTTCATTAGACTAACTTTTTTGATTTAAGGTACGTAGATGTCGAAAAATTCGATCTTTACTGACTGTTCTGTTTAGACAGATTTTGTGCTTCTCTGTAAATAAAATCGTGATAAATCTCAGAATAGTATTTTGACTTGAAAATTTTTGTGCATAAACCTGAGATTATTATCTTTCTTTCATTAGACTAAAGTTTTTCGATTTGAGCTACTTAACTATCTCGTTGAATGCCATCTTTACGGACTGTTCAGTTTTGACAGATTTCTTTGTTTATTCAATATTGTACTTGGTGTTGTTAGTTTCATTAGTTTTTCGACGGACAACGGAAATCATGAACACCTTAGTATATACAGTGGCTAATGTTGAGTAAAATTATAAAACTTGTCAATGCTTGAACATGAGTGGATTTTATTTAATGAGTACTAACCCTACTAATGAGTTTTGTGAAGTTTTATGTGGATGTAGCTTATAAGATCTAATCAATATGGTGATATGAGATGAATAAGAAGACGCAAGAGCTCAAGCTTGGGGATGTGTAGGTGCATCCCAAGAACATATTCAAGAAGATACAATCATCTAAGCTTGGGGATGCCCGAGTCATCCCCCTATTCATCAACTAACATGAGGTTGTCTCGTTCATACTCTATATTACCCGTCCACATGATATGTATTGTCTTAACTTGTATTATAATTGCTTTTATATGTCTTGGTTTTACCTTCTTTAGTTTTATTAGGCTCTTATTTGGTTTCGATTGCTTCTTTACTTTCACTTATAAATTCAAAATAACAAAAATATTTTCTTTTGTTTTGCTTCTTTGTTTGGTTCTTTATTTTAATTTTATTTGGGTTTTACTTTTGATTTTTTTTAGAGTTTTCCTTGCTGTAGCTAGCATGTTTAGGTCTTGCTTAGCCTCTGGTTTCTTAGTTTATCAAAAATAAAGTACCAAGTTTTATCCATTTAGCTTAGTTGATACATATGTAAAAAGTGATTTTCTGTTTTCGGTATCTACTGCTTATTGCGCGATTTTTCATATTTTACTGGAAGCTCTAAAAATCACGAAAAATTACTGATGTTGTAGCACCTAATCCTCTGCATGTACAAAAATTGGCTAAAATTTCGGGCATGTTTAAGTGCACCTAAAAATTGCGTTTTCCAGCTGCTGTTTTTCTGGACAGATTCTGACTTTTGTTGCAAGAGTGGCCTCTTTTCGTTTTCATTTGATTTTTAATGGTTCTTACCTTTCATTTATAAGTTGGCCATTTAAGCAACCTTTCTGTAACTTAAAAACAAAATTTTATTTGGTTTAATAGTAGCACTTGGGAAATATTATCTATTGTACTAATGTCTAACCGCAGAAAAGAATGGGAAAGTTTTTGTGTTGAAGTTTTTTCACAGAGAATGAAGGAACACCAAACTATGGAATATTGAAGAATTACCAAAGTCATAAGCTTGGGGATGTCCCCGCATCCCTCTTCATCAATAACCCCACGGTTTGCAAACCTTTAAACTTTGTTTTTTGAGCAACATAGGAACTTAACTAAACTTGAAGCGGCTGTATTTTATTATCTATTTATCTTAGCATCAAACACCAGTTACATTAATAAGTGGATCGTCACATATTTTATTTATCCTCTGTTTTCAATGTTTACTTGGTTAATGGATTACTTGTTGAAACTTAAAAATGATGTGTGAATAATATGTTTAGTAGTTTATGTTTTCTTATGGTTAGTCTCAACTAGCTAATAGTGCATATTATGTTATTTTGATATCAACATGCATTGTCCTGTTCATAATGGTATGGTAGTGGTATCCTCCTCTGAATAATTCACTTGAATCGACTTGGCACATGCTCACACATGTTATGACTGAAAAATAAAAGTCAATTAAGCCTTGATGATCTATTTTGCCTCAGAGTTTTAGTATCGTTTTTATGCCTCCGTTAATTTTATTTTGTCGCAAGCATGATTATGACCGTTATCGCTCTCGTGGTTGTCGCTTCCCAGTCTATTGCTAGCCTTCACTTGTACTGAGCGGGAATGCTGCTCGTGCATCCAAATCCTTAAAACCAAGTTATCCCAAAGAGTCCACCAAAAATTCCTATGCATGGTATTTCAAGCCATTCCAAGTAAATTTGCATGTGCTACCTTTAAAACCTTCAAAATATTTCTCTTTTTGTGTCAATGTTTACTAGCTCATGAGGAATTAGTGTGGTTATTCTTTATTCTATTTGTCAAATGGACTTTTACACCTGGACTAGTGGCATATACATCCGCTTATCCAATAACTTGCAAAAAGAGCTGGCAACGGGGTGCCCAGTCCCAATTAATTACAACTTTAACCATTAATTCTCTTCACACTTTTGCCCTGATTCATCAGTAAGCAATGACAAACAGTGAAATACCTGAATGTGTGTAAACCAAAGAGAAAGAGGGATGATCTGCCTTGCTGGTAGAAATAACGTCCTTCATGGGAGCCGCTCTTAAAAGTCCGTTTGACAGGTAGAATACTGTTCTCACCCGCTACCATTCGTTGACAATTAACAAACACCTCTCAAAACATTTTTACCTCTGTTTTTAAAACAAAAAGCTCTAGCACGTGTTAATCCCTGCTTCCCTCTGCGAAGGGCCAATCTTTTATTTTTATGTTGAGTCACCATCCTTTCTTTGAGCACTTCTTCGAGAGCATAGCTGTCGTTCTTAGTGTAATGTGCTTGTCCCAGAATACGATTAATTGAGGTATAACCATGATGCTTTTATCTTTGATATCTCTATATCTAGTCTTCACTTGAACTTCAGAGGTGCCTTGGCATTTATGTTTTGCTCCACAATTAAGGGCAAGCGAGATACCACTCTATCATGCTTTATTATGGTCATTACAATCTTGTTGATGTTTATAAATTTCATGTTATAAGCTCTTAGTTCGTTGATACTTTTCATTAGGAAACATGATTGCTAAGTTTTATTATCCATACATCATGCAATTGTTAAAGACCTGATCATAGCATTTACAATCAAAAATTATTTTGTTATCATTTACCTACTCGAGGACGAGCAGGAATTAAGCTTGGGGATGTTGATACGTCCAAAACGTATCTATAATTTTTGATTGTTTCATGCCATTTTTATGCTTTTAGCACTTGTTTTATATTAAGTTTATTATTTATTTGGACTAACCTACTAATAGTTGCAAAAGTGCACAATGTTCTTGTTTTACTCTTTGATGTGTAGAAATTATCAAGAATACAAGAGGAAACCTTGTTGGAGTCGAATTGGGACTTTCCTGAAATCTGTCTGAGAACTTTTTACGAAGATTGCCAGTTTGACCCTCGAAGATGACGTCAATGGAGACCCTGTTACGAAAGTTGTCACAATTTTCCATACGAAGATTTTAAGCCCGAGATCAGCCCAATCGGAGTTCGGACGCGGCCTGTAGGCCCGTTTTGGTGGAACCCTAAAAGGGGTGACGGAAATCCGAGAAGATATATAAAGGGAGGAAACCTAATTCGTGGAGGACTCCTCCACCCACGAATTTCAGCCACCAAAAGCCACGTTTTTGCCTCCCCCATGGATCCCATCTCCATGGGGGAGGGCTCCCAAAAAGCCATGAAGGAGGGAGGCTCCTCGCTGCCCTCTCCGCCGTCTTCACCGCCATCTCCATAACCATCTCCTCCTTGTATTCAGTGGTTCATCCTCCCACAAACCTCTGTACCGTCCTATGTAAACATGGTGTTTGATGCTATAATATTTATCCTATGATCTACGTCATGTTTCCGTAGTTTATTTGTCCTTAGATTGAATGGTTGAATGTATTTGGTTCATTAGAGTTGTATGTTGATATGGTACTGTCCTTTGATGTCCATTATAATTGTGCGCGCATGGATCAAACATCACGGGGTTAGTAGTATTTGTAAACGAAGCGGGGGAAGTTCTGCCGGAGTGACAGAAACCTGAGAACGCGAACCGGTTAGTTACACGTATGGGAGTAAGAGGACCATGAACTTAAGGCTATGGTTGGGGAAACCTTAAAGCATTGTTAGTATTTGCGGATGCTTGCTAACAATCCAATCATATAGTACTTGTAATCCCAATTAGTGGAGTGCATGTATGTTTAGCCTCTCCCACATTGAAAACTGCATCGAAGACAATGAACCTGATATCTTCACTCATTAATCTTGGACAAAGCCATCACAATTACCACCACTTTTCCACACTCATGGTACTGTTATTTTAAGGTACTTAGTGTATTTTATTGCTGCAGCACTAACATTTACTTTCTTGTATTTATTATCTCGCAAAGCTATCTCTCAAACCCGTATTGTAGTCTAGTATTATTTCCTAGATAAAGTAAACGTTTAGTGTGCGTAGAGTTGTATCAGTGGTTGATAGAACTTGAGAGAATACTTATCCTACCTTTAGCTCCTCGTTGGGTTCGACACTCTTACTTATCGAAAAGGCTACACGCGATCCCCTATACTTGTGGGTTATCAAGCACCAGCGTCGTTTAATCCCTAAAATGAAGGAAGTGGTAAGAAATGAGGTATTAAAACTCCTCGATGCTGGTATAATTTATCCTATTGCTGATAGTAAATGGGTAAGTCCTGTGCATTGCGTTCCTAAGAAAGGAGGAGTTACTGTTGTGCCAAATGAAAATGATGAACTTATTACTCAAAGAGTAGTTGTTGGATATAGGATGTGCATTGATTTTTGAAAGGTTAATAAAGTTACTAAGAAATATCACTATCCCTTACCTTTTATTGATCAAATGTTAGAACGGTTGTCTAAGAAAACTCATTTTTGCTTTCTTGATGGTTATTCTGGATTTTCACAAATTGTGTTAGAGCGAAAGATCAAGAGAAAACTACTTTTACTTGTCCTTATGGAACTTATGCTTATAGGCGTATGCCTTTTGGTTTGTGTAATGCTCCTGCTACGTTTCAAAGATACATGCTGCCATTTTTCATGGTTTTTGTGAAAAAATTGTGGAAGTATTCATGGACGATTTTTCCGTCTATGGAACTTCTTTTGATAACTGCTTGCAAAACCTTGATAAAGTTTTGCAGAGATGTGAGGAAATAATCTTGTTCTTAATTGGGAGAAATGTCACTTTATGGTTAATGAAGGGATTGTTCTTGGACATAAAATTTCTGAAAGAGGTATTGAAGTGGACAGAGCTAAAGTTGAAGCAATTGAGAAAATGCCCTGTCCCAGGGATGTTAAAGTATTCATAGTATTCTCGGTCATGCCGGTTTCTATTGAAGGTTTATTAAAGATTTCTCTAAAATTTCAAAACCTCTTACTAATCTTCTCCAAAAAGATGTACCTTTTGTTTTTATGATGATTGTAAAGAAGCTTTTGAGGCTTTATAAAAGGCTTGAACCACTGCTCCTGTTGTTCAACCTCCTGATTGGACTTTACCTTTTGAAATTATGTGTGATGCTAGTGATTTTGCTGTAGGTGTTGTTCTTGGATAGCGAGTAGATAAGAAGTTGAATGTTATTCATTATGCTAGTAAGACTCTTGATGCTGCTCGAAAGAATTATGCCACTACTGAAAAAGAGTTTTTAGCAGTAGTTTTTGCTTGTGATAAGTTTAGACCCTATATTGTTGATTCGAAAGTTATTATCCATACCGATCATGCTGCTATTAGATACCTTATGGAAAAGAAAGATGCTAAGCCTAGACTTATAAGATGGGTGCTTTTATTACAAGAGTTTGATTTGCATATTGTAGATAGGAAAGGTGCTGAAAATCCTGTCGCTGATAATTTGTCTAGATTGGAAAACATTTCTTATGATCCTGTTCCTGTTAACGATAGTTTTCCAAATAACAATTGGCTGTGATAAAGGTAAGCTCGCGAGAAAGTCCTTGGTATGCTGACTATGCTAACTTTATTGTTGCCAAGTATTTGCCTCCAACCTTTAGAGCTCAGCAAAGAAGGAAATTCTTTTATGACTTGAGGCATTATTTTTGGGATGACCCACACTTATATAAAGAAGGAGTGGATGGTATAATGCGAAGATGTGTTCTAGAATTTGAACAAAAAGAAATATTGAGAAAATGCCATGGAAGTGCTTATGGAGGACATCATGCTGGAGATAGAACTGCACAAAAGGTTTTACAATCAGGTTTTTATTGGCCTACTCTTTTTAAAGATGCAAGAAAATTTATTTTATCATGCGATGAATGTCAAAGAGTTGGTAATATAACTAGACGCAATGAAATGCCTATGAATTATTCTCTTGTTATTGAACCTTTTGACGTTGGGGATTTGACTTTATGGGTCCTTTTCCTCCTTCTGATGGTTATACTCATAGACTTGTTGCTGTTGATTATGTTACTAAATGGGTAGAAGCTATACCAACATCTAGTGCTGATGGTGAGACATCATTAAAAATGCTTAAAGATATTATTTTTCCAAGGTTTGGTGTGCCTAGATATCTCATGACTGATGGTGGTTCTCATTTTATCCATGGTGCTTTTAGAAAAACCCTTGCTAAATATGATGTTAATCATAAATTTCTTCACCTTATCATCCTCAAACAAGTGGACAAGTAGAATTATCAAATAGAGAGATTAAATCTATTTTGCAGAAAACTGTTAACAAGTCTAGAAAGAATTGGGCTAGGAAGCTTAATGATGCTTTGTGGGCTTATAGAACTGCTTATAAAAATCCTATGGGTGTCTCCTTATAAAATGGTTTACGGAAAAGCTTGCCATTTACCTCTAGAATTAGAACATAATGCTTATTGGGCCGTAAAAGAACTTAATAGAGATTTAAACTTGCCAGTAAAAAAGGTTACTTGACTTGAGTTCCTTAGATGAATGGAGAAGTGAAGCTTATGAAAATGCTAGACTTTTAAAGAGAAAGTGAAACAATGGCATGATAGGAGAATCCTAAAGAGAGAGTTTAATGTTGGTGAGAAAGTTCTATTGTATAGGTCTCGTCTCAGATTTTTTGCAGGTAAATTACTTTCGAAATGGGAAGGACCTTATGTTGTTTCGGAGGTTTACCGTTCAGGTGCAATCAAAATTACTTCGCTTGATGGTGACAAATCTCAAGTGGTTAATGGTCAAAGACTCAAGCATTATATTTGTGGGGATTCTTATAACGAAGACGTTGATATTATTCAAGTAGTGACTCCGGAAGATTTTATTAAAAGTCAAATTCAGAAAACTGCAGAGTCTGTTTTCGAATAGGTAACAGTTTTGGTAAGAAAAAGTTCGCGTTTAACTTCCCAACTTATGTTTTTGTTGTTTTTATTAAATATGGAAAATTACGAGCCAAAAACGGGGAGGAAACGGTGCCAGGGCACCACACCACCCCGCGGCGCGGGCCCACCCTTGGCCGCGCCGTGGTATGGTGAGGGCACCTCGGAGCCCGTCTCCAGCCCGGTTTCGACCTGGACTTTCCTTTTGTTATGAAACTTTTTGCTATATAACCCACCGGATCCCCCGAGGTCCGTATATCGTTTTCTCGTCGTGTTTTCGTTTCGACCTGTTTCTGCCAGATATCGTCCGGGATTTAGAGTCACCATGTCCTCTTCGGGGCCTTCTAAGGATAGCTTCTTCGTCAACGTCATCAACCCGTACATCAATGAGCTGAAGATGCATCCCAGGAGTTGCTACTGAAGGATGGAGAGGTGCAGAAAGAAGATGTCCGGGGTCCTAAAGGAGAAGGAAGCTTGGAAGCCAGGATGGAAGAATTGGAGCATGAAGTTTTTAGGTACAAGAAGATGGCGGAACGTGAAGTGGACATCTATCACAGTATAGTTGCTGAACTTATTGCCGAGCACAAAAAGGAGACCGCCAAGCTTTGGGATGATATCTTCTCACTCCACGAGACCACCAACAAATTACAAGCGCAACTCTACGACGTGCAAAACCAAAACTGTGAGTATGAGACCAGATTTAAGCGAATAAGCTCTGCTGCCAGTTTCAGGATACCGAAACCAAGTCGTCGTTTCGGGATGGAGAGCCTTTACCTTGGAAGCTTGATGATGGAAATTCACCATCACCACCGAAGGAGTAATTCATCATTGGTATTGGCATCCCCTCAGCTTGTTCCAAGCTTGGGGGGAGTGTCGCGGTATCATCACCATTATCTTTTACCTTTTACTTTTCAGTCGAGTCATATCATGAGTAGAGAAGTTATCATATAGGATGGTTTGCAGTGTGGAAGTATCTCTCCTTTAGTTGGTTATCTATGTATCCCTTGGTGTGAGTTGCCGTTATTGGAATATTAATGAGAAGTTTTATCATTTACTTTCTGCACACTTTATTTTAGTTTGCAAATTTCTGTCATATGAATGATCTTGTTGTTAGTATTGGCATCACTTTGGGAGCATCAAGTAAATCTATTTGGTTTTGGCAAACTTAGCATTGGTCAGTAGCAACAATACTTTGAGGCTTAAGTAGAAAAGAGGGGATTGCATGTAGATACATTATCTCATTATCTTTCTTTCTTGTTGGCTCATGAGCTTAGTATTCTTAAGTTAAAATTATTTGTGCTTACAAGGAAGATTGCATGATTGTTTCTATTACATTTATATTTGTTTGTATCCCTCCACTCTTATGCTTGCTACCCAGCCTTGCTAGCCAAAAACCTGTACTGAGAGGGAATGCTTCTCGTGCATCCAAACCTTGAGCCAAAACCCATGCCATTTGTGTCCACATAACTACCTATATGTGGTATTTCCTTGCCACTCCAAGTAAATACTTCATGTGCTACCTTTAAACTATTCAAAAGCTACTACTCCTTATTTGTGTCACTATTTACTAGCTCATGAGGAAGTATGTGGGTTATTCTTTATTTAGCTTGTCAGACAGACTTTCACCACCAGACTAGCGGCATATGCATCCGCTTATCTATTAAATTTGCAAAAAGAGCTGGCAAATGGGTGCCCAGTCCCAATTAATTACAACTTTAACCGCTTAATTCTCTTCACATTTTTGCCCTGATTTATCAGACAAGCAATGATACCAGTGAATAACTGCATGTGTAAACAAAAGAGAAAAAGATGGATGATCTGCCTTGCTGGTAGAAATAACGTCCTTCATGGGAGCCGCTCTTGAAAGTCTGGTTGACAAGAGAGATATTGCTTTCACCCACTACCATTCGTTGACAATTCTCATACACCACTCAAAACTTATATTTTTATTCTCTATATGATTTCAAAAACTTAAAAAGCTCTAGCACATGATTTAATCGCTGCTTCCCTCTGCGAAGGGCCTTTCTTTTATTTTATGTTGAGTCAGTAAACCTATTCCCTTCTTTCTTGAGCAAGCATTTGAGTTGTTGTGATTCAACTATCTATATATTAATATTATCAATCATGTCTGTTATCCTTCCTGTTTTGCACAAGTCTTTTATCTGAAGGAATATAACTTTGAAAGTTATCAATGACTGTAAAGAAATTGTGATAATTGAGCATGTAAGTTCTGCAATATAGCTCCAATATAAGGACTCTACTCGAAAGATAAGTACAATCTGTTAATTGTTCTCTGACCAAGAACGAAGTTTGCCATCACCAAACTATGATTTTCTTTATGCACCTTTATTGTGATTTCCATTACTCATTTCAAGATAAGTTATATGAGGGGAAGTTGCTGTCTAAATGATTTGTGTATTAATACATGTCGATGCTTCTTGTCCATATTCTTTATTATCGACGCTTCACTCCATAAACCTGTGGTCTTGTTTACTGAGTTCAGTTTTCGCTTGGGGACAAGCGAGGTCTAAGCTTGGGGGGAGTTGATACGTCCATTTTGCATCACTATTTTATATCATAATTTACTGCTATTCATTGATATATTTCATATTTGGATGATATACTTATGTTATTTTATCTTGTTTTGCATGTTTGATGATTATTGGAGAATTAACTGCCGGAGTCAGGATTCAGCTGGAAAAAGCACCGTCAAGACACCCTATTTCTGAAGATCGTCAATTCAGGGAAATTGTGCTGAAGCTCTGTAACATCCTAAGTTTTTCAAGAATTTGAAAAATTAGAAAAATTAAAAACTTTTTGAAAACTATATGTATTTTGATTTGAAAAGAAAAATCATGCATGCATTCATCATCTTCTTGCATTGTTTGCATTTGAAAATTTCAAAAGTTGGAATATTATTTCCACTTGAAAACATATTTAAGAAAATATATTAAAAGGACAATTTATGTCCTATATTATTTTGGACTTTATGGTGTTAGTTGTTATGTTTAAATTTTGGTTTTGACTTGATTTCAATTATTTGAAATGTAAGTTTAAAATAGCTATTTTCAAATGTTTGCAATTGTGGTATTTAAGAACCACATTTGTTTTGTTCTTAAAACCTATTTTAATTTTGACATTAAGAGTCATTTTTGCTTTTAAACATATTTTGAAAAACAAATTTTTGAAAGGTGTGCAAAAGTGTGTTTGAATGTCAAATATGACAGGTTTTGATTTTACAAATCTTTCAAAATTGGTTTGACTCAATTCTGAGTTCAAAATAAAGAGTAAAAAAAAAGTACAAAGATAAAGGAAAATGTTTTAAACGAAACAAATCAGCCGGCCGAGCTAGTTGGGCCAAAACCCAGCCCAACTCACGTGCGTACCGCCAGCCAGCCAGCCTTGGCCCAAGAAGGTGGCCAGCCCAACAGCAGCGAGTCAGCCCAACACCATCGTCACCTACGTGCAGAAATTTCAGAACGAACACGAGTTCGTTTCCAGCTCGAACTGTCCGCAAAATACTCGATTTCTTGCAATCTTCTTATCCGTTTGCCATGAAACTTTGTCTATATAAACCCAAAACCCTAGGCTTTCTTTTCCCCCGACTTTCCCCAAAAACTGGCCGCCAGGCTATGAATCGATCTACCGCCACCGCCATTGTTGGCGTATCAAGCTTTTTCTTCCCCTCCATTATTCGACCACCAAAACAATCTTGAATCATCTTGGCTTGAACACGAAAGTTGTTCCCCTCGTCGAGATCGTTCCATTCCGACAAATCCCATCCAATTTCATCTACCGTAGCGTCCCAATTTCGTCCTCAAGTGTTTCAGATCTTATGAAGTAAATCTCAGATTTCTTCGCACTCGGTGCAGCAAACGCAAATTCCTTTGGCAGGAAGGTAAATCCATCCTTTATCTACAACTTTCATGTTGTGAGTTTTTCAATTTGATGTACGGTTTTGTCTACCTAATTCTATTATTTTCGAAGCCAGTGGAAGCACCGCCGTCCGCCCGCGACCGTCCGTGTCCGTCCGCCCGCAACTGCCCGTTACTGCGTCCGTCCGCACCCGCCCGCATCTGCGTCCACCCGCGACCGTCCGTCCGCCGCCCGTCCACCACCGCTTCTGGTGAGTTTCTAGCCATCAGATCTGGATCTGAAGATTCAGATCAGACCAGATCTGAGATCCGTTTCAGCCAATCAGATCTCTGCTGACGTCGTGCTCGCGTCAGCGGAATCTTTTAAATTTCGTGTTAAAAATTCCAAAAAATTGTTAAAACTTGTAAAATACATATCTCTCAAACCGTATGTCCAAATTTAACAAACTTTATATCTATGCATTCAGAAAATTGTGATCTGCTCAGATCTGTTAAAATATTTAACTTTTACCGAAACTAAATTTCGGTGATTTTGAAACTCTAAGTTTGAGTATTTTTTACATTACTTTAATTCTATAAGTCCAATTTTTGCAAATAAAATCTTTTTAGAAAACCCTTGACATTTAGAATAGTTTGGCCGAATTAGTTTTATATTTTGCCAAATTCAAATTTATTCAAATTACAAATGGGTTATTTGAGTAAATTTGGCATATCTTTTATTATAAAAAATATTTTTGAGTGAATCCAATTGCATTGGAATTGTATAATTATACTCCTCCTAGGAAAAGCTCTTCCTATTTTTGCTAAGTATTTTGTTTAGGATTATTTTCGACATAGTGTTCATTTCCCTTTTGGGAATTGTTTTAATTATTTTGACTTAGTAAAAATGGTGTTATTTTAATTATATTTAATATTAAAAATTATTTTATCACATGTTCGAATCATTCATGACTTAGTATTTTTAGAAGAATTGAGATGCTCTCAAAAACACTTAGAAATAATTTGGACCTCATATTTGTCATCCTTTCCTTAGCAAAAATTTAGCACCTTATAAATTGTGTACTTTCCTTAGAAATTATTTTGTCACCTTGTTTTGTTAACTTACTTTCCTTAGAAATTATTTTGTCACTTGTTTTGTTAAAACTATTCCTTAGAAATATTAGGCATCTCGAAATGGTTAACTTTTCCTTAGCAAAATTTGATATGCTTGTATGTTAGCCCTATTTGACCCTCCAAGTTGAAAATCACCAAGTTAGAACTAGTGAAAACCATGAAGGACAATAAGATGTTGAATTGGTCCATCTTTGAAGGCAACAAGAAGCAAATACAATGAAGACCAATTAAGTACTTAGCCAAGAAAACAGACTCCAGAAGCATCTCCAAGAAGTGAAAGCACTTAGAAGAAAATCAAGAGGAACTTCAAGAAGACCAACCACCTTTATTCTCTAAGTCTTTCTCCCTTTTCTTTTCTTCTCCCTTAGACTTTATGGTGGCTAAGTTTATCCAAGACCAGCCCTGGTGATACCAAAACCATCAAGTCAACAAAATTGCAATGAAGTCATCACACCAAGGAGAAAGCTACAAGGAAGCCTGGATATGATTCTTGGGAAGACCAGTTACATCTTTTTCTCTATCTTTTTCTGCTCTTCCTATCCCTCTTTAACTGTGGACATAGACCAAGTCCTTAGTGGTTATGACTAAGACCCTAGAGTACTAATTGAAGATCAATGAAACTACAAGGGAGTTGAAGATTCTTTGAAGACCAAACATGTGAAGACTTGAAGCAACCATACAACCTATTCAAGTTATTTTATATCAAGATTATTTTGTCCAACCTTGACCTAGCCAACTTGTCTAAGTTATTTGGTCTATGTATGAACTAGCAAAATTAGAGAAGTTAGAAAAAATTATTGACTTGTGATTTTATTTGCATCTCACACATATCATATTTTCTTAAGTGTTGTTTTGCTTGTATGCTCATTGTGACTTGTTTGATGTGTTAGAAATTTCGGAGAGAGATGAAGGCTTTTGCACCTGCTACTCCTGCTCTCTCTGTTGCCAAGGCAAGTGGCACACCCCCCATAAATTTCCTAAGTATTTTCTATGCATGACTTAGTGTATTTTTCTATAAGCATGTGTTGGATAGTATTGCTATGCTGAAACTACACTATCTCCTTTTACTAGTTGTCTAGAATCCTATTATAACTTAGTAGAATTATTGATGCTATGCAAAAGTGTTTTATTGAAAAGCTTAGTTTTACTAAGTTAAAATGAACACCTGGGTGGATTTGGGCTTGATCGGATGTATGAGTTGAGTGTTGTCCCTAGGGGTTATACCGATGGGATATTCACTTGTGGATTGCCACCCAGGAACAAAGGACCAAAGTTTTCTCCAAGTTGCGTGGACTTCTCGTGCAGCCATTAGTCATATGGGCTCTGGCTAGATGGATTAAGTTGCGTGGACTCCTCCCGGCTTGACAAGCAGATGTAGAAGGATGTAGGTGGAATGGGTCAAGCTTGTATGGGATGGGGAAAATGCTTCCGAAAAGTCTCGTCTCAATCTTCTCCTTTTCCTTAGCACAATTTGAGTGTAGAGGATAGTTTGGGCTGATTGGGTCTAATGGTGAACGTGCACAACCTCTCGAGAGTGTAAAACTAAGTACTTAGCCGTGTCCCCGGTTACGGACAATTCTGAGCAGCTGATCAAGGACGTCAACGGAGGCTCCCAACATTCCAACTTCTAAAGTAAAATTTGAAGGGTGAACAAGGGTAGAGGAGACTATGGTTTTCATGCCATACTCGTCTCAATTTGAAGAAAATGTTTTACCAAGTGTTAGGAAAATTGGCTTTATGGAAAATAGCCTTGAACTCCACCAGCCAATATGCATATAGGTTATTAGAGTTATTCCACTAAGTGTCCACATAGTGTCACTTGCCAGTTCCATTTTTAATGGTTCTGACCCACTCTGTTGCAAAATTTTATTTGTTGCAGATTGTTCTGACGACGAGTGAGTTTACGTTAAGGGTTTCGAGTCTGCAACCAACATGTTCGCCTGTGGCGCATGAAGATGATGGAGACTCCATGAAGAATAAATTTCCGCTGCTTTACTTTTGCAAGCTAGCCTTTGTGCTATGCAAGGATGTAATGAACATTAAATTTTCCTAAGTACTGGATCATTCGTGTAATAAATTGATACAATGTTGTGATATTCATCTTAAACTGTGTGTGCAAAAGAAATGATCCAGTGGTTTGCACTATACACAGGGACCTTGCCATTTTCTAAGTGCAGGTCCGCTACAAGCTCCTATTTTATCAGATGCCGGAGGCAGCCAAAAGGGGAGGCAGAGATGGGCCACGAGGGGCCCACACCATAGGGCGGCGCGGGTCCCCCCTGGCCGCGCCGTGGTAGGGTGTGATGGCGTGAATCACACGCTCGTTGGGAGACCCCAAGAGGAAGGTATGATGTAGTCAGCAGCAAGTTTTCCCTCAGAAAGAAACCAAGGTTATCGAACCAGTAGGAGCAGCAACTCTTCAGAAGGTTGTCAACGGCGCCAGAAAAATAGCTGTCGCAGGGAGTCTGGACTGTTGACGTGGAATCTGCACACAACACAATCAAACTACTTTGCCCCAACGAAACAGTGAGGTTGTCAATCTCACTGGCTTGCTGAAAACAAAGGATTAAACGTATGGTGTGGAAAATGAGTATTAAATTGCAGAGAATGAAAAAGGAACAGTTTGCAGTTTGTGGTTGTTTAATCAGTGTAAAAGAATGGACCGGGGTCCACAGTTCACTAGTGGTGTCTCTCCATAAAAGATAACTAACATGTTGGGTGAACAAATTACAGCTGGGCAATTGACGAATAGTGAGCGCATGACAATGCATATACATGACATGTTGACTACTATGATATTTAATTGGGCATTACGACATAATACATAGACCGTTATCCAACAGCATCTATGACTAATAATCCACCGCCGGGTTGTCATCCGAGTCCCCCGTTGGTATTAAGTTGCAAGCAACGGATAATTGCATTAAGTAAAGTGCGTAATGTAAACAAACACATATGCCCGTGGACATAGCATCGTTAGGTTATCCCTAGTGGCAACAGCACATCCACAACCTTAGAACTTTCTGTCACTGTCCCAGGTTAAACGGAGACATGAACCCACTATCTAGCATAAATACTCTCTCTTGGAGTTACAAGCATCTACTTGGCCAAAGCATCTACGAGTAACGGAAAGCATGCAAGATCTTAAATAACATATAAGATAGATTGATAATCAACTTGACATAATATTCAATATTCATCGGATCCCAGCAAACACAACATGTAGCATTACAATAATATGATCTTGATCATGTAGGGCAGCTCACAAGATCTAAACATGATGGCACAAAGTGGAGAGACAACCATCTAGCTACTGCTATGGACCCGTAGTCCAAGGATGAACTACTCACGCATCACTCCGGAGGCAGGCATGGCGATGTAGAAGCCTCCGGTGACGATTCCCCTCTCCGGCAGGGTGCCGGGAAGAGGTTCTGAACCCTCCCGAGCTAGGGTTGACGACGGCGGCGTCTCTGGATCTTTTCGTGGATATTTGCTCAGGTACTTAGGGTTTTCGCGTCGGGGGGAATAAGTAGGCGAAAGGGCGGCGGCTGCGACCCCGAGGGGCCCACACCACCCAGGGCGCGGCAGGGGGGGCCCGCGCCCTAGTGCGTGTGGGGCCCCTGGTGGCCCTCCTTGCTCCTTCGCTCCGTCAGGTGTGTTCTGGAAAAATAGGGACCCCCGTGTAGTTTCGTCCAATTCCGAGAATATTTCCAGACTAGCTTTTCTGGAATACAAAAACAGCAGAAAACAGGAACTGGCACTTCGGCATCTTGTTAATAGGTTAGTCCCAAAAAATGTATAAAAGTGATATAAAGTAGATGCAAAACATGTAGCAATTGGTATAAAACAAGCATGGAACATCAAAAATTATAGATACGTTTGAGACGTATCAGCATCCCCAAGCTTAGTTCCTACTCGTCCTCGAGTAGGTAAACGATAAAAACAAAATAATTTTTGAGGTGACATGCTACTATCATAATCTTGATCATATAATATTGCAAGGCACATGTAAATGAATGAAGTGATCCAAGTCAATGGTCTATAATTTGCTACCAAATAGATAATGAGTAAACAATGAATCACACAAGCTAAACGTTTTCATGAATAGTACTTTCGAGACAAGCATCAAACAGTTTTGCATAAGTGTTAACTCATAAAGCAATAGTTTCTAATAAAAGGTATTTAATCAACACAAAGGAAGAATTTAGTTTCAGCATTTGCTTCAACTTTCAACATATTTATCTCATGGATATTGTCAACACAAAGTAGTATAACAAGTCCAATACATTGCATATAACGCATGTTGTAACAAAGTTGACACTAGTGTTTGCTTGTGGAAGACAGAAAGAATAGGAAAACTGACTCAACATAAAAGTAAAAGAAAGGCCCTTCGCAGAGGGAAGCAGGGATTAAATCATGTGCTAGAGCTTTTAGGTTTTTGAAAGCATATAGAGATTGCATAAAATATTTGATACTCCTCCCAACCTTGCTAACACAAGCCATGGCTAACCGAATCCTCGGGTGCCTTCCATCAATCACATACCATGGAGGAGTATCTATTTTTGAGAGGTGTTTGTTAATTGTCAACGAATGGTAGCGGGTGAGAACAGTATTCTACCTGTCGAACGGACTTTTAAGAGCGGCTCCCATGAAGGACGTTATTTCTACCAGCAAGGCAGATCATCCCTCTTTCTCTTTGGTTTACACACATTCAGGTATTTCACTGTTTGTCATTGCTTACTGATGAATCAGGGCAAAAGTGTGAAGAGAATTAATTGGTTAAAGTTGTAATTAATTGGGACTGGGCACCCCGTTGCCAGCTCTTTTTGCAAGTTATTGGATAAGCGGATGTATATGCCACTAGTCCAGGTGTAAAAGTCCATCGACAAATAGAATAAAGAATAACCACACTAATTCCTCATGAGCTAGTAAACATTGACACAAAAAGGGAATAATAACATTTTGAATAATTTAAAGGTAGCACATGAAAAATTTACTTGGAGTGGCAAGGAAATACCACATATAGGTAGTTATGGTGGACACAAATGGCATGGATTTTGGCTCAAGGATTTGGATGCACGAGAAGCATTCCCTCTCAGTACAGAGTTTAGGCTAGCAAGGTTATGTAAGCAAACAAGAATATCAACCCGTACACCAAGTTTTATATGACAAACATATTGCAAACGTTATAAGACTTCATACCGTCTTCCTTGTTAACCAAACCCTGTTATTAGAAAATATCTAGACCTTAGAGTACCACCGATGCAAACCAAATTTTCAACAAGCTTTACGGTAGTTCTTCACTAATAGGCTTAACTCATGTGATGCACAATTTAATCATGATCTACTTGTTAACTCAAAACAATTGACAAGCATCAAGTTATCCATTTTAGTGATCTACAAGATTAAGCAAGTTTTTCCTTATACCAATTACCACATGCAACATTTTCTGAACCAACCAAACACCAATCAATTTATTTCATCAACTCTCCAAACAAATATAAGTGAAGCAAGAGAGTACTTTCTACAAAAGAAAGCTAATAGCTCTGACAAGAGATACATGAAAACAAGAGCTAAAAGCTGAACAGCGCTAGATATGAATACTCAACAAATATAAGTGAAGAATAGGAGTATTCTCATGAAAAAGCGGAGCGTGTCTCTCTCCCAATCAAGAATGCTAGGGTCCAGTCAAGCTTTATTGAAAATAAAAGTGCAATACTGAAAATAAAAGCACACAGACGCTCCAAGAAAAGCACATATGATGTGAAAGAATTAAAATATAGTTTCACTAGAGATGACCTGATAATTTTGACGATGAAGAAGGGGATGCCTTGGGCATCCCCAAGCTTAGACGCTTGAGTCTTCTTGAAATATGCTGGGGAGATCCATGGGAGCCTCCCCAAGCTTAAGCTCTTCACTCTTCTTGATCCTATTATATCATCCTTCTCTCTTGACCCTTGAAAACTTCCGTCACACCAAACTCAAAGTAGATCTCATTAGAGGGTTAGTGCATAATCAAAAATTCACATGTTCTATAAAGACGCAATATGATTTGTTACTTTAAACATTAGCTACAGCCACTGATGTTATGTGAAGCTCTTCCACCCAAAAAAGAATTTCACTCAACACTAGTAAAAGAGAGAATGCAAAATAAAAAGGCATAATCTGTCTAAAACAGAACAGTCCGCAAAGACGAATTTTTTCGAGGCACTTACGACGCTCAGATCGAGAAACTCTGAACTAATGAAAGTTTCAGACATTCATAAAGATTACGCACAAAAATTTCAGATTTTTAACAATCTGGTGATTTTAGGAATTTCGTACAGTGAACAGCAAAAATCTGTTTCTGCGCAGCAATCAAAATTAAGCATCATCTTATCATTAGAGGCTACTCTTGGCACAACAATGCGAGAAAATAAAGATACAAAGGAGTTGCTACAGAAGTAAACAAACTCCTTGACTAAACTGAAAATAAAAGATAATGGGTTGCCTCCCAAAAGCGCTTTCTTTAATGCCTTTTAGCTAGGCATAGTGATTTTTATGATGCTCACATAAAGATGAGAGTTGAAACATAAAAGAGAGCATCAAGAGCATATATAAAACATGTTTAAATCTAACACTCTTCCTATGCATAGGAGTCTTATAAGAAAACAAGTCAATTAAGCACAAAGTGACTAGCATAGGAAGGCAAAACAAGTGCAACTTCAAAACTTTCAACGGACCATTAGGTCTTAAAGCAAAAATCATATAGAAGCAACACAAGAGAAAGCTCAAAACTTTCATCATAAAGAGAGGAAATTTAATAACATGAAGATTTCTATAACCATATTTTCCTCTCTCAAAATAATTTTCAGTAGCATCATGAACAAACTCAACAATATAACTATCACATAAAGCATGCTTTTCATGATCTACAAACGCATAATTTTTATTAAGCTCAAAATAGTGGGGTTATCAAACCCACTTTTGACAATAATAGTATAATAATATCATTAGGCAATATAGGACCATCATCAAGAGCATTATCATATATAACATTAGGGAGCACATTTTTACTTTCTGCAATTTCCTTTACTGAGTCAAGGAGGATGTTTTTCAAATTTATCAAAAGAGATATTTCAATAGAATCATGACATTCAACATATAGCATTCTTCCTCCTCCAAGCTTGGGGACTAAAAATATCATTTTTATCAAAACCAGCTTCCCCAAGCTTAGAGCTTTCCATGGCATTAGCAATAATGGTGTTCAAAGAATGTATGCTAATAACATTGCTACTATCATGATTGTTATGCAAATAAAGTTCCATAGGCTTTTTAATTTTCTCTTCAAACACTTCATGTCCCAACTCAAGATAAATTTCATAAAGCTCTCTCATGTTGTTTTCAGCCATAGGACTAGTTTCAAGGAAAGTAACCATTGATAGCAAGTAAAGAGCTAGACATAATAACTAACAGAAACAAACTGAAAATAAACTAAATGCAAGTAACTAATTTTTTTGTGTTTTTGATAATTGAAAGCAAACAAGATAAAATAAAATAAACTAAGCAAGACAAAAACAAAGTAAAGAGATTGGAAGCGTGAAACTCCCCTTGCAGAAGACTGCTGTCTCCCCGGCAACGGCGCCAGAAAAATAGCTTGATGACGTGAAACACACGTTCGTTGGGAGACCCCAAGAGGAAGGTATGATGTAGTCAGCAGCAAGTTTTCCCTCAGAAAGAAACCAAGGTTATCGAACCAGTAGGAGCAGCAACTCTTCAGAAGGTTGTCAACGGCGCCAGAAAAATAGCTGTCGCAGGGAGTCTGGACTGTTGACGTGGAATCTGCACACAACACAATCAAACTACTTTGCCCCAACGAAACAGTGAGGTTGTCAATCTCACTGGCTTGCTGAAAACAAAGGATTAAACGTATGGTGTGGAAAATGAGTATTAAATTGCAGAGAATGAAAAAGGAACAGTTTGCAGTTTGTGGTTGTTTAATCAGTGTAAAAGAATGGACCGGGGTCCACAGTTCACTAGTGGTGTCTCTCCATAAAAGATAACTAACATGTTGGGTGAACAAATTACAGCTGGGCAATTGACGAATAGTGAGCGCATGACAATGCATATACATGACATGTTGACTACTATGATATTTAATTGGGCATTACGACATAATACATAGACCGTTATCCAACAGCATCTATGACTAATAATCCACCGCCGGGTTGTCATCCGAGTCCCCCGTTGGTATTAAGTTGCAAGCAACGGATAATTGCATTAAGTAAAGTGCGTAATGTAAACAAACACATATGCCCGTGGACATAGCATCGTTAGGTTATCCCTAGTGGCAACAGCACATCCACAACCTTAGAACTTTCTGTCACTGTCCCAGGTTAAACGGAGACATGAACCCACTATCTAGCATAAATACTCTCTCTTGGAGTTACAAGCATCTACTTGGCCAAAGCATCTACGAGTAACGGAAAGCATGCAAGATCTTAAATAACATATAGATAGATTGATAATCAACTTGACATAATATTCAATATTCATCGGATCCCAGCAAACACAACATGTAGCATTACAATAATATGATCTTGATCATGTAGGGCAGCTCACAAGATCTAAACATGATGGCACAAAGTGGAGAGACAACCATCTAGCTACTGCTATGGACCCGTAGTCCAAGGATGAACTACTCACGCATCACTCCGGAGGCAGGCATGGCGATGTAGAAGCCTCCGGTGACGATTCCCCTCTCCGGCAGGGTGCCGGGAAGAGGTTCTGAACCCTCCCGAGCTAGGGTTGACGACGGCGGCGTCTCTGGATCTTTTCGTGGATATTTGCTCAGGTACTTAGGGTTTTCGCGTCGGGGGGAATAAGTAGGCGAAAGGGCGGCGGCTGCGACCCCCGAGGGGCCCACACCACCCTAGGGCGCGCAGGGGGGCCCCGCCCTAGGGTGTGTGGGCCCTGTGGCTCCTCTCTTGCTCCTTCGCTCCGTCAGGTGTTTCTGGAAAAATAGGGACCCCGTGTAGTTTCGTCCAATTCCGAGAATATTTCCAGACTAGCTTTTCTGGAATACAAAAACAGCAGAAAACAGGAACTGGCACTTCGGCATCTTGTTAATAGGTTAGTCCCAAAAAATGTATAAAAGTGATATAAAGTAGATGCAAAACATGTAGCAATTGGTATAAAACAAGCATGGAACATCAAAAATTATAGATACGTTTGAGACATATCAGGGTGTGGGGGCCCTGGCCCACCTCGGACGCTCCCCCTTCGCGTACTTCATCCCCCAGAAACCCTAAGACGAGTAGAGCCATCAAGGAAATATTCCGCCGCCTCCACGAGGCGGAAACCACAGAGAGAGAAAAAGCTCTCCGACAGGGAGAAATCTGCCGGGAAAATTCCTTCCCGGAGGTGGAAAATCATCGCCATCGTCATCGTCATCACGCCGGACTTCATCGGGATCATCATCATCATCATCTCCACCGCCGTCACCATCATCTCCACCGCTCCACTTCGTTCCGCTGTAACATCTAGGGTTATACTTTGTGTAGTTCATAGGGGAAACTTTCCCGTGTTGATTACTACTTGTGGTAGATGCTATTAAGTTTTATCGGTGAATTGAAGTATATGTCCAGATTGTTATTCATCATTATATCACCTCTGATCATGATCCATATGATGTCTTGTGAGTAGTTCGTTTAGTTCTTGAGGACATGGGAGAAGTCATGCTGTTAGTAGTGGAATTATGTTGAGTAATATTTAATGGTTTGATATTTAAGTTGTGGTGTTATTCTTCTAGTGGTGTCGTGTGAACGTCGACTACATGACACTTCACCTTTATGGGCCTAGGGGAATGCATTGTGTATTCGGCTACTAATTGTGGGGTTGCCGGAGTGACAGAAACCTAAACCCCCGTTAGTAAACCGGTGCATGAGGGAGTGTAGGATCTCAGAGTTTAAGGCTGTGGTTAGATTTATCTTAATTACTTCCTTGTAACGCGGATGCTTGCAAGGGGTTTAATCACAAGTATGTATTAGTCCAAGTTAGGGCAGTGCATTAGCATAGGTTCACCCACACAACACTTATCAAAACAATAAAGATTAACCAGCTGTAAGGAAGCGAAAGCGCTTGACGAAATTCCCGTGTGTCCTCAAGAACATTTTGCCATCATAAGTAAACCAACCGGCTTATCCTTTGCTCTAAAAAGGATTGGGCCACTTGCTGCAATTATTATTACTGTCTTTTATTTACTCGTATTTTATTTATCTGCAATATCAAAAACCCCAAAAAACTTGTCTGCTAGTATTTACAGTAATTCCTTGATCAAAACTACCTGTCAACACCTTCTGCTCCTCGTTGGGTTCGACACTCTTATTTATCGAAAGTACTACGATACACCCCCTATACGTGTGGGTCATTATTCATCCCTTTTCCTGTTCACCTAAAAATCGTTCAAAAATAATTTCCGTTCACATACCTTTTTCCGTTCACATTTTTAAAACCGTTCAAAAATAGTTTCTGTTCACCGACCCTTTTTTGTTCACTTTTATAATCGTTCAAAAATAGTTTCCGTTCACGAACAGTTTCAGTTCACTTTTAAAAATCGTTCAGAAATAGTTTTCTTCCACTTTTTTAAAATCGTTCATAAATAATTTCTGTTCACATACCTTTTTCTGTTCCTTTTTTAAAACCGTTCAAAAATAGTTTCTGTTCACCGATCCTTTTCTGTTCACTTTTAAACTCATTCAAAAATAGTTTCCGTTCACCGTCAGTTTCTGTTCACTTTTAAAAATCGTTCAAAAATAGTTTCCTTTCACTTTTTTAAAATCGTTCAAAATAATTTCTGTTCACATACCTTTTTCTGTTTACTTTTTTAAAAACCGTTCAAAAATAATTTCCGTTCACCGTCAGTTTCTGTTCACTTTTAAAAATCGTTCAAAAACAGTTTCCTTTCACTTTTTAAAAATCGTTCAAAAATAATTTCCGTTCACGTACCTTTTTCTGTTCACTTTTTTAAAACCGTTCAAAAATAGTTGATCCAACTTCTCCAACAGGACAGTCTTGCATCTCCGTCACCAAGAAGGACAAGAGAAGATCGAATACGAGACCAATCCAATCCAGCTGATAACGCATCATTGAGATCACTGTCGAGACAAAGGTGGCGGATTCGACTGATAGCATCTGAGAATAGAATCCTAGAAGTGCAAGTGAAGAAATTATCTTCCCGTGACTTCCATCTAAGGAAAGTTCTGACCATTGGATGCATCCTGTATATGGGCGTACCAAATGTTTCATCTCTTGTCATAAGAATCAGTCCCCTGTTGACAAGCTCCTCAAAGTAACCTTCTCCTGCCTTGTATTCATAGACAAATCCTTCTGCCATCAATCGTCGGACTATAGCACCCTTTTCAATTCTTTGACCGACAGGGTATATACTGCAGTACAATAAGCACGTCTTCAGCATATGATGAGGAAGATCATCATAGCCAAGCTGCAAACTCTCTACCAATGGTTCGAACCCTGGAGTATTCTGAATTCCATTTCTCCTTACTTGTTCCTCGATGCTATTTTGCAAATCTGGTGTATTTACACACAAACCTTTTTGCTCTTGATGCTCTCGCCCCTTTGCCAGTGCTGAAAACATACAAACTATAGCTAATGGCAAACCACCACACATAAATACAATAGGATGACGACGCTTAAAGTCTTCTCCAACCATGTCAGGATTCATCCTAGTAGCGACATCTTCACGAAGATGTCCGTAGATCCCTGCTATTGACCAATAGGATTTATCTTTCATTTTGTAGACCAAAGTATCGTAATCTTCATCCCACTTATTGGCTATGGATTCAATACGAGTTGTCGTGACAATTCTACTGCCCAGACAATTCTCTAGAAAAGACTTCTTGATGAATTCCCATTCTCCACCTTGCCATATATCATCAATTTGTTAGACATGTAATACATATACGTATACCGCATGGTGTAGTACACCACCGGTATACCGTATCCCCTTGTATATCGCCACGCCAGGGGCTTTTCCTGTGCTATATAACACGTACCCGAGTCTCCACCTTTGCCGCCGCCGCAGCCTTCTCTGCCGCCGCCGCCCAAGCCCACGATACAAGAACCAAAAACCCTACGATCTACAACCAAAGTCTACGATCCAATCAAGAAAACCAAATCCTGCGACCCAAAGCCAAAGAAATCACGATCCAAAACACCCTGTTCCTCAATGGGGTCTTCATCGACGACAATGGGAGCCCTGTCCAATGCGCTCGGCTCCCCTCCTTCACAAAAGCTGGATAGAGGGAACTTCCTCTTCTGGAAGACCCTTGTCTCCCCGGCGCTCCGCAGCGCCCAGGCCGGTGGACTGCTTGATGGCACTGATGCCGCGCCGCAAAAGACCATCGAGACTGAAGATGACAAAGGGAAGAAGACCATCGCCCCCAACCCGGCCTATACCGCCTGGGTCACCCGAGATGCAGCTGTTCTCACCCTACCTCCAGAAATCCTTCTCGCCGGAGATCCTTGCTCACGTCCTAGGACTCCAGACGACCGCTGAGGTATGGGGTGTAATAACTCGCATGTTTTCATCTCACTCTCGTTCCCGAATCAACAGTCTTCGCGCTCCCTCAACTCCACCAAGAAGAACGACCTGACAGTTGCTGCATACTTTGCTGAGATGAAAGGGTATGCATCGGAGCTTGGAGCCTCTGGCAAGCCTGTCGAAGAAGACGAGCTCATTGGGTATATACTCAATGGGCTAGGCGCCACCTACAACGACATCGTCGCTGCTGTCAACGCCAACCCGAACACCATGCTTGATGACCTGTTCGGGCAGATCTGTGCTCATGACACCCGTCAGGCCATGCTGGCCGAAGCTAATCAGGGCGGGGGCTCCTTCGTCTCCTCCGCCAACGTGGCCAGCCGCGACAACGACAACAACCGCAACAGTCGCCCTTCGGGCGGCGGTGATCGCGGACACTAGGATGCGCGTGGAGATCGCGGTGACCGTGGTCACTGTCGGGGGAATACTTTGTGGATTAACCCGCAGCCCATATCAATAAGTGCGACCCACTTACTCGCACCAGCAAAGGCCTGCATGAAAGCAAGCCCAATATCGCACTGCCACAAGGAGAAGGATCTAGAAGACATATCCTTGAAGACGTGAGGAGGAGTTAGTCTCCAAGTAGGTTCCAGTCGATGTATTCCTTGTGGAGGAAGTTTCCTTTGTAACCTAGCGAGCCTCTGTGTATATAAAGAGGACTCGCAGGACTTAGACGGGTCAAGCTATCAAGCCCTAAAACCCTAGTTCTTACGGCGAGTACCCAGATCGGATCGCCTCCATTGTAACACCACATATATCATATCAATACCAATCTAGGGTAGGCAGGAAGTAGGTCTTTACCTCACATTGAGGGGCCGAACCTGGGTAAATCTGTGTTCGTCCTTGTTCCTGCGATCCCAAGCTCGGAGACGATTGACTCGCGCAAATCCCACACCTACGAAGTCATCCATGACATCTGACGTGACAAACCCACGACAGTTGGCGCCCACCGTGGGGCCTGCGGTCAAGAGCGTCACGTTCCGCGCAGGATCGATGAAAGGAGCTGAAGATCTCGCCATTGGCCACATCATCATGGTCGATGGCATGCCTCTCATTGACGATTCAAGCTGGGGACCAGAAGCAGATTACCTGGAGACCGGTCGCATCATCCCGTTTGGATCTATTCATGTTTTCGTCGGCTTCATCGGCGGCGAGTCAGAAGACCCATCACAGCCGGGCGACTCAGAAGAAGGAGTCGCCGTAACGGTGGATGAAGAAGAAGAATCTACCAACAACGAGCCACTACACTCGAAGACGAAGAAGCCCAATCCATCGAGTATGTACTCGAGGAAAGGCTATGTGGAAACCCTAGGGGTGGCAGCTCGCCCTCCGTAGGAGATCAGTGCATGGAAGGGATCTACAGGACCGTGGAAGCAGAGGAAGGGCTGGGCATGCCGCAGGGCAGCTTAGCCCCCACGGCGCCGGAAGCAGCGGAACAAGTCGCACCAGAAGGATCAGGAGTCGCAGAGCTCGGTTCGAGTCGCGGCACCCGCTGCAACCACCCCAGGAGTCGCGGCCTCAGGAGTCGCAAACAGAGAAACCCCGTCCGGAGTTGTACCTACGGAAGGAGGGCCAAGAATAACCCCCAACACGGCGGTTGTGATGCCCCAAGCAGCCCGCTGTTTACGCCTATATCTGCGGTTAACGCTGCCGCTAGAGTGCGAGCTGGAAGCTACCAGGATTGGCTGTATGATGAAGTCCAAAGGATTGTGGATGAAAGGAGCAGGCTCGCACGCGAGGACCAGCGCCTCCAACAAGAACAACGGCGACTCGCCGAAGACACCATCATCTTACAAGGAGGGCCAAGCACCTTGCCGCACCGACGCCATATCAGTCGCCTGCAGCCAGGAACAGTAAATCCCATGGAGTTATTCCAATCACCCACCTCTGGACCTACAGCCGTGGTCCCTGCAGTCGATACACCAGCAGCCACGGCGCCACCCCACGCGATCCCATCAGTCGCAACAACGCAGTGCGTCCAGTCGCATGGTCAGAAGCCGCAGCACCATCAGTCGCAGCACCCTCATACATGGCACCACCTCGCGGCTGCGCGACCCGCGGCGCCTTTAGTCGCGCCTGCAGTGCGGACGATGGCATCGCCAGCATTCGCGCCTGTAGTTCCATCTTTTGCGGCACCAAGAGCGGCGGAAGCACCAGGGTCAAGAGCTCTGGTGCAAGCTAACAACAGGGCTATCATGCCACCTCCGTCGCCACAACCAACTTTGTGCAGCAGCCGGCACCGCAGCCTCAAAGGTTCCATACACCGCAAGGACACTATTTAGCCCAGTGGAGAATCTCTATGCGGCTACCAACATCTTAGCCAGGTTGACACCGGCAGGAAACACACCGATGGACAGAGAGGCGCGGCGCGCCATTGAGATGCTGAGCACAGCAGTAGTACAGCAGGCAAACATGTCTGAACATGGGGGACGGCTGCATGCCACCCCCTACAACAGTAGAGTAACAGCGGAAAGAAGCATCCGAGCCGAGTCGCCGCAGGTTGCGACTTCAAGTTCAGCCAGGCGACAAAGGGAAAACCAACAGGTGGTACAAGTTCAACCCGCAGAAGATGTGCAGCGCATGCAATGGTTAATCCGGCAGGGAGGCCAGCTCCATCCAACTTATCATCGCGACTTAAAGGTCCAGTCTGCTTCAGCGAGAGGATTAGGTCGAGCCGTTTCCTGCAGATTTCAAAGGACCTCGCAAGGTCGCAAATTACAACCCAAGCATGGACCCGTCACTTGGCTCAACAATTATGAGATGGGCATGAGCATCCTCAACGCATCTGAAGAGATCTGTGCCCGATACCTAAACATGATGTTGGAAGGCGCAGCCCACATTTGGTTACAAAACCTACCACCAAACTCAATAAATTCTTGGGATGAGATGAAGGAAGCTTTCGTCAAGAACTTCCAAGGAACATGCAAGCGACTCTGCAGTATAGAAGATCTTGAGCGCTGCGTGCAAAAGGAAGGCGAGTCAAGTCGCCATTGGATGAGGAGAGTGGCAGAAATTATACACTCCTCAGACAACATACCTCCAAGCTCAGCTGTCCTAGTTATGGAGAAAAACTGCAAGTTTGAGCCGCTGGTCCACAAACTGGGTCGCATGAAGGACAAAGTCAAGAGCCTCAGCGAGGTGATGGCAGCGGCTAACAAGTATGCAAGTTGGATAAGACCAAGGACGCATCTGATGGAGAGAAGAGGAAACTGCTGGCAAAGGAAAGAAGACCAGCAGCAAGCCTCAGCAGCAGCAAGCTAGCAATAGTAATGCGAGTTACAACAAGCGCAAGAACGAGGAAGGAAACTCGGGATTAGTCGCAAACACGAACACTCGTTACAAGCCAAGTAGCGGCAGAGGAAGAAATTTCCACCCAGTTAACTTGGAAGAAGTTTTCAACCGTCCCTGTGACATCCATGTGGGAAAAGATGGAAAACCACCCAACCACACAAAGCGCAGTGCTACATTACAAAAAGTGGAAGGATGGGCAGCCACTTAATGGGAATAACAACATCAGAACAACGAGGAGGCAATCACGGCGGAGGCCACCACAATGCTGCTCCAAACCCACAGCCAGACCAACCGCAGTTCCCAAAGCAGCTGGGTCAATATCACACAATTGTGGTTAATACCTCAAGGAGGGAGCAGAAGCTGCGACGACGCAACCAAGCTGTTAACGCCGTAGTACCAGCCATACCACAGTGGCTGAAGTGGTCCGAGCAACCAATAGTTTGGAGCCGCGAAGATCATCCAGGAGAAATAAATGAAGGAGGCAAGCTCGCGCTTGTGTTGCCCCTCAAGTCGCAGGATACAAATTAAGCAAAGTATTGATGGATGGAGGCAGCAGCATCAACATACTGTACTATGAGACTTTCAAGAGGATGAATCTCCAAGAAAAGCAGCTGCATCCGTCCAGAACAACGTTTCACGGAGTCGTGCCAGGCGTATCAGCTCAACCATTGGGCGAATCAACCTGGAAGTCGCCTTCGGGACGCAAAGCAACTTCAGAAGCGAGTACGTCTGGTTTGAGGTTGTAGATTTCCAGAGCCCATACCATGCCTCTTTGGCAGAGAAGCGTTCGCAAAATTCATGGCTCGACCGCGCTACGTATACCTGAAGCTAAAAATGCCTGGTCCCAAGGGAGTCATCACAATAATGGCAATAAAGAGATAGCACAAGAATGCGAAGGAAGGCGACAGGGCTATGGCTAGGCCGCTTGTGTCGAAAATGCGCCTGCTCCTGAGCCGCAACAAAACTTTGATGACATCGTGGAAGCTAAAAGACACCTGCCTGACCTGCGACTTCAGATTACAGCCGCAAGAAGGGCAAGAGCTGCAGGCCATCGGCAATAAGGGTATACCCAACCATTGCGAGTCGCCATCAACGATCGCAACAGAACCAACAAGGGTTCACAGTATCAAGCTGGCCACTCAGGGCTCAAACCTCAACACCGGTTGCCACCTAGGCGCAACCGTACCATATGTATCAAATTGGATCGCCACCTAGGCGCGATCAACCCATGTATCAGGAATTAGCCACCACTCAGGCGCGGCCGTACCTGTGCATCAAAAATCGGTCGCCACTCAGGCGCGACCGACCCCATGTATCACCTCTGTCGCCACTCAGGCGCGACCGACCCCATGTATCACCTCTGGTCGCCACCTAGGAGCGACCGACCCATGTATCACGTCTGGTCGCCACCTAGGCGCGACCGACCCCATATCACTTCTGGTCACCACTCAGGCGCGACCGACCCTATGTATCATATAATGATTCTGAAATAAAGCCGGCACCCCTACCATGTAGGTGGCTATCGTTTCGCCTCAAATTACCAATTGAGTTCTGCGTCTTTTATTTTCTAATCATTGGTTCCTTGGGGTGCGGCAGCTTTCTGAGCGCGGCCTATTTCCTTGGAATCGCCAAACGAGTGGCATTTATCGTGATTATACTCAACCTTCACTAGGATGCGACTTGCATTATGCGGCCAAAGTACTGGGGTGTGGCGTCAATCGAGCTTGATTGCCTATCATGGCCGCTCTCGACCCTGAACACACATCTTCCTAGGAAATACTGAGCCGCGCAAGGGCCTAAATAAGGAAAACCGAGACAAATCATAAGGACCAGACTATTGGTCGGAACTTGTACTGCTGAGAGTACTTAATAATCATTAAATATTGTTGCTGACACATCATTTCAACAATTATTACAAGCCACTAAGGGCTAACTTCACCATATCATTGTTTTTTCTTCACTTTTGCCCAGCTTTTGGCTTATGAGAAGGAGGCACCGGCGGCTTACCAAGCTTGCCAGAAGCAGCAGTCGCAGGCTCGCTTGAAGGCTTATCAGTCGCGGGCTTGGGGGCTGCGGAGCTGGATACACCTGGAGAGGAGTTCTTCTCTTGCGGAGCAACCACGCTGGCTGACGCAGTGGGTAATCTCTCAAATCTTGACCCATCTGGATGATACTTTCCCAGAAAGGTCGCCAGGACCACCCCATCCACAAGCTCAGTCGCATGACCACGCATGCTCTTCCATGTCGCCGCATACTCCGAGGGCGTCAACACAGTGTCGTCAGTCTTCTTTGGAGGCCTGCCTTGTGCGACCTTGGCAGCATCAAAGGATGGGTCATATATCTTGGCTTGTGCAAGCACATGAGTCGCGCCAGAACGAGCTGAGGATTCTTTCCAATCCAAGAAGTACTGAGGCGCTTTAAGCAGCCTCTTCAATAGTCCTTCAGCATCGGCAGGGACAGACTTGGTTGGCAGAAGGCAAGCTGATAATTTCTTCATAGCATTGATAGCTTTGTGCACAAACTCGCGGATGTGGTCAAGTTGCTCCTGGGTGCTATGGTTAAGTAATGAAGAATCCCCGCCTGGAAAAAAGCACCCACTAGTGAATACAGAGGCATACACAAGAGTTCAATATCACAAACAAAGCAGAGGTCTAACAGGACATACCAGCCAGCTCCTGCGTCATGATGCACACCTTGCCATGGACAAGGTTGGAGGCGTTCGATACTTTCGTCAGCTCCTTTTGAAGGCGCCCAATCTCCACAGCTTTAAGCCGCGAATCCTCATTGGCTTGAGTAATGGCATCCTTCTAGGCATTGATTTGACAATCCTGCTGCTGGATCCTCTCATGAGACTTCTCTTCAAACTTTTTAAGCCACAGCTCAGTAGCCTTGGCCTGTTCAGATAGCTTATAGCTCTCATCAGTAAGATCGCCAATTTTGGCGTCTTTTTTCTTCAATTCAGCATCGCGTTGGCAAAGGAGCTCGTGCAGATTTTCCAGTTCAGCAGGAGCCTCCTTCACTTGCTTCTCCAGGGCATGTTTTTCAGCCATCATGGCATACAATTCCTCCTACAAGGTAGAAGACCAACATATCATTATATAATTAAAAGAACAAACAATGGATGGTGGAGATCGATCCAATCAAAGTTCAGAAGTTTCAGCGGTCAAGATGATTTGATAGACCGTCCGTGCGCGCAGCCTAATCTGTAACCTAACTGGACTCTTAGTCTCCTATTGAGCTACGACTAGATGCCAGTTAAAAAAAACATAGACTGCTAACAATTAATGGATGCATCGTCTTTGCGTCCTAGGTTTTCCTAGCGCAGCGCCGCCGCTTTTCCTGTTATTGTTTGGCCGTCACTACCAGTAGCTGCCAATGAAATTGTGTCATCGTTGCTGCATATCTCTTCTCCAACTATGTTTTTACGGCCGGCAGCAACGTCACCGACAATTGTGTACATAGCAGCGCCGGACACCGTTGTTTCAGCTGGGATCAAAATCAGATTGGCGCTTGAAGCCGGCAACCTGCATCTAATTGCCAAAACCGGCGTGGACCATATATGCATCTGATCGAAGTTGTCGCAAGAAGCTTTAGGCCTCACGAAGCAATACTTCAGGCGTTCTTGACTCCATGGATGTGGAGGCATAGCGTGATACGTGTTCATCGACATGGACCTGATTGATGTCGCGTTGCCGGACGTATAGCTCATCATGCATGCTACTCCGTGGCGTCAGCGAAAGCACGATCTGCCTTGGTCCACTTCAAGCGGCCAGGAACTCAGGATAAAGGTATATATATGTTGAGGTATGTAATTCTCCAATGCTATTTACTGTTTCTGATTTTGTAACCTACATACAGAATTCGATCGTGAAAGATTAAAGCAGCTAGACATGCCTATGCCTATGAACTGAAGTCCGCCGGCGTTCTCGACTCGATGGCCATGAAGGCAACACATGATATATGTTCACCGATAGGGATTTGCTTGACGTCGCGTTGCATAGTAGTACCTCTGCGGTGGGCTGCCAGGAGGAGCTGCGATTGATCCTCAGGTAATCTGGCTATCTTCATGAAAGGCAAGGCCGGGCGGCCGGCGGCCGCGCTCCGCCAACATCCGGAAAATGTCAGCTCCATACACGCATCAGATTTTTTTGTTTTTGACCGTCGTATGCGGGGCATGCCAGAAGGTGGTGCGATTGCTCTCCAGGCATCTTGATAGCATAAAAAAGCAAGATTGTGGCGGCGGCCTTGCTCCGGCACATCAGGAAGACAGGAACCAATCAGATCTCCAGGGCTAAGCTTAGATCATGGTGGCGAACATGATCTGCATATCGCCGCAAGACAAACATATGACATACGAATCGACAGCTGGATTGGACTATACAAGTATACAACTCTGATCCCTGTAGATCACGAGTTAGACAGCAACCACTACGTTCTACTTGCACGAGCTCATGAATCGGTACTCGATTTGCTGCATGCATCATGCACGGATTTATTCTGAGGTAAGTTGTACATATTTAATATTTTAATCTGACGATATACATGGACATATTTGGAGCCCCGTTCTTGAGAAGATTTGCAGTGGATTTTATTTTTTGCAGGGATGAATAAGCATTCACACGTGCCACAGATTGCTCGACTCGCCTGTAACATAAATCTTGATGCTTCACCCAGATCAACCATCAGCACCAACTTCAGAAATCATGTCAACAGTTTGCGCACGACGGAGTCATCCTAGATCTCTGTAGTTGTTTAGTCTGTTTCTCTCCTACCTGCAGAAACACTCATCACAGGTCCCAGGATGTGCAAAGCCAATCACATCAGTCGTCGAGTGAATCTTCAAACGGCAGTGTTCCATGTAAGGTCTCCGATGAGTTTCCGCCGACGGCAACAAGGCTTCTGAGTTTAAGGCAAGGTCTAGGAAGAGACGTCCATGGCGATCCATCCTGCTGGAGGCCAGGTTAGGATCTACGGCGACTACAGACCACAGAAGTATCACACAGCCGTAACAGAGCATGAGCTCCGATTATTTTCAGGTCCATTGGAAATAGTTTTTAGAACCGACCGCTCAATCCAACAAGTATACACGTCCGGTAAGCCACTTGAATTAGCATGCACATGCAGATTGATTATATGACAAAGCTTAGATCACACAAAAGGTTGAGTCCAACGTAAGGAAAATAGAGTAAAGTTCAGAGTAAGAAGTACACCCCATGTGATGATTAAGGATGAGGGAAGCACAGTACTGGCTGGCAGAGCCATTTACATACGCCTCAGATGTATCTATCAAGTGTTATACCAAGACTGTCTTATTAATATTTTGTGGACAATTTTCCCAGATTGTTAAACCTCACACAATTAATTAAATCACAGCCTGCCTGAAAGGATAGAAAATAAGCAGAAACTTAGAGGGGTTAAAGTCACATGAGTCAATAAAACTTCAACGATGCAGATATATGAATTCCATTTATGAAAATATATTATAATAAAGTTGTATTTAAACTTTATGATTCTAATAGATATAAGCAAGGTGCAATAATTTCAGCTATGAGGATACACCAAATTTAATTGTTAGTAAGAAATTTAGAAAGGACGGGTGAGAATAAGAAGGGAACTATCAGGAAAATTGGCAGAAAGATAATACACCTCATGGTTCCTCTAAGAAATAGAGGAAATCATGGAAAGTGTAAATAAAACATTTCTAACGCTCCGCTAATGTATAAATATGATTGCTCAAGTAAAGTTGATGGTATATATATTATATAAATACATTTGTACGATTAGATATTGAACAAACATATCTATGCACGCATATATTGGAACGATTAGGCCATGAAAAGCATAAAACAGAATCCAGTACACTCGGTAAACAATCTAGCCGCGCAATTGCGCGGGTGACCCTGCTAGTTAATAGCAATGGAGAAGTTTGCAATAATTTGCGGGCAGTTACTACACAAGTTAACAAATACAACAAGTATCAAGTTCCCCTTCGATGAAACTCAATCCTTGGGGGCTAGAGACTGACTGGACAAAATAAATTATTACCTTGTAAGCCGCAGACAAGTTGGATAGTGCCTCACGCAGCTCTACGGCTTGTTTATCACTTGAAGCAATAATGGCTTGCGACAGCTTTTTAGTGCGGCTCAAGGATGAGGAGGAGGAAGTAACTTCAAGATGTAGCGCCGGCGATTTTTGATTAACAGCCGCAGGCGACTCAACCAGTGGTGCTTCGGCATCCTTAGCCACCACAACTGCGGGTGTGGGGTCCACCTCCTCTGTGTCTTGGGTAACGAGGGGATCTGTCCCATCTTCCAGATCCACCTCCTGGGCAGCCGTGTCAGGGGCAGGCGACGTAGCCAAGTCATCAGTGGAGGCCACGCCCTCCACCATGGTAGTATGAGCCGCAAGCGCCTTAGGCGGCTCAACCGCAGCCTCGGAGACAACTCCCAGATCAGTCGCGATTGTAGCATCAACCGCAACTCTGCAAGAACAAGACAATTATATAAGAAAGAAGCACGCGCGGCAAAAGAGAAATGCTATGAGAGCAAAGGAAGTTACTAACTCTGGAGCCATCTTCACAGAGGCCATAATGCCGTCGCTTGACGGCGATGACACACCTTGGAACCCTGAGTCTACAATCAGAGGTCCATATGTTAATAAAAAGAAGTAAAAGAATATGCAGTCAGGATGCCAAGACAGCGAGAATTACCAGAGTGGGGTTCCATGTCTTCTTCAGCCGAGGCGGTGGTCCTAAGCACACGCCTGGCAACAGGAGGAGTCGCACCCACCGCAGGTTTGCGACGCTTGATGACTTCAGGATTTTCTAGAGCGTTAAGCTCTGGCTCCTCCCGGGACAGTCTCTTCGAAACCCTGCGGGGAGTCGGATCAGCCGCAGCAGGAGGACTCGCGGCAGGCACAGGGCTGTCGTCTTCCTCCAGCTCAATTTCTTCATCATCTGAAGCCGCAGTGGCGACAGATGGAATATCAGCAACTTCACTGCCCTGTAAAGCGGGCAGCAACTTCTTCTTTGCGGCACGCTTGGGAGCAGCAGTGCCTACACCAGCCGCTGGAAGCGACCAATAGTTCTTATCAGCCTGATACAGAAAAAGGAGGATCTTAGTATCAAAAAGAAATGCAATTCTGCTACAAGGACAAAGGACTAGAGAAGAAAGGTTACCTCGAAGGGCTTGTTGTTAACACTAAAAGGGGCAAGCCCCACCTTGTCAAAGTAGATATTCTTCTCCTCAGTCACACGGGCGACAAACTCCACCCAATCTTCAGGCTCCCAGTCAGCGGCTCTGACGCGGTCAACATCAGCAGAGGTGCCTGTCGGAGAATGACTCCCACGAAACAGGGATGGTCAAGCTCACGAAGAGAGTTCATGTAAGGGGCTGAACACGTTGGTCAAACAACCCTCAACCTGCACGGCGACGGTGCTCGTCGAGCATGAGGAGGGACATCACGACAGAGATGAACACCAGCCCGTACCCAGGTTCACGGCCCTCGTGTGGAGGTAACACCGCTACTCCTGCTTGTCTGTATTGCACTGCTATGGAGGTTACAGTACAATGAGCTTGCCGAAGGCACTCTTTTGGCAATGGTGTGCACAAGGAAGGGGAAACAGTGGTCTTCTTCTTCCTTGCGCCTAGGTAGCAAAGCTAGAATGGAAATGCGATCCTTTGCTACGGTGGTGCACCTCCTCCTTTTATAGGCGCCCCGGGCCTCTTCCCTGCGCTCGCGCCGCGGAAGGGCAACCACATGGCGACAGAAGGGGGAGCACGGTGCACCGCGGCCCAGCTGTCCATGGACGCGGTCCATGGGCGTAAAGTTGATGCCCGTGGCAGAGAAACCACCGTCCATGCAGGACGGCCAGCTGGGGCTGCAGAGGAACGTGGGGGTGCCCACGGTGACGTTGGCCGTGGAGCGTAGCGCCGGCCGGTCCCCTTATCACCAAAGAGGAAATCCTTGTAGTCTGGTGCGGATGGCGCAGCTTTGTTGACTCCTTTAATCGCCAAAATGGCAACTGCGGCGTCGTCGTCACCGCGCGCAGATGCGCGCGTCACTCTGCGGCCGCTGCAGAGCCCATGTGCGCTCTGCAGAGGTTGCTTTGCAGCGAAGGAATCTCCACGAGGGCCGGGGTGGCCTGTGGAGGATTCGGCGTTGACCTCCCTCCAGGGGAAATCACCTTGAAGAGGGGGAGCAGTGAGGAGGGCCTCCGCAGGCCTCTGCTGCCTCCTAAGCCCTCACGAGGCGATTTGCCTCGCGAGTCTCTCCAAGCCGTAGGCTTGGTCCTTAGCGAAATTTAGCCATCGAGTGTCGAGGGCTGTGGAGGACAGGCCCAGCACACCCTGGTTCTCACTGGGCCGACAGTAGCCCCCGGGCCCATGATGGGCACGATGTAGTCCAGTGGACGCAAGCGAATCATCATGGGCCCAAAGTGTCCGGCCGGCCCGAGACACGTGTAGGGCGGTTGTGCCGCGACGACACGTTCTCCTCGGAGATGATGGGCGTAGTGGCGGGACCCACCACGCCTTGGTAACTGCCCTGAGGTGACATAAAACCTGCAGCGCCGGTTCAGGCTGCAGTTACTGCCTCATTCGCGCTCCCGTCTTCTTGCTCTCGTCTCCTCCGCTTCTTTGTCACCGGCGCTCTTCCTCCTTCACTGAGCTTCTCCGCCGCCCTTCCTTCCGACCATGGGTCCTAAGAAGGGCAAAGCAGCGATGGTGAACGAGCCTGCTGGGGCGCAGCAGGAGGACGAGTTCGCGCCAGCGCTGGTGGGGACCCGCATCCACACGGCGGAGGCGCTGGACAAGATCCGGCTGATGGCCGCGGGCAAGAACAACGAGCACGGCGCTAGCGTTCTCAACGCGGCGCGCTTCGGCAAGCTCACGGCGGGGTTGTACCCCATTTTCTTCCAGACCATATTCGCCGGCTGGTGCCGCCATTTTCCCCTTTCTTGGAGGAGGTTCTGGCCTTCTACCAGATCCAGCTTCTGCATCTGCACCCCAACTCCATCTTGATCCTCGCCATTTTCGCATATCTTTGCGAGGCGTATTTGGGGGTGATGCCTTCCGTGGCCTTCTTCCGGAGCTTCTACGCGCTCCGCTCCACGGCGCCCGGCGAGCGATCTGGTTGCGTGTCCTTCCGCATTGCGGATGGGATGGGAGGCATCTACATCCCCATGTCCTAGGACGGCGACAAGCCCGTCACGCGGGTGACGAAGAAGGTGGACGACTTCCGCCAGCGGTGGTTCATCGTGGACACCAAGACGCAGAACTCCTTCTTCGACGTCCCTGAGGCGCCGCCGCTGAAGAACTCGAACTAGTCAAGCGCGGCCTTCCAAAGCCCGAAGATTGCTGACTTGGTCGCGCGCATGAGTCTCGTCCGCGAAGCTGGCCTCACGGGGCAGATGGTTGCTAAAGACTTCGTGAGGCGCCGCATCGCTCCTCTCCAGAAGCACACGAAGTCGACGTGGATGTACTCTGGCCCGGCGGACCCGATGCGGCTGCACTGCAGCTCCCACACCCCCGACGTCATAGCCTCCATCATGGGCATCCTCTTCACCGCTCCGGACGTTCTTGTGCCGAAGAGTGAGCTCGCGAGTCCCATCCACCAGCTTACTCCGAAGAAGTGCCTCGCGATTCTGGAGCAGATGCCGGAGTTCACTCCTCAAGGCCTGGAGGGGAGGAGAAGAAGGAGGCCGCGGCGCCTGTGGTGGAAGAGGAATGGGCCACAGAGTCTTCCGCCGCATCTGACGCCGATCCGGGCGTCGCCTCTGGAGGGGCGAATCCTTCGGCAGGGGAGGCGAGCTCCTCGAAGCCTGCGCCTCCCGAGGAAGAAGTTCTGGAGATCTCGTCCAGCGGGGACGAGGGTTACCGCGTGGTCCCTTCGCGCCAGGCCACGGATGAGGAAGAAGACAGCGACCGAGAGGCCGCAGCGGGACGCTGCGAGCCCCGCTCCAAGGCTAGCCATGACAGGGCCGCCAAGAGCCCGGCGGGCACTCCTCTCAAGAGGAAAGCTGAGGCTCCCCCTGAGGGGCCTATTGGTGCCGCGTCGTCGAGACCATGGCGGTCGTCAAACACGGTGTGGGTTGACTCCCGCGCCAAGACATCTGGGTAAGTTTTGGCTTCATTGTCTGCTTTCTATTCCTCTAATAAAACTATTGTTCCCTTCTTGAAGACCTTTCTTGTTTACTTGTCAGGGACTTGGTGGTAGCGAAGCGCCGTAGGCTCTTCAAGGCTGCGGAGGTGCGGGGCGCCACCACGACAGCCGCTGAGGGCCCGTGGAGCCCTCAGCTGAAGAGATTGCCAGGCCCGTGGTGATGGAGGCCACGGAGCCGGCTGCAGAGGAGGCCACGAGGCCTGTGGCAGAGGAGGCCACGGGGCCTGTGGTGATTATGCCTCTCGTCGAGGCAGCTGCTTCGTCTCCTCCCGCAGAGGAGCGCCTCGAGGAGGGGACGGTGGAGAGGACGCCATCACTGCCACGCCTCGCCACTCCACCGGAGCGGCAGGAGGAGATCGCCGCGGAGACGGAGGGAGCGGCACGCCGGCGAGGGAAGGCGCCGATACCGAGATGGAGGAGAACATTCCTCCACCGCCCCCGCCAAGTGCAGAACCTGAGGGGCGGCAGCTTCTTCTGAGGCCGCAGCGGGCACGGCTGCGGCGGACTTGACGACGGCTGGGCAATCTTCCCCAGCCCCTGAAACCCGAGAGGAGGCGCCACTGGAAGACGATGGCGCTGGTGCCCATGGCGCAAGTGGTGGAGAGAGCTCGCTCCAGAGCCCCCAGGCCAGAGTTGACCCTGGCCCAAGCACGGAGTTCCCTGTACTTGAGTCTAGCGCAGATGTGGGAGCCTCCGTGCCTCGTGGGAGCTCATGGGCTTTGGTCCTGGGCGGCAGGAACTGGGGTGGCGCTCGTCGCAGCTCTGCTTTCCGCCTGGCGAGGGATGCGCTGGACGGGCTGGAGGCCCAACTCGCTCTCGAGGAGGCTGAGCTCGCTAGGAAGTACGACGATCTCGAGAAGGCCTTGACCCGCTTCTTCGAGACCGTGTAGCGCTGCCGCCACAGCGACGAGGCCATGCAGGCGCTGCGTGAGGAGGCGCTGCGCTTCGCCAAGGAAGTCCGCGAGAGCGCGGTGCGCGAGGCTCAAGAGACGCGATGTGGCTGTACTCCAACCAGAGGACAAGATGCGCCTGAGCGCTACCCTCTTCACGCAGGAGGGTGCACAGCATCATGGAGACCCCTTCATGTCTCCAGACATCCCCGCGCCTACCGACAAGACCGTTCCGCTCCACAGGATCGATCTCGGGCGTCGCGTCTCGCACGTGCAGACGATGCCGAAGTTCGACCAGTGGGGCCTGGTGCCTGAGGGGCACGTCGGGCCTCGCGAGGACCCGGAGTCAGCGGCGCAGGGGCGCCAGCTGAGGGCGACGAGGAGACGACGGAGACGCCCGCGGAGTCTGACGCAGGCGCAACCGGCGCCTCGGGAGGCCCTGCTTCTTCGGCGGAGAACTCGAGCGCCTCGATGAGTGCGGCGCCTGATGTTGAGATCCACGAGATCTCTTCAGGCAGCGGCGACCAGTTCGTGGTCACTCCCTCGCAGCGTGTCGAGGGAAAGGAGGAGAGCGACGATGATGGCGCTTCGTCAGGACACTGCGAGCCCCGCTCCAAGGCGATCCACGACAGGAACGCCGGGGCCCGGGAAGGGGCCGAGGCACAGATGAGCGCGGAGCCCAGCGCTCCACCTGCGCGGCGGACGAAGAGGAAGTGGGTCGACACCACGGCGTAAGTTTTGTACTTCTTTTTCTGTTTGATATCTTTCTTGTGTAGACCTCTCGAGGGTTTTTGAGCCTTTCCCTCTCCAGGCGCCCCGAGGAGCCAAAGCGGCGGAGGCTCAGGAGACTTGGAGAGATTTCCAGCGCTGCAGCGCGGCGTCTGCAACGCCTACGGCTGAGGAGGCACCTCTCGAGGCCACCGCCTCTTCCCCCGAGGCCGCGGCGCCGCCTCCTGAGGCAGAGGAGCGCCACGAGGAGAAGGAGGAGGAGGCGGAGGTGACGATGCCGCCGCCTACGCGGCCTGACGCCTCTCCTGTGCGGCAGGAGAGGGCGCCGGAGGAGGATGCGGGAAAGACCACGTCACCGGCGAAGGAGTGCGCGGCGGAGACTGCGGCGCCTGCGGAGGCGCACGCTGACGTCAAGATGGAGGGGACCACCGTGCCGTCGCCTCCACCAAGCGCGAGCCTTGGAGGGCCCACGGTGGATACTGAGCCTGCCAGGGGGCGGCCTCAGCTGAGAAGGCCAACCCTGCCCCTGGGGGAGAGGAGAGTGCTCTCCAGGGGCAGAAAGATGGGGGTTGATGGTGAGGGCGCCTCAGCCCCCAGAAAGCCCCCAGCGCGGAAGGCGAGGGGGGCTCTGAAGGCTCTCTTCAGAGCCCCCAGAAGGCTCCTGTCGTGGAAGGAGGGGGAGGCTCTCACCAGAGCCCCCAGGCGCGCCTCGAGGCCCCTCCGAGCCCAAGGCGTGACATTCCGGAGTCCTCGGCAGGCGCAGGTGCTTCCAGGCCCTCTGGTGAGCCATGGGCCTTACTCCTGCGGGGTCGACGCCCAGTTGCAGCTCGCCGAGAGGCTGCCCTTCGCTCGGCGAGGGAAGTGCTCGATGGCCTTGAGGCCCACTTGCTGAGGAAGACCGCGCCAAGGCGGAGGAGGACGCCGAGCTTGCGCGGGGCTGGGCTTGCCTCCAGGAGACCGTGGAGCGCTGCCGCCGGCAGAACGAGGCAGCCCAGGCTCAACGCGAAGCGGCGCTGCGCGATGCTGAAGAGATCCGCGTCAGCGTGGTCCGCGAAGCTGAGGAGACCCTTGCGGACCTGAGTGCCAGCGCGAGGCTCTCGAGGCGGAGACCGAGGCCAAGCATCAGGAGCTGGCGGCGCGCGAGGCGGCGATCTCCACCAAGCACCAAGAGCTTCTGGACCGTGAGGCTGGGATCATCGCCGAATCGGAGAACGTGCGGAAGGGCTTGGAGAAGTTCCGTGAGGACCTGCGCATCCGCGAGGGCTTGATCGTGCAGCGCGGGGTAAACTTGACGCCCCGAGACTGAGCTGCGCAAGCGCGAGGAGCAGGTCGAACAGATCGAGAAGGATCAGTCCGCGCAGCGGGAGCACTTGGAGTCTCGCGAGAGCAAGGTGACCCAAGACGAGCGTTCTATCAGAAGCGCCTTGTGCAGACCAACGAGAACCTCGCCAAGAAGGAGGAGAAGATGGCGGAGGAGTCCGCGACCAGGAGAAGCTTTTCCACGACAGCTGCAGGAGGGAGTACGCGGAGAAGGCCAAGAAGCAGGAAGCACTTCACGAAGAGACGCAACGCGCTGGATGCTCACATCCGAGAGCTTGAGGATCAGAAGCAACGATTTGACTCCCGCCTCCAGGCTGCTGTGGAGGCTCGGAAGCACGCGGAGCAGGACCTTGCTTCCTTGACGCAGACATGACTGAGATGCAGCAGCAGGTGGGCCAATTGTAGAGCTTGTCGAGGAGGCTCGGCAGAGCGCTCTGGCTGCGCAGGTCTTGTCGCGCCAGCGGGAGCGCATGTTCGTCTCCTTAGTCAG